>JAJQWJ010000006.1:32101505-33301505 GCA_023637945.1 Phaethornis superciliosus
CTAAATGGCAATTTCAGGAGGGAAACTTTTTTTCAGTCCAGCTATGTCAAAAGCCCACAGAAGCATTGGTTTACAGAGCAAACCCCTCTGACTTCTTCTTCCATCTCCTCTTCCAGAAATGGGCTGGGTTTTTTAGGAACTGCAAGCCCTCCTCTCCTCCCTCCTTGACTAGAGCTCTCCCAGAGTAACAGGGTTTTGGCATCTGAGCCATAGAATTTGTCAGTGACCTGAGCTCTTTGGAGACTTGGGAACTTGCCACCAGGATGCAGAGCAAGACCCTGTTTGTAAGTTACACTGCTTCTGTAATCTATGTCCTTATGCAAGTGGCATGAGTAGCAGCTCTGGCATGACACTGGAGGTATTTAAAAGACATGTAGCTAAAGTGCTTAGGCTCATGCTTTAGTGGCAGACTTAGTGCTAGGCTAATGGTTGGATTTGATGATCTTGAAAGGTCTTTTCCAATCTGAAAGATTCTGTGACCCTATTATCCTATGGAATGCTCTGTTCCTTTCCACAGGGAGAGCCATACAGCACCTCTTCAGCCCTTCCCAGTGGCTGGCATTTGTGTGCAGTCCATCCACTGGTGTCTTCCTCTGGATGGTGGTGATTTAGAACTGCAGCACAGGACTTAGCACACAGAGGTGGGGATGCTGTGGGAGGAAGGTAGCTGGCACAGCCGTGCTGGCAGAGCCAGTGGTGGCAAACCAGCCTGCTGGTAATGATTTGACCTCTTTCTCTTAATTAGTGGGCCCCCACTAATTAAGTACAATTGTACTTATGGTGGCTCCCCACTGATGCTGGGCTGTGCAGGGTGGCAGACATGGACAGAGCACGGGGCTGGGGATGGCTGAGCTTTCTGAGCAAGAACATTTCCACATGGGTTGCCAGAGCCTACACAGACCTCTGAAAGTGCTGGGTGGGCTCTTTATCCCAAAGGGTATCAAAGCCAACCCGACTGGAGAATATGCCAGGACAAGGGGGTTAGAAAGGCATAGAAAGAGAGTGAGGGGGAAGAGAGGCAGAGAAAAGATGTTTGCCCAGAGTCTAATTAACATGAGTGAAAACATAATGATAGGGTGAACAGGGAAAAGAAGCTGAAAACGGAGAGCTCTGTGTATAGAGAGAGCAGCTGGTGGAAAGAAACCCAGATGAAAGGCACGAAATTCAAAGCAGGACAAGAGCAGGGATAGGGAAACAGCAGGATGGAAGGAGAGGAGGATGGCAGGAGAATTAGTTGCTTTGAGGGATTTTTTTCAGCAGAAGAAAATTGGGGCTAGGGAAAATAGAAATCTGTGGAAAGCCAAGAAGCAGGATGAACTGAGGAAGCAAAAGCTGTGCTTTTATATTTCTCTCCTCCTGGGAATGGGTAAATTGGTTTCAGGATAGCTGTGCACTTGGTTACACCAAGAGGAAAACCTTGACAGTCAAAGCAAGAGAGAGTATCAAAGTTCACAAGGAGTGGACAAAGAGTAAAGGAATGGAAGCAAACTGCGGAGTCATTTATTGCAGATTGGATTTTCTTTTCTGTGCTAAGCAGAGTAAAAGCAGGTTCTGCTCCTCTTCTCTCTTTGGAGCAACCCTGGGGCAACAATTTTGCTCTTTCTCTGGTTCTGCTGTTGTTGGGTTACATCTATGCTGTGCACACATGAGCAGGGCTTGTCCATGGAGCTGTTTTTCATTTCCAGACCTGCCCAGTGTGTGCCAGCAGTGCTGGCCATGGGCACTGCCTGTGCCTGGGTCTGCAGCCCAGATGCCAAGCTCAGGACTCAGAACCCAGTGTGGTGGTAGGGTGCTCTCCCTCATGACCTGCACCCTAAGGAAGATAAACCTCTGCAGCAGCCTCCCCTGCTCCACCTCCTAGCTGTGTGCCAGGTCAGAGCTCAGTTTTCATTATTGTGCAATCAAATCTTTCAAATCCCCTTTGGATCCACCACGGTTGAGCTGTGCTGATGTTCAGTGCTCAGGACACTGAGCCCCTGGGTGCATCTGAGACACACAGACCAGACAGCTGGGAAAGAAAATCAGGCCAGGGAAAAGCTTAAACCATGGTGACAACGGTGACCCTCTGGATGTGGCTATCATGGGACCATCCCTCCTGTTGGGCATACGTAAGACCAGGGTACACACAGGTCTTTCCATTTTCTTGGTTCCTCTGTAGAGTATTCATTTTCTATAGTTCTGGTTACGTGGGTGTAGAATGCATAGAGGTCTCAGTTGCTATTCTTGTCCAATTTGTACAGTGATGGAGTTGGGCTGCCATAGGTAAAGGAACTCAAATTTGACTCAAGTACATTTATTGGCTGAACAGTGCAGGCTGTGCCTGTACCTGACTGTTGGATGTGTGTAAAACAGCACTGAGAGGCCTGGGAATAGGGTTGTAGGGTGTTTTTAAAGCATGTGTGTTTCTTTTTTTCTTTTTCTTGCAGCTCCATTTTATCTATGTGAATTTTTGACAGACCTAGGGAAACATCTGTAAAACTTAAAACACATCCCCTTTTCTCTTACCATAGCTGGTTTTTGGTTTTGGGGTTTTTTTTTTTGTAAAATAGAATGAGAATTATGCATGTGGCCTTTCAAAGGTGTTCATGAAAAGGCTCCTGCTGTGAATTATAGATAGCTTTGCATTTCAATGCACTTCTAGATAGCTTTTGTTTCAGTGTGAGGCTTGCACTCAGCAGAGAGTAAAAAAAAGTCTGTCAATCAGAAGTCATTACTAGAATAATGAGGCCATAATACAAAATACAAATCCTTCTCCTTGTCACCACTCAGTCACACTGGGCCAAATGCAACCAGGAGTAAAGTGCCCTTCTCACAAAAATCTCTAAATCAGCCCTTGTGGTGGCGTAAATCAGGAGTCACTCCAGAACGGATGCCAGCATCACCTGTCCTGCTGTGGGTGTTTCAGAGAAGGGTGAAGGCATACTGTGAGCTGTGAAGTTGGGAATATGAATATGGTGTGGTCCTACATGTGCCAGAACCCTGTTTAGGACCCCAGCAGCCAAGGGAACTGCTCCTGGACACTGTTGGTCCCCAGCAGGATGGCAGGGATGAGGGGTCCCTGGGCCTTTGCAGACAGCTCTTGGTGAAAGGACTCATTTTTCTGCCCTTGTTGCTTATCCTTGATGTGAAATCTATGCCACTGAGCATAAACATAGGTTTACTTTGATAGAGGGGAAAAAAAATCCAGGTCTGGGCAAAACAGCAAGTAAGGTGATCCCAGGTTGGCAAAGTGAATCTTGTCTGAGGACAGAAGTGATGGCAGTGGCCATGGGTGTTATGAGAAAATCCTTCTTACATGGGCATCTCTGCTGTAATGTAGTTCTGCTTCAGACAAAAGGCACAGTGTGATTTGGAAACAGATAAAGGCTAAGTGAAACTGTTCTTGTTTATTTTTCTTAGCTTTACAGCTCATAACTAGAGTGGCTGGGTTTCTTCCACAAAAAACACAAAAGTTTTTTGACATTGAAATGACTGAAAGCTAAAGAAAATCAAAACAGTCTCCTGCTTTTCCAAATGTTTCAAACAATATTTTTTTCCAAACTTTTATTCTATTTTTATTAAATTTTAATTAGTTTTTATTAAAAACCTTAATGCCATGGTTCATTCAGTGCCAAACTGGTATTTAATTTCACATCAAACTTAGGTGCCAGTAGCAATAATAGTCATGTTAATATCCACTTTCACAGTACAAAGAAAGGGATAAGCTGAGACTGGAGTTGTTTTCCAGGGGAGGCTTGGTGGGTGAAGGCTGTAGAGAGGCCCTCTTGTACCAGGACAGGTCATATACAGCCCTGTGCCCTGGTGACTGCAGCGAGAAGAGGAGTGCATGCAGGGGTCTGTCACTTTCAATCACAGAGTAAGATCATACAGCCATTGTTCTTACAGGCATTCTGATGTGGAATAAGGAAACTACAGTCCCTCCTGCTCTCCCTTTAACAGGAGTTCAATACTCTAGACCACAATGATCCACTCTCTTTTCTCCCTTCAATTAAAGGAGGCCAAAGTGACTTTGCTTATAAAAAAAAAAAAAAAAAAAAAAAAAGGAAAAAGGAAAAAAACCACAAATCCCCTTCCCAAATATCCAACTCCCTCCCCTAGATTTTTTTTTTTTTTACAAGGTGGTGTTTTGAGGAAAGCAAATATCAGAGAGAATGAGCACCAAGAGGGCTGTACGTGACACGCTGATAAACTGAGACCATAATGGGCTGGGTGGTTTGAGTGTTTTAATAGCCAGAAGATAGATACAGAGAGGTGGAAGGATGTGGGGATGTACAGGTAGCCCTGCTGCCCATGAGGGCAGCATGACAAGCCAGTTGTCCCCTACCTCCTGAGCCCGCAGGCATAAGTGGGGAGCAGTGACCAGCAGCAACATCCTCCTTGGCTTTGCCTGTTGGCTTCACTTTTAATGTTTTTTGTTTCCTGTGTTGTGGTGAATGGGTTCCCAGGCAGTTTCTCCTGTCAGACATTAGTCAGGGATCATAAAGCAAGATGAATCAATAATCTCACTGCTGTGATGTCCTTTTGATTAGTGTGGTGTCTCAGTGGATGGATCCCAGTGTCATAACAGCTGCCCTGGCTGAAGGTATCAGACTGAGTCAGGCTTGGCCCATCTCAGAGAGGTGACAAGGTTTTCTATAACATCCCATTACTGGCAACTTCTACTTTGTGTCAGACCCAGACAATAGATTCGTTGGTTTCCATCTGCCAGAGAAGCAGCAGCTATAGATATCCCCCCCATGCAAATCTGTGCAGCCAAGCGAAGGACAGAGCCACATGTGGGGTGTTGGGGTCCCCTTCCAGGAGCCCAAAGGTTTCTCTGGTTTTCTGGTCAAGAACTTCTGTAACAAAATCACATTTGATTCATGCTTCCCCTCCACATCTTTAGAAGGAAAAAAATTGTAAAGGCCAAAACACACTTCTAAGCACTTTTCTGCATACAAGGGTTTGGATTGTAAAGTTCTGCTCAGGTCATTCTCTGGCTTTTCCTGGGACCATGGCATTTGTGAAAACTTGGTTATCACATGTACATTTGAAGGTGAAAACTGAAGAAAAAAGAATTCAATACCCAGCATTGCAAAACATATGAAGAAGTTCCAGGAATCACTGGTGTGAGCCCAGGTGCTAAGCCTGCCTGGGAGCCCACTGCCTCCATGTAGCTCTGTCAGCACCAGCCCAGCCTGGCTTGGTGTTGGGAGAGTGGTTCTCCATCTACTTTATAACTAAAGGTTGATGGATTATGTTCTTGACTATCCAGCTCCCTTTCTCCGCCTCTTCAGACAGCGTCACTCTGAGCTGAAGCTGCTGGAGGTGACTCAGTTCTTTGCTCCAGTTCTGATGGCCAGCAGACTGCCCACCTCAGACTCTCAAACACTGGATGAATAAAAATGGATAGATAGGCTGTTACTGGAGGGAAAAAAAAAAAAAAAAGCTTTCACTGTACTGCTTTTTTAAATTTTTGTTCTTCTCCTTGCCACCCTGCACAAAATTCTGCATCTTCCACCATTTTGATCAAAAGCCTTCTTAAAAGTGAAGAAAACCTCTGCATTTATATGAACAGCAGAGTATCTTAGGTTTCAGTTTGCTTCCGAGGCCCGTTCAGGGGCCAGCTGACCCCTGGGCTGCCCTCTGGTGAAACTGGAACCCCCAGCAGAGCCAAGGCTGGGAGCCACCAGCTCACTGCTTTACAATCCCCTCCTGTTACCAGAAGGTGCTGGCATGTCCTCATAAACCCATCTGTTAGAAATGCTTGATGTAACTGAGGAAAAATGTTGTATTTATCTTTTGCTCATCTTAATTTGAAGAAAAGGGTCTCCTCTTGTTGCTTGGTGAGGATGTTGACCAGAAGGGTTAATGATGGAGGATGTTTATACTGCAATGGAGTTTGCCAAGGAGGGGGCTGGGTGCAGGAGATGTCTCCTCCAGATGTCATTTTGATTTCCTGTTTCTAAATGATCAGTCTTAGAAGGAACACAGGGGCAAGCAGTGTTGGATGTGTCCTTCCCCATCATGGTTTTGTGGTGTGGATAAACCGATGCCTCTGGCCCTACTCACGGAGGCCCTCACAACTCAGAAGCCCAGCACCTGCCACAGGTTGTGTGATCCCATCTTTGGAAAACAGCCACCTGCAGGAGAGACCCTTTAGTTTTACAATGGACAGAGGTGTATCAGCAATGTTAGGGGCTTGTTCCATCTTTAGTGCTGCCTAGTGTGATACATGGCCCATAAGAGTTATAGAGAAGTTGGTGGGATTACCCCATGGGCTCCTGGACTTCACAGCCAGGCAGTGGTTGCACCCAGCCCTGTAGCAGCATGCAGACCTCTAATGGATCTCCAGTGATGTCCTGTCATTCTGCTATGCAAAAACTTGGATGTACACAGATAGCTAGCTGTCTTGCTGGGGGCAGGGGCTAGAATTGTGCTGTTTTGTCTCCAGATGCTGGGTCAAATTTCATATCAGCACAGCCTCTTTCCCTATCCTGCAAGCTCTGGAGAAATTGTTTTTTTGCAGAAGGCACTGTGAAGCAAAGCAGTTTTGGGGCACAGTTCCCTCCATAAAGACACCAGCAATGGTTTGGAAGATAGGTGTGATCTGGTAGGCCCATGGTACCAGACTGAAGTTGGAAAAAATTGATGGACCAGGGTTGTTTGTCCATAATGTTTATAATCCAGCGAGGGCTGGATTATAAAGGGGCTGGAGGATGGACACCTGACACAAAGGACAGATTCAGCGCTGACCTGCACTGCACGCAGCCCGTGGATGGGCTGGTGTGGGGTGCCAGGCAGCTCTCTGTCCCCAGTGAAGCTGTCATTCTAGTTGGACTCTATTATACAAGATGGGGTTTGCTGCACTAGATATCAGAAACACGGATATAGGAGACACTGCACCCAAACTAAAGTAATTCTTCAGTTTTTCACTATTTGCATAATGTTTCTGGGGGAAAAAAATAGGCTACTGATGGCGATTTATATCTAAAATTTCTGCTAGATAGCTGCATCCTGCTGTGTCCTGCCTTGACCCTACATAATTTTCAGCTGCCGCTGGCTGTCCCTGGCTCTTGCCTTGTGAACTATGAAAAGAAAAACAAGAAGTACAGTGTGAAAGCATGACTGGCTTGTGCTGCAGACCTCATAGACATTCTCTACGACCAGAGGCCAGGAGTCAGGGGCTCTGGAGTTGTGCCCTGAGCAAGTTCCAGGAGGAGAACTTGCCCTGCACACCAGCAAACAGCCTCTCACCTGCATGGCTGAGGGACACCAAGCTCCTGGCATTTGCTGAATCAGACAGTGTGGGATCAGGGCACAGAAAGGCAGAGCCTGAATGTCTCTTTATTCTTTCCAAAAGAATGGGCTGGACTTGTGGGCAACCAGAACCTCTGCTGCTCCTGCCTACCAGGCAGCCTGCCTTCCTCTTCCCAGGGCAGCACATGGATGAGAAAGCTTCTCCTTAACTTTCTCACATAATGTAGCATCAAGTCTGTTAGTTCTGCTCTGTCAGGACCTCAGACAATCTACTCAAAGTCTGGGCTTGGCTGAGTGAGGAAAATGTTATCCTGCTCTAGTTTGCTTGGCTTTATTTTCCTTTTGTTTTCCACTTTTTTTTTTTTTTTTCCCTCCACCCGGTAGGAGGGAGCATTTGAATCCCCAACAAATTAGTGCAAGACATTTTTAGCAACACCTAACAGATCTGCTGGTCTCCTGCAGTCAGAAGTCAGCAGAGGAGCTGTGCTGAACTGCTGTGACTTGGGGTGCCTTTGTCATCAGTGTGCACAGAGGCTGGAGCCAGCAGAGAGAGCAGCTGCTGGTCCTGCAGCCAACTCATGTGCTGTTTGTGCTCTCTGCCTTTCCTCTGACAGAGACTCATGTTTCCATCCATTTCTATATGTTTTTATTGTGTGGCAGAAGCAATGTTAGGCTTACTTTGGGGTATTTGTGGTGTTTTTAGCACAATTGTCATTTGACCTCTATCCTTGCAGAGCAGGGAGTTGATTGAAACATTTTGTAGATTATGTTTGCCCATCTAAAGCATGTTTGCAACAAATTTATAGACCCCTATAAAGGAGCATACAGGCATTATATTTAATTAATGTGGCAGAAATGACATCAATGTCATAATTGCCTGGCCCTTTTAAGTAAAACTCGGTGCCAAAGATTCCCAGATGAATAATTTCTGATAAGAAACAGAAATGACACAGGACATATATTGTTTGGTGAGTTTGTTTGGATTGGTACCTTTAGGGTATTCAGCCTTGCCAAATCTCTGCGGTGCTGACACAGTTTATTATGCATTTTCATTTATTAAGAGATTATTTGACTGCAATTTGTTGTTTTATTGTACAGCAGGTGATAATTTTACACTAAATTAACTGTAACATCTCTGTTAGGGAACAGGCCGAAGAGGCTTCTTGCTATGATGCTAAATACTAAGTAATGGCTTTTATTCATCAAGGGAGTAATTTACTCTCACATACAGGGCTTGAATAAGACTCTTCACCAACCTATTATTAGTCTGTGCATGTATGTGGATCAAGTTAGGGTTAATGGGTCTTGTGCCAGTGCAGGCTGCCTCTTAAAACCAGATCTCTTTTCTAGCAACAAATAGCTCACTACTTTGAGGCTTCACTAAAAAATTGTTTGAGGCAACCAAATCTATGCTTAGGCAGACAAATGGCCACTGAGGTGTGGAGGTGGGTGATAGTCATTGTGTCAGCCCAGGAGCCAGCTTTTAGCATCAGAAGAGGTTACAGCTGGGCAGGCAAAAAAAGTGAAAGCTCCTAACACAGTTCGACTCCTCAGTAAAACAAAAATGTGCTATTTTCTGCTCCTGGCTTAAATATTTGCCATTTCAACTAAAGAAATAATTGAAGCAGAAAATAATTTTCAGAAGTTTTATAAAAAAGGGAAAAAATGAGCAACAACCATCCCCTCTCTCCCACAGAAATCAATAACTTTGAAGGAAAAATATTTATTCTAAATACCCTTTTTTCATTAAAAATAGATTTCTATTAAAAATAGATTGAAAATAATTTGACTATCTCTTAATGAAGGCCATTATACCAGACTAGTTTCATAGTCTGTCTCACACAGATACCACTGAGTTAAGCTTTGTATTGGGAGATGGGAATTCCACACCAAATTGATTTGGAGACTGAAGCAGAAACAATTATGGCTACAAATTATTAAAGCTTTGCTATATTGGAAATTCACAGCATGCTTATAGAAGCAACTTATTATTAAGAAGAATCATACTACAAAGCTAAAAATAGAGGAAAAATCAGAATCATATTGCTTTGATCACAATTCCATGTTTATAGGAAGTAATCACTGGCAAAATAATCCCCTTTCCAACTACACTGTAGATTAGCTTTGGTTAATGCTAACATTTCCTTTATATGGAGCACATCAAGGGAAAAATTATCAATTAAAATCTAGGGCTGAGTAAGTAATTCATAGTAAACAATTTACTCGAGGGAATCCCCCAACACACACACACAAACACAAACACTCTTATTCACTTATGACTTTTCTGCAACCAAACTTTGACTTTCAGTGTGATATTGGTGAGTGATCACTTTCTGAGAGGTTTGCTGTGAATTACACATATTTGTTCTGACTGGACAAACAGAAGAAATGTTATATTTCTAGCTGCTGAAAGGATGATCAGAGCTTCTAAATTAGGTGTCCAGTGTGTTTTTTATGATTAGTTATTCCAAGTTGTCTTCTGGGGAATATTTTCCAGTGCTTATTTTAAAATTCACTGCTCAAAGATCATTTTGCAGCAAGCTTGTTAGCTGGAGTGCTTGCAGAAATCTGCTACCAAGGCAATGTGCACTCACACTTGGAGAATATGAAAAATTATTCCTACTATTTTTTTTGCAGTATTCCCCAGATCTAAAAGCATTGAAGGGGCTTATCTGTTTTATTTATTGGGGAATGTTTGTTACTGGTCTTTAGATGAGGGAATGTGAGACCACGTATATGACTGTTATCTGTTGCCTTTTGGAAATGACGTGTTTTTTGTCCCTCTACCCAATTTTTTGGAGTCCCTGTTTTCTGCAAAGGGAATATACAGCAAATTTCCAGCTCATTTTTTCTTCTTCAAGGGCAAGGACAATACCACTCTCCTGGGATCCAGGCCTGGGAATCAAGTAAGCGTTTGTGAGTGGGAGGCTCTGCCAGTGCTTCCCAGCTCAGGTGTGAACATTTGTGTAACACGGGAAGAGAGGGGATGCATGGCACCCTGAGGATACCACAGGCACACTGGTGTAGAAGGTAGGCTTGAGAAGGAATCTATTGCTTGATAGCTTACAAAAGCTGCTGCTCCTAGAGCCACAAGCAAAAAAAAAGCTGAACAAATTGGAGAATAATCTAAGATTCAAACACATCCTTTGTGATTATTCAATATATATTTTGGGCATAGTGGAGAATTTAAATGCATTCAATCCTTTGAAGGAAGTTTCAGTCAGTGCATTTTTAGAGTGATAGGTTCTTGTGCCTGGGCTGGAATGCCTGGAAGTTGCACCACAGTTGTATTTGATGTTGTGTTACATTTCTACCCATCTAACATTCCTGTAGCCTCTTCTAAGAGCTATAAGTAAAACCTGAACTGCTGATAACCACTTTACAAACTAAACCCTTGATTTTTATTTGACGGTGTAAGACTTAAGAAGAAAATGGAGGGAAAAACATAGAGCAGAATAGATTTTATTAGTAGAGTAGATGCAGCAGAATAATTACAAATTCTGGAAAAGCTGGGACCAGAATAAGAAGGATAGAAAAGAAATAGCAGCTTAAATTTCAACTGTCTGTTTAGGGTCATAGTAAAGTCAAGAGTGCCATTTCCAGTCTAAAATCCCTATATCCAATACTAAAAATCATTAAAGCCTAAAAAAGGATTTGAATACAAATGTCTTCAACTCCACCTCACCACAAAATTAAAGGATCCGTTCCAGGAAATACAGTATCTGCATGAAGAGACAGACACCCCCTTACCCTCCCCCCCGAATCTATGCCTTTGAAGCTTAAGTTTTAATTTGGGATTAAAAAAAAAACAACTTGCACAAGGCCCTGCAGAAGCGTGACATGGTGTTATGGGAGAGACCCCGAACCTCTGCTGGCTCAAGTGGAGCTGAGCTGGAGGTCTTGCTGCTTGCCTGCCCTGGAGAGGGAACACTGCCCGTGGTGATGCTGCTGATGCCAGAATGATTCAGCTGCAAACATGGAGAGAAATGCTGAATCTGGGAGAGAAGCACTGAATTCAGGACAGGCAGAGCTGTGATGATGCTGGGTTTAAAGCCAATGACACGTGGTTTGGGTTAAGGATGGCCTCTCTCTGTCCAAATGCATTACAGATTAGAGATGATGTGGGCTTTGAGTTGATAATTTTTTTTCATCTTGGTATAAGGCAGCGCAGGAGACATTATCATATATGATGTGTGCATTTTTCTTGTGCTCTGTGTTTCATAGACTCAAAAGAGCTTTCTTAGCAGCCTAGATAAACTGGGTGACCACTCCTATTACTCTCAGCATTGTGCAGTGTTGTTATTTTGCCTGTCCTCTTTTACGTGCAGACTTGAATGCACTTAGAAGCACCAGGCACAGCTCACTCATTTGACATCTGAACTGGGATAAAATAAGATAGCTGGTAACTTTTTCCATCATGCTTTTACCTCCTAGTGCAGACAGTTGGCAGTAGGGTCACCTTCAGAAGGTGCTCATGGTGGCCCTATCAAATAAGATGCTTCAGTGCTGGAAGTGTGTCCCAGAAGCAGGAACAGCAGGGTCCTGAAATGCAGGGGATGCTGTTAGATGAGCTGATTTGGAGCTGGGGCTGGGCCACAGCTCCAGCACTGGGCAAGCTGGCTCCAACCTTTATGGCCTCTGTGGTGTTTTCCCTGGGTAGATGTTGCAGACCCAGCAGAACCAAAAGGCCCTGCCTCAGGGTGTAGTGAGGAGCTGATTATTAACCTCATTCATGCTCTGCTAGATGCCCAATTCTGTAAGTCATTGGGAGGTTGGGTGCTGTTTTTATTTATCACATTATATAAAAAATTAAAATTAAAAAAATACAACAAAACCAACTCAACAACACACGAAGATATTTCCAGAAAGCAGTTAGTTATATTCCACTTGCTCACTCTGGACAGGGTCCCTAGCTTCTCAGTCTGCAGTGCAGCAGTTCCCATTCTGAGCTCTAAATGTGCTTAGGTTAGTCCTGGCTATGGGAGCCTATGGAAAATAGGACTCTCCCAAGCCTAATTCATGGGGCATTTGCAAGATCTATTCCAAGGTGAGTGCATGCAATTTCACTGGCTATATTCATTCTCTTTGAGGAGCCTGTTGTGCAAATGAAGATTGGTTTCTTAATTACCCCACTATGCATCCTGAGTCCTGAGTATGAGCCATTTTACTAAAAAGATCTAGTAGAAAGGTAGGAAACTTCATCTGAGCCAGTGAGAGACTATGTGCATCACGGGTCAGATGTGGCCTTGGAGACCAAGGAAACCTTTGGTGAGGGGCTGCTGCTTGCAGACAAAGATTACACATTTATTTTTTTTTGCCTGGAACCTCTGTATCTTCCAAAGAGGGAAGAGCCTCCATATTCCTCCTGTGAGCTCTGGAATACATTTGGAAAAATTTTCCCGTCTTCAGATAAAGAACTCACTAAGTTTTCTGTTCCTCTGAGTCCCCATGCATCCCGTTCCCAGAAACATAACATTGAGCCTAATCACTAACTAGAACAACTGAGGCCTTTATTTTGGTGTGAAACATGTAACATGGGGACTTTCTTTTTCTCATGCAGCTACATTATGCATCACACTAATTAAAGGAAAGGGGAAGATGCAGATGTTACAGCTGTAACACTTGCATTACTTTAAGAAAAATGGAGGAACCCACAACTAATATCCAAATCTGCATCTTCCCCTTTCCTTTAATTAGTGTGATGCATAATGTACACAGACAAAAAAAGTATAAAGCTGATTATTTTTTTCTTTCTGTTTGTTTTCATTCAATTGCAGAAGGGCCGGGACTCCAGAAAGCTGAGATAAGAGCCCTACCCTTTCCTTGGTGTGGTGAGTGTGACAGCATGGAGTGGAATGCTGGTACTCAAGGTACAACCATGAGGACTTAGTTGAGTCTTTCCTGCAGCTATCACAAAAAGATGTTTCATCTCCTTCCTTTTTTGAAAGGGAGTACATTAGAGGCACAATTTGAAATGCTCGGTGTCAGGGACAATCAGAAGCCCAGTCACCAAGATACTTGCCCACACCCAGAACTGTAGCAATAAACTGCTGACTACAATCAATATTATAAAAATTCCTCCCTGGATGCTGTAGACACATGGATGGCTTTGCACACCTGGAAGACTCACTGGGTGATGACGTATTTCCTCTTTGGTTGATTTATGTGCTGCTCCTCCTGGTAGCTATGAAAGTTGGAAGCAATATAATGCTTCCTGCTGCAAGTGTACTTCAAGAAAATCTCAGTATTATTTCTAGATTCACTGGTTTGACCCTTTCACTCTAGCAATTGGTAAGCTTTGACGTTTAATAAATATCTTGTTAGTGGTAGAAGCAACAATAATAAAATTTGTGCATATAATCTAAAGCAAACAATCTCCTCTCTTAATCTGGTTTCAAGGCCTGAACAACTATGTTTCGAGAGAACGCTGGTAAGAAAAGTCTGTCCAGTGCTACTTTTTTAAACCACGTGAGAAAATGTTTAACAGTCTAAAAGCTCTAAGCCCTAAGTTGTTCTAGGGAGATAACAGCTCAGTTAAATAGATCAAATCAAATATTACCAGTAAATTCTTGTATTGGTCTGGCATCACTTATGTTCATTTGTGAGACACGTGACTTTCTCCTTTTGGTAATTTATAACCATTTTTCCCCAGTAAATTATTTAATGTAATTGCCATAATTCTCTAACCCATATATTTGCATCAATGTTGTGTGCTCATTATGACCTGACTCAGGGCATTTGTACATGCTGATTTTCAGCACCTCTTGGGGAAAAAATAAGAGGTCTTTTCAAAATGTACAAGTTTGTCTCTGTTTCAGACCCTGCTTTCTGTCACTCACCAGGAGAGCTGAAGCTGGTAGATCTGTGTGCTTTAGCTCATCCCTAGCACCACAGCAGCACTTGGTCAGAAGGGAAAGTGAAAAGCAAGGGTCTGGATAAAGCCATTAGGGTAGCTGAAAAGGATACCAGGAGCTGACTTAGCTCCCCTGCCTCTTGACCAGGGGAGGTTTATGTGGGGACTGAAAATGCCTCCTGATGCTTCTCTTTGTTTCTGCTTGGCAGCAGAGCTCTGCCAGGCAAAGTCACCCAGCCCTGCAGCCAGCACCAGCTTGAAATCACTTCTGGATTTAAATGTGACCTAGCATTTCACAACACAATATCTCCCCATAGTTCCCCTATGTATATGCAGGGCCCCTCTATACATTTGTAAATTGTACAGCTCCCACAGCCTGCAGTACTTTTAACACATAATATCCATGCTTATCTCAATGCAGGATAGACATTAATTAAAACTGCTTGTTAATGAGGGCACAATCAACTTGCATAACCTTGAACCACCAGTGCACACAACAATGTATGAATGAGAGGTTAACTGCAGATGACAGCTCATTTCTTTTTGTTCTGCCCAGAACATCCTGCCAATAGACACATTATAAATAACGTGTTCTTGTGATGGTAAGGGGGAGTATTTCAGAAGTGAGTTGTCACCTCTTTGTTTTAGGAGTGACTACGTGACATTTGAGGTTTCAGCCTTAAGGACATATATTGCCTTGGCTGCTATAATCAGCTGTTTAATCCCAGGATCTCCACTGCTGGTACCCCCAACCACAGCCTGGTTTTGCTTTCTGAATTAGAAAGCTGGAGGTGACATGCATTAGCTTAAAAACCTACAAAAAAGAGTGAGAGGCCTTTTTGATGTGCCTGAGACACCGGTGCCCATCTGACTCAGAGTTCACAACTTGCAGAGTGGTGTCATTCCTAATTCATGCAAATGCTGACTTGCTCACCCACCCACAGCCTTGTTATATACTGTTTTTCCATGCAAAACATTCACCCAGTGATAAAGCCCAGCTCGCATCACACTATCCCTGCTCTCCTGCAGATTATGCTACATCAGTGCTCTTTCTGTGGGGAATATATTTGCTTGCTGTAAGGAGCCATCTAGTGAGGGTTTATTGCACACAGAATCAAAGTAACCATTTCTTTACTGTTTCCAGGCAATACCCAAGAAAGAGTGGGGTTTTTTTTGTTGTTTTGGGGTTTTTTTGTTTTTTTTTCCTTTCTTTCTTCCATCCCCTTCCCCCCACCCCTCTCCATGGGCTCCTGCAGCACCCCAACCAGAGGTAAAACAAACAGCTCAAGCAGGTGAGGCTGTGAGGGGTTGAATGGCTGAATCCTCTGCCCACCCCTATACAACAGACAGGAGCTCTGCTCTACTCTTGGGGTATTTACATGGAGTAAGGAGGAGTCCTGCAGGACCTGCCCTCTGCCTGGCAAGAGTGAAAGCAAAGCACAAGGGTGGGGAATACAGGGAAGGGCCACGCCAGAGAGAAGTGAAAGGGCCTTAAAGCTGCTCTCGTTTTAGCATATGGGGGAAATGGAAGAACAAACCTGTCCAGTGAAGTGAACCTTGTCACATGATGGTATAGCAGTGATGGTATAGCCAGAAACTTCAATTCAATTTAGTGAAGGCTAAGCCAGAGCCTCAGTCAGCAGACAGATAAAGAGGGTGGCACATGAATGGCAGGCACTTTTGTGATAGATTGCTTTTTTTTTTTTCCTCCCCCCCTTTGTTCTTTAAAGAATGATGAACTTCAGCAGATGAAAATACAAGAGTAGAGCTGAGAGTGCCTGTACACTACAGAAATTTGAAGTTATTGCTCCTGGAGCATCAAAAGCACAGCTAGATCGCAAGTCTATATTGTTATGAATTTTATAGTCTGCAGAAGGTACTGAACGTACTGAGTTAAATATTAAGCATCCAGGCAGAGAGATGACAGCAGTTTTTCTACAGTTTGGAAATAGGATTTTGTGGTGTTCTCTGAAACTACACCCGGAGAGTGGGTCTGGGTGGGGGGAGGGGGTGCAGGGGCAGCGTTACTTATTTTAGTTGTACTGAAGACACCTCCAGCTTAAATCTGAGCTTCCATAGGCACCTGGGTCTCTACTGGGTGTGTCTGAGATGCTCCACAGCAGGCTTATGCCAGTCTCCATCATGACATTTGCTGCGTGGAGCCTCCTCTGGCTTCTTCAAGCCTCTTGGGGTGGGAGTTTGAAAGCAAGCAATCGGCTCTGCATCACTTTGAGCAGCCCTCCCCAGTTCCTGCCTGCATATTTCCAGTGCTGGTTCTCTCTAGGTAGCTTTACTGTTCCTCAATAGTTCAGCTCTGTGCTTTCTCACATCCTCCTCAGCTCAGTTTCCCAAGGCACAACCAGGCAGCCCTGGATGGGAGGGCACTGAGTGTCAGCTCCTCCATAGGGCTTAAAAAAATGGCTGCCACACTAGAGGAAAGACACTCTGAGACATTTGACACTGTAATACACAATAAACAGGACAGTCATTTTTCATAGCTATGCTGCATCTCAGGCTAGGGAAAGTAATCCAACTTCTATAAACAAGCCTTTGTTCTACAAAACCCAGATACTCTCATGCACAAGAAAATGCTCTGAATTATGAATGCCTGTCATTCTACAATAACTATTCCTCCTCCCCCCCCCCCGTTTTTTTAAAATGCAAACAACGAATCTTTTTTTTTTTTTTTTTTTTACAGTGAGAAAATCCCCATTTTTAATCAGTGGGAAGTATTTCGCTTCATCAGTGATTAATAGGTTTAATATAATAACTGAAACTGAAATTTAAAAAGCAAACAAGCCAAAGAAAGCTGAATGGACTTGTTATAATGATTTAATTAGGGATTTTTAAAAGTTAGCTTTATACTTGCAGTTTGTTGTCAGAAAGAATTGTCTGAATTCAGTCAGAATGGTTTGTTCTTTGTCTGTCTGTGGTCACCATAGCTACCATTTCAATCTGTTAACATATGTGGTATTATTTTGTTCCTTTCTCTTAAGCTCTATTCACAGATGCTGTCAAGATTTTCCTTTGTACATATCTGATTGGTTTGTGCCAGGTTTGGCTCCATGCCTTTTCAGATGAGTGCCACTAACATGAGGACGAGGCATTTGGGCACTGGGTGCAGCGATAGAGACAGGAGGATAAACTGAGGTGGCTCCTACTCCACCACAGCATGGGATCTGTGAGAAATTCCTTGTGAAGACATTGTCAGAGGTTTATCTTTTTTTGGAGAGGTAAGTATTCCCTAGATGTGCTGTGGCAGATACCCAGCTGCCATAAATCTATACAAATGCATTTATTTTAGTGGAGCTGTTGTGCCTGTGGATGGTCAGGTGCTGTGATGTTGAGCATTACACAGGTTTTGGGTAAGGAGATAAGAGATAAAGGGAGGCACAGGTACAACATTACATAAATAAGTAATAAGGTTCTATAGCCTCTATTCTCTAGCTTTTCCCAGTCTTAGAAAGGGTTCAGGTTGCCACTGTAACAGTTGCCACAGTGTATCTACTGTGGACAATGTAAGTGATTGGAATATTTAGTGCAGCTTATTCCCATTTCACATTTTAATTGGTGCTGAATGAGAAAAGAGTCAGTTTTCTCTATTGCTGAATGTGAAGATGATTGAGATAGCTTCATTTGCTTTCCAGCTGTGAAGCAGGTAGGTAAATGTATTGATGTGAGCATGTACGCAGTACAGTTTGTAGTGGGAGGCTGTAACAAATCAGATAGTCTGGAAAATATTTACAACAAAGCTCTCACAATAAAAAGCAAAGTTAAGGTGAGTCTGTCCCTTTTTTTTTTTTTTTTTTTTTTTTTTTTTGTGTGTGTGTGTGTGTAAAAGCCTTTTTTAAAAGCTCTGTGGGTCTGATTTTCAGAGCTTTTAGACACTCTCTGATTTCTTTTAACTGGAGATGTAGGTGTTCAGCATTTCTGGCATCCAGGCCCCTTTACTAATGCCTGCAGAGAGTAGCAAGAGAAAGTGTGAGAAACATTATTGTAGTGAGGGTCTAATTCAGCCTCTCCTTCCTGCCTCTCAGTACAGATGAAAGAGTGCCTGAGAATCACGTTATGTGCAGGGGAAACAGAATTCTGATTTACTGGCTCTGGCTCCCCAGGGGCAGGGATGCTCCCCTGGCACACCTCACATTAAGTCACATCTGCATTTCCAGTATAAGGCCCATGTTTAAGGACTCCTAGTTCAGCTATAAAAATTCACTTAGCGTGCATGAACAGAAACCAAACTGACAAGATAGACCATAACTGCTCTGAAAGGGCCATTAGTTCCTGTTGTATGAAAAATCCATGTTTTAAAAAAAGCAAATGTTGTTCACATTTGCACAGAAACATCAGAAAGCAGATGCTTGTGTTTGATATTAATCCAGAGCCTTCCAGTGCCTCTGAGCAGGTTCTAGAGTGCAAACTCTGGATTTATAATGATGTAGCTAAGAAGAGGAAGACCATTGTATAAAGATTTGGTGTGATAACTGAGAATTTGATTCAAGATTTCTGGTGTCCTCAGAGGAATTCCAATGGTGCAGTGGCTATGAGAGTGTAACCAACAAGCTGTCTGTTGAGAAACACCATCCATCCCCTGTGTTCAGTGCTGGTGGGGAGGGTAAGGGAAATATATCTGTACTTGATGCTTTTGGTCTTTAATGAGGGCAAAGCCCAGGACAGATAGGAATGTAGCTCTCTTCAAAACTGTGATTTTGAGAGGTACTAAGACATCGCATTTTCTAAAATTGTTTCTTTTAGACGATGATTAATCCTTCAACTGAAGCCAGGCTGGGATTTCATCATTTTTCTTCCTTTTCTTTTCCAGGTTTTCTTGTGTTGCAGGTTTTCTTCAGACAAATAGTGAGGAACTAACTTTGATTTCTCCTTCCACTTCTTGAGATCACTAGCATTTGAGATTTCAAGATTATATTTGGAATGAATGGAACAGAGAGTGTAAAATCAAAGGTTAGCACTAGAGTCCTGATGAGCTGTGCTGTGCCTCAGGGGGCTGTTCAAGGAAACACTGGTTTTACAAAAAGGGGAATTTCGGGGGATTTCAGTGGAGTGATCCCAACGTTTGTCAGAAAGGGAAAAGAGAAGAAAGGGATTGGACTGAATGGTGGAGTAAAAAGGCTTGTGTTTGCAGAAAGTCAAACTGGGAATTTTTTGGTAGGATTTCAGAAGCAAGCAGCTGCCTCTTAGTTGAACCTCTCTTCCTGTTGCTCTGATTACCTCAATAGCTGCAAGGCAAGCAAAGAGGACCCACAAGGAGGCAGGAGACCACCTGGCTGAGGGGCTTTGCTGCAGGGTTTCTGTTGGATCCCTGGATACCAGTGCACCTCTGTGGGAGGGTGCAGACATCCCTGAGCTGCCTTTTCAGCTCCCACCAGCGATGTGGGCCACTGGAAAGCTGCCACTGTGGAGGGTCTCACATGGAGGGGTTGTCCTGAAGGATCTGGACAGTGTTTCTTTTAGTACGTTAGCCTTGCTGCTAGCAACATCCTTCAAACCACTGCTTCAGTGGGTGCTGCCAGGGAAAGCTTCTTCCCTCACTCAAAAAAAAAAAGAGAGAGATATGAATGCTGAAGTGCAAGCAATTGCATTCCTTACAAAGTTCTTAAAACTGGTATGTACTGTTAAACCCCCAGGTCTCTTAATGTACAGCATCAAATATTTGTTACATTCGGTCTTGTGACAAAGAGATCCCCAAAGGAGTTGTGCACATTTCTTGCTCAGTCTCCTGTGAGACAAAGTAAGGTTTTGGGCTCCCAGTCACCCTGATAATGATTGCAGCTGTCCCCTGCAACTCCCTCTCCCCTCACAGACTCAGCATTGCACACTGGCTGCCCTGCTGCTGAGATGGTGATGATGGAGAGAAGTGAAATGAAAACAGTTTATAAAAAGAGAAAGACATCTTCCCAGGTAAGCACTGTGCTAGATGCAGTTGTCTCTAAGTGGCTGCTGAAAAGGAAATATTTTTTTCCCATTTGCTTTCTTAAGGAGTGATGAATCTCTTCACACCTTGTGTTTCTCTTCTGGTATGGAGATCTTTTAGTTAAACATAGAAGTGAATTAAGAAATCCTGTCAGCTATTTGAGGTTTTCTAGTCTGATTTTGCCACCTGTCTCCTCCTCATCCTTAGGAAGGGGAAAGTTCCTGTCCCACCTCTTAAAGGCTTGGTTTCTGTGAGAAGGCATTATCTATGGAAGGTTTAATAATGACAGAACCTAGCTCCTGTCTCACCAGCTCTCACTGCTGTCCCCTCACACTTTCTTCTCCTGAGCTCTTCTTCATGGCTTCTCAGGGGTGCAGAGCTGGGGGGCAAAGAGATCCCACTGCTCTGGGAGCTGCCTGCCTCCCCATTCCAGTGAGGGAGATGAGTGGGATCAGGGCTCCTCAGCAGCCTTAAATTGAATTAGCTGAGGATTTCATTCTCACCTTCTTCTTCCTCCCAAGAGCAGCTCTCAGGGCCTTCCCTTTGGGGCAGCCAGGAGCCCCTCTCCAGGCCAAGAAGGGGTTTCCTCTTTTGCTATGGATCCCCTGGCCCTGCCATGCTCACCCTGCAGCTGCCACCAGCCCTTCTCCTGCCTTCCCTGCACTGATCCAACCCCAGCTGCCTCTCTGCACACTCCCATTACCACCACCGTCCCCCCTGTAACTTTTCCGATGGCCTCCCACTCGCTACAGGATATGAACCATTCTCTCCGGTGGGAAATAAAAGTTTGGATTCAAATTTGCTGTATTATTCCTTCTCTAAAAGCATCTTTCAGGATGAAAGGCTCCAAGGACAAATTTCCAAAGGAGTGCAGGAGATCTAGGGACAGATTTTGAAGGTCTTTATGTTATATGAAAATTAAATTAGATGCCCCTTGGCATTTCTTCAGAAGGAGATTTATTTTTTTTTTTTAATTTGCATGTGATGTGTGCTTATGCTTTTCAAGCATCTAAATGCTTCCAGAGATTTAAGTTTTGAACACCTAAGTCCCTTTGAAACGAAAAAGGGCCAGGCATCAACTCCCATACATTCCTTCCAAATTCCAGCCAGAATTGTTGTCCCACTTGGAGCACAAAGTTCTAATGTAAGAGCTTATAAAACCGATTTCTGCTCTTCTTTAGCAGTCAGCTTAGCACCAGGGGAAAAAAAATAACCCATAGTGTTGACTGTATAAACATTTTGTTCAAAGGGTAATATTTTCCTTTAATTAATAGCCTTTCAGTATTAAAACAATCAGTCTAGAGGGTGATTAATTGTCCCTTCTACTACTAATAACCAAATATATGTGTGTGTATATACGTACATATACACTCATGTAAACACACAGGCACATTCTCACTGGGTTAAGCATTTTTAGTGTGTCTGTTTTCAAGGAAAATACAATGTACAGGAGTTAAAAGCTGCTTTTTACAACTGAGGAAAAAAAGGAAGGGTTTTAGCTCTCATAACCCTTTGTTGCAAGAAACAGCAGTCTTGGGGTTACAGGGTGAGCATTGCCATTCATCTGGCATGCAGCAGAGGTCTGGGCAGAGAGACAAAAAAAGAGGCAGAAGAGGCTTTGCTTTCTGTCTGGGGAATGAAGGCTGCTCAGCTGTCATTTCTACCTGTCCGTGCTGCATTTTACTTCTGAGACTGACAGGGTTAATAACAATAAAAAGTTTTCATTTAAAAGTTGGCAAGGAGAAGTGCTTTTCCCATGACAAAGATAACCAAATCTCAGGAAATTCTTTAAAAAGAGAGTCCTGCTTGATCCAACCTGTTATACCATACAGTGATACCATCTTTATAAAGAAAAGACTTCTCCCCCCCCCCACACACTTTTTCCTTTGCTTTCTAAACAGCTGAACAAGTTAACCATTACATTATAGTAATGTCCAAAAGTTGCAAGTCAAACTTGGGGACTAGGAAAAAGTGTCATTCTTGCTTTATGTGACAGTCTGCTACAGATCATATATGAAACTCTTCCTGATCTTGCATACAACTCAATGAGGCTTGGCAAGGACATATGGGTGTGCTGCCACAGGTAAGATCATGGCCTCATGTGTCTGAATGAAGTATTGATCCAGGTATACAAAACTCTGTGTTCACCAGGGGGTCTCTTAGTGTTCATGGGGCTTCCTCCTCACCTATCCCACCCTGCAGAACTGAAAAATAAAGAAGTTTTAACATCAGATATGTCCAGAGCAAGTGGTATGAGCTGGAGGAGTAGAATTTGTTGCTCTTTTGGCATTTGCACAAGTCAGAGGCTGTAAAAAGTGCCTTCACTGTTGTTGCTGAAAAATAAAATAGAATTCTGTATTTTGTGTACAGTCTCTGTGTACACATTCGCCTACACTCTGTGAAGAGTTTTCTTTATGGCCAGAAAAGAATTTTACAAAGTTTGCTTTAAGAACAACACCAAAATCTGTAGTGCTGTGTTGGGACAGAACTCAAAACTTGAGACTTTTAGCTTAAGCAGCAAGAAACCAAATGCCACTGTTCAGGAAGCAAAAACAAACAAGAAAAATTTTCAAAATGCTTAGGAACAATAAATTCTATGGGCATTGGAGATGTTAGAAAAGTCTGAAAGAAACAAAAAGCAGCCCAGCTGTGGATGATGAGGGTGTTGGTGGCTTGGAACAACAGCTGTCACAGGTGCAGACTGTGATGGTGACATCCCTGAGACTTTCTGCTCTGGGGACACACACATGTGCACAGTGCACACACACACACCCCCTGGGACCCGAGACAGAAGAATTCCACTCCTGTTCATTGACATCTTCTCATCTTCTACCAGGGATAAGGAGTGTCCTGGTGGGTGAGCAGGAGTGGCAGAGCTTGCCCTGCTTTCCCAGGCACTGTCTTTGGAATGGGTGGTATCCCTCATGGTGCTGCCAAGCAGAGCTGGGGCAGCCAGGGATGCACTGCTCCTCCAGACTGTTCCTTTGGGATAGGATGGTGCTGCCAAACCCACTCCAGGGTGGATGGTGCTGCTCAGCTGTGTTCCTCTGGACTGGGATGGTGCTACTAAATCCCATTCTTATGGGAGAGGACAGTGCTGCTCCGTGCCCCTTCTCTGGGATGGGACACTGCTCCTCAGGGATGGGATGGTGCTGCTCAGCTCCACTCCTTTGGGGTGGCCCAGTGCTGCTCAGCCCTGCTCATAGGAGGGGCAGGGCTGGGGCCACAGCTTTAGGAAAGGCAAACAGTTGTGAAGTGCTGGCAGTAAATGTCTTTTCAACAGTTTAAAAGGGTGAAATTGTGTTATAAATATTTTAGATGATTGACTTAGATTTTAATCCTGGGGCCTAGGCAGGTAACGGCTGTGCAGAGGGAGGGAGAGCAAGTGAAGGATGACTGAAACCAGGCCCCAATTTGCAAAGCTGTACACGTGTCTCCATGTAAGCAGATCTGTGGTCTCGGGTTCAAGTTCAAGTCGGATAGTGAGGTGTGCTTTGGTTCAATTCTTGGGTGAGCTTTTATTTTCTTTTCCTTTTTCTTTTTTTTTTTTTTTTAATTTATTTTTTTCAGGGCTGGATTTGCAAAGCAGAGTGAAAACCCTTTCAAATTTCATTCAGGCTCATTTTTAAACGCAAAATCAGGTGTACCGTTTCTGCTCTCACATTTTTGGAGTAGAAATACTGGAGTATAGAGAAAGCTAATGAGCATCCTGACATGTTTGCATTCCTGTCTGTCATGAAAATGTATTTTGTGCAAAAAAACTAACACACTTTGCACTGGGAAATATTTGTGGCTGTCAGTGCTGGGGCTTAAGAGTATCACTAATTATTCCCTTGATTTAGAGCTGGTATTTTTAAGGATTGTGGGAAAAAGAGTTGCCATAATAAAGTATTTTTGTAAGCTCAAAAAAGTTATTTTATCCCAGTGTAAATAAACTTATATTTTGTGCAGTGAATAAATATTCACAGGTACATGCAAGTGTACACAAGGAAATTGATCATGTATCTGTCAGTATACACACAAAAAATACTGAGAATAGAGGGGACAGCAAATACTGAAAAGAGGTCACTAGTCCAGAAGAAACTAATATATTTCAAAAAGGCATTTCTTTCTCTAATTTTGATGGAGTAAGTGGTGCATGAAAACTAACGAGGCACCTTTCCAAACTGCTACCTTAGAAGTGAAATAATTGATAACGATATAAACACGATATAGAAAAGGAACAGCAAGCCCAGTACTAGAGACATTAGCTCGCCCTCAGCAGCTTTTTCCCCCTCCCCCTGTGCAAATTCTCTTGGATTAAAATGGCAGAGGGAGGAGGGGAATGGCTGGGGACAGTTTGTCTGATATGCGATAACTGCTGCTAGTCAAATTGCACTTTTAATTGCATGGACCAATAAAAAGAAAAACAACCACCACCAAAACTTGCTGCAGAAGTTAATTTTAATGAAAATGGAAGACACGCCCCACAAGCTGCTTTCCATGGTTATGTATTGTTTTCGCTCTCCCTGCTGTACAGTTCGAGTCGGAAACAAAACCGAGCAGTTTGTATACTTTTATTGCCCATTTTTCGCTCGGACGGGTCTGGACCCCCTCCACGCCCACCCCCCACCAATCCCTCCCCTGGAAGCGCGCAGGGCTCCCCGCAGAGCCTCGTGCGACAGGGAAAGGAAAAGTGCTCTCACTTCCCCCTTTTGTTTCCTTCCTCGGCCCTCGGGCCCGCTCCTTCCCGGTTTTTGGGAGCGGAGCCGTCGGCACCGGCGGGGGGGCTGTACCAGGCTCGGGGAAGGCGCAGCCCCCGGCTCCCAAAGCTTCGTCTCCCGACGGCAGCCATGTGGGGAGGGGTTCAACTCCCTGCCAGGCCTCGCCAGGCTCAAGGGGCCCCTCTGCCGCCCCAACCACGGTGCCGAGGTCGCCCGGGGAGCCAGGTGCCTTCTCGGATCTCTCCGGCAAGGCAGCAGCCGTGGAAATGTGTGGCGTGGGGTCACTTGTTCACGTTGGGCCCAAAGAGGCGATCTTTGATTTGTCAGTAGAGTCCCTCGAAGGGATGGGGGCTCGGGAGTTACTTGAGAGGACCCCGGGGCGACCACCACCTCAGCCCGGGGCACGGGCTTCAGCGGCTCCGTGTGACTGAGAGCTCCCGGCGGGCCGCTCAGCCTCGGGGGGGAGCCGGCAGCACTCTGCTGACAGGGCCGGATTCTGCTTTGGGCCCCGTCTGTGTGGTGCCTGTGTCCCGGCTCACTGCTCTCATCCCCTCGGGGTTCCACTCCTGGGAAGGGCGAACCCGCCCCCTACGCTATCTCGGACCTCAGCACCGCTCCCCGCAGCGCTGCCCCCCCCTTTCCTCCCCCCCACTTTGCCTCTGCTCAGGGCACTCCCAGCCGCTGAGTCCCCCGGCACCTCGGAGGACTCCTTCCCCCACCCCGCAGCGTAGTCCTCCCCTCGCCCCCCCAGTAGGGTCCAGCCCAACCAGGCCAGGCACAGACCCCAAACCATCCCCACCACAAGCCCCAGGCACCGGGGGCTTTGTATGGAATCCCATTCAAACCACGCCGTAACCTTCCGCCGCAGGGGGGGGGGGGGGGAAGGGGGGCGGAGAAGGGGGGGTGGTGGTGGGGGAGGAAAGTAGTCCCTTTCCAGCCTCCTCCCGGGGCTGACTTCACAATGGGTCGGCAGACCCCGTTGCTACCCGCTTGGCGGGTCGGGCCGGGCCGGGTAACGACGCTCCAGCGGGGGTGTGCGAACCTTCCCTTTCGTCCGCTCCGGCGCAGCCCTCGGAGGAGAGGTATCGTTGGGCGGAGAGATCGCGGAGCCCTCACACGTAGGGCCCGGCGATACGCCTCCACCTAACCCAGCAAACGGAAGCGCCGGGCCGCCACGATGGACAGGAAACGCCGCCCAATGGGCAGGCGGGCTGACCTCCCAAAATGTAGGTTTAACCAATGGGAAAGGGCGGGAGCGGGGGGAGGCGGGGCCGGTGGCAGGCAGCAGCGCAGGTTGAACGGAGTCCCAGCGCAGGGCTGGGATGAGCCTCAAACTTCGGGGCGATCGTGGTGGGGGATGTAGCAGAGCCAGCACCGCCACCGCGCACCGGCCCGCCCCGGCTCCTGCCCGCCCTCGGCGCCTCCCCCAGCTCCCCCCCCCCCCGCAGTTTTTAAACTCTGACCCCCCCACCCCCTCCCCCCCCACCCCTTCGCCCCCCTCCCTTCCCTTCTTCTCCACACCCCCCCTCCACCCCCACCCCCCCCTTCCCTCCCCTAAATGCCAGCCATGATCGAGAAGGGCCCGGAGGTCTCGGGGAAACGGCGGGGCAGGAATCACAACGCCGCCGGCGGGAATAATAACAACAACGGCGGTAGCAAAAGTTTATCCGCTGCCCCCAACGGCAACAGCAGCGGCAACTCCTGGGAGGAGGGTAGCTCGGGGTCCTCCAGCGATGAGGAGCATGGTGAGAAGCGGGAGGGAGGCGGGGGGGGGGTGGGGGTGGTGGTAACCAGGGGATGAGGGGGGTTTGGGGTGGGGGATAGGGGCCGGGCGGGCCCACCAGGGTAACGCTTCTCCCTCTGCCTCCCTCAGCTGGCGGCGGTATGAGGGTCGGGCCGCAGTACCAGGCGGTGGTCCCTGATTTCGACCCCGGTAAGTCTTGATTTTTAAAAGGGGGTGATTCCTCTCCCTCATCTATTGCTTTGGACCTCCTGGAGGAGCGGAGCCCACCGGGGGATTCCCCCTTCCCCCTCCTCACCCCCGTGGGCTCCGCTCATCCGGGGAGGGGGGTGTCCAAAAATGTTCTTCCCATAATTCGAAGTCGCAAAGATCCAGAGGAAGAACAAGGACCCCCCCTTCCCCCCCACTCCAACATACAGGGTTGATAAAAGAAGTCCCGATGCTTTCCAGAGGGCGCTTTACAGGCAGGGAGGAACAGGGAAGCTGGCAGGGCTTGAGGAGGCAGGAGATGGCAGTTGGGTGGGTTTTTTTTTTCTTTTCTTTCACTCTCTCTTTTTTTTTTTTTTTTCCCCTTTTAAATATTTTTTTTCCCTTTTTTTTCTTTAATTTTTTTTTTTTTTTTTTAAACAGCCCTTTCTGGACTTGTGTGTCTATGGGTTCCGTGCTAGGATTGGAACTTGAAGGCATCAACTTGTAAATATAATTTTTCTTAGAGATATTTAAAAGCGACTTGGGTCTCTAATTTAATTTTCTCGCCTCCTCAGAAGCCGTTTGCCTCTCCACCCCCACCTCCCCCTCAAAAAAAAAAAAAAAAATGTTTCACGTTCCAGCTATTCAGCTGCGGTTCTTGGTAAGCTAATTTAAAGTGGTATGGAAGCAAATTTTGAGCAAACAAAGGAACTGGAGCTGTGCTGAAAGGCAGGTGCTGGAAGCACGTTAGTACTGATGTATCTCCGTGTACAGAAAGATAGGCTATTGACCTCAGTTGGAAATGTCAGCAAATTTTTTTTTTTTTTTGGTATTGTGTCTTTTGTGAGTGGAGGATGAAGCCGGCAAAAAGCCTTCTCCGATCTGGAGATCCTAGTGTTTGGAGTTGTCCCTTTGCCCAGCCCAAACTTAATTGAATCATCCACACCTCTTGCCTTATAACAAAAAGAATGGTGTAGAAAGACACGGTGTCTCCTTATTGGATAATGTTGAGAGTTACTACTGTGTGGATTTAGGAAAAAGATTTCTCATGTATTGTCCTTAGACTGCACTAATATGTTGGATGCATTTTAAAATATTAAATATATATATGTTTGTTTCTAAACTGCTAAGGTATTAGGGGGCAGGAAGGATTTTTTTTTTTAAAGTTCAATATTACTTGTATTTAGTTACAGAATCGTTTTTCCCTACTCCTTTCACCCCTTCATTTTCTTTGCTAAATAAGATACAAGGTCTTGGCACATGGGAACTCCATTTCTTGGTTGACCAGGAGAAGGAAGGGAGGAGGGGGGGAGGGAAGGAGGAGGAGAAAAAGTGGGGGGCAGGGAGAGGGAGCTGTTAGTTAAGGAGCAGTTGACACTGTTTTTCAATCTGTAGGTCATATGCAACGTTTCTGTAATACACAACGTGCATCACGGTGGCTATTAGCCAAGTATAAACAATAGTTGGGCTTTTTGATCACCCCTGTGAATTACACTCTTTTGTGCAATTCATTTCTCTAACATAATGATGGAGGAGAAAAAAATACTATGTGCCCCTTCCTCACTATTATACACTCAGTTGTACATTGTTCTGGTTTTAACTTATAGGCATACAGTGACCTATACAAAGGTTACTGCTTTCTGTGCTGTGTGGAGTGGAAGGGAGGGGGAAGTCTGTGATGTGGAGAAACATTTTTTTTCTGAGTATACCCCCAACCCAGCATCAGCAGGCACTTTTAAACGTTTGAATACCCAGTGTAATAAAGCAAGCTCTTCCTAAATTCACCTGGTGTCTTCTGATGACCTGAATGGGCACTGAAGCCTGCTTGACTAGTGTCTGTTTTATATCCTCTCATTAATTTATTAATTTCCTCTTAAACATATACTTTTTAGTTAACAAGTTTGGGGTGAACTTTTCTCTGCCTGTCTATTGAAGAGTTGGTTTCCTCGACTGTGGAATTACACATGACTAATTTTGCAATGCAAAGTTGTTCTCTGAATTTTAATGGCTAAATAGCCAGTTTGTGTTTGTTATTTATCTTTTGTTTTGCTGTTAATGAAAGAAAACCCTAAATAAGCCTAACACGCTGCACTAATACCTTTTGAATGGAACTTTTAAATTGTCTGCCTTACTGGTCAAAGTTAAATCGATGGAATAGTGCTATCAGAGCACACAGATGCTGTGTCTGTTTCTCAGTAGAAATTTTAGGGACTATTTGACTGAAGGATCCTAAAGCTTGCAGGTTCTTTGGTGTCATGTTGCGGAGGTTTTCACCTTCAGATTAGCTGTCTGGTAAAATGTGGAGGGCTCACACTGCTCTAGCTGTCTCTGAGGGGAAAATGGCATAGAGTAGGCCCTGTGTGTATTTTTTTTTTAAAAAAAAAACTTAATGTTCAGTTATACCTTGGGTTTGTCTGAGATATATCTGTAACTACTGATTCTTACGTGGATGTTCCCCTGTCTCCATGCATTGGGGCAGAGAAAGCATTTAATCTTGTTTCACTTCTCAGCCACATGTGAGCTGTAGCAAAGAGCAATAAAATTAGGAAAGCTTTTCTGAAATCCTTATCTGTGAGGCTGCAGAAGAAAAGAGAGGTAGAGCAGGGCAGTGGTGGGATGTTGGTCTGGATTTTTGTGGATTAGCCTGAGAAGAGCAAAAAAAAGTACCAAATGGTGTGGCCTGAAAGTGAAGAGAGTGTCTCCTCAGTGATTGCCTTGACCTTAGCACCTTTCAGCTAGCATGGAGAAGAATAGAGAGTGCTTGTGTCTCTGTTGTTTGAGCAGAATATGTGCTGCTTTGGTTTTGCTTAATTCTTAGAACCAGAAAATAACAAATTCTCATTCCAGATTAAAATATGTTGGTGCAATTTTTAATTCTCCTTGTGGCTAAAATTTGCTGTTGCAGTGGTCAAAGAAGGGCCTGGTGTGATTCTTGGACTGTAAAAATAGTTACGGCTGGAATCCTTTGCAGGAGGTGGTCCTTATTCACAGCTCCTTTAGTAAATCTCCTTATGGTGGCAAGGCCTTTTCCATGTGCTGGCAGAGCCTGTAGGTTCTTTACCAAAATTAATATTACTGTCTTTCTTACCTATCCCAATTTCCCTTACTTTATTCAAGGTAGGTTCTCACTCAGTTGATTATACTTTTTATTCTCTCAAAAACTCACATCTTTATTATTACTGGTATAATACTTATATCTCTTGTTATTTATGTAATAGGAATCATTGTACAGTAAAGAGAAGGCTTTTGCAGAGGCAACATGTTTATTAAACAAGCCAATTCAACTAGAGAGAAGAACACACAGAACTTTTTGGGCTGAAAATCCTGTGACAGAGCTCAGTAGAACCAGTATAACTTGCACTTTCGCTGTGTTTCACTGTTAGGCTTTGATTTCACAGATGTAATGATAAAAAATGCTATTGTACTTCCTATTTCTTACTAGAGCTGAGAGTCAGATATTTTCCAGCCAAAATTCTGTGTCTTGAACAAAGTCTAGTATTGATAGGTCAGAATTTCTTACAAGTTCTCAGTCTGAGACACTGAAGGTTTTGAAGAAGGAAAACTATTATGGTTCTTTTAATTCAAACAAATGAAACCCACGTGTCCTGTTAATGGAAGAACTCAGTGGAAGGAAACATTGCATATCCTAAAGCTAAATAAAAATCTTTCGTATGGGAAAGCACTGATGTTGTACATGGACATTTTACTTGTTGCTTATTAGTTTATACTGCTGGAATGTTGAAAAGAGGACGAAAATGTTAGTGATCACTTTAACAGAGATAGTGAATTTAAGTAAAGATTAAAGCTTCCATAATTTTGAGGTGTTTTTGCTTGCTGGGAAGCAAACAATCTCTCCCAAAGTTTAACACATATTGAATGCAGATAAGCTTTCCTTCTTTGTAGGACTACAGCTTTAAATTCCATAATTCATTGTGATAGCAATAAGAATACAAGCCACATCTTGCACCTTGAAACATCAGTTATTCTGGTCATCTCTGGAAGACACGTTTTCCAGTCAAAACAGGTGACCAAAGGTTAGTTTGACTCAGTAGTGCCATGCAGAGATCCAAAGACTAGATCTAAGTTGGAAGATGTATATCACTAGTTTGTGATGCTGCTCTCTTCCCAGTTTTTTGTTTGTTGTACTGTAACAGTGAAAGTAAAAACGGTGGAAGGAAATACTCTGTACTGTTTTCCATCTCTATGGGCAAAAAAGCCTCCAGGAAGATGCTCGCTGCCAGAATGTCACTGATCCTTGAGGACCTCATTCTCTTGGCCCCCCTGCTAGCTGTCCTCTGCATGCTTCTGCAGATTTTTCCCTGGCCTTTTTGGCCAAGACTGTGATGTTTCAGTGTTATAAAAAATGAAGTATTTGTGGGGTATAAATAGCCCTTTTCAGTGTAGTTAGAAACTCTCCTCAGAGTAGTTGTATCTAAGAAGGGCAAAACCCCCCAAACATATTTGCCCTGCTTTCTCTGATCTGCAGTGCCTGGTAGGGAAGTCCTAGGAGAGAAAGTTGGTCCATCTGTCCATCCATCCATCCATCCATCCATGCATCCCATCATCCATCCATCTCTTGTTGTTAAAGTGCACCCACCCTCTGTCTTTTTGACATCAAAGGTAAAAGTATAATAATGGGACTTCAGCTCCCTCATGGGGTTCTCAGGGACTGTAACCCTTTAACAAGAGATTGTTAAAACCCCCCTTATGACTTCCACTTGGCAAATCCAACTTGCAGTCAGCCTGTTCTATTTCTTTGTTTGCAAATAGTCCTGCTCCTAACAGTCCTAATAATCTGCAAATAGTCTTACAGTTCACTGCAAGAGAAAATGGTATTTAGATGAAAGGGCTCATCAGGGAGTGAGGAAAAGAGTGTGCTCTTCAGATGGGTCTTTGGGATCTCCATCTAAGCAAGTGGAAAACTCAAAACCAACCTTCTGAAACTGGAAAGACTGGTATCCCTGAAAGCTGTCTCATCTCCTCAAATGACTTTGCCTTAAACACAACAGGCAGGAACTCCCTTAGTGCAACAGTCTCTTTGAAAAAGAAGGGATAGTAATGAGGATGTTTGATCTAATCAGAAATACCAAACCATAATGTACTAATGCTCAAAGTGTTTGAGCTGACAGAGGCTGCCTAGGATCTTGATATAAACCAGGTGCACCTTGGTCCTTTCACTATACTCTGAGGTGACATGCAGTGTCCTTCACTAGAGTGTGTTTTCCTAATTAAGTGTTGGGAAATTGATACTGTGGAGTTTCTGTTAAACTTTCCAGTGGCAGAAGAGCTTTTCCCCTGAGTTGTAGTCTTCTCTGCCCCTTACTCCTTGACTCCATTGACTGTATTTTTCTTGCCCTCCTTCTATAAGTCACAGCCTCTGTATGTGCTGTACTACAGAGCAGAGAAGTTCCTCAACATGTACTCCACCAAAAAGTGTTGCTGAAACCTTGTATTTTTGACTGTCTCAACTTCACAGGCATTTAGGTACAAGTGAAGGGGGTTCTCAAGTTCAGGCTGGTCCCCAGCAGTCCTGGGGAAGGGGGAGATGACTCCTGCCTCCTCCTCACTGTGCTGGCAACTCTGCTGCTGTGTGGGTGAGACTCAGTCTCCTCTTGTTCCATCCCCAGTACATACTGCTGGGCCACTCACTGTGTCAGGAGAGGGTGCAGTCTCATTACACCTACATTAGGAGAATGAAGCTGACTTGTAGGTGCTGACACTTGAGCTTCTCCTCTGTTTTTAAATCCACTTTGGAGAAAAGGGGGAAGAGTAGTGCTGAATTTGGAGACGTCATTACCCCTGTTTCTGGCACCTCAGTGGGAACACAGATGTTGATTTGGTGCTATGCCTTTCTTACCTCTGAGCTGCTCATCCAAGGGAGGCCATTTTTAAGCCTGTGTGACTCAGTAGTTAGCTTTTGCCTGGTTTGTTCAGTTATGCTGTGAAGAGATGCAGAGGCTGCTGGTGGTGAGTAGAGCTTCTGCTCCACCTTATTCCAAGGCATGGCTTTGGAGCTTTCTCGTTATTCAAATAGTTCTGAGAACATCCTTCTCAAACCTGAATGCTGTAGTAAACAAACAGGTCTTGGAGCAGCCAAAGCCTGTGGCTTCCTTCCCTTCCTAGCACATGCAGTGTTTGTATGTAGAGGGAATAGCTGTCTCATGTACTGACAAATGTATTAATGGCTGGACTGGAATTAATACTAGGTAGACTGAATGCTTTGTTCTTCATAGCTAGTTCCTGCTGCTTAATGAGTTGCTCTTAAAACTCTTGTTTTCAGCCCTAGTTAGGTCTGTGACTTGGCCAAGTGAAGGCTTAGAGCTCCCTGTGATTAGTCATTATAATTAGCTCGGAAATCTTTGCCTTTGTGATCAAGGTGCACTGTATAATGCGGCTTACAGTGGGGCTCTAGTCCTGTCACACACCTTCAGAGTAGTATGAATGGCAATGCTTTTTTGGACATCTGTACGTGTTGTATTTTTAACTGTGTTGTAACTTTAATATACACTTTAATCTGTACCAGGCAGATCAGTCTGAAGTAACTGGCTCCTCAGAAGCTTGTGGTTGATGTGAGTCCCCACTTCTCTCAGGTATAGCAATTTATGGTTGTAGCTAAGGCTTGCCCTGGCAGTCCCAAGTGCAAGGTAAGATTTAGACATGATGACTGGTGGCTGATTAAGTCTAGAGACCATATAAAAATTAAAACTTTGGGGCAATTCTAAAGAGCTTCTAGAACTTCCTTGGAAGTGTGAACCTCTTTCTGTACTGGGTGACCTTGTCTTTTGAGTCTTTGACTTGATGTTATAACAAGATGATGAGCAATCCCACATTCTCAAGTGTTGAAAGTGGAAAGAACAGTTTGAAATTCAGTTCTTGAAAATGCAAAGTTGATTTGTAAACTAAACTTGCCTTTAAAAATGCTTCTGTAAAGAATGTTAGATTATGTATCTCTTGCTTGAAACATTGCAAATTTTAATTTATAGTTCCATCTGAAAGTTTTGACAGCTTTGTGCTTTTTGAAAGTGCAAGAGGATGTGCTCAGCCTTAGTGGAGGCAGTGAAAGTTTCTCCAGCATATTCTAGAGCTGGGCTGCTTTTATGCTCCTCTTGCTGTTTGTGTTGAAATGCAACAGATTGTGATGTGATGGCTTTTAACTGTTGCAAGTCAAACTCTTATATTTGCTTCACTTCTCATGTAAGATTTTGAGAATAAGTAAGTGTGTTTAACCTACCTTTCCAAGTATCTTCAAAAATTCAGCTTTATGCAGCAGTTTGCTCTTTGAACTTCATAAAGGAAGTATTGGTAAATGCTGTCTCTCTGGGGGGAGGAGGCTGCAGCAGTGTGATAAAACTGCAAAAATCCCCTCGTGGGAGGAAATTCTAGTCTATGCTTCCCCCTTCAGCCCTGTGCTTCTATCATGCAGGTACCTCTAGGGGACATCAGCAGGGTCTTGTATGAACTTTGTATGTGTGTATAGCCAGGTATATTTCTAGAATAACAGTCCTCTCCCCCATTAGGGACAGAAGGATAGGGTTAGGAGGTTTTTTTCCTTAAAGTTATTTCGTCTTCCGTGCCACCTCCCTTATCTCTGTGCTCTTCCCCTGAATGGATTTCACAAGTAACAATCTGAGAAAGCCTAAGGCTTGTTTTCATAGTGTAGCTGTCGAATTAGAGGAGTCTAACCACATGGCTGTCCATTGCAGCTTTTAATTTCTTGTCTGTAGGTTGCTGTGATAGCCCATCATGACTAGATACCTTATCAGGTTGGGTTTTAGTTCGTGTAGAGGCTTTGATTTGAAAGTTGAATATTGAAAATAATTGTTAGTGTACATGACCTTGAATTGGTCCTTCTAGACTTTATAATTGTAGTATGAAAGCATAACGTGTGCAGTCACAGTTGTGGCTTCTGGGTCCAGGAATCCTTAAGGAATACATATAAAGAGGGCTTGCACACAGGGGCATGATGCCCGCCCTTCCCCTCTTAATTGTTCCCTGGTGAGAGACACTGGAGAGGACACGGGGAAGTGTCTGGTTCCACAAGTGCTCAGGGATGCATACGGGCTAAGAAAAACTGCTCCTGTAAGTAGGAAATGGCCTTCCCTCTTGAGGAACTGGAGTGGCAGGACTGGGAAAGTTTACATAACAGCATTACTTTTGAAGTAACATTTTGCTTGCAGCTTGCACTAAAATAGTTTTTTTCTCTTCCCTCTGACTTCTTATGCCCTCTTTGAGGATCTAAACTTGTCCCTATATTCAAATGTATGTTTGACTCTTGAGTTTTTTGCCTCCTCCCCACGTTGACAGCCAGCTGCCCCCTGTAGCAAGCATCACTGGCTGGAGTTCTGTATAGCTCTCCATCACTTAGGTTGCTGACAGCTGTGTGAGAAGCTAGAAGTGCCTCATCTGTAATCCAAGCTTTTTTTTTTGTGCTGAACAGTGCAAATGATCCATAGATACCAGCATGTGCATGTATTCCCCTGGCTGACATCCTTCCACCCCTACAAGGTGGCCTTTCTGGGTGCTTTCAGAGATAGTAGGCAAGCCGTAAAGGCAGGTGTAGCAGGTGTAGCATTTATACTGCCTCACTATTGTTTTCTGTCTGGGAATCTTAAAGATGTCCCTCCTGGGACCCTTGTGCTGGTTTGTGCAGCTGCCACCGCACTGTTCATGACAGTAGCCATGGGAACACAAGTAGGATGATACAAGTTTAAAACTCCAACTTGTTGCTAGGCAGACCCAGCTCAATATCTGGATTAAGTAGTCTTAACAAAAAATCCCTCTTCTCATATCCTACCTCAAGACAACTCGGCTCCCCCCCAGATTCTGGGTCTTTGATTTTGGGATAGCAGAATGAAGCCAGCCCCAAAAGTGTTCAGTGACAACAGTCAGGTTTGGGAAAAACCCTTCTTTTACATCTGAAAAATGAGTACCTGGTGGCTGAGTGGACGAGCAGGAGCTTCAGCAGGTAGGATTTGATGCATACTTTTCCTAAAAACAAAGTGCTGAGAAGTCAAGTGATGTGCCATCCAATGCAGAGCCTTTGCACTGCTTGTAAAGTCTAAAAGTTGTAGCCTGCATTAAAATAGATACTGCTAAAAGTGACATACACTGTAAACAAAGGTCACTGGCTTAAAATATCGCAAGATCACTTCTGAACTCTGGCTGTAAAAAACTTAAAATTATGACTAAGGAAAGTGAAGCACCTTCAAAACATACACAATGCTTTTGCACACTGTTAGTGTAGATGCTGGTGCACGCTGGATGAGCTTTTAACTTGGATAATCTCATGTTGATAAATTGCTTTGTCCCAAGCTTGTGTTTTGGCACTTCTTGTTCAAGAAATAAGGGCAGCCTGTTCTCTCATGTTAGTTTTGTTGATGATGTCTGAGAAAGGATGTATGGCAAATTACAGGGGCCTGAAGGGAACTAGAGACCCAAACTCTGAGAGATGGGCTTCATGTGCTTCTTGAGGGCTGAGCTCCAGCATGCTTTTGTCTCTGCAGCTGTTGGCTTCTTGTATCACAGCAATAATTGGTTGTGCTCTGGCCACTGGTTTTAATGGATCTTTTTTATTTTATAAACATTTGCTGTGCAGTAACTGTCATTCCTGTTGGAATAAGGCCACTTATAGAGATGCTCCCAATTACCACCTGCTCTTTTTCTTTCTTAGCAAAGTACACTCTTACCTAATTTAACCTCCCACAGCAACAGCTTTGAAGTAGTTGTCTGCATCTTGGCTCACCGCTATCCCTTTCCTCTCTGACCATCCTAACAAACTGCAGTTGTCCTTGCTTGTCCTTCCAGAATGTACCTACTTCCAGGGGAAAAAAAAAAGATAACTTGCTTGGTTTTCCCAAAATGTTTTTGTAGTAAACTCAGTAAACTTTTTTTTAAAAAAAAAAAATTTGCCTTCTTTTAATATGTTTCAACCCTCTTTTTTTTCCCTTTTTTTTTTTTAAATTTTTTTTTTTTTTTTTTTTCTTAGTTGCTATTTGTGGTTCTCCCTCTCTGTCCATCCTCTAAACCAGCCCTGCCTGGATTTCTGCTTTCTTTTGTCTGACCTCCTGAGCCCTTTTCCCATCGCTTTGCCCCTCCAGGGGAGAGGGACATGTTCTCTGTCTCTGAGCTACATTGTAGTTGTTCTCTGGCTGGAAGAAAGCGGTCGTGATTTTTACTATGTTATAATTCTGCTCTGCAAGAGGGTAAATGTAGCACAACTCTGCTCCTTTACCTATTTTACTACTTCGGTGCTCCGATGGTGTCTGCGTGCTTTTCAAGCATTTAAACAGCAGTGATGATTTTGCTTTTTTTAGGCTCCTTTTTTTCAAGGCTTTTTTTGAATTGCTGAAGAATTTCTGCCTCAGGTTATCCTGTGGAAGCCTGAAGACACTGCTTGCTGTGGTTGCAGCCTGGCAGAGCATCCATCTCTTTGGCTGATAGTGTCACTTCTCCTGAGCTGTTACTGCTGTGGGCAGACAGGTGTGTGAGGAAGGTGAGGAAGGTGAGGAAGGTGAGGAAGGTGAGGAAGGTGATCTCTGCTGCAGCCAGGGCAGCCTGGGGATGGGTTGGGCCCTTGGCTGGAGCCTTCAGCTGCCCCTGCCTGCTGGGCACTGAGGCTGAGCTGCTGTGAGGAGCTCTGAAACCCATCCTGTGAATTTGGAGAGGAGGGAGGAGAGGTCTCTCCTGGTTGGTGAATAAAGCAAACCTTGTTGGGGGACTCAAATCTGCAGGCAGTGAGTTGTGATGCAGGGAGGATGGGCTAGTGCTCTGAAGAGATTTTCCTCCTCTCTTTCTGCTGTAGACTTAGCCTGGGGCTAAGTTGGGTGGTGCTGGGGGGGGCTGGGAAACTACAGCTGGATCTCATCTGAAGTTCTCATCACCTCTCTTCTGCTGTTAAGCTTTATACAAGTATTGAATAACTTGGGGGAGAGGCTTGCTGGTGGGAACTTGGTGGCAGAGGGAAGATTTTTCAGAGCTATCCTCTGGCTTTCAGCCCAAGATCTGAGTTGCTTGGCAAATTGTTTCCTCCTGTGCGTATTGGCTCTGAGAAGTGGGTCTGCTCTCTGGGAAACTGCTGCATTGTGCTCCAGCTCATTTGGTATTTTGGGTGGGTTTGAAGTCCTCTCAATTTGGTTCTTAAGATCATTCTGCCCCACTCCCAGATTTTCTTGGGAGTGTGAGTGTGTGGACTCAATTTCTTTTGTTTCTTTTCTTCAACATTTTCAGGTGAAATGCCAAGCTGCTCTCCATGCACAGGTCACATGCTGTCCTTGTGGTGCAAACAGGGCAGGCGTAAATCCAGTCATCCTGCTAAGAGCCTGAATATGAGCTGGGGTCTAGGCATGTATATAGGTGTTTGGGTGAAAAACTACTTTTTCTGTTGGAGAAGAAGCAGAGATGGGCATTGTTTTTTGCTGTGGTGCAGCTAGTGACTGTGGAACATCTGTGTGCTGGTCTAGGAGCAGGGATGGGCAGCACTGGTTTTGCCTGACAATCCAAGGCTGGCTGCTGCAAAAGGATGGATGTACATGAGAGTACCTTTATAAAAGTTTAATCTGTCCAAAGCATGTGTGAGAGTAGTTACATTAGGCATATTGAGGTCTTTTATTGCACCCATCTTGCTGAAGTTATTTTGGATGATGGGAAGAGATAAAGACAGAACTTCTTAAATGCTAATAAGAATATTTTTAGAGGTAATAAAAACACATAAATGAGGTGTTGGGGGAATTAAGTTTGGATGGAAGTTGTCCTTCTGGGTCTGAAACTTGCTGGGGAGGGGACTTTTTTCAGGTCCCCTTACCTGAAACCTTGTGAAGAGGCTCTGGGAGAAGACACTGATGTCCTCTTGAAACCAACCATCTCCAGCTCAGTTCTGTGGAATGCTGCCCTGTCTGGTTATCTCTTGTGCTGCAGCAGCCACTGCATTGCCCAGAGCAATACCTCCTGACCAGCTGTCTTGTTCTGTTTCAGCTGGAGAGGAGAAAACTGCTGGGTACAGTAGCAAACATTGCTTGCAATATCATCTCAATGTCTGCTGAGAGAGAGGGTAGAAAGGGATGTGATGGGGTCTCTGAAAGAGATGAGTATGGGAAACCTCTCCAGTGACTATATAGTGCCTATGTAAATAAAGGCAGCAGTTTTAATTCATTCTGTCAGAGCGGGGACAAAACTTGGAACAGGTGCACACCCAGAACTTGCTTAAGTTGGATAGATGCCTGTTGAAATGTTTATCAAACATGAGAATAAAAGGAAAAGGGTTGTATTTAACCTTTTAAAAAAATATTATTATTTTAATTTTTTTGTGATGGTGCATTTTAAAAATAACTTTTATGTCTAAAATGAGCAGCACTTACATCCAGGGTTTGTAAAATTGCCTTGGTGCTTGCAAGCCACAGTGGGAAACACCTGTGCAGCAAAACACCCTGCAGCAGGGAGGGATAAAATGGTTGGGTGCTGCACGCTTGCTGCGGTGTTTGGTGGCTGTTGCAGCAGGGTTCTCATGTGTTAGGGTTGCCTTCACACTATCTGCTTCTTGCTCTTTCATCAGTAAGACATAATTTGGCTTTATATTTACATTTCACTGCTGTTCAAGTGATTTTCTTGGGGGCTTCTGGACCAGGGAAGAATGAATCTAGCTAGGTCTTAGCTTGGTTTTACCCCTGTAAAAACTGTGGCACGCAGTTGAGGCATTGAAGCTGTCTTCAGACTGAGGAAGACACTACTGCACTAATGTGCTAATTTTATACTCTCACTTGGCAGGTTGCCTTTGTAATCAAAGGGCTGGAAATTTTTCAGTTTGAACAAAATGTTCTAAGTAGCTGTTCTCTAGGTGAAAATGGATTTGATATGGGATGCTGCCTTCAAAAGAAATCCGTCTTTCCATATCTTTCTGGGCATAATCATGCTAACTGAAATTCTCTTTTCTGACTAAGTGAAGCTATAGTCAAGGCCTAGGTAAGGCTTACCTGTGAAGTTTCCTTATCTGTGGTGTTTCTCTTCTGTCTCTCTGCATCTGATGGGAATGGATGAGGGAGATGTTTTTGGAAAGTACCTGGAAGTTTTAGGAATGACAGCTGTGATGAATTTCAACAGAACCGTTCTATTATGTTTCATTTTCTCTCTGTTTGGATAATAACTATTGTGCAGGCTTAGTGGAGGGCATTGTCAAAATACAAAAGCTTGTTTAAAGCAAGTTTGGAAGAGAATGTCTCAGTGAGTTGTACAGTACCTGGCACATAGGGATTATGCAGTGGAGAGTGTCTTCTCATCAATAGTGTAAAAGTAATAAGAAACATCTTTTGATGCCCTTGGGTTTTTTAGCCTTTGTTTTAGGGAATCACTGAGCCCTGACTACAGAACATATGTATCCTGACTTCTCTTTTTCCCATGAAAATGTTAATGAGAGCAGAACAGCCATAGAGAAATAATATTTTAAAACTGGTTGTAAATGAAACGTTAACTCAGAGGCCATGTTATGTTAATAGAAAGCTTAAAACAAATGGTAGAATTGATTCCATGTTGCATGAAACTCATGTCTTTCTGTTGTCTTTATTTTTTTTAATAGCTTCCAGTGGTCTTGAATCTATGCACAATTTTAAATACACTTTTTAATGAGCCTAAAGTTTCAACTTCTGTAATACTATAATGAGAGCTGGCTGCTAAACTTTGTTGCTTTGAGTTTAAGATGAAACAAAACTCTGTGTGCCATATGTTAAAAGGACAAGCCAGCTTGACAAGAATGTGTTTTATCTTCTGCGTTTTGGCAAGACTGTAGTCTTGGAGGATGACTGTAAGTAGAGAGAACTTGGTGAAGATGTGAGAAGGACTTGTAAGGTCAGCAGAACTGGAAACTGTCTTAGATGCGAGGGAGGAATAGGAAGAGAAGCATCCAAGAAAGAAAAAAAGCTGTACCAGGGAAAAATCTTTGATTAAAAAAAAGAAATCTCATGGTGTTAGTGTTTTCTTCTAAAGATATTTTGCTATAATTTCTGTTGTTTTATCATCTGAGAGATCAAACATAGAGTTGCTGGTTCAGGTGAGTGCGAATCTACCCTTCCTACAGTTTGGAGAATATGGTCTTGACAGTATCTTACTAGCCAAAGGCTGCTGTATCCAAGGCCTGACATGTCCACATTGAGCTGCTTACAGCAGCTGTTCTTGTCTGTGTCAGAGGCTTATGTACATGGCTGGGTACTGCTCTAGCAACCTGGGCAAACATGCAGCTTGTTTGGTGATGGGAGAGCTGAGCAGGCCTGGCCTCCCTTTCTCTCCTCCCAGGGAAAGAAGGAGAGCTGTGGCTTCCATTGTTCAGTGTCCTCTGACAGCCCTGCAGCTGCTCAGGCCATTCAACTGAGACTCTTCTTTGCTGTGACTTTCGTTCTACCTTGCCCAAAAGAGATTTGCTCAGAAGTTGGACTTAGTGGGGATGCAAGTTGTGTTTGGCACCTGCTGTTCCTCCTTGTGATTTCCTGTGACGTTCAGCAAAGTGTGATGTCCCCACAGCATAATGTTTACCTGGCTGCACTGTGCTGGGCTAGGTGAAGCTTGTTCACCATGGCACTAAAGATTTGCTTGCCATAACCTGTGATAAAGGTGTAGGAGGGATTGCAAGTAAGCATTTTCAGTCGTCCTGTCAATATATTTCACTCTCCTGTTGGCTGTCCTGCCTGTCCTTTGAAGCCAGGCAGTGTCCCTTTGTACTCTTGTCAGGGTGTGGGGACCTCGTGTGATTACCTTCTGCTGGACTATAGTAGGCTGCTGGAAGTGTACGTGAGCCAAATAAACTGCTGGCTCTGGGGAGGGTGCTTGAGCCAGATGCAGGAAGAGCCAAACACTAAGTCACCATGCAGGTTGGCTCTTGGCACAATATTCAGCTGAGTAAAATCACAAGATGTGCTTTGCATGGCCTAGAGTCTGAATTCACCTCCGAGTGGATCTTCTCAAGTCTTGTTGCACCTCTTCAGTCTTGGGTTTTTACAGTACAGCTTTTGTTCCTCCATCTTTGTGTTTTACTCCATTTAATTTCTTGGCTAAATATTTGCTGGGGTTAGGGGGCCCTTATGGTTTTCTCTGTTTCTACCTCTAACCTCCCTTCTTTCCAGAGGCATTGTTTCATCCCTGAGCTTCAGACTTGGAAATACTGTTACTGTCTGCCTTCCTAGACCTCAGTGAGGCTGCAACAGGCCTTGCCTAACTCGGATCTCCCAGCTCACCCCAATTCTTGTAACTCATGCCATCTGGCAGCTCAACATCTCCTCACTGAAAAACAAGTATTATTGGACCCCTCTGCTGTTGGGGTGTCCTTGCTGTATCAGGTGGTTACTCTGGCATTGAGTTTGGTCAGGCATACCCAGGACCCTGCTGAGTAAGAGCAGGGGTGCTTTGTGCTGGTGCTGCTGCTACTCAGGTGTGAGATCCCTGTTGTACTTGGATCACAGTACAGTTACACCCTGTTGTTTCACAGATGTGTCCATGTCACACAGCTGTAGGGTGACAAAGATCTTTTTGTCAAAGCTATTTGCCTCACACTGTAGTGAACTATCTCTATGCAACTACAGTTGAGTAGGAGTATGGGCTAGGATTGAGGGATGTGGTGGGAACACTGCCTCCAAATAGCCATAATCTTTGGCTGTGGCCAAGCACAGCCAGAGTGTGAGTGAAGTGATAAGGGAATGAAGTGATGATCATGGACAGACCCTAGAATGAATTGGACAGGGGAAGTTGCTAGCACACTAAAAATGGCCCTTCTGTGTCAGTGTCTGACTAATTGGCAGTGATGGGAGAAGAGCACATAAAACACTGGGGTTTGACAGTAGCCTCTGAAGGGCTCTCTGGGGTATATCCCATCACTGGAGGTGGCTTGTAAAAGCTATCTGATGGGTTCCTTCCAGGGTTTAGATGTGTAGTAAAAAGAGAAGGTGGGCAGCAGCAGGCAAAGAAAGTAAGTTATTCCCCATCTTCAGTGATTTGGATCATAAGAGTATGGCTTGGACCCAGATTAGGGTAAATGAAAGCTGCCATCTGCAGCAATTGCAGCTGTTGGTATGCACTTCCCTCCACATGGAGGAGCTTGGGACATTTGTGTGCTGCAGGGAAAGTAGTCACTGTTCCCATTTATGTCAGGCCTTCCAGTGCACAGTTAATCCAGGTATTAAGATGAGTAACTTGCACCTCTGCTTTCCATGTATGTTCTCCATAGCTAAGACTTCATGAAGTTCTTGTGCTGCTGGTTCTGTGAGCCTCCATCTGGGTTAGCTATCTTTGCACAATGGAGACTGGACTTGAAACAATGAGAAACAAGTTGGGAGATGAACCAGCTTGGTATGCAGGCAATGGGGTGATATGATTTGGGTCCAGTGGCTTAAAAACTTGTTCTGAAAAAGCATTCTCCAGTTGAATTTTTTTTTTTCCCCCCAAATGGAGAAACAGCCAAGGCTGCTTCTATTAAGGGAAGGTAAGCTTGGTTTAAGTTACTTTGTCCTGCACCCAAGAACACTGAAATCTGAAGGTAAGAGGTGGTGGTGAGAATACTCAAAGATGAGGTTGGTTTCATTAAGGAAAGTCACCTAAAATCTTGACATGTGAGAATCATTTCCACTTGGCTGAGACTGTGACAGGTGTTTCACCACGGGATACTCATTGCTTGACTTCCAGTGTGACCTTGGGTAGAAAGCTGAACCTTTCAGTTTTCTCTATCTTATGTTAAAGCTACCTGTGTTTTTCAGTATGGGGATGAGTGGAGTGGGCAAACATGCGTGTATCTTAGAGATATTAGAGAAGAAATAAGCATACTGAGCAGAGCTGGTGCTTTGTGAGGCAGGGCTGGAATCCCCCTGTCTGATTTGTTGACAAGCAAGATGGGGAGAGGAGGTGTCAGTGTTTGTGGTCTGTCTTGTGAAGACAATTGCTGCCTTATTAGCAAGATTGATGCATCTGAAGTCCGGTCTGACCATAGCAGACTAATTCCTGTTCTGAAGGTAAAACAGGAAGAAATTTCCCTTTGTAATCTGCCTTCCCAAAGTGTTTCTGGCTGCAGGGTAACTAAGGTGCATTAACTATTCTACTGTGAATTCTTCATGGAGACAGTGTGCTTGCTCTAGCTGTACTGCTAAGTAAAGTAGGCTCAGCCAGCACTTGGCTTGCCTGTCCATCTCAGGGAGGAGTCTGCATTTGTGTACTGGTGGGGAGGGAGAGATGTCTCTAGCAGGGAAGGCAGAAGCTAAATTTACATGTTTCCCTTTCAGACTGCTGAGAATAAAGAATGTATTGGGGTTAGACTCTGTTGTGCCAGACTTGTGCTGTGCCTTATGAGTAGCACTGATGTGTCTCAGTTTAATTCCTTCTCTCTGCCTATAAGGGGGTGATGAGGGACTGGGAGGTTTCCTGGAATGTCCAGTACTGTTCATGTACAGGCATATTTTTTCTGGGTTGCCTTAACATAATGCTGCCTTTTTTGCTTGCTCATTGAAGAAAAACTGCTCCCAGGGACCAGTGGAGCAGGGGAGTCCTCTACTGTGATTGCTTCAGCAATGTCCTTGTTTCTGGAATGTCATTTCTGCGGGTGAAGCCTGGAATGGTGGAATAGCCACAGCCTTGGAGTAGGGGGATTTCACTGGCTTGGGAGAAACCCTCTTCCCTTTAAACAAAGGGTTGTGAGGGTGTTCCTTGGCAGTTTCTCTTCCATGCATTTTTCTCTGACTGTTTTATCAGAGAGTTTTGGAGAATCTGGAGACCTATTTGTCCCCTGAAAATCTGGGAGGGGGAATACAGATATAAGAAAAGATAGGGTAACCTTGAGGCAATTCTGGCATGCTGGGTTGAAGCAGATGCCTGAAGCCCAGAATTTGCCACACTCAAAAGCCTCAACTACTGCAAAAGCTGGAGAAGAGAATTCCAAGTGATGCTAGTAGAAGCCCATTCAGTTCTCCTGGACTCTTCTCTAGCTGCCTACCTAAATAAACACCCTCAGCGTCAGTCACACCATTGCCTCATGTCTCTGAGCTAAGTTTGTTTTCCCTGCGATGCTGTAAAACAGGAAATTTATCCCAAATCTTTATTAAATGGCAAGTCCAGCACTATCCCCTGCTAAGCAATGAGAAGACAGCTGGTATATGGAGACACCACAGCATTTGTCACTTAACCATGTGCAGGGTAGCCAGAGGGTGCTGAGAGCCTGCAACATCCATCAGGAATCTTTGGTGCCCAGGTTTGTTCCAGCCCTCTGTGTGCAGGGTCTGTACAACATGCAAATGCTGGTTAACTGAACTTGAGTTCAGTCAGCTCATGGAAGGCATAGATTAAAAGCAGGTCCTAAATGTTGTTGTCTGTGAAACCTCAATCTGTTGAATGATAAAATTATCTTCCTAAGCTCAGTTATAACGGAGCCTTTGGGCACTCTGAGGAGAATAGACTCTTGTTACTCTGCTGTGAAGGCATAATTTAAGGAGGCCCCTCTCAAAGTTAAAGGCCTCCTGGTCACCTGCTTTACCATCAGGAGATGCTCCATCATGACATGGACAAGCAGAAGCTGGTCCAAGGCTACAACTGAGTGTCTGGCTGTAGTTTGATGAGTGTGTTATGACAGATGAGTACACAGGTGACCAGGGAGGAGGAGGGTAAGAGGTCAGAGTAGCTAGAAGAGCTTTTCCTGAATCTAGCAGCTGAACAGCTGTTGTGCAGGTCAGCACATTGTGGGAATGGCTTGCAGAGAAAAGAATGAAACAAACACTTACTTGGCAATCTGCTTGCTAGTGTGCACCCAATGTCTTGAAAATGTATTTTTTTAAGGTGTATTACTAACTATGCAGAGGATTTTGTCTTGGACAAATTGGTCTGTAGCTGTACCTTGGTTATTGTAAGATGTTTTGGAGGGTATATCTGTGGTGCTAATACAAATTATCCATCTATCTAGGGACAATAAACCTACTACTTATTCCTGGAAACTTAGTTTTGAATTGTCAGAGTGTGAACAGTCTAGTGGACAATCTAGCAGGAAGACTGAAGTGACCCCTGCTTGGTGCAGTATGTGCTCTGGGAGCCCCCAGGTTCAGGAGCAGCTGCTGAAAGCCTTGCTGCCTGCTGCTTGTGCCTTCTCAGCTCAGGTTTTATGCATTTAAGTGAATGATCTTAATAATTGGTCGAGGGGCTTGGAAGAAAGATGTGTGCAGCACCATATTCTGCTGTAGAGCTGCTTGCCAGGGATCAGAGCAGTGTGCTGGTATTTTGAGAGCAGTCTGTGAGGCCCATCACTCCTAAGTACACTGTAACTGGCTCTGATCAAAGGCTTGTAGGGTGGCTTTAGTACCAGCTTGTAAAGCTCTTTCCTCATGGCTTTATCAATCACAACTTTAAAAATCAACTTGGATTTATTGGCCATGTGCAGACTTGCAGTGGTGGGGATATGATGGTAATTTGCCTTGGAGACAGAGGTGTGGGTCAGCTGCTGGCAGGCAGAAATTCCTAATGTAGGTGCTGTGTGGCCAGCAAACCCACCCTTGTAGCAGCAGAACTTGCAGAGGCCACTTGCAATAGTTGTACAAAGCTCAGCTCTGCCAATGTAGCAGGATACATACTGGGAATGCTTTGGGGATGGTTATGTGCTTAACTGCTATGGAGTGAATCTACAAACTTCAACGTGTAAATGCCATGAACCAGACCTCATCTAGGTCAGTAGAACAAGCCCCTTTGGGTTACAGGACTGTAGGCTGGGCCTTATATTGCCATTTCCCTTGGCTTTTCTAAATTATGATGTGAAAGAATTCTGTTTTTTCCCCCACCTCCTCTCCATTTACTTTTATTTAGCCAGTTTTAATCCACGATATTGTCTTATCCTTTCACCTGTGATTCTCCAAAATTGTAAACTGGCAAGAGACTTGATTAAAGCTTAGCTATATATATATATGTATATATACACACTCTAGGAGCTTTTACAATAGAAAAAGATTTCTAGAACCTAAGCATCCTCATTTGTTCAGCTTTTTGTTTCAATAGCTGTCTTGAGTGATCAGTTCCAGTCAGTTCACCTGGTGTGGAGGTAAGGCTTGCTGTCCTGAACTTCTCAGAGCAGCTTCTGCTCACCTGCCTCCTGGAGGCTTTGTACTCAGTACCTGCCATTGCAGTGCCCTGTTATGATCAACTTATGTGGCACATGAGGAAGGATGGACTGGGGAAGTAGGGAAAAGACTTGTATCTAAGACTGCAAAGGCATGGGTAGTCTTATGTCTTATGGCTAGTAACCTGCTCTTTTTCCTAGTTCACTAATTTATTCCTTCCTTTTTCTGCACATTAGTTTTTGAAATACTGTTAGAAAAGGGCAAGCATAGATGCAGTTTCCTCTGTTCTGAAGTCTTAAAGATAGATCATTAGCTTCTCTGTAACTAACTTACTCTCCTTAACTACTGCTTTTTATTCCTGGGTTTTCCAGAAGATGCTGACTGGCATCAAAACAGGAAGCCTGCAGTGCTGTAAATAACTGGGTGGTTCAGTCTTTTTTTTTTTTTCCATCCAACCTGTTACCAGTCAGAATTAAAATTCCATTTTATAGGCATCAGTTCATCTGAGCTAGGGCTAGACTTTTAGCACATAATAATAACTTATCTGGTTATGAAGAAATGTATGGGATTCGAGGGAGCGTGGGGTTAGTCCTGCCTTGCCCTTCTGTTGTGTTTTGGCAATATTTCCTACAAATGTACTGTATGTAAAGACACTGCAGAATGTCAGAGCACCCTTGCACTCAGCCTGAAGGTTGCTCTCTCTCTTAACCTCTCTGCAGGAAAAGAAGGCTTAGTTCAGCAGCCTCTGAGGAGCATACCACATGGACACAGAGGATTTCATCTTTCCTGGTGAAGTTCTGCTGCTGAATTGATTCAATCATAGCAGTGTAACCACAGAGCAGCTTCCTTCCCCTGCAAAAGTGAACACAGTGTGTGGTGCAACTACTTTCTCACTGATAACAGCCACTCAGTTTTACTTGCTCTCATCTTGTGTATCTGTACTGAGGTCTGGATTATGCTTGGGCCAGTGCTGGCAGGCCAACTGTACTCTGCAGTGAGAGTTCTGGGCACAGGAGTTCTTCAGGAACTCCTTTTGATAGCTCAGGTATACGAGTATCATCCTCCTGCTATGTCCTTTTAGTAGTTTGTTTTAAGTAAAGCTTAAGCTGTGCAGCACAACTCCAGCTGCAGATCTATGGAGACATAGTGTTCTGACTTACTTTGTACTAAAAGCTTCTCCTGTGTGAGCTGAGCTAGGATGTGAATTTAATCTGTTGTAGTTAAGGGTATAACCCTCACGGAGGAACTCCAGTCAGTTTTGAATAGTTTCCTTTCCTCTTACTTTCTTCTTCCCAGTGGGGTCTCCTATTTAGAAAGGAGTTCTGTGAAACCTTAAAAGATATTTGGGAAGTTGCAGACTCTCCTTGGCAGGCATCTCATGTCTTAATACATACCACTCTTGAGGCTTAGAGCACAAGGACACCTTCCTTTTGTCCTTCTGGAATGAATGGTTACTGTTCTTGCTTTACCCCTTTAGAACAGGAACCATTTTAGGGAGATATTGAATATCTAGGTCCCTTGAAGAGGTCTCAAGCAAAAGGGACACAACTACCAAGAGCCTTGCCCAGGTAACTGGCCTGACACTGGTTTCCTGGTTTCTGTTCCAATTAGCACTGGAAATGGATGTGCAAGTGCTGTTGTTGTCTATGCTGGAAAAGTTAGGAAATAATTGAGGGTGTGAGTGACAATGGCAGTAGATCCACTGCAGAATTCCTTTTTTTTTTTTTTTTTTTTTTTCTTCACGAGGGGCATTTTTGTAATTCAACTTGTGGAAGTTGTTCTTCAGCAGGCATGATGATAACATCCTCCCTGTTAACACTGGGAGATTCATTCTTTGGATGTGCAGGATGGAAGCCTCCTATGGACACCGTTACCTCCAGGAGGTAGCTTGCACTAACTTTTCTCTTGTCTTCTCTCTCTGAAATGTAGGGTAAAAATTCTCTGAAGGGTAAAAATTCCCTTGAGGTCTGTCTTTGCCTGGCTCACGTGTGTGCAGCAATACTTTCTGCCATGGAGCACAGAATGCTGTCATGACAATGGCCTTTAGACTTTATAGCCCTTTGCAAGTATGTCTGCAAAGTGCTGAGTGTTGCCACGAGTTGAAGGCAGGAGGAAATCGAGGCACTGAGGTAAAATGGCTTGCCTCTGCTCCAGGGAACAAAGCCTGTTTTCCCACATGCCATCCCTGTTCCACAGTCACTTTTTGTGGTAGTCAGAAATCCATTTTCATGCAGCTTTTTCTTCAGAACTGCTATGCATAAGCATTCTAGCAGACGATCTAAGCTTTTATTGTAACAGTGCTTTGAGAGGAGAAAACATGGGACTTCTGGCTGCAAAGCAACTTAGCAGGGTAAGGTCTTCATGAATCAATAATGAAATGCAGGGAGTCCACTTCCAAGGATAAGATCTTTTAGGTCTATAAGAAGAAAATAAATCCTTTGGGTTTTTTTGGTTGTTTTAATAAAATAAGAAAATGGCTTTATGGATGTGTTGTGAACTCTGGGCTCAAAGTCAGAAGGTCAGAGTAGCGCAGATCCTCATAACCAGAAGTAAATGATACCTGGGACTGGTTCATGGATGATAGCGTTGTGTTTTGTGAAGGCCAAATAGCTCTCTAGGGCAAGACTCAGTACATGAAACACCACTTAAATCTCTAAGGAAAGGTCATGGATGTGATGTACTAGATGTGATGACTTGATAGGGGAAAAAAAGTAAGTCATTAGCCCTGAGAATCCACTTTTCCCTCCCTAAGTCTGGCGTGGAAAAATCAGAAGGGTATTCTTGAGGTATATTTAGGATTAAAAGTGAAAAGTCATCATGGAGACAACTGCTGCACTGAAATTATTCAGAATGTTTTCTGTCACCAATGAATTAAAATATATTTGCTTAATTTAAAAAAAAAAAATCATTATATATGAATTTAATTATTGATAATATGGGGTCAGATTTACTTGTCCTTGCCATTTCCATATCACAATGAAGGATGCTTCTATGCAGACAGGGTCTTTGTTTGAGTTATGACACCAGGTTTTTATTTACGTACCACTTCAGAGCCCCCGAGATATATAACCTTCTGTTTGAGTTAACAGTACTGATACTTTCTAGTTCTGACACTTTTCCTCCCTCCTTTGTTTCATTTTAGAGATACTGGCAACAAATACACTTATCACTGTAGTGTGCTGTGACTTTTTATTCTCAGTTCTGAATGGTGATAAATATACCTTGTATTAAAGAGCTTTGTTTGAAAGCATACCTGATGGAAATTTATGGGCTAACTCAGGCATAACGTGTTCCAGTTTTTACACTGACTTCTTGGAAAACTTCTGGGAAAGAGCAGGTAGTAAGAAAAGAATTAGTTTTCACTCCTATGTTTCAAAACTTCAGGAGACATTACAACTCTGGGTGATGCATGGGGTGAACAAGACTGGTATCATGCTAAGATGTTACAAGACAATGCCTAACCCATGAGAATATAGGACATTGCATGGACCTTCTCTGTCATCTGCATGTGTGCATTGTCCTACCAGGATTTAGATGCCCAGGAAGTTCTCTTTTTAATTTTGAAGTTTTATTTTTAGTGGCAGTGTTGAGAATTATACTACTGTAAATGGCCTTGAAATCACCCGGATAAATGGCAGAAATGGTAGGGTTGAGTGATGGTTTCAAGTGACTTTTATACAGAAGAGCCAAGGGAGAGATTGTTAGTATGGCTAAATGGCAAACCCAGGGATGGTAATTGCTGCTTCTATTAAAAACAAAGATTTATTTTTGTTTCCCTTGTGGTAAGGTTTCCAGTGGCCAAAAATTGATATTTCTGTAGGACTTCTAAAAGAGGACTTCTAAAAGAGGAAAAATCCATTTGCCTAGCAGTATTGGTAGGATGTCCTTGGCCAGGATGCTTGAATTGAAACCTTCAGGAAGGTGCCAGCATCACAGGGTAATGTTGGACACAACAGATCCTAGACTTGATGAGGGACCAACAACTGGCCATGCACGTGAACATACAGCTTGTAAAGAGGATCCACTCTGCACTGTTCTTCTGTTGGGGGTGTCAGTAAGAAACAAATGCTTCTATTTCATTTTTCTATTTCTATGTACTCTAGGCTGTATTACAGGTGGTCCCTTTTGCCTCTGCTCCTACAGGGGAAATTCTCTCGCAGATGGTGGAGTGGAGCAAAGGCAGGCTGCCCTTGCCTTACCTGGAGTGTTACTGCAGGGCACTAGCTGAGCCTGCTGGCATGTCACTTTTAGTTTAAGGAACTGAGAAGCAATCTGGAAACTCGTTGTGAAGGTTTCAGCTTTCCAGTAGTGTCACCCAAGCAAAGGGGGGCTTGGAAGAAAAAGGTGTAGTTACTATATACCACTGGGAGGGATCTTCAGAAGGGCTTTGCTCTCCTTTAGGATGTGGGGGAGGGAGGTTACATCACCAATCCCTGTCAGATGGAAACAAGTTTTCCAGCCTTACTGACTCTGCACAAGGAGAACTATGCAAGGGCATCTAGCCAGAGATGTGGAAACTGGTGCTCTGGTGTCATCTTTCCTAGAAATTACTGCAGAGTTTTCTACTGGAGATAGCACAGATATTTAAACAAGCTTTGTAGAAAGTACTATTTTCTTGGTACTGAACTGTTATGTTCTGTGGGAGGGGGAAAATGAAGGCTTTTGAAGGGGACTCTGCAAGTTTAGACTGAATTCAGCAGCAACAGATGTTTAAACTCTCCTGCATGTAAGTTGATGCCTCTGCTTCAGGATAGCACCAGTTACAATGGGATCATCTTGTCCTGCAAGCCTGGAATAGCTGGCAATGGATCTGGAACACTGCTGGGTGAAAGTGGTCTTTTAAGGAGTTTTGTAAGCAGCTTCCTTCTTTCTTTCTCTGTATAAGCAGCTTGTCACTCTGAAGAACCGTACAAAAGGTGGGTACAGGTCTAACACTGATGTTGTCAGGACTGTGTTGCTGGAGGCCATGTGAGTTGATGTAGCATGTGGTTTACCAGCCTGGACGCAGTGCTAGAAGCTGTGATAAATCATGACCTTGAGGAAACGAACGTCCCAAATTTCTTGGGGCTCACCAAGGATGTTTATCTCCCTGTCTTGTGCCCAGAACTTGTAAGCGCTGCTGGTGTTCAGGCCTCACTGGAGCAGAAGATCTGGTGTTTGTAGCTTGTGCTGGTTATCCAAGAAAAATACCAGGGTGCAGGATCTAGCTTCCAGCTGCTGAGACAGCCTGAGCTATATTCTTGCTGAATGACAGTTTTTAAAGATGAGGTTTGTCTTGGGGCTTCAAGAAGTCCCACTTCCCTGCTGCTTCTGTGCCTTCTACAGTGGCACATGTCATGACTGCTCCTGCAGAAATGTCCTTCGGGGTGCTGGAGAGATGTCTGCAGAGGTGTTGGGAGGGGGAGGGTGCCAGTGCTGCAGCTGGATGTGCTCACTCAGGGCTTTTCAAATGGAGACATGGGAAGCATTGACAAGAGCAGGCTTGGAGTCTTGCTTGCATTTGGGCCCAGTACAGACAGCAGACATCTTCTGTGGGCATTGCTTGGGTGGGATTTTAGGAACAAGTAGAATAAGATGTTCTTGTTGCCTTGCCCAATAAATGCAAGAATCGCTGCCAGCATCTTGAATACATCTGACTACAAATAGTTTTATCATTAGAAAGTTGATCCAATCAGAGCATGCCTTACAGGGAGCAGAGGCTCGCAGCAGTGTCCCTGGCTCTGCTAACAAGAGTTCTGCTTTAATGTGTGCAAAGCTTTTGCCGAAAGGCTGTGTGCATGCAAGAAGGGGGAGGTGAGGCTGAGGGATTTTCTGGGAGAGGGGGAGGAGTAGAAGAGAGAAGTCTGGAGTAAATTTACTCTGAATTATTTTTGTATTCATTCTTTCCCTTCAATATAGATACACCTGGACTTGTAACAGTTTGTGTTTGAGTGGTGGCAAAGAGCAGAAGACTCAAGTCTGCAGGGTAGACTTTCAAATGTGCAGGGTAGTACCAGTGTTGCAGTAGTACCTACAGCTCCCAGGCACAGATCAGACTCAGCTGCACTAAGAATGGTGGTTGGTAGTCTCTGTTTCACGGTACCTGTCAGTCAGTCTATCCTTTAAGGTAGCAAACTTTTAGTGAAATAGTCTGTGAAAATCCAGACATCAGGAAAATGGCAATCTTTCAGTGAATGCAGGAAGCAGTGCTGGGAAAGTTAGGGAGGAAGTGCAAACCAGGATAGAAACGAAGAGGACATGCAGCTTTTCTGCTGAGGAAGACAGAAGTGTATCACAATGCTTGGCAGAGCCCCTCACTATGGGTAAATGGTGCGGATTCCCTGGCCTGCTTTGCCTTGTAGTTTTCTTTGACAGTCTGCTTTCCTCTCTGGTGCCAGTGTGTCTCAGCTTTTTTCTTCTCCAGCCCACATATGCACCTGTAAGGCTGCTGTATTCTTCAAGATGCTTTGCACAGACTTTTCCTTTGAAGGCCCAGCAGCCTTTAAACGTGGTTTACTTCTCCATCTCTGATAACTCAGCTCTTCTAAATACTGCCCCTCCCCTGAGGCTCACTGTCCTCTTTATGTCCCTATGTGTTTTTCTTCCCTTGCTGCCTTCTTGCTGCCATGTTTTGTTTGTTTGTTTATTTGGTTTTTATTTTATTTTTAAAATTTTGTATAGGTGTGTATAATAATTAAATAATAACAATTAATATAATAATGAAATACTTTTCTACAAGATGGGGAGCTGAGTTCTGGATTTGAAGCAACCTGGTGGCAGAACAAAAGGCTGCATTGGGTCACTGATGCTGAGAAGGTGGTAGTGTGGAGACTGTTCCAGAGTGGCAAGGGTTGTAGTGCTGGATGTAGGAGGACAGGGATGATTGCTTAACATCTCCATGGAGAGCCACTGGTTGCTTTTAAGGAGTGATCACTGAGTAAAAAAAATGAGCTTGGCAGCCACGGTTTGAATTTGTCCAGTGTGGAGTGGGGCAGCACAACTGATGCACAAGGATGCACAACTGTATTCCCATCAAACAGCTGCCAGGGGCTGGCCTCTGCTTTTTTTTTGCCTTTTTTTTTTTTTTTTTTCTTTTTTTTCCCATTATATAATTTGTGGGATGGGAAAATGAGACCTCTGGTCTCTTCACACAGGCAGGGACACTCTGGCTGCTTTCACTGTGGGTTTTGGAAGGCAGGGAGAGGGAAGGTAGGGGATGTGGTGTTGCCCTGAGGATGAATTGTATCTAGAAGGGATTTTTTTTTTTTTTTTTTTTAATTGGAGAAAACAGAAGAATTTTCAGCCTCCATAAAGAGACATTTAAGTGCTAAATAGGATTTCAGTTCTCAGATTGGAAAGACTAATGGTCTTGAACACGGCGAAATGAAGTCAATGTGGTAGCCGTGTGTGTGTGTGAGAGGAGGCCGTGGTGCTGCCGGGCAGGTGAGAGCTGTGCCAGCCTTTTCCCTGCCTCTCCGGGAACTGGCTGCTCCTTCCTGCTCCTTCCTGCTCCTTCCTGCTCCTTCCTGCTCCTTCCTGCTCCTTCCTGCTCCTTCCTGCTCCTTCCTGCTCCTTCCTGCTCCTTCCTGCTCCTTCCTGCTCCTTCCCGCTCCTTCCCTTCCCAGGGCACCGCCGAGCCCGGTTCCTCCCTCTCCTTTCCTCCGAGCCACACTCTGCTCCTTGGCTCCTCCGTTTATCTACGCTGCCAGGCTGGCGTTCAGCTTTTTTCTCCTTATCTGCTTAGCCTCCCCGTCCCCTTTGTGCTCCTTTCTTGGTGGCAAGGGCTGGAGGATCAGCCTGGGTCCCCCCTCCTTCTCCCCATCCCCGGGTTTCTCTCCCACCCTCTCCCCTCCATCTCCTGCTCTCTTTGTGTGAGCTCTGCTACTGAAGCTCGCCACGTGGTGGTTGCGTTTTAGAGAGCTTGTAAGGCCTTGTGCCTGCAAACTTCAGTTCCCTTTGTTAAGCGAGGTGGGGGAAAGGGATCGTGCTTTAGACGTGGATAGGTTGGAATCGATTTGCTTTTCCCTGAAGCATCTGAGCAGAGCAGAAAGCCGCCTGCTTTTCTGCAGGGTGCCCCAAGCACCTCGGGCCCCTTCTCCGTGTTCACCTTCGAGCTTGTGTCCCGATTGATTTCTTTGTAAATGTGCTGTGGTATGCAAATTCTGGCTCTGCAGAGGGAGCCTTCGTAATCCCAGCGTGGGGGCAGCTCGGGAAAATCCAACATTTTTGCAGGGTTATCCCCCTGGTTTTGTTCCTCAGGGCAGGGAGTGTGCTTGCTACTCTTTTTTGTTTGAGAGCTTCTCTTCTGGGTTTGATTTGCTGCTATTTGGCACCTTTTAGGATCAATTACAATCCATGTAAAGTGGAGTATGGGTGCAAGGCAGTGCTTGGTGTGGAGCAATGATGAATTGTTCAGCCTCTCCCATAGTTATCATGCTGCTTTCTCAGTCTGAAATTACTAATGTACATGCAAGACAAATTAGTTCCGAGACTTTTGAAGGCAGAAGAGGAGGAATCAGAACTTGTTTTGGATAGTCTTTTACTAAAAGTTGAATGTTAAAACCAAAATTTTAAGATTTGCCATGATTGTTAGCTGCATTTTAAATATAGTCCTTACTGTGCCTCCAAGTTTGGCAAAAATGGGGGAAAACAAACAGACTTGTGAAATCTGTTGGAAAAATGTGATCCAGGAGCTGCTGGTAATTTAAGGGCATGTTAAACCTGACTTCATCTTTTTGGGTATGAATATTATCCTTACAGCACCCTGTTGCACCAGGCCCCGTGAAGACAGAAGGAGAGGGACTGTCTGTGCCTTGGGGAGCTTGTGAGCTAATAAATACAACAGTCAGCTCTCAGGAGAGCTGAAAGCAGACTGAATTTTGAAGATCTGATTTGAAATATTACAAATGTGTTATTTATGGTCTTTGATTTGATTTCAGCATTTCTGAGAGTGGGATGATGAGGAAGGATGACCCACATTGGGGCTCAAATACAGGGCTCAGGAAACCTGGCTCAACTCCCTGGAGCCTGGCACTCCGTGCTTTGTGTGTGTGTGTTGATAAAAGCTCTCATCTGCTGGCAGGGGTGCTGTAAGGATAAGGACCTGGAAGGCTGTCATGGATGGGGGTGAGAGGAGGATATGCAACCATCGCAGACATTTAAAAGTCGGATTTGTGTGGGTTAAACTGGGCATGCTCACAGCCTGCTGAGTGCAGCTGCACACCACATTGGTGCATGACTCAGTGCTGGGTGGGATTTGATATATAAGCTGCTTGTGTGCTCACGTTGGCCTGAGGACAGGTGTCTGCTTCTGGAGCTGTACTGGGAGAGGAAGCTTTGCCCCCTTTTCAGGCTGCTGTCTCTGCTGCTCTACCAGCTGGACCACTCTGTAGCCCCTAGAAAATCAGCCTCAGATAGAAGCAGTTTAGGTGACTTCAGCAAAGGTGAGGCCTGCCCTGGATGTGCTTGTAGGGCCCCATTCTGCTGCTCTTGGAGGGCACAGCCTCCAGCAGGGAGGTGCAGTGATGGTGCCCTCCTGGATGTTTGACCTCTCCACAGCACCCAGCCGGATTTGGAAGATGTGTGTCTGCCACTGGATGTCATGGGCTTGAAAACTGTTGGGTTTTGACCCAGGTTTTAAAGAATAATAATCATGTGAGAAATCTTTGTTGTCTTTGAGAGCTGATTGTGCTTAGCTGTTGCTGACTGGTTCATTCTAATGGATATAATGATTTGATAATGCAAGTGTACAATAACTTAGGATTTCTCTCATTAGAATTTTTGAGTAGACTCTTGTCTGGGTGGAAACACCAGTGTTTCCTTATCTGCATGCCCTTCACAGTATTGTCTTGCCAACTGGTAATGCATTCACCCAGCAGCCTGGGTACATAAGCCATTGAGCATAGCTGGTTGTGAGGTGTTTTCTGAACTGCCAAGATGTAGGGTTAGGAGGAGGAAAAGTGCATAAACTCTTTGGAGACCAGGTTCTAGTGAGTCAGTGCTGTTCCTCACTTTCTTGGCAGGAGTTTTTGAAGTGTGGTGGAAAAATAAACCAGTTACTTTATGCTAACCAAAAATCCACATGAATCTACATTTTATATCACTGGTGCTTTCTAGGCACTCAGTACTTCTAATGATAGCTTACCTCTGTATTAAACTATCTCAAAAGGATGCTGAAGGATATGAACTTTGGTTGGATGGGAAGGGAAGAGTGTGGACACTCGAGACTGACTTTTTTGTTTGCTGTTCGTTCCCCTTACTCTCCGAAGGGTGCTTGGGGAATGGAAAGGATGTCTGGAGCCAGGGAAGTACTTGGGTTAATGATCTAAACCATATTGCTGTCTTGATGGGTAAGTGAATGGTGGGAGCTGCAAGGTCTGAGAAATGCTGGCTTCTTGCACATTTCTTCTGGAGGAAGAAGCCTTAGGATGCTATAGGTGTCCCAGAGATGGGGGGTTTGGAGAGGAGCCACCATGCACTTCTCAGTCTCCAACTAAAGCAACACTTGTGTATTCTCCATTCCAAATTACACATCTTTGGGTTTTTTTATTATTTTTTTATTTTTTATTTTTTATGACTAACAGCTGGGTTGTGCTTTCATCAGTGTGTAAAGACAGTATGTGAATGGGAGAAGGGGCAACTTGTTCAGTCTTGTGACAGTGTGGCAATAAAAATGACAGGTGACACTTGTTATGTGCTAAGTAGCTGGGAAGAGGGAGAGTTGTAGGATAAGATGTAACAACCCTTTACTTTATGTGTACAGTACTGGTCTCTAAATTAGCTCTGCCTTTCCAGATAAAGATCTTGGGAGTCACAGTGGTTTTTTCATCAACTCAATGGTAATAATGAAAATGCAAGTATATTGTTAAAAGCTGTTTTGAAATCATCTGAGGACAAACCAGAACCTCATTATGGCATGTTTTGTAAATCCTGTGGTGTACCTGCTTCTTGAACATGGCGTACAGTTCTGGTTGTGCTTTACTGCCATCCATTTCCCATGCATACATGGTTCTTGGAGCTGTAAGGCACATAGATGAAGAACAGGAATTGTTTTTGTTTCCCATCTCTGTATGAGAGGAGGCACAAAAGCTCAGATTGTCTAGTTTAGAAAACGGATGACCGAGAGGAGTGTGGTTGAGAGTCTGTGAAGCAGTAAGGGACATGGAGGGACATGGAGGAGGTGAACAGGGTGCAGTTATTCTCTGCTTCTCATAAGGCAGGAAATGGGACCACCAAATGAAGTGACTGGGTGGCAGCTTCGAGCTGAAAAGGGAGTGTGTGCACAGGCTTTCTTTGTTCTGCTTCAGACAACAAACATAAAATTAAATTGTAGCACTCTGCCACAGGATGTTGCAGATGCCAAAATTACAAATGGGTTCAAAAAGGATTAGACTATTTGATGGACTTTTTATTCCCCCTCCTCCCATTAAATCCAATGATGGAGATACAGTGCCAGGATCAGGAAGTCTCTGATGAACCTGGTTTGGTTATTCCTAAGTGTACTGACTGAGAATAATGGGCAGTACTGGGCCCAAACAGCTGCTCATGCTGGGAGCTGGGGAACACAACAGAGGACCTTATTCAATGGGTGGGAAGAGCTGAGGGCTGGCTTAGTAAATAAATGGGAGACCATATGAATGTGGAGCTGTGCATGTAGGAGTTGCTGATTGTCAGGGAACAGGGGAGGCAGCAGAATCAAGATGTATGATGGAAAGAAAGGAAGATATGTTTGCCTTAGCTTTGCTTCCTCATCAGTAGACTCTATGGCTTCAAATAGAATTACCAGTGCCCAGATATTTTTTGGCAGCATGAGACCTGGCACTTGAGGGAACAATACTGTGTTATTGTTCCTTTTTTTTTTTATTATGGAATTCCATATGTGGATCATACTTGCATACAAGTAGGCATTACTTCTTGGTCACATAAATGAAAGTGGAAGAGAAGTAGCATAGAGGGAAGGAAGGAAATTTGTTGTTGGGCCAATGTTCTCATAGACTGAACAGAAATCAGCAGTAGTTGGCTCGTAGTTTGCCTCAGCTTTCAGCTTGGCACTCAGAACTAATTGTGTGCATGCATTTGCCTATTTTTAACAAACTTTAAAATGGTTCACTGCATGGCTCTATGAATATTCTGCATTGATTTTTTTTTTTTTTTTTAAGGGTTATGAGTGTGCAGGGGTTCCCAGGGCTGGTGGCAGGATGTGGGGCTCAGCATGGAAGCCATGGGTTGTGGGGTGGTAGCCATAGGGTGTGTGGGGCCCTGCTTTTGTTACTACTGACTGGAAGGGCAGTACATACTGGAGGAGCTGCTGCGTCTCTGAATCAAAGCCTGGGGAGCCCAGGGATGCTCTCTGTCATGTTGAGGATGGAGAAGTGCTCTGGGGGGGGCCAAGTGAGCCTTGCAGGTGCAACCTGAGGCATTCAGTGCAGGCTTTTGCTTTGTCCTTGTTGCTTGCTTTTTGGTCTTGCAGTCAGCATTGCTATAATATAACTACTAGCCTGCCTCCTTTAAAAGATAAAGTGGATGATGCATATTTTTGCATTCTTATGAAGGCTTGCGGGAGTTCTGTGGTAAAATATGTATGAAATGGACATCTCCTCTTAATTTTATATTTAGTTCTCTCTTCAAACAAACTCCGACCCTTTCACATATCAGTACAAAACACTGGCCATGTCTAGACAAAAGCCTGTTGTAATTAGCAGTGGTGTGCTTCTCAATACTGAGTGTGTGTGCCTGGAACATTCATGCTTCTGATGTTACATTAATGTATTTCCTGCTCCTGTATGAGTTGCAGGGCTTGTGTATGCAGAACTCACTGCAGTGCTCAGATTGGAACTACATGCATTTAGAAAAAATAATTTTACACACTTAAAGTGTATATGGAAAGGCTGTTTGCTTGTATAGTTATTCAGACCTCATCTATGGCTGCACATTGGTGCCACCTGCTTGCAGGAAAGAATGAGCAGACTCCTATTATTCAGGAAAAAAAAATAAATCGAGGCAAGGCCTCAACATCTGTTCTGGCTTTATTGTTTGATCTGGCCTGGACTGTTGGCAAAATGTAGGCCACAGCTTTTGCTTTACTGCTAATTCTTGAACTGGAAAGGCATCTTGGATCAGATACATTCTTAGTAAGCTTAAAATAAAATATAAAAATACAAATATGTGAAGTTCAAACTTAGTATGGGTTGAGCTTGATAACTTTAAAGAACAGGGAACTGTTGCTATCTGTGCCTTTTCTCATTTTCTTTTCCAGTTCTTCTAATGAAGAATATCACTGCAAAGTGACCTTTGTAATCATTGCTGGATGATTAATCTTTAACTGAGTAATTTTTAAAGCAATATTTTTCACACTGTTGTAATGTGTGATACCATGCTTTTTTTTGTAGCACAGCACCTGCAGTTAGTCAGAGGCAGTAAGGCCCTTCAGCCTGCATTTCCAGTGCTGCTGCTCTGAATAGAACCCCAAAGAGTTGCCTTTCTTTAGGCAGGTACAAAAATGCCCTCAGAACTTTATTTGCATATAGATTATAGTGCCAGCCGGGTGTAGTTGTGTATAGGAAGACCTAACCACTGCTTAATTTTTAAGTTTTTAATTAAGAAACCTTCCTCAACTTGCAGGATTCCAGTGTAAGATGTTCTGCTGGATTTAATGCTGATGTAGTGTGTACAAAGATGGTATTTCTGTGAGGTACCAGCTACTGTATCTAGGCAGTCCTCAGAAAACAGGAATGAAAGGGAATCCACAAGCTTTATCTGCTGACTCCAGCAGAAGTCACATGCAGGAGGAAGTGGCAGCAGAGTTCTTCAGATGTCTTTGAATTGCTGCTTGAGACAGCAGTGCTGCCATGGGGAAGGGATGTGGAAAAAGCTTTTCTTCTTACTCTCAATTTTGTTAGAATTCTCTTGGCCATATAGGTATTTTGTATCTTAGCTGTGCATTTACAGTAACACTGAGCCCAAGTAGAATCAATGAACCAGTGGGAGCAAGTTTGTAAAAACTATGCGAGCCAGTGCCTCCCTTGTCTTATTTTGTTTAACAGTCATCATGGGTACTATAAACAGGGGATTTTACTCTGTGCAATAAATCTAAGGTCTGCATTGATAAAGAAAATGCAGGGTTGGGAATGGAAGCAGTTGTTTAATCTCACTTCAGACTCGCTCCAAAACTGCTCAAAAGTTCAGCAGCTAAGTTATTGTATGTCAGCTCCACCTTTTCCCCAAACAATAAAACCATCTATTCACTTTTGGGTATTATACAATGCATATTGTATATATAATGCTGAAGGTTGCATAATAGAAGGAAGAAATGTTTCTTAGTCCTTCTTTTTAAACCTGCAATATGTGATTTAAAAAGAAGTTAGTACCAGTTACAAGGGCATCAGAAAATGATGTTACTACTGTGGTAGCCTTTGTAGGTGGGAATCTTTGCCATCCTGTACTTTCGGATTTCAGTTGTTGTTGTGTAAACTTTGAAACAATGTATTCCATGAAGTTATTGATCTAGAATGTTTTTCCTACCTGTTGCCTTGGAAAAGATCAGTATGTGAAAAATTCTCACTACCTTCTCACTTACTTTCACATGGTAAGTGTTCTTTAAACTTTGATTTGCCTGTGTTTGCCTTCCAGAGGAGGTATGAAAGTGTGTGTCTGTATCATGCACCCAACAGTGGACATGCTTTTCTGAGTTACCTTTTCCATTTTTAAATAATGGAGGAACAGGCTAGCAGCAGATTCCCACTCTTGGTGTGTGTTGCAGTGCTCTGGCATAGTCATGTGTTAAAGAATTGTTTGCCTTATTTGAAACTCAGGGCTTCAGTAGCTCTGAAATGCCTTGTGGAAACAGCAAAATCTCACATCAGAGACTACTGAGTGGGTTATGGAGAAGTAAGATTGGTTATGGAGATATAAGAATGCTTGAGGCTTCTTGGCAGAGCTTCACCCTCACTTGGGCAGGATGGAGCTGGGAGAAAAGTGTCTCTTGGCATCTACAAAAGATCATCTCTCCAAGGGCTCAGTATAAATGCCAAAAGCAAAGTGCAGAGCTCCTTTGAACGGATCACAGCCATGGCCAGAACGTGGGCCATGCTTTGGGAGAGCTGTGAGACAGAGCAGCTCCCTCAGGAGCAGGAACTCAAATGGGAGCTGGCACTGCTGCCTTGCACAGAAGTGAAAGAACAGCCAACAGTGGATTGGTGTCTCACTGAGAGGCCTCAGCTCCCACTGAGTGTATTCTAGTGTGTTTCTTCTTTAACTTGATGAAAAAAAAACAGAATGGGATTCATCTGTCTGGAGCTGCGCAGTGCCGGGCTCCTGCTCACTGGTGGGCTCTGTTCCCTGTCTTTGTGTACCCTCTCATTCCACCAGTGGTCCTTTGGACAGCCTAAACTGGTGCCATGGTTAAGGGAGGTGACCTGCCTGTCCCTGCCCCCTACAGTTGGTAAAGCTAACTGCTTTTTTTGTTGGATCACTTTTTTTTTTTTTTTTTTTTTTTTAAACAAAACCAAACAAAGAAGGTCAGGTTTGTCCCTACTTTGGTTTGTTAAGGAGGTGTTGGTGCAGGCGGAAGGGGGAACAGCTTCTCTCCCTCCCTCCCTCCGTTTTGTGTAGGTACTGCTGAACCATCTTGGGCCAACATGGGTCACTCCCTGTGCTCCTGCTCAGCTGTTTGTCTCCTCTTGCAGACAACTGATTTGATTTAATAACCGGGGAAAATGCTGTTTGCTTTCTGTTTTGCGAGGTTAGTTTTAGCAAATGTGCTTGGCTTGCAGGGATAAATGCCAGAGTCAACACAGGATGGGGGAGAGGCAGGGAACACGAGTCAGGAGAGCAGAGAAATACTGGCTGAGGAGGACCTCCTCTCCCTTCAGAAGTGGTGAGATGCTGGACCAATTCAGGCTGGGAAGCTTCACCCATTAACCTTTTGACATTAAGCTTTTCAGAGGCTTAGTTCATCTCATCAAAACAGATTCAGGTGGGATGAAGGGAGTGGTATTCCTGCCAGGCACAGCTTTCCAACTGTGCCAATGCCAGGTGCTCCATGGCTAACTTGAAAATGGGGAGAGGTCAGAAGGATGGGGAAGGCACACTTTGACCTGTAGAGGGGACTTTGTGAGCAGTGCAGTGGCCAGTGAGAGTTTCTGTTTGGCAATGGGCCCGTTTTCCTTTCCCTGGCAGGCATCCTGAATTCACAGCACCCCGGCAGAGGTGGGGAGAGAAGCACACTTGTTGCTTTCAGACCCGCTTTGTGGTCCATTTGCAAGAACTCTGCTGAGCATGGTGGCTGAGGAACCCTCAGGGCACATACAGGGCTTGTCTCTCTCACAGTGTTCTGGAGAGAGCCTGAACAAAGATCTGTGGCTTAGTGTCAACACAAATGTATTCGTGATGACAAATGCTGCAGTATGCTCAACACTGAGTGTATTCCTACACTTCTGATCCCACCACCGCTACAACTTTAGGTTTGCCTGAGAGAAAATGTGAAGTTACAGTATCTGCAGAAGGACCCCTCAGATGCAAGGAGATACTTGTGTATCTGTTGGTGCAGGTAGGGGGTCCAGACCCAAGGTTTAAGGTTAATTGACACATCAGAGGACTCACCCGGGTATTCAGTGCTTAGGGTCCTTCAAGAAGTTAGTTGCAAGGAATTTCTAAGTTCCACCTTTCTCTGTTTCTACAGAGGATCTTGGCAGGTTTGCTCCTCTGATCTCTGACTTGGGAGCAAATGCAGCAGAGGAGTGTGGCTCTGGGAGGATGGGAGTGGGTTTTAAGAGTTCTGGTTGCTTTTGTCTTTGCTCTCATTTTACTCTCCTTTTTTTTTATTTTTTCCCTTCTACGTGAGTTGGGATCGCTCAGGTATAGGGGCTAAAGTGGCTTTACCCCTGAGGCTTTAAATTTGTGGGTGGTAACGGGAGAGCAGGACTGACATCCTTCTGTAGGCAAGTGAAAATTGGACAGATAGATGCTTGGGAGTAAGGCTGTCTGGTGTAGTAACCTTCACAGCAGAGAAAAGGCAGGCTTTAAAGACTCAGTCAAGATTTTTTTTTTTTTTTTTGTAAATCAACCTAATGCTGATTTAATTTCAGACTTGGAGTCTGAACTGACTGCTGCTGAACTGACAACTAACTGGTTGAAATCTATCTTTTTCTGTGTGTTGCAACAGCTTTCCAAAAGTTGGGGAAGAGCCATAGCTGCTGTGGGTCAGGGTTTCACGACTTGCAGTGTGCTGCTCTTGCAGCCGATGGGCAGAAGTGATAGGAGCTCCAGCTGTGGTGGTGCCTCTCTGATGTGCAAATCAATATATTCCTGCACACTGTGTGGCCAGCTATATATATGCTGGTGCTGAGATGTGTCCTCAGAGCTCCAGGAAAAAAAGAAGACAAATAAAAATACAACCCCAAATCTAAAATAAAACCAAAACCAATCAACCAAAAAGTAATCCCAAAAAGACTACCAGCCCCCAACTTCTTTTTAGAATAATGCTGATACACAGGTCCTGCCTCATCACCTGTACAATTCAACTGTTTGGGCTTGTGCGGTAAACCATATCTGTAAATGGGACCAACTTAAAAAATCCTATATTCTGGGGAAAAGGGGAGAGAGATGGATGGCAGCTGCTATGGAAAAAAATATGGTTCTGTAGCTGGTTGGGGCTATACATCTCTGCATGGGGAAAGGCAATGGGAGCTTGCATCTTCTGTAAATTCTGGTAGTGGAACAAAATTTAGGGGGTGCTGCTTGTAGTAGGTCTTTCTCTTTGGAACGGAGGAAGAATCAATGGTTCCTTCCAGATTTAGGACCTACAGGAAAGCCATCAGTGGGAAAGTGATTACAGAATGTTTCCTCCTACAACAGCTGTGATAGGGAGCTAATGGCTGTGGCAGAGACTTTACAAATACCTGGTGGGCAGCATAGATGAAAGTGCAGGATTAACTGGAAAGTCAGATGATCTGAGACAGTATAGTTTCTTTAAACACACATTGTACTGGTTTAACTACAGTTTCTTAAACAAGAAAACTCCACCGAGCCTAAACTGATCTGTTCCCCTAAAAAAGAGTAACCTTTGCCCTCTTTATGTGGCTATTTTCATATAAAGCATATAATGGATTACATTAAATTATCTCGTTAGCTTTGTCATCAAAGTCTGGAGTGTTTGAATTCAGCATGGTGTCCTTTGCCCAGAAGCAGGGAACAGGGGGAGGAATTCTTCTGTGCTGGTGAGCTTTGTAATGTGTCTTTGGAAAGATACAGGACAGGGATGTAATAACTGCTCTGCTCTAAGCTCCCTCTTCTCCTCTCATGGCCGATGCTCTGAAGTAATCGTTTCAACAGGCTTCCAAATTCTGAGCAAGCTCTTAAGCTCTTCCTTGCTGTGTCATATAGCAAAAGTACTTGGGCTGCATGTATTTATGACAGGGTCAACATTACACTTGGAAGAATATCCATTGTTTCTACCTAGTGTAAGCCTCACTGCCAGAACTGGAATATTGGGCTCCTGATCTGCACTGGGTACTGGGGGTGCATTGGGATTTGGGTGGAACGTGTTTCACTTCCTGGAGACCTGAGTGATGATTTCTGTCCTAGAGTATTATGAGATGAGAACACAATTTTTGTTGTAATGCAAAGTGATGAGAGAGACTTTTTGTGTTTTGAACCCTGTGTTGGACTTCAGTAGGACAGGAAGTCCTGGACAGGGAGAGCAAGATGCAAAAACTGATAAAGGGATAGCTTAAGGCTGTCTCTTTCTTTGTATTTGCAACCTAGACTTGAGGTCAGCAAGAAAGTAAAATTTAATTGCCAATGTTTCAAGATTTTATTTCTTTTTGGTGAAATTATGATTTTAAATTCAGTGTTGTAATTTTAAGTTCAGACACCCTTCATGCTATATGTGTATAGACCTGGTCTCCACACCCCCATCTCTTGCCACCAAAGGCTGTTGTCTCACTCCTGTTTTTCTGCCTTCTGTAGAAAGTGATGAACACGTAGAGTGTGCAAAATGCCTGGCATGTGCAGTTGCTAACCTTATTTTTAAAAAAACCCAAATAGTGTGAAAGATGGTCACGGTGTTTGTCATGGAAAAAAATTACTAGTTCAATGTAAATGTGTTGCTGGTAACAGGTTATTTTTAATGCATTCTGCTTGTGCTTTAAATTTAAGGTTAAGATATTTTTTTGTCATCTAAATGCTGACTATTCTTAGATTAGCAGATTTCAGTTAAAACCAGTAGTCAAACCATGAGCATTCACAGCATTGTTATTACTAAAAGTTGAGCAGGAGCTGGGTGCTGGCAGGCCTCTTGCTGCTGCAGTGGGGACATGAGAGCAGATAATGTTCTGATTTCATACCTTGTGCCATGAGGCAGTGTCCTGGCATTGCACCTTTTGTGTTCCTAGATCTTTTTTGACCTATTCGTTTAAGGAACCATGAAGTGATGGTTGTGTGTCTAATTGCACAGTGCGGGAAAAATAGCAGTGTCGAAATATTGGATAAAACCTCAGCATTCTGTGACGTTTTGTAGTGGAAGTAGAAGTGCAGGCACTCTTCCATAACAAGACTTTCAAGTTTCTCTTGGCCAGGGCAGGTACTTGAGCTGGCTGTGTATGTGCTGACTCAATGGTGCAAGCTCCTTTCTCCTCCTCCTCCCTTTTTTGACTGCTTGTGACTGAACAACAGCACATTCTCATGAACTTGCTATTCAAATATACCTTAGCTTGAGGTTGCTTTTTCAAACTTCATGTAGTTGTGGTTCTTCACTTGAAACTCTCAATGCTTTTACACCAGCCAGGTGTTAAGCAGGTTAAAACAGACTGGTGTTCTGAGCCTGGGTGTGTGTATGCAGTGTGGGTATGAACACACAAGACTTCCACTGGGGCAGTCGAGCAGAGGATCTCATTCTGACCCAGGGAAATCAGTGTCACTGTGGTGGGCATTACTGTCTCTATGGGGAATGGAGGCATAGAAGGGCTGCTGGGGCCAGGGGAGTGCAGGAGATCCAGGAGGTTCATGCATGTGTCTACCCTGAAGTGTTAATCTAACTGCACAGTATGGTCTCAAGATGTTAAGGGCTTGGAGCCTGCTGCCTGAACCTAGCTCCTCCCTTTTTCATTTAATGATGGCTGGAAGAAAAATAATCAAGTATGCTGGAAGAGAAACATTAATTAACTTTTAATTTAGATCTAACGTGTTCTGCTTAGTGTACTGCATGAAAGAGTGAGTGTGTAGTATCTGTCATGTTATATAGGGGGTGATGCATTGAAGAAACCAGGAAAAGCCTCAGGACTGAATAGGAAGATGGGGTTTTAACTCTGTGGATGGTTTTGTATCTTGATTAAAAGCTGCAGATGTGTGATAAGTGACTTTCATATCCATTTTGTATCAGAAATGACTTTCTCTAACTTGGTTTATATCTGTTTTCTCTTAAGCGAAACTCGCAAGACGAAGTCAAGAGAGAGAGAATCTTGGCATGCTGGTCTGGTCACCAAACCAGAATCTGTCTGAAGCAAAATGTAAGTCTCAAAATACTTTTATTCCCTCTTCCCTTTCATGTATCACTTCAGGATGCAAAGTTTCCCCTTTCAGTAGAGAGATTATGCATGTGACCTTTCCATTATGGTTTGAAATTAATCTGAAAAAAAGAAAAGCCCATAAAGCAATCCCCCAGAAGAACTTCATTCCCCACTGGGCAGCTGCTCAGAGCATCAAATCCATGGAGGCAGGGAAATCAGGAAAAATGTGACACACTTTCTTCCTTGGAATGAATTCTTTAAGATACTTATCCGTGGACCTACATGTTCTGTTTTTTTTGATGCTAGTGCTATAGAAGATGACAGAAATGGGGGATGACTGGGGAGAACAAAATGAGAAGTATTTGAGGGGGGAATATATAGTAATTAGTAGTACCTTCTTTCCACAAAGACACAAATAAAATCCACATCTGGAGCCCATGGAGGTTTAAATGCCAGAACAATTGCAGTGCCTTGGAATTCCACGTGAGGGCAATTACCAGTAATCTAAGTGTGTCTGGGAACAAGTCTCAGTGCTGCTGCCAAGATGGCAGAAATAGTGTTTGAAAGGTTTGTCTAGCTACAGTTCTCAAGAATAAGTAGGATTTCTTGATTAAAGGGCTGCTGTTTCAATGCAGTAACTAAACCTAAATGCATTTGGGGGAGGGAGCTGAAAGGAGCTATTTTTGACTTTGTACTCATAGCTTTTGGGGTTTTTTTTCCTCCTTTCTGATTCTGGTACCAAGAATAAGAATCTTGTATTCCTGTTCCTCTGCAGTAGTTTGTGGTGGCACTATGAAGTCGATAACTGGTTTTCCCCTAGACCCAAGGCCTAAATGCATCACAACACACTTGTGGGGATTGTAATGGCATTTGCAAATTAAGGCAGCAGAGATTGTGCAGGAACTGGCTCTGTCGTGAAAGGGCTGGGCTCTGCCCTCGGGCATTTGTTCCGATGAGCAAATTGCCCCTTGAATTACAGAAGGATGATGGGTCTGTGATCTGCAGATAAAAAGGGCTTTGCAAGGATCATGTCTACCTTCTCTTTTCAAGTGGTGTCTTGTCTGCTCCCTCCTGACTATTGGATGCTGAACTAAATAAGCCTGATGAGGAGGGATGTATTTGACAGTTATCTACAGCTAGAAACCTCTAAAGAGGTATAAGAGCAAGAAACTCTTTCTCTTAGGAAAAGGAACAACTGGGTTGTATGTGGCTACCTCTCAAGTTTGAGTCTTTTGAATCTCATCTCAGCTTTGGAATATTTTAAAGCCCGCCTGATAGAAGAGACAATGGGGGAGGAAACACAGTGAATTTATATGGAACTGAGTAAAATAATCTGTGACTGAATATTCTGTGGTGGTTGGCACAGGAATATTAAAGGATATTATGGAGCTTTAAAAAAATACAATACCTGCTAAGATGGCATGAACCTGAAATAATTAAAAATATACTATGACACTGACAAAAACTGTGTGGCAGTTGACTGTTGCTGGTACAATAAGAAAGTTGAGGAAAGCAATATAAATATAAGAAAAGGGCAAGAAATTTTCACCCAAGAATAAAAATATTGGTAAATATGTAGGCTCATCAGTGTTTATATTTTCAGAAAAAGATACAGGAAAAAAGCAGTTATATGGTGTTTGGGGAAGAGATGTGTGATGTTCTTATGCTATACACGACACAGAAAATACCTCCCAGGCACCTAATTGATATAGATGGCTGGAGCTGTGAAACTCAGCATCTACCAATAGAAAAAAAAAAAGTAGCATTGGGAAAGGTGGGTGAAGGGAAAACTTCAGCAGATGGCCTCTTCCAAGACACCAGTACTCTTCAGTGGTTGTTGAGCACTTAGTCAATGTATTACAAGCAAAGTTCTCTCTCTGTTTTATGGTTTATGAAGAAAGAACATCAGGGACAGGAGGCCTCTTCAGCTACTCTCAAGTTCGCTGACAAGTCTTGACATTGATAGTGAATCATAATTAAATGGGGTCCGTGGGGATATGTAAGAGGACTGATGATCATCAACATTTCTCTCAGTGAAACAGGGATACAGAATTGCTGTGAAGAGAAATTGAGGATGAGCCATAGACTGACAGGGTGGTAAATAAAATGAATGCTACTGATTAGTCTTGTTGAGTGCTTTGGGTCTTTTCCTAACTTGAACTGATGCCAATGCAGTGACCTAACTGCAGAGTTGTGAATATCAGTACTGAAAGCTCTGGCCTTATCTTCTGCATCAAGACTGTTGCTTGGAAAGAAGTAGCTTGAAGAGCAATTGTAGGGACACAAGGGGCAGCTAATTTGAAGAATCTTCCTGGTGTCCTCTTTGACCCAATGAATGATGTGGGTGTAAAGAGAGTGAAGTAGTCGCTGGAACAGTTTGCTGCCTCTGCACCCAGCAGCATTTAGAAAAATAAAATTCAGAGTAGTGGCTTTAATGTTTAAAAACTGAGGAAAGGATTAGAGATGGGAGCTACTGAAATGTTTTGGAAACTGAAGATGAAGCAAACTCCATCTGTTTAGCTTATGAAGAGAGACAGAACAGGGACTATTGTCAATTATTTTCTCAAAGGGAAATTTTGCCATAGTAAGAGACATGCATAATACAAATAGATGGCCCACATGGACCAAAATGAAATGCCCAAGTGCGTGTATGTTTTTTGTGATTGACTACTGGAAATTATCCAGAGAAGTGATGGGTTCTATTTCTTGTTGCCTTTTTAAACTGTGGATTTTTGTGATGTGTGTGTGTTATCCTTGGGGAGGAGGAGGGAATCAGTAGCAGTGTGAAATGGCAAGTGGAAGAAGCTGTTGTCTCCGGGAGGCTGGTGTAGCCCCTTGGGCTGTAAGTACTATGAGTCCTGGCTAGCACATCCATTCTCAATATTGCTGTCTAGGTTGAAGTGTGGGTGAACAAATCCTTCCAATTGGTAGCATGTTGGTACCTATGTCTAGTTACTTTTATTCGTCTTCCATTTATTCATGCTCCAAAGCCTTTAATCCATCCTGTGCCTGTTCCCTGTGGTGAACTCTTCAGAGACAAAGATTCTTCCTGTTCCTGTGGCTCAGGAAGTCAGTGCAGAATGTTAGCTTTCCACTTGTAGTGAACTGTAGGTCTCATGAACAGGATGGTTCTGTGCAATCAGTGAACCTCGTGGAAGCCACCTCTGTTAAAGGTGAATCTGTGCCACAAAACACTGTGAGCAGATCTGTGACAGTGCTCAGGGCAATGCATGCTGATGGGTTTGGCAGAGGGTTGGCCAAACCAGCAGAAGTGGTGGGAATGTCCTCTGTAAGCTGCTGAAATGAATCCTGGAAAGACCAGTGTGTCAGCCAAGACCTGGTGGGTATCTGCATACCTGATACTTCAGGCTCATACTGTTAGTTAAAGCTTGTTTGGGCCCCATGTACCTCATCTGCTGAAGCAATCATTTAATCATGTTGGAGGAACCTTTTGCCTGGCTGCCATGAAATGATGGGTATGGTAGAGCACAAAAAAACAAAAAAAGGATATGTTGGCACATTGATCACTTTTTTTATCCTGTGCCTTGTTAACCATTAATCCTGGGTACAAACCACTTAGTGCCTTGCCCATATTAATACCAAAGTGGAATGCTGCCAGAATGTTCCATATCTATTGCCAGACTTTGCCTTTGAGAGGTCACTTGAATAGCAATTGCCACCATTAGTGAGCACTTTACAAAGCTAGGCCAAACCTAGAAGTCTGTCCTGTCTTTTCTGAAAAAGAAAGAATTGTCATTGTGCAGTAACTGAACTTTTGAACTTAAAATAACCATGCTCCCCTTCCAGCTCTGCTCCAAATACCCCATATGCTCTGTCTGGTGTCAGACCTCTGACAAAGAGCTTGCTCTCAAAATGAGACTCCAGAGTCTTTGAGGACTTGGTGCCCCAGAAGGAAGCTGTTCTGGCTGCCCTGGAATGCTGTTATGGAAGGTAGGGAAGGAGATGGGAAGAGGAGGAGCAAGGCCTTGAGCAAGGTGACATTGAGGAATAGGGACAGCTATATGGAAGACAAACATCTGCTCTCCTTGAGTGGCGTGTGGGGAAGAAGGGAGGAAATAGTGAAAAATGCATGATAATGATGCTGTGGAAAGCCTGCATAGGCTAGAGCTGGGCCAGCATGAAGCTATTAATAAACCAGCAGTGACTCTCTTTGTGCCAAGTACGCCAATGGGTGGAACCATAAAAGTGACATTGGGTTGGTTTAGAAATGAGCAAGTGCTGGCATGCTGCAGCTGCCCAGGAGCAAGGGATGAAAATGAAGCGGGGAGGGTAGGATGTGATGATTGCTTTTATGCATCTGCAGTTCAGAGGTGAACTACCAGAGGAGGAAGATGTATTGTTTTGCTAGTGATAAGGCTCTGTTTTGAAAGTAATTTTTCTGCTCTCTTCCTGACAGAATGCGTGTGCTGCGAGATGGAAGTTTTGGTTTCTTGCTGATGTCTTGGTGGTGCTTCCAGCAGATTTATGGGGTGTCACTGAATAGGCAGATGCTTCCCTAATACCCATGGGACAGTAGGTCCCAGACAGCAGCTGAGTCCCCTGATCTTGCAGTGCTGCTTCTGTTTGATCTGATGGTTGGATTGGTGTGCCAGCTTTGGATGCTCACCAGTCCCTCCCTCCCCTACCCCATGGCATCTCTTCCTTGAGGCTGCAGCTGCGCCCTGTTTTGCATTATTCCTGTCTTGGTGCACTTGGAATGAATTTAGACAATGTCTTTCCCCCTGTGAAGGAGAGACAGAAGTTCCCAGGGCACATGGGAGCAGAGGAATGCCAGAATGAGGTGAAGTAGCAAGTCCTCCAACATCCTCTTGATGTGCTTAATCAACCCCAGTAGCTGGTGGGGGGGAAAGGACCCTAAATGTACTGCAAAACCTGATGCTGGGAAGGCAGCAATGTGCCAGCTGAGGAAGCTCTAATGGAGGAAGACCGTGCTGGTTGCTATGGTTACTAAGGATATTAACCTTGTGATGTCTGGATGGGCAAGATTTAGTTAACTGTGTTGGTAACAGATTTAGTTAACTGTGACACTGTCTTGGTAACAGTTTGGGAACCTGGAGCAGTGGTGCTCCATGCTAAGAAGCTGTGAGTTGGATCTCAGAAACCTATGTCCCAACCAAGCCTGCAAGTGTGTCCTGGTCATTAATTAGTGTGTCAATAGCCTGCTTTGAGTGGGAGTGAGTTTTGGTAGCTGCTCTCTGTTGTCAAGGTGAGATCCATCTCAAAATTTCTGAGGGCAGATAGCAGGTCTAAGTGGCCAGAGCATGTCTCCAGGTGTAGTTCCAAGGGGTAATCTTTGCATAGATTAGACTATTGAGTATTCTTCAGTTTCTCTTTTAAAAGGGGATGTTAAGCAAGCTTGGAAATCACCTTTGTCTGAATTTAAATGACTGCCAGAGTAGATGACAGGGAAATGTTTGTCTTCACAGGTTGTTGTGTCTGATCATGCTTTTATGTGGCCAGTCTCCATTTTCAGTGTGTAGCTGAGCCACAGCAGTTTTGAAAAGGACTTCTTGTTGGACATATCCTTCCCCCTCAGCTCAGTTATTTTGGCCTGTGAATTCTGTGGACATACGATTCCATCAACTGTCCTCATCAGTTCTTACTTTCCTTGGGGTGTATGTTGCCCTAGTAATAAATAAATGTGAGTGGAAAACTGCAAGTGGGAGAGAGTAAACTGGGAAAAGTGTTGATCTCAAGATCTCCCTTTTAGAAGATGAAACCCCTATTTCACAGGATGCATTTAGAGTAGAGGGATTAATGCTTCAAAGGTACCCAAGAGCTACCCCACCCCGGTGCCCAGGCATTCCTGCCCAGGACAGAGGCAGTGAGGCAGAGGATGTAGTCTGGTGTCTATTCAGTAACAGTAAAGCTGATTTTCAAGTCCCTCCTCTCCATCATGCTGTAAACAGGATCCTTGAAGCAGTTGGAATCGTGTTGCTATTTTTTTTTTTGTCATTTCTGTGACCTTGTTTATAACACAACCCCAGAAGAGGCTGTGCTGCCCAGACAGTGAGAGTGCAGCCACACTGGTCAGGAATGGGAGAGTGAGAGCCACTGGAGTGGAGAATATTGTTTGAACTCTTAGCTGAGCTTATACTTCTCTGTGTGTGTGACTGGTTAATTACTATGGGATGTTTTTTAAAGAAGAGGTGTATGTATTGTGCTTTTCTTGTTGGGGAGGTGGGGGGGTGTTCTGCTTGTTTGTGTCTGAGGTTTTTTTTTATTGCAGTATTTTTTTTGGTAGTAGGAAAAATGTTAGCCTTAAAGAACAGCTGCCAGGTAGAGTCAAGACTTCAGATCTCTAGGGGGCAGCCTTCAGGAGTTATAATTCTCACCACAAGCTCCGTGCTTGCCTTTTGTCAGTCAAGGGAAGATAACAAAAAACTCAAACTCATGAGCTTGCTGTTTGTATGTGCTTTTTTTCCCTAGAAATATCAGCTTGTTGGCTGTCCCAGTGACAGCAAAAAGGATTAATGGAAAAGCAAAATTGGGTTTATGTTTATCCCTAATCCAAATTTCTTATTATACAGTGAACCTGACAGCTGTGAAGCTTGGATGCAAATACAGTAGCTGAAGGATATGATTCCATTAATTCAGAAATGAGAGGACTGGTGTTTAATTTAAGATTCTGCTTGAGTTTAGCTGTAGCAATAATATACTCATGGCCACTTCTCCCAGCAGCTGCAGTTGCTGCACTTCAGAAAATGCTCAGAAGATGAAGGTGAAGGGATGCATTTTTTAATTTTAGCTAAGGCAAATTTTGATGCTCATATTAGCAATATTGTGAACAGCAAAAAGAAGATACCAGGCTTCAAAGGCTGTGGGTGTATCCCAGAAAGTCTGAGTTACCTCAAACTTAGCTGCCATTTCCCCTTTGTCATCTGCTTTGCTAGTTGGTGTTGCAATGCTATGTGGAAATCTCAGAGCAGCTCTTTCATCATTACTACTGCACTTTGATATTTCTGGATCCTGAATGAGTATTTAAATTAAGATGAGGTTTTTAACCCGTTCACAGCAGTGGTTTGTATTGGAGTCAGGAAAGCAATTCAGTGTGAAAGGACAAGAGTATGGATTGCACCCAGCGTAAAGTGTGTAAAAAAACCAAAAAACAAAAACCACAACAAAGCTCACAAACCCAAGCCAAACTAAAAAACCAAACAAAACCCCAAACAAACAAACCAACAACAAAAAACAACAAAAACCCTCAACCAAACACAACAAACAAAACCTTAAGGAGAGAATGTGCTGGAGAGTTTCCAGGAGAAGGATGTGTTATCTGAGGTAGCTGTGTTATCCTGGAGGAATTTTTGTTGCTGTGCTGGGAGGAAGGGGGGGGCAGGCAGGCGATGAGGACACAGTCACCAGTTTCTTCATGTTCCTTGTTCTCTCCTGCCACCTGTTTGTTTCTCCTTTTTACTGCAGTGTGAAACTCTCACTCTCTGAATGTGTGGAGATGACCCAGTTTGAAAATGCCAGACTGCCACTCGTGTTGGTGCTGTGGGGATTGAAGCAGGGCTGGCTCTGGGAAGAAGCTTTGCTCCTAAGAGAAGTTTAGAGGCCAGGTGATGTGGATGTAATGGAGTGGTGACAGCCATGCTAAGAGTTACCCTGGCAGTGAGCCTTGGTCTGAAACATGTTTGGGAGCAGTCTTAGCCAGCCTGATAGGGGCTGTGTGAGTTGTAGGACCAGTATGACGAGAACTAACAGGCTGCAGCTACACTGAGCTGCTTGGACCCAACCCTGGGATAGGCTTCAGTGTTGCTGCTCTTGGTGGGAACAGCAGACTTGGAACATTTCAGAGGACTAGGACTTTTTTCCTGTGATACTGTAGCTGTGGGTGAGAAATAAGAACGGTTAGGGAACTGGAGGATTTTATTTTATTTTTTTTTTAGAATAAGGTTAGTCAGCAGATAAACCAACATCTGCATGTTTATAGAGATCTGATGGGGAGGCTGGGAGGAGATCTTGTCCTTTACAGAGGAATGCTTGAAGAGGTCATAGTGGTAACAGCTTACTATGATGAGTTCATATGCTGCTGAGTGTGACCTTTACAGAGATGCTCGTCCAGGAGACAGAGCAGCTGGGCTTTCTCAAGGACATGCGCCAGAGCTTCTCTCACCACATTCTGTTAGCTGTGGTATTATTTGCTCTTATTAGGAACCACTCCCATTAGTTATTTTCCCTGTATTCTTATTTTTGCACTCCATGTTAAATTACTTTCCTGATCATGTACTTCTCATGCAAATTTGTATTATGACAGGGTAGCAGTGAATTTTCTAGCACTGCAAGTATAATAATAATGCAATTCATAATTACGAGTTCCAGTAAGGATTGGACTCTCCTAAATCCTGTCTGAAACCTCTTGACTACCTACCATTGATACTCCAGGATCTAGTTAGTGACCTTGGTTTATTGTAGGCTTTTTCACTCATTCTCTTAGGATCAGCCTTGAAGGCTGAGGGGTCTGAGGTATGTAATCCATGTTTCAGCATGTGTTGTGTGGATCTGCAATATGACTTTTTCTAAACTGACTTAATTTTATGTATTTTTGAATACCTTTAATATCTGTAAACATAACATTAATACTTTGATTTAGAGGCTACTATAAAGATTGTTGTCCAAGATCTGGCTATGTAAGCTTGCTGTCTTTCTTCATGGACTCCTTAGAGGGGTCAAAAACATTTCTTTGTGTCTCTGATTTGAGACCTGTAGGAAGTAAACAAGTGCAGGAATGGATGTATTAAGTTAGTGTCTCCCAAAGTCCGTCCTGCCTGCAGCAGGGCAATCTGTATGAGTTTGTCCATAGGCAGCTTCTTGATCTCTAGGGGAGAAAAAGATCTTCACCTAAACCTCTGCCCAAGTTCCTGTGTTATGTGGGATAAAGTATCAGGAATTTTATTAGCCTCTGTGCCTTAAGCTGCACTAGGTACTTGTTTTTGTTGCCTTAGTTGTTCATGGCCTTCCTTAAGTGATTAAGCAGCTGCTTAATGAAGCATCCAAACTGTTCTTGCAGGAAGCAGGAATAGGAACTTGTAGGAAAGGGATGGAGCAGGCAGCTGGTGGGCAGAACTATGACTGCTTTTCAGATAAGCTGTTTCCTTTAGGTTATGCAGCAGACTGTGCATTGGAAGTGTTTGGTTTGTCTCTGTTCTTCTTCCTTCTACCTTGATCATATCCAGCTGATGTGAAAGTGAGGAAAAGAGTCTTTCAAAGCAAGTTTGACACCTTATTTTTCTCATTCTTAGCACCCAGGTCCAGTAGTGCAATAAGTGAAGTTGGGGGAAAGCCTTCTCAGAAGGAGCCTTCCCCAAATATCTGAAAATAGTTTTTAGCTGTAGATGAAGAAGGAACAAAAGCATCTCAGTAGTACTTCAGACAACAGAACTGAAGGATTAGTTCCTCTCCAACAGCATCATGCTGACTTCACTTAATCCCTATCCTTCATCTAATTTTGCTGTAAGCAAGTTTCATGCAGCTTATCCATGAGTGCAGAGGCTGCCTGGGTGACTGGGATTGGATGTGAGGGGGTTAGATGCAAAAACCTGAAATAGTAGGTGGTGCTTTTGTGACCTGACCACTCAGCATTCAGGATCATGGGGTTCTGTTGCAACTGCTGAGGAGCTGAATGTGGGAGATTAGTCTTCTAATGTGGAGGCTCAGTCTTCTCTCTGAACAGCTCTTAGATCTTGGCACATGGGCAGAGGGCAGCTCCTCCGTGTAACTCCAACTTGTCTCCTTCCTTTGGCTGCCTGCTGGCTTGCCCAATACTTCCTCTCCATCCAAGTGACATCCTTCCAGGAGGTAGCTAGGGTATAAATTGATCACCTTTTTTTTGCTTTTGTATCCATTCTAAAAGAGGTCAGCATCGCTTCTACTCTCTTGCCACAGGCTTTATTATTGATAAAAATAATAATGTGCTGTAATTTGACATGATGGCTATTCTGCTCCCAAACCCCCCTTGTGTGTGTGCCCTGGTGCTGCACAAAGACCCTGTGTCATGAAGTACTGGAGTTACCTGTGCTGCCCAGGAAGCCTGGCTCTGATACAGTGCTTCTGTTAGTTTGCATTCCTACTACAACAGGGAATATATCAGGTCTGGTTTTAGACAGGAGCTTTCAAAAATCTCATGGAGGGTGGAAAAAGGACCTTGTCGAGGGTTTCACCTTCTTTAGAGTGCTTTGAGTCTGGATATTCCTTGATGGCATCTGAAGCTGGTTGTCAGCAGGTAGCTTGACCAAGCTGTATGGTGGTCTGCACTGTCTTGTGTCAGTGCCAAGGATTTCAGCATATATAGCATGATGTGGATGAAAAGCTGATAATGTCCCTAGGTAGAGTACCAAAGCCTTGTATTGTAGTGCTCACAGTCTGGATCTGTGGTCTCTCATACTGACTCTGTCATCAGTGTGTCTCAAACTGTTTTATTTTGAAATAGTGAATCTGGCTTTTGGAAAGGATGCACTGGATCACGTGTTCTCAAAGAGTGCAAAAAACCAAAAATTCCATAAGAAAATCTATATGAAGACAGTTTTTTCTAATCGAAGTTACCATCTCCTGCAGTGAACCATCTGATCAAGTAATTTTTTTAATAATGCCCTTGCCACAACTGTATTGATAATGTTGCTACTTGCATTTCTTGGGCATATTGCTGCCTGTAGTTGAAATGTATAATCTGAGGCTATAACCTGTCAGTAGAGTTAACTCAAGCCATGGTTTGACAGCAGAATAAATCTGGCTTTAGGGCTCCTCAGACTGAATTGAGAGCATTGTACTGAATAATACAAAGAGTTGTTCTGCTATAAACTCACTTTGTTGTTTGGGCGCGTGGTCTGTGCATTTATCCATGTCTGTAGCTTCCTGTCTGTGTCTTGAAAGGTCATATGTGGGAATGAGTATTCCCTCACTGTCAGAAGCTACTTTGTGCTGGTTTTATGTTTGTACATTGGCTTCAAACTCAATATCAAGTGCTCTGCCTAATTACATGTGATACAGTCCAGTGCATGTGTCTGACTTAGGATCAGATTTCTGCTGCTCAGTGATCTGGCCACGTTCAGATCCTTTGTGTCACAGATTAGAGTGGTCTGATGTGGCCCTGCCTATTCCGTGCTAGGTTCCAGAGGTAATGTTCTCTCTTTGCTACTGCCCTGTCAAATCTTCCACATCTCCTTCTCTTTTATGGTACATATGGAAATGCTTGAGCTCATGGTACCCAGGGCTCTCCAGATACTGAAAGCTGTGCCACTTCTCCTGTAAAGTGGCATTCATTGTTATAGTGGAGCACATTTCTGGCTGAAGGTGAAGTGTGATGGACGTATATGAAAGTCATTCTTCCCAGAGAGTCCTCCATGGATGTCCTTCAGTGGGCAGGAAGGAGCAGCAGAGAACATGAGAGGCAAGTCAGAATGAACTGACTGGCTTTTCTTAGGGTAATCCTCATTAATACACATCCCACATCCCCCCCTTATTCACTGCCTATTCTTGATGTGATAGTATCAGCTGAGGGTGCAGCTTGACAAATGTTGGTAAAAGCTTTAAAAGTGATGCATGTATACATGCAAAAGGCCTTTCATGGTAAAGAGTTAAAAACAGCTTTGGCAAGCTAAAAAAAAACTATGCTAGATTTGTCAGTACACCTGTGTCTGCTGTTACAGAAAAATATAAAGGCAGGTCTTTGACCATCATCGGGGTTTCAGCTTTGCACTTGCCCTTAGATGCAGGACATGCAAAGAGCAGTATTATTATTTTTATTTATAATAATAATGGGGGAAATAGGATTATTCTTTTCTAGCATGTTAGTATGCAGTGGTTGGCTGGGGCTAGTTGCCTTTCTGTGGGAAAGGACTTACTTTTGGTAAGTATCAGGGCTTTTAAAAGGGATAAATCTCCCAGCAATTGGGCACTCCATTTTATTACTAGTTGCCTACTCTCTGAGGCTGCAGGTTCCAGGTGTTGGTTCCATGAGCACCTCTTTTCTCACTAGTGCTAGTTCACATAGCTGTGCCTGTTCCTGCCTCTGTGCTGGGGCCAGGAATGAGTTGTACTTTTGTCTGAGCCAGTCTCATCCTTTAATGGAAATAGGAGACCTGCTTCCTGCTCAAGCTTGTGTAACCTCCCAGCAAAATGCTTTCTATGTGGCACAAATCCATATCAAAAGTGTGAAATTGTTTTATGAATATCATGCTGCTTTGGTGGCTGTCAGCTGTTCAGCACCCTGAGCACCTCCAGAGGTAATGCCAAGAAGATGCAGCCTGCATCAGGAGGGCTGGTGTAGGAGCCTGGGAGGTGAGAGCACATCTCCACGCTTTCAGCCACCACCTCTCAGCACTTGTATGGCTTTGCTGCTGTTTGGGTGAGGCAGCTAATGCTGCAGCAGAGGGTTGGTTATTTTTCAGATGGAAGTTTCCCAGTCTGCTTCCTCTGCCTTCCAGGCAAATGTTTGTGCTCCCAGGTGGGAAGAAGTGGTGGGGTGCTAGGCTAGGGGTGCTTAACCTGGCCCTGCTGCCAAAGGGGACTTCTAATGCAATGGTACCCTGCAGTCCTTGGTATGTGGACAAGAGATGATAAACAAGTAAAATCTGAACGACAGAGAGGTAAATGGGTGGGAGGAGGAGATCTACTGTGGTGTCCTGCAATTCAAGGTACCCTTCCCCGATGCAGAATATTTTTTCTTGCTCCACTTCATGTCAGTTCCATGTAAAGTTGGTTTTTTTTTGCCTTGCAGTTTGCATCCAGACTTTACCTTTCTGCTGCACATGCCGTGGGGTTGAGCCCAAACTCTTCTTGCCCTCAAGTTGCATGAAGTGGTTAGCACTATATGCTCTCAGTAACTGTTAAAAGAGGCTGTGCTCTGGCTTTCCACTCCTCTCCTGCCCGTGACACATCTTGACAAGTGAAGAAAATAACTTTTCCAAGGCAGAAGACCCTTTTAAATAGGCGAGGGTTTTTTTAAAGTGATTTTGCCCAGAAAATGTGGCCAAACCACCTCGCTTTGATCTCTGCCTGCTCCCCACCGCCTCCCATTGCAGCTGGCTTTAGTGACAAGTGGCACTTGTCCAAACTCTTGTGCTTTTTGCAGCTTCCCGACCTGTGTTGGGACCACGAGGTGGCAGAATGGTTCCACCGATGCTGCCAGGGCGGCGGGACAGCAATGCAGCTGCTCATTTTTCCAGCCAAGGCAAAAACTGTTCTTAGTTGTTTGTGTACCATCATAACTGTGTTTTGAAACTCGGAAGAATTTCACATGTGTGTGCCTAATCCATGCTCCTTCCTTATGTAGCAGTGAGTTGTTCTGGGTCTTGACTACATTTTTTTTTTTTTTTTTTTTTTTTTGTCCCGTGTTCTCAAGGGAGATGGAGGGGAGGAGGAGATGTACAGCCACATCCAGAATTCCTCACAGGTTTCTAGCATTGATCAAGCCCTGTGAAGCACATAAATGAGGCTGTGAAAGCTGCTGGTTTTGTCCTCATTTCACCCTGTTCTGTCAGGGTATTGCATCACGTAATATGCAAAGTGTTCAGAGCTCCTGCAGTACCCCAGTAATAGGGGTGAACTGAGGTTGCAGCAAGAGCTCTACCTCTGCATTCCTGTTTCTTTCTCTAGGCTTTAGCACACTGGTTTCTGCTGCAAACCTTCCTTGGGGTCACCGAGTCCACTAAACATGATGCAATGCTTGTGGGGTCATTAAGAGGCAGTTTGGGTGGGGGGGAGAAATGATCCTGAAAGCCCTACTTGGAGGGAACCTATTATTGATCAAATGGTGATGTGGGGAGTCACTGCTTCCAGTCATTTCCTTTTTCAGAGTTCTCCCATCCCCTGAAATGAATGCTTCTGTTTTATTGTCTCTCAATGCACTGTTCTAGTATGCGGGACTGAAATCAGCAATGCAGTTGTTTGCTCTTGTCTCTCCCTGCGTCTGTCAGCCAAGAGGGTCTCCTTTCTTTTGCCTCTAGTAAAGAATTCTTGCAGGAGATGGTTTGCAGAAGAAAAGGGTGTTAGAGAAAGATGGCTGGAAACAAGACCACAAAATTCAGGGGGTTAATGGCACCATTTTGGTCAGAAACTCTCTATATAGTGGGGATGGGAGGGGGAAACCTCTTTCTTTGCTTCCTTTTACACTCCCTTCCTTTTCCATTGTCTCTTTGGCAGTGTTAGTGCTACACCCAGGGTCCTTTACTCATCTCATTGCAGATCTCAATGAGGGGTGTTTTTTAGCATTGGAGCACCCTGTGCTGCTTTTTGCTGATGACACTGTATGGAGCTCTGTTCACTTTACATCCCCACCTTTTGTGCCACTTCTGACTGGATGTGGAAAGAGGCTCTTTGGCCAGTGCTCACTCTGTTTTGGGTGTGGGGCAGTCAGGGGAGTTCCCTGGTTACTCCCCCACAGTTAAAATACATACTAGAGAACTGTAGCCAAATAGGTAAAGAAATACCAGTTTATTATTCTTTTCTCCATCCCTCCCCCCATCTGGTTTCTAGTAGCAACGAGAGCCTTCACAGGAGCAATGCATCTCCTGTGTCACACTACTGTCTCTATTCAAGTATTGTTGTCTTTTTGCCTGATCTGTGCTGAAATATCCTGCTGGCATAGAGAAATGACCTGGATGGGAGAGAAAGATGCTCTTGTCTGCCCTGTTGAGGGAAAAGTTATGCTGGTAGAAAGAGTGTGTAGGGTTGTAGTTTATGGTGGAAGAAATGGCATGGGATTGTTTTGCTGCTCTTGCTTACTCTCTTCTGGAAAGCAGCTGAGAGCTGTACTGGCAAACTGTCTCTTCTGGTGTAAGCAGAGTTCTGCCTCAGGCTTCTCTGGCTCTGAGCTCTGATGTCTAAACATATTGCTGGGTTACACACTGAGCAGGGCTGAATGCCACTGAAATGCAGTGGAGCAGAATTTCACGTGCTCACTGCCCTGGGCTTTTTAGAGGTGCATGCGGACAGCAGAGATGGAAGAGGGCTCTTATTTATCTGGTGTGGCATGTGAAGCATTGAGTTTGTGGCAATTCCAGGCTCTTACTGGTATGGGAGACTAAAGGGATCCTGTGACTCAGCTGGTGTCATGCTTTTTCTCACTTTGTGTGACAGGGGATGGTAAAGAAAGAGCAATGGGAAGGGTTGCTCAAGGGACTTTCATACCTCTCAGATGGTGCAAGCATCAGAGCAAGTGAGCTCACAATTAGCCAAGAAATGACAAGCAGAATGGGCTAGACTGTCAGTAAGCAGGAAGGGAACAAGCCAAGAGTAGCATGGTGTACTCCTTGTCCTTACTTAATCCAGCCTTTTATTGTATATAAGCAGCATTGCTGGTGTGCTCATGGTTGATTTAGTGCCTTATTGCCTCTTCCTTAATTTTCTTTTCTCTTCCTCCACTGTAACACTGAAGTGTAAGACTAAGAACCCAATCATGACAAGAAAAGCATTCTGCCTTCTCTCGTGGTGTCCAATCACTCATAATTTACTATTTGGTTCTGGGGTATTGACTTAAGAGAAATCCTATTGATATGGGGGGGGACCTTGATAATGTTCTTGCTTAGGAGAGAAGATGCTGTGATGATTTTATTAGGGGGTTAGGGAGCAAGGGGAAAGAAGTATTCTTTCATCTTTTCATTTTTATCTGGCATAAGGTAATATGCTAAACAGGAGAACAATCTCATCTCTTCTCTGTATATATTAAAGGACAAGATGCTGAAGCCAAATCAGGAACTGTAGATCTTTCCACAGTGAAAGCAAGCTGGTTAATGCAGCAGTACTTAGCATTCAAGAGCTTAACTCAGCCTTGGACTTTGGGAATTCAACTCCTACTTCTTTCGCCTCCCCCTTAGACAAAATATGTAACACTGCACATGCAGTACTTGTCCTAAGGACACTGAGAGCATTTAGGTGTAGTGTAGGGAAATGCTGCACTTAGGGTTTCCTGTCAGCCTTTGCTTTTAGTAGTGGTATCAAGTCTGGAAGCATCAGAAGTCGTTCTGTCCACATCCTACTGCTGTTCTCTGCTCTGTTTGGTGTGTGGAAGGAAGGGATGGTGTGTAGAGAGGAGCCAGTTCCCTTCCCTGTCCCCATTTTATCTGTGTGGTCCTCCTGGATCGTGTTCTGCCCTTGGGATGTCATTTTGCAAGCTATTTTGTTTTGTTTTTTTCTCTATGGCAAAGCTGATACCTAAGGTTCCTGCCTCTGGTAACCCTCAGGATGTTCTATTAGGCAGTACAGTGATTTCAACCTATGAAGTTTCTGTCACTGTCCCCTTCACCTCCACTGTCCAAGTATTTTATTATGTTTGCCTTGTGCAAGAAAAGGTTGTTTTCAATAAGAGATGGGTTTATCCCAGTTCAACATGGTCCTGAGAAAAAAAAAATTTGACTTGGTTACATAGATGAGTTTATACTACAGGTATGCAAATGAAACATTTTGTCTACACCTTTCATGTTTCATGGCACTTAAAGCCTTTTTTTGTAACACCTTTTAGTGAAAATCAGCTAATGATCACCTTTTGAAACGAAGGGCTGGCACTGATACCATGTCATGTTTTCTAGTGAGATGGGATCCGTACTTTAACTACCTAGATTTAATTGCTTTATATTGATGAAAAGCTGAACACAGGAGTCTTTTCTGCTGTGCATTTTCTTATCTGTCCTTTCTGTTCTCCCCATACCTTTTGAGTTCATTGCTTAGTTTGTTCAGTTGAAGGGAAGAAATGAGGAATGTCCCAGCTCAAAGGAAAGACTTTAAGAAATGCTGTGCTCTTGGACACCACAAGAGTCCATAAAGGCAGAAAACATGGGAGAAGTACATTTGAGAGGTCAGGTTAATCATGAGGCCCAAACTATGGGAAATGTGGGTTCTGCAGCTCCAGTGCCTACAGAACCATTTCCTTCAGAGCTGCTGCACTTGCTCTCCATGAAGGAGTTGGGTGCTTTGCACAGGTTTTTCCTTGCATCCCTCTCTGAGTATCTGTGGAGAAGGAAGGGGGAATGATTTTTTTAGTTTGTTGCTAAGTAACTTGGGATGTAATTTGTTGATCATAACCATGGACTTCAAAATGACCAAGCACAAGGGCACAGACTTCACACTTTTATCCAGTCCTCTCAAATGGCTGCTGTTTGATATAATGTAAGCATAGTCACTCATACTGAAAGAGAAATTTGGTTTTCAGTCCCACCTATACAAAATATTACTCCTCAAGGCATCTTCATATTGTAAAGGTTAAAAGCCTGTGGCTTCCTAAGAGTACCCAGAGGTGGGAATTGGTTCAAGATGAAAATTGCTGGGGCATAATGGCTGAAAAATTTGCTAAGCTATCTACAGTGGTTGTGCAGCATTAGGAGTCTGACAGTATTGGAATGTATGGGTTGTGTCTGGGGATTTTTAGTCTTAAGAGAACACAACTGCTTTGGGGGTATTATAAACCAAAGCAACTAACAGATGAGACAGTTGTTTTGAGGAAAAAATTCTGAAATATTATCTACTATGTTTCAAAAGCACTAGAACTGGATATAATATCATACATGGTTTTGACTTGTTCAGGAAAATGTTTTGCTGACTGTTGTTATCCTTTTGTTTTCTTCCCTTCCCAAACTGTTGGAAATAACATCTATTCAAGAGAGTTCTCTGTGGAGGATGCAGTGTGCATGACTGAAGTCTGAGCTGAAGGACTGGGTTTTAAGCTGGAAAGGGGACTTGATCATTATATGAAAAGTTCTTAAATATTCTCTTTGTTTTTCAGTGGACGAGTATATTGCCATTGCTAAAGAGAAGCATGGATACAATATGGAGCAGGTAACAACCCTTTGAATGCTTACTTTTGTTTTAAAATCCTTTCAGCAGGTAGTAAAACATTCTTTAAAATGACTGTCTAGAACTGTTTATTCCCTTCTGTACTCTGTTTTCTCCTCTTCCCAAAAACTTCTCCCAAAATGGACTGTTCCTAATGGTAAATTGTGCTCTGGGGTTATGGAGTTCACCTCTAGTTCTATATCGAGTCAGAAAAGGTTAAACACAAGCATTGTGATTTCTAATGGAGCTTGGCCATGAGTATTATGCTTTCTGTGCTTACTACCTCTTGAACATTTATAGAACTCCTGAGCAACATTTAAAAGATTGGCTGGTTTTTGGACAGCTGCCTGATTGCATAGCAGTTTCCAGTTGACTGCTGCATCTCTATTTCATGGATGTCCAGGCAGTTATTAATGAGCTATTGAACCATCATATGCTTTTCTGGGGCATATCCATGGTTATTTATCTTAAAACTGCTGCAAATAATTTTGCATATCATAGAAGAGCACTTCAGATGTCTATGCAGTACTAGTGGATGGCTTCACTGCCTGTCCCCAAGTTGTTCAGCCAGTGTGTGTAGGCTAGGGATGGAAAACCTTGGTCTAAGAAGCAGATCCACGTAGTTTTAGTTTGTGTAATAATCTTCCTAGTCTAAACTAACATCTATTTCAGCACTCATCTGGGGAGATGAGTAGACTGGTGCCTTGGAAGCTTCTCTGAATTCTGTGGAGTTTCCTTATACACTCATACTTGCCTGGAAAGAGAAGATGGGGAATCTCATGACTTATTGCCTTGGCAAATAATGTACTGTCACTACAAAGAGATTCTATGAAAACTTGATAGTTTATGAAATTGTTCAGGCAAAAGCCATCAACATAGAAACCAATGATTTGAATGGAGGGGGTTTCTATTTAAATGACTCTGCTGTCACCTTTGAGTCAGACTTTCAATGGTTGATAGTCATGTTCAAAGTGACTTCTTGTGGAAAAAGAATATTGAAGTTAAGATAGCCAGCAAAATTTCCAGCAAAACCACCTATGATCAGAATTGATAATTATAGTTTTTAAGAGCAGAAACAGCAATAAAAGGAGTGTGAAGGCACCAAAAGTCTGTGAACCTCAATGAAAGTGAGGCTAGTAGCTTACTTCAGTTGAGATGGGTATATCATAGTGTTGGATGTTGTTGGTAGTTTTTGCTGAAAGAGATGGTCTTGAGGTAATAAAAATGAGTTTCATTATTTTAGTGGAGAAACGTTGTTTGGAGAGTATAGACTGATCTAGAAGACCAATCAAAATGAAGCTTACAATTTCAAATAAAAATACTGAGCCTTGTGTTTTGAAAAACTGAAATTTCACTAACAGATTTATGCATTTATCTTGACACTGGACATACAGACCTCCCACTTAATCCTTGAAACCTTTCCAGGCGTTTTTCTCCCCTCTTCTGCGTACAGAAGTTATGGGACTTGCCACACTACAATGTAACATGGCTGAGCAGTTTGTAAAAATGTCCCTTTCTAAAAAAGTTTATTTCTTCCCTAACGTTCTCACATAATGCTCTGGAGTTAAACATTTCCCAGGTTCTTTGGGATTTCCTAGACAGCTGTGCTAGGCACTTGCAGAAAATAGCTGGAGAGGGTCTATCTTGTATTGCTCTGAAAGGCACATACTCATTTTGTATTACAGAGACAAGTGTCAAGGCTTTCAAATCAGGATTTGTTTTGTCACCAAGGGACACTCTTCAGCAGATATCATCAGAGCTGCTGTTGGCTGGGTAACTGGACAAGCTGATGCAGACTTCCTGGAAGCCACTCAGAGCTTGCTTTAGCATTTGGCCACTGACTTTGGTCTTTGTTGGGCAAGACAATCCTTTCCCAGGAGTGCATCCCTCTGACAGCCAGATCCTTTGGACCTTTGTGCAAGTGGCTTGGCTGATAGTTGTTGAACAGATTCCCATTCTTCCCTCTGTGCCCTCTGCCCAAGACCCACCTTTTCAGACATGAGTTTCAGACATGCCAGTTTGTTGAGGGCAGTGGTGAGCGGGCAGGGCAGCTGGGGTGAGCACTGGCACTCCTCTGCCCAGCAGCTTTCCCATCCAGCTCCCAGATCTCTGCCCTTCTTCTCCCCTTGCCTGTGGCCAAGTGCCCCATTGTTGGCTCTGGTGCTGTCAGATGGTGGTTGAAGGATCAGGGCTGTGATAGTGGGAGTCCCTGCAGCCCTGCCAGCTCCAGGGCAGGCAAAGGGCAGGCACCAGCAGGCAAGTGAACTCTGACAGGGCAAGCCCATTTCATCTGGTGTTGGCAAACTGGTATGTGGTTGTGCTGAGCTGTAGCAGTCACAGGCTTTTGGGAGCACTACAGCACGTCTGGCCGTGAGCTGTGTTCTGCCAGCCCACATCAGATGCCCTGAGACAAAGAAGGCTGTAAAAGTTATGTACTCACCTGTGTATGAATGCAGAGCTCTCCTAGGGCAGCATGGGGTGGAGGAAGAGTACTCTTCTCCTGTTAAATAAGCCTATAAGGAAAATCTTTTTACCATTTGCTTGGTATACATGGTTGTCTCCTCAGCCCTTGCTAGCATCTTCATGCTATTTAACCTTACCCTGCCCTCCCAAACTGTCTCCCTCCTTGGATTTCCCTTGCTTTCTCACAGAGATATTTTATAGAACTCATTTGAAGAAGAAAGGGATGGCAGGGGAGGGAAAACTCAGTACATTGTGACTGCAGCATAGTTCCTTATGCCCCATGCATGCCGGAGTGGGTGGAGAAAAGCGGCTGCATGGCTTCTGTGTCATCTTGAGTGACTGTGCTGCCACATCTTGTTCTGCATGGTGGCAAAAGGGAGGAGAGGTGCCTGGGCAGCACTGGGAGACCAGAAGCGTGAGGACAAGACCATGGATAACACTGATGTTTATATGCATGCTCTTTGCAGAATCTTAGGGGAGCAAGATCTCATACAGGAACTGGGTTTTGCATACCACGGCATAAGTGGGAAATGCTGAATTTGGAGGGATTTTGTAGATTTGAGTGGTCAGGGTGTAGCTGCTAGATATGGGCAACTGTGGCTGTGAAACCTGAGCTGAGTTTGCATATGATGAGCAGGTTACTCTGAAGTTTTACTCAGCATGTTAGGGATTGTTTTCACTTTACAGACGTTGTGGAAGGGTGGGTTGCAGCTCTGCAAAGTCAGACCTTCCTAAAATGACTGGCAGTGGTGACTGGTGTAGCTGTGTCATAAGACACAGGAGCTGTGTGCCCCTGGGAGAGGGGTGGCTGTGAGCACATGTCTGGGAGATGCTGGGAGGATGGTGGTGAAGGTGCTGAAGCGCAGCACATGCACTTTGTATTTGGAGCTGAGAAACAGAGACTGCAACAGTGAAATGAGGCATCTCAAGGGAAAAAATGAGCAGCCCCCAAAATGAGTGAGATTTGTTCTTCCTTCAGGACAGAGGCATCTTAGCAGCAATTCAAGGTTTTGCATGCTCTCTGTCTTTCCGTCTTCCAGTTCTTCCCTCATCCTCTCCCCTTTTTCCCTGTCCTGCTTGAAAAATCCCCTGAAACAACCACAAAAAAACCCCAGTCATGGCACAGGAAAGGAATATTGTTTAGCACTGGCAAAAAGCTTCCTTTATTCCAGCTTGGTTTTTAGGTCTTTAGTCTTCCCAAGTCTTTACTTAGCTTTCCTGCTTACCATGATCAGTAACATTGGAGTAATTTCTTCAGTTTTCTTCTCCCCCTTCTACACTCCTGTTGCATTACTAGCTTTGTGATTTGTATTCACAGCCTAGCAGGATGGGGATCAGGTTCCAGGTTTCTTGCACACACACAAGTGTCTAGTGTAGCTGGGAATTGAAATTTTCTAGTGTGTTGGCTGAGGAAAAATGCTGTATCTCTCCCTTTGCATGCATATAATAATGTTTGTTGTGATTACAATTGTCCCCTTGGTGTCCTTGTTATTTCTAGGCCCTTGGGATGCTGTTTTGGCACAAGCACAACATTGAGAAGTCTTTGGCAGACCTGCCAAACTTTACTCCATTCCCAGATGAGTGGACAGTTGAAGACAAGGTCTTGTTTGAACAGGCCTTCAGTTTCCATGGGAAAACCTTTCACAGAATCCAGCAGATGGTAAGTGGTGTCACAGGAATGGAAAAGCAGAACAGGCAGTTGGACTGTCATCCGCAGTGCTGATTGTGCTGGACTCCTGTCTGATGCTCTTGGGAGAGAACAGGCCACAGATAATGTTAGAGGAAAAATATAACCATGAACAGACAAAACCAACATTGTTTCCAGAGCCTCTGTAGAAGTGTTTCCCTGAAGTGCTTTAATGGTTCAGGATAAGCTTTATGCATTTTTTCAATTTGTTGTTGGAAATTAGTTTTTCATACCTTGTGTGCTGTGGTAGTATTTATGTCTCAGCTGGAGTTCAGGCATGGTCTGTACACACATGCTTACCCACCCACGGAATAACTATCATCTCTGTTCAAAGCTGATTTCCTGTCTTACAGCCTGCTTTTTAGGAATTAATTTTATTTGACTGTGAAGTCTGTGCTTAATGTGATTTGGGACTGTCAGTGAGTGCTGTGGTGGAGGTTTATACATCACTGCAAGCACTAAGTCCTTTGCTTTCAGTTGATAGTGATATTTTGTTAAACTGATTGAAAACTTCAAGGGTAAGTGTCTGCTTGAAAGGGAACTACTGGGGTGTGTGCAATTTTCTTTCAAAAGAGGAAGAGTATTGGATGTAAATTTTTAAACTAATTGTATCTTGAGAGTTTCTTCAAGTGGTTCATCACCTGGGTGGGAACCAGACTTTGTTCTTTGCTCTCCATTAATAAAGTATCTCTCAAGTATTCCAGCAGGATCCAGTTTTGTTGGTAGTAAGCCTAGGATATTACAGTCTGTTTAGCCTCCTTAAAGCAACACATGTGTCTGTTGCTGATCCTGCTGAAAAGAGAAAGGTGACTTGCCTTCCAAGAGTGAAGGAAAACTGCCAGGTCCTTTTCACAAGGGTGGCAGGAAGAGGCTCATTCTTCTCATGTCGTACTTGAATGTTCCTTTACTGGCATTTGTTTCCACATATGGAGTCCTAGAGTCTTCTGCTCCCTTGGGTCAGATGATGGGTCACAGACAGTCTGGACAGTTGTGGACTCCTGAAGGGTGAAGCTGTTTTCTTCATTATTCTCCTGTTCTCCCATGGGGGAATAAAGGGGAGGATGGGAATGTCCTGGGGGAAAACAGAGTATAAAGCCTGTCCTGTTGCTTGGTTAAATGCAACATTAAATTGGTTGGTTAAATTCTTCATTCAGTTTATGTGCAGAAGCATGACTTTGTCCCTGAGTGAAGTGCATTCCAGTACAGGGATGCCAAGCTCATGGACTGTTCCCTAGGTAATGATATTTTTTTACTGTTGCTCCCAGAAAGGCCATCCTGCATTAACAAAATCAAATGGCATGAAGTTTTGTGTTTAGCAGGGGACAGGGATTGGTGGCTCCAGAGCACACTAGTTATTACTTTATATATGCTGCCCCATTAACACCAGTGCAGCTTGAAACTGAAGGTAAAAAACATCAAATCAGAGAATGAGAAGTTAGATTATTTACCAGAGCTAGTTCTGATATTCTGTCACTTTAGCATTTGATTTGTAGCCAAGTGGATGTTTGTCACAAACAGCGTTGTCCCTGAGTTTGTTCTATGGGACTCTTCATTCCAACATGCCAGCCTGCTGCACCTGGGCTTTGCCAGCACAGAGTTACACCTGTGTGCAGCTGCAGGCCAGGGTGATAGTTTTGGTACAATCCCATACCAGGACCTAAAGTCAGCCTGCAGTCTGAGAACCAGGCTTATCACAGTGGAAGACTTAAATTGTGGTATCTGAACAAGAGAGATCTGTCTCTTTCTCACAGTTTTGTTTTCCTCCCCACCTGTCTTGCCCTCCAAGCTGAATCAGCTGTATTTTATTCAGCAAGAAATGCTGAACTTCTACATTGTAGAAGTCATGTAAGAACATCCATGCAGAGTACCTCAGTAGTAGACAATTAGTCTTCATATAGTTTTATGCTTTTTTGGATGCAGACATTTCATTCATAGCTACAGGGCAATGACATTAGGATAAGAGGACAAAACCCAGTAATTTTGAGACTCATGTTTTCCTACATTATCAGTTCACCATACAGTAATGTTTCACTGTTCAAAAACATCTTCTGTTGAGACCTTTCAATAGACTTGATCATGTGAATGGTGTGAATAAGCCTTTATAACCAAACATCTAAGATGTGCTTGGGATGTAGCCTGAAATTTAGCAGTTCCTGTGGTTGCTTACACATGCCTGTGCTGGCTTTTAAAACTATTATCTGGGTTTCAAGGCCCCATTTTGGATTTGCTCTTGCTATATTCCTTTATTCTGCAGGGAACCAGCTATGTGGTTCAGGAGTAGAGGCTTGTTGGGATGTGCTTTAGAGATTTTGTTTTCCTAAATACAGCAAGCATTAACCTGAGACACTCCCCCATAGGTAATTTTTGGAAAGGCTGCAGAACTGCCTGCCTTTGAGAGAATCTGTTGTAGAGACATCAAATGTTCCTTGACAAAACCAGTCCTATTGTATGTGAACTCCTGAGGTACTTTACATATAAACATATAAAAAGATACATGTTTAATTTACAGCTTCCTGACAAATCAATAGCCAGCCTGGTGAAATTTTACTACTCCTGGAAGAAGACAAGGACTAAAACTAGCGTGATGGACCGTCATGCTCGTAAACAAAAAAGGGAACGTGAGGAAAGGTAGGTTTGCAAGCAGAAAGGCTGTGTATTGATGCACACTGATTTCTTTAGACTGTTGTAGAGGTTCCTGCTAGACTGTAAGAAACTAGATGTAGGATTTTCCCCAATATGTTTCTTGGTATCACATGTTCTTTCCCCACCCCTCTTCCCTGCTGTGCATGCTTTGCTTTGCTTAAAACCAAAAGGAATCTGTTGACAATCAGTTACACTCCATTTTTCAACCTGTGCAATTCCTGATTGCCCTCTAGTGCTGTGGTCACTATCCCATTACTCCAGAAGCTTTTTCTCTGATACTGCTTGAGAGTGGAGAAAATGAAATGAAAACTGTTCACAAGGTGATGGGTGCGGGTGTCAGCAGAGCCAGAAAAGCTGATAAGCAGGACAGTAAAAGGAAGTAATGAAACAGCTAGAACTCTGCCTTCATTTCCTCCATGTGAGTGAGGTTTTGAGGGGGAGCAGGCTCCAGTGCAGCACCCCTCAGCCTGTGCATTTGCAGGTGCAGAATTTTGCCTTGTTTTTACTTAGAAAACTGTTACTAGTATAAGGCTGTCAGACCAAGCTCTTTTCCCTGAGAAAGATGAAGTTAAGGCTGTGTTTTTAAGTGACTGGCTATCACAGGGGAACTTAGGGTGAGTTCTCTGGCAGGGGTTTCCCAAGGAGCACTCAGTACATTAGGGGTCAGTTGAGGGTGGTGGTGTTGGAGAGGCCACTAGCCACTGAGCTTCAGCAGATGAGCTTGACTCCTTGCTTGTTGTGGCTTTGTCTGGAAGTTCACCCTCCTCATTATCTTGACCTTGAAGGCAGGTCAGCTGGTGGCCTTGTGTGTATTGCGAGAAGTTTCTGAACTGCTGCTGTGACTCCCTAGTTCTGGAGCTGACAGAGCCTTGGAAATGTAGTGTTCTCAGAAGTGAGTGGGGGGGAAAAACCCCTCTGAATAGCAGCACTGCCATCTGCTTGACACAGGTTGCCTTCTCATCCTGCTCTAAACCACAGTTCATGTCTTTGCTGACCAAACTTGAGGTGTGCCTGGCTTTGTAAGACTCCTACTATAATGGAGAAAAATCTGCAAAAGTTTTTCCCTAAAAGATTTGCTGCTCTAGCACTTCCCAGGGAGCTTTATGCTGGCTCCAGTGTGTGTGACTGAGCCCTGTTTGGGAAGGAGGAAGAAATGTGTTTCCAAGGTTGAGCTGTACTACATGAATGACTCACTCAACCTCTCCCATCTCTCCATTAGGTCAACAGTACTTGCTTAACAGGCAGGGCCAGGGAGAATACTACTAGCCAACTTGTCCATTATTTGGTTGGCTTTTTCTGACCTTTTTTTTTCTGATCCATTCTTTTCCCTTCTCTGCAAAGGCTGTCTTGATTTTAGTTCCCCCCATTCTTTTTTTTTTTTTTTTAATTTTTTTACTAATTTAGGAAGTGGTAAAAAAATCTCTTAGATTGTTTTTGTCTTCTATGTAGTTTAGGATCTTCTAATCCTAGCTCTATTTTTGTTCTGTGCTCATAAATTAAATTACTGCAAATACACCTCTCTGATACCTGTATATTTTTTCTGGGAAAAGCAGCACCTCAGACCATCTGGTGAATGGGAAAGAGCTGTACAGGCTGCCATGTGCTGTAATTTTGTAACCTTTGAGAAAAGCATCTGGATTGGAAATGCATAATTTGGTTTATTTCTGTAGCAAGCTAAGTACCAGACCATCAGCTTGATGTTTGATTTCCCTTCTTCCCCTCCATTATGTAAAACAGTCAAACCCCTACAGCCCCAAATGATTTGTCAGTGCAGCCATGCAAGGCACGGAAGCAAAGCTGGCTGAGTTTGGGGTGTCCAGATCTTGAGGTTGTACTGTGCCACTGGGTGTTGGCAAAACTTCAGAAATGGTCTTCAGTTAATAGTGATCAATGTCTAAAGCTGCAGAAATGAGTGGGTGACTTTTGATCTAGCTCATGTCTGGGGGACTTGCTGGAATAGGAGAGCAAAGTATTGGCCTTTGAAGTAAGTCTGAAATCTGAACCTAGGTGAGAACACAAGGAAGGTTTTCTGGAGACAGGGTTAAGAGAAGAAGCAGACTGAGGTATCTCACTGGCATGCTGCTGTATCTCTTCTGTGGCTAGGTAGGGAAATTCCCCAGCCCCTCAGATTGTTACTAAAATAGCTCCCAGTGCATTTGGCACTAGTTTTTCACTTGCTGCTCTTAGCTGCATGCTGGGGTCTTTGTGTGTGTATCTCTGGTCTACTAGTGAAATTATTCCCTGGAATCCTGATTACACAAACTAAATATCTTGTGAATCAGCTGGTGAGCCAGGCAGCTTGGGATAGCAGGAGCAGCTTGTACAAGTGACTGCTGCTGTGAAGATGGATGCAAACTCAGTCACCCAGCAGTATGTTCCTCCTTAGTCTGTCTGCACAGGACGTGGCTGCAGCAGTCAGACATGAGTGAGTGCTGGTACCACAGCCATGCTCACCAGCACCACTCTGCCTGCTCTCCCCTGCTCCTCTGAACACCCCCAGGCTGGTGTCTGTCCCTCAGCAGCCTAGCACAACTTCTGCTGGGGTTTCTCTGCACTGGTGCTCACTGGGACATGGCTGTGCCAGTCAAAGTTCCTCATCCCAGGCTATAGAGTTTCATATGACAAAATAGGTTTGGTTTGTTGTGGTGGGGTTTTTTAAGTCAGGAAAAAAGAAAAAGCTTTGAATAGGTCAGTTTATTTCTTCCATTTCTGGGCATCATCCCAAATGGTGCAATTAACTTTAGTTGTGTACAGTACAAAAATTCTAAGTGGTGAAAATATATTCCATTTAATGTCTGATTAGAATTCCAATGGAGCCAAACTGACCAGGTGTGCCAAGGTCACTTTCAATATGACCCCAATTTCATGCCTATTATTATTCTGTAAATGATAACCTCTTTGTCTTTTCCAGGGGAGATTGAAATTTAAGGCTGTCACTGGGAAAAAAAAAAAAGCCCAAACATTTTTTATACTTGTTCTTGAGGAAGTTCATCTTGTGCATGTCTCCTTGCTAAATGTTAAGGAGTTATATGAAATCTGTGTTCTAGCTACTTGCTGTAATTCCAAATCTTTGTTTTGGTTTGCCTAAAGTTAAAATGCTCAATGTCCCATGATCTTTAAAAGATAATCAATGTCATGTACTTTGCAGACTAAAGCAAAATAATTACACTACTGAGAAATCTTCCCTTACAAGACATGGTCCTTAGTATCCTTAAAATTAAGAATTTATTGACTTAAAATACCACATACCACCACTCCCTCCCCCCAAAAATCCTCACAAACATCAAAAAAAGCAAAACCCAAAGCAAACAAAAACCCCACTACCCAGTATCCCTAAAAAATGCCCTGGCAATACAACTAAGGAAAGCTGTTGGGTTTGCTATTGCATCCATGCCTTTCTTGTAGAAGTTCTACTTATAGAAAAAGAGAACCTCACTAACTAATACAGTACTGTTTGCTTTTGTTTTCCAGTGAGGATGAAATGGAGGAAGCAAATGGAAATAACCCTATTGATATTGAAGTTGAACAAAATAAGGAGAGCAAAAAGGAGGTATAACTCTTTTCTTACTACTGTATAAATGAAAGTATTTCTTTACTAGCTTCATGTAGAAGCTGCCAATACCTGATTTTCTTTATTTGTTCATGGTATAGTCATCATACAAAACCAGAATTGTCTTCAGAATTATTCTTAAATCAAGACAAGTATAGACAAATAAGTTGTTACAGATAAAGTGAGGAAAATTTAGGACTTCACCCATCCTATCATAATGCATTATGTTTCTAGTCTCTTTGATTCTCTCTGTGTCTGTTGGCTTGAACCATCTTCAGTGATGGTTTAAAACAATCTAACTGCATGGAAGTGGAGTAGAAGCACCTTCATCCCCACCAAGATGGCTTGTTGGAGGGAAACTAAGTCCTTTAATCTGTTCTAGGTAGACTAACAAGAGAGTGTTTACACCTTAAATTTTAAGGTAAATTCCTGATGTACTGAAATCTTCAGCAATAGTTCTGAGGATTTTGGTAGCACTAGGACTGCAGCTTGAGTGGTGAGCAGTAATGGATAAAGCTTTTTTGTGGCACATTCATTTTGTCTGACAGAGGGCCCTTAACCTGTTATGTGCAGAATATTCTGCCTACTTAAAAAATACTACTTGCACTTCACTTCCAATACTTAAAGTGGGCATAGAGCTCTGAATGAAAACAGCCACACAAATGCAACAGGTAGGCACTGCAGACTAGATTTCCAACACTAACAGCAGAGTGTATACTTTATTTTCCTGTGTATAACCTGCTGATTAGCTGTTACTAAATAAAAAAGCTTTGCTGTTCAGCAGGAGCATGGGCTGTATGGATGAGGGAGTACTACAGGAAGATGTTTACCCTAAGGTATTATCTGCTTGCTGTAGCTCCCTTTCCTCATTTCTCGTAGCCTGATTTCTCTCCCACAGTCATTCTCTTTCATTTAAAAAAAAAATTATCTTTTAAAAGGGTTTATGTAGGAAAAAAACACTACAAATATTTAAAAATACAATTTCACACAGGCAAAACCAAAATTTTAAAGCAGCTGTTTTGTCAGTTACTGACAGAGAGGTTAATTCCTCTAATAAATTAAATATAACAGAAATAACTGAAAAATCACAGTATTCTAGTCTGTTCTTCACCCACTCCGGAGCGCTCTCTGGGCTTTCTAGAAAAGTCTGGCTGTTGCTTCCATCTAAGGAAGTGACTTCCTAGGAACAGACTGGATATGAATCCACTCGTGTTCACCCTTACAGAAAGCTGAACTCTCAAAAGCCTCAGCAGCTCCCAAAGTGGAAGGATTCTCACTTGCCTAAATTGCAGCTGTGGAAGGCAGCTCTCCAGTGCATCTTGTAAATAATTAATACTATCATCTCATTTCCTATTATTTTAATAAATCTTCAAATTTAGATTTCTGCATAAGTTTTTTAAAAGCTTGCACCTGTAAGACAGCTCTCTTCAATTCCTGCTGTTCTCCTTCCTTCCCTACCAATGCTGGCATGCTCTGAACTTGGAGCAGAAGAGGGAAAGTTAGTTCTTCACCAGCTTGGCTGCCTCTGTTGCAAGACCAAACGAGAGCAGATGGATAGCTACCATCAAGACATTTTTGTAGGAAGTCTTGTATGGAGGAGTCTGTCTGTCCTCCCTGACACACTGATACAGGCCACAGCACACTAACCAGTCTGGAAGAGATTGCCAGGACTCATAGAGCATGTGCATGCAATGCAGGCACTTAAGGGGAGGTCTTCTGGACAGGGATTGTACTGCTAGGCAAAACAAAGCTGACAACCTCCATAGCCTGTTTGGAGTTTTTTGTTTGATTTTGCAGTACCTGAGCCTGGGACTAATTGAAAATGCCTTGAGAAGAGATTAGGTGTCCAGGAGGGTGATAAGTTCTTTCTTGATTGTTAAATTTCTTTTAATGATGTGGTCAGACATGCAGGGCTGGTGATGTACCAGTGGCCTAGGACTCTTGCCATAAAGTGAAGAACCTCCCTGTCCCAGCCCCACAGAGATGGTTTTTTCCAGCTCTGAGAAATGTCAGTTACTGTATGATGTGCCAAGTAATACTGGGATTTCTCAGAATATCTGAAATCTCTCATCTGATTCTCCTTTTGGGAATCATTGGAGGGGGAATCTTCCTTTTTTTTTTTTTTTTTTAAATACTTTCAGTGTTAGTGCAACTTTGTTCAGGTTTCCTCAGAAAAGTGACTCTGCAATACTGAGGTCATGAACTAGAGCTGTTTTCTCAGTCTACCGTGTTCCTGGAAATGTCACTCATTTCATCCCCTGCTTTTACATGGCTGCAGATAGCTGGTCTTATTTTTTTTCAAAGGTGAAAGTGAAGTCTGAGCAAGGGAATCTTGCTTGTCTTAAGGGGTTTTGAAGACTGAAGTGCACTGCTTAGCAATGCCAATATCTTAATAAACAGAGGAGCACTGCTAAGTCCCTAGTTTTCATAATTTGATTTAATTCTACAGAGTGATGTGTGTGTCCAGGAATACAAGAGTTTTCAAGATAGGGTAGACATTCAAATATTCAGAGCCTGCACAATATCAACAGGACCTGGAGACATTTGGAGCTGTCAAAAACTATTCTGATGGAGCTCTTACTTCTTGGCCACAGCGCAAAAGAACTTCATTCTTTGAACTGTGTAAAACAGTATTTTGAAACTGCTTTCATTTTACCTTAACCTTCAGTCTTCTGGAATATATGCACTGCAGGCACTGTGTGTTGGTCAACCTGCAGCCTGAACCTGTTGTGAGGCATTACTTTATGTAATGCATGAAATTCTGGATGTAGATGAAATATGAACAAATCTGAAATGTCTGTCCATCTTGGATGATAAAAAAACCAAACACCAAAACAACAAAACCAAAGCAGTTCAGCTGTCAAAGTGGTCACATCTGAAGCAGAGTTTAGACCTTACCTCACTTGCTCATAGCTAAACCAGTCTTTTTTTTCCTGGTCACCACTCCTGCAAAAAGAAGTGAAATATATATCATTCCACAGCAGTAGTTATTTCTTGCTTCTGGGCTTGCATTAGACATCATCTCTCATGGAGTCCTTTGCACTAAAGAAGGGAAGAAAAAGGTTGAGAGCAGGCAATTGTCCCCATTACTGCTCCTATGTGGCTCTGGCCATTGAGCCCATGAAGAGGGCACAAACTCTTATTTCCTGGCAGCTGTGCTGGGGTCCTTCAGTCTCTGGTGAGCAGAGCCTTATGCTTATGTGGGGTTTTTTGTTCCTCTTCAAGTGGGTTTGAATGTGGGTGTTTCAGTGCTCTCACTAATGAGCAGATGCCACAAACTGTAGAAACTACGTGTAGCTACAAATTAGGAGGGAACCATAGAGCTAGGAAGCCAATGTGTTTAAAGCTGTCTAGTGATCAAGTAGATGTGGTGCAGCTTCTCCTCTCTTCTTTTTCTCTTCTCACCACCCTTTTGTATTCTTGACCAGCCTCCAGCTACTAGGTAATAACTCCTGGGTGAGTTACCTGTTAATCTGGAAGAAATGGCTTTGATATTAGAGAATCAGATGTGCTTGTGAAGAATATGTAGTATAGTGTCCTAGCTAATCTACTTGTTAGAGGTTTGCATCTAATTCCTTGATTTAGATAGAAGGCATGAAAATAATTAGTGGTATGTGAAATACTCCCTTTTCAAAAAGAGGCTTATACTTGTGGCTAACACTGCACCAGGTTAATGGAACAGCTGATATATCAGTGCTATGCAAGAAAACTTGCCTTCTAAGAATTGCCTGCTATAATCTAAGAATTACTTTGTAGTTGCCTTGCTCATTTATTTGTGGGTTTATTCCTTCTGTTTGACACATATAAAAACAAGCTTCTGTAAACTATTCTAGTTGTGTTCTCTCCCTGACTCCAAGCTCCACTTAGTTTTCTTCTCTGGCATTCAGTTAAATTAGTGTGTTCAGACCTGGTGATGAAAGCAGGATAAGAGGTTTCAGAGTGCTTGTAAACAACCAGAATATTTAACTGCCACTTAGCTTGCAAAGAGGAAGACATCTTTTGCTCTACCTTTTTAATGCTCCACCCTTTGACAATGGCTCTAAGTCATAGAATCACAGAATGGTTTGAGTTGGAAGGGACCTTGTAAAGATCATTTAGTTCTGTAAAACTGCTGTTTGCCAGGTGCCACCTGCTGAAGCCGTTCCTCAGGTGAAGAAGGAGAAGCACAGTATGCAGGCCAAGAACAGAGCAAAGAGGAAACCTCCCAAAGGAATGTTCCTTTCCCAAGAAGATGTGGAAGCTGTTTCTGCCAATGCGACAGCTGCTACCACTGTACTCAGACAACTGGACATGGAATTAGTCTCAATCAAAAGACAGGTATGGGTGGGATAGTTCAACTGTTATTTTGGTGGCAGTGCCTGTCACAGCCTGCAAAGTTCACAGGAATACGTAGTGTGACAGTGATGATGCACATTGTTATGTGACTTAATTGACAAGCTGCTAGGCTTGGGCTATGAATTACTGCAGATCTGTGTTTCATGTCTCTCATATTTTGGTCAAGTCTACTTTATAGGTAACATGATGCAAGTAAATGTCCATAGCACTGGCTTGAGAGCACATTTGTTAGTGCTTAGTTTCTTGCAGTTGAGAGTTCCTTATGTTTTAACTACAGACTTCCCTCAGAAGATATTGATTTCAAAGCATCTGATTTCTATCTGCAGCAATCAGTTTCCTTTGGCTTTTCCTACAGTACTCTCGGAACAGGCAGATTATGTTTGTTTTATTCTTTCTTAGACAAGCATCATACAAACTTTCCCTATGTACCTTTTGCTTCCCTTATGGACCTGCCTTTTAAACAAATGTTTTTAGAGTATCTGTTAGTAAGGACAGGTTTACTACATGACTGTTTCCTAGATCTGAACATTTTCACTGTTTTTAAAGCAGAGATCTGGCTCTTTATTAAACTTACTAGAATTGGTATTTTGGCCTGAAGCCTTTTTCTTGGCACTCTGGGAGAAGTGGAGCTCTACAGCAGTCTTTGATGCATTGCTTGCTGTGATCAGGGCCTTTCTTCTTGTACTGGGCTTTATACAGACCTGGAAGTTGGGGCAGTTCTTGCTCCAAATAACTGGCAAAGAGGATAGAAGAAACTAAATGGGATCTCCTGGTGTGCCAGCTGCTCGTGCATGCCTTTATTCCAATGTAACAAACTTACTATTTGGAAAAGCAAAGCTGTGAGGAAAAAAGAATGCTGAGCTTGTGGGGTATCTGGGGCTGCTGGAAGGCTTGTCCAAAGGTTATTTTTTTTTTAATCCTTAAAGAGGTGAAATTTTCTTTTCAGATTCAGAATATCAAACAGACAAACAGTGCGCTCAAAGAAAAACTTGAAGGTGGTATAGAACCATACAGACTTCCAGAGGTAGGATAATTTTCTGACTCTTGTTTATTGCAGAGATAAATGCTAGTCTGTGTTTACATGCCAGGGCTATTTGTGTTGCTAGTAAACTTGGAGCAGTGTCCTATTAGTTGTCAGTGTGAATCAAGACCTTTACCATATTGACTGGTGTTGTGTGATGGAAATGGGAGATGAGAAATAAGAGCAATGTTTAACATGTGAAAGCTGTTTATAATAGAAGTACAGGTCACAGGTATACCATATTTTGTCAGTGTTTTATCTTTGTGCCCTTGTGAGAGAGGTAGTTACTTTTCTCTAAATACTGATACATGTAGGAGAGGATGTTAATGGCACATCTTTCTCTTGGCATTTGGTGCATTTGCTGTTTTCCTTCCAACTCTGGCACCTATGCTGGAAATAATTTGACCAAGGTTACAGAGGGTGTCTGTGATAAAGACAAGTAGGTGCTTTGGAATAGTGTGGCTCTTGGTTATCTGCTCAGACCATTCCATATCTTTTTGTATTACCCTGACTTACAGACACGGTGTATGTCACAGTTAACTGACTGGGCACCATACAGTCAGTCCTTCATGGTAGCAAAAGGAATAATACAGTTTGACTAGCAGTTAATTCCTTATTGGTTTTCTCTGAGCTCAGGTACAAGTGAAAATTGTTGCTTATGTAAGTGAAGTTAACTTTTTTTTTTTTTACATCCAGGTCGTTCAGAAATTTAATGCACGTTGGACCACAGATGAGCAGCTTCTTGCTGTGCAAGGTATGGCACTCCAAGTCTGCTTGTACTTCAGGTAGTGATAGTCAAAACTGCTGCATTTCAGAGCTGTTTCCCTTCAGTGGCTAATGAAGGACTTGACATTACTGTGTACTAATGCCCAAAGAATAGAACTGAACAAATAAATTATCCTCTTCCTCTCCTTGGGCAGTATAAACTGTGCCTGATGAATGCTTCCAAGTCATCTCTGCTTGTCCAAGCCTTTGAAAAGTGAAAGTCTACTGGAGTCATGGAGTCACTGCTATGGTCTTTGCCTGTGTAACTTCTCAAGTAGTACAGGCAGATTTACATGGGTCTTGCCCATGGGCTTGGCTGTGCCCATCTTTATTACACCTCCACTTACTTCTCTTCTTCAGGGCTAGACTTAACTGTCTTTTTTTTCCCTCTGGATTAATCGGAGTCTTGAAATCTTCACAGAAGGTCAGCTTTGTATCCTTGTGCCGTGACTTGAGCCTGATTTGTGATCTTTGTGGAAATAACACATTGCTTTTGTTTTATTTCTTGTTGCTTCTAGCGATCAGGAAATATGGCCGAGACTTTCAGGCAATTTCTGATGTGATTGGAAACAAATCTGTGGTGCAAGTGAAAAACTTTTTTGTAAATTATCGACGTCGATTCAACATAGATGAAGTTCTACAGGAGTGGGAGGCAGAGCATGGCAAAGAGGAGACAAATGGAACCAATAGCCAGAAGCCTGTAAAATCCCCTGATAATTCCACTAAAATGTCTGAAGAGGAAGATGAGGTAAATCCAATTTAAAACTCACATAAAAATCCCTGAGCTCAGTTCAGATAGATATATATGTGTGTGTGTGTGTGTACACACACTGAGCAAAAGCTATTTTTGACAATCTTCAGTCTAAGCATATTTTACTTCCTCTGGAATAGAGATTCCAGTACTGATTCTGGGAATTGGGAATTCAAGACATATATGAAAGTGGAAAGAGAACAGTTAATTTGCAGTCCTCTGACAGCATCTATATCTCATCAGCACACGGACATTTTAATGCCTCCTGCTGCCAAGACCCCATACATCTTTATGTCACTTGGACATTTTCCCTGCACTCAGGTCTCCAGGCTGTTGTAGGTTTGGCTTTGTGTGACTCTGCAGTCTTCTGAGGCTCTTTCATTTTTGACCATGGTGTGGTTTCACTTGGGGGAAGGGAAGAAAGCTATTAACAAGGCAACTGTGTGAAACTGCTCTGGATTTACCTAGAGGCAAAGTTTACAGCAGTTTCTGTGAAGACAGAAATTCTAGAAACATCCTGTCCTTGTTGGAGCTTCATGGAATTAATGCTTCTCTGCAGACAATGTGTGTTTTAAAGTTAACTAAGAGACTGTAAAGTGTTTAAATATGAAAGTTATTTACAAAAATGCAATATTAACACAGTCTTACAAAAGAAAGCCCCGCTGGAGGTTTGCATGGTAAAAATGTCTGATCTAGAGCTCCCTTTGGCCTAATTTTATAAGACAACTTGGCACAAAAGCCATATCTTCTAAGTGCAAGCACAGTAAACAGCATAAGGTGAATTTGCTCTCTTATGGACTAAGGAGTTCTCAGTGTATGTATATTTTGTTGCTGTGATTACAGCTGGCTCACTTGTACATTACCATACAGACAGGCAAGAGCAGAACTTCATTGCTTCACAAATCCTCATAGTGGTGGAAAGGGGACCAGAACAATGGACTGTTAAGAACAGTTGCAAAGCCTGGAGAACAGGCAGCTATTGAAGGAGTCAGGTGGCTGACTGTGCCCTGCAGTACAGTAAGGGATGAGGACAGATCCTCCCTGCACCAGGCTGACAAAGGCAGGAGCCAGGCAGGGTGACAGTGAGCTTTCAGCTGTGACACAGCTTGTATGCCTTATGCACTAGTAGCTAGGGGCTTGTGGTGCTTGATGAAACCCATTCTAGACAGAAGGATCTGATATGTCAGGGCTGGGAGGAGGAAGGTGCTGGCAGCACAGGGGGGATTTTAACTGCCAAGCTTGGAGCTTTTTACAAAACTGCACAAGGAAGAGACACAAGGATGTTGGACAGTGGACATCTAAGGGCCATCATGCTCTCTGAGCACATCAGGTGTTGCCTCTCAGGCTGGCTATAAATGTGGTTCTTCTGATTTCAGAGGTAAGATAACCACAGTGCTTTCTGGAAGTCTGTCATGGCAGTTCTGGGGGCAAAGTGAAATATCACTGGGCTTATCACATAAGTGATCTATATGGTCTTGGAGGGGAGGTACTTGTTCCTCTTGAGCTGTGCAGCTGGTGTCTGCTGAGCACTTGCACAGGTAAGTGGTCAAGTCAGGTGGACTTAGCAGTAGCCAGAAGAATACTTCTCTTGTCTAACACTGAAGTCCCTCGGTTGGTTTCTCTATTGACATGCCTTGTCTGCCTGGCTGCCAGCCTTTTAAAAGCTGTGTCAGCTCTCTGAGTCCTCTGGGATTTCCCCTTCAGTATGTTTTCAGAGCAAGAGGCCACAGTTCCTCTTTTGTTGTTGTTTTGTGGTGTTTTTTTTTTTAATTGAGGGGAGGTGATGCTGCTGGTTATAAAGCAGCTTCAGCTCTCATCTTAATTCTTGTATGTTTACATCTCAAAAAATCCTGGTGTGGCTCAGAATAGGTGAAGCTGCTTCCATGTGCTAGAGTTCTCCGTCTTGTTGCTTTCAGTACTATGGATCTGGGTTGTAGTTTGGAGATGTAAGAAAGCCCATGTGTATTCATTTTTAAACTAAACATCTCCTTTTTCTCTCGTCTCCCCTTTCCCTCCAGGCTACTTCTGTTCTTGATGTCAGATATGCATCTGCTTCGTGAGAAGGTGCTGTAGCCTAGAACAATTTGTGTTGACTACTGTGTTATCCAGGATATCAGGTATTAGCAAACCTCAGACAGCCATCTGCATCATATCTGTGGACAAGCAGCTATTACCAAAAAAAGGCAAACGCTTCCAGTCCTGTGCTACATCTGCCTTAATCTCCCCTCATTCCTCCATACTGCCTCCACTTTCTCTCAAAAGCATCCAGGTAGCTCAGCTCTCCATTTCATCAATGTCCTGCTTAAGCACAGGATTTCTAGAACCAGTAACACCCGTCTGTAAATTTTAACCAGCCTGCAAAACCAGGAGCTCCTTAGCAGCCCCACAGTAACTCTACACATTAGGAGTTCTTAAAATACTTGGTCCATAGGGTATAAGTACGTATTGCTGCATGGCCTTGTGGTCTCTGCTTCCTGTGTATTCCTACGATGACACTATTATTAGTGAGCTTTCTATAAAGGAGAGGCCTGTGCACATGCCAGTGGTGTCAGGTTTGTTCTGAAATGACAGGGCATGTTAACAAGCAATCTTGAATAGTGCAAAGTGATAGGTAATGTTATTTCTAAGGTTTGGTTGGTTCAAGGTTGTAAACATAACTCATTACACTTCTGGTTTGTGCAATTTGTTCCACTGTATTTGCGTGTTCTTGCTTCATAGAAAGCTCCCTAATTGAGCATTTTATTCCTGTATATTTTAATGGCTTTTATTTAGTGCAAAAGGGAATAAGTAACCTGAAACTGTTTGATATGCTATTTAACCCCTGACATTCAGCATTTGCATTGTAACTTGTTAAATGAGCGCTACACAACTTTCTTTTTCCTGATCCTTCTGTGGGATTAAGTCAAAACAACTTTATCTGGTGCCTCTCCTTTTGGAATATGTGCCTTTTTACATTTGGCTACCATAGGTCACTTTCTGTCCCAGTGTCTCATTCCTCTTCGGAGCGCTGTTTGCCAAAGACATCAAACTACTTCTCCTGATGAAAGTCTGGATGAGGGTTGGAGCACAAAATTCAACCTTTAAGTAGTTTTGGGTCTCTTGGAAGTTTAATGGAGAAGAGCCGGGTTAATTTCATTGGCCATTTTAACCCTTCTGAAGCACATATTGCTTCCATGTTCTGAACCAAAATATGCAATTTAAAATCTAAGAGGTGCTTTTCCAAATACTTGGTGCATGCAGCTTTCTAATCCTCAGTCCTCTGCTCTGGTGGCCTGTGCAGTGGCCTGTCTAGCTGGCTTGACTTGAAGCTGTTCTTGAAAGTTCTTTATGAGGACTTTGCACCTTGAACAGGGCAGGGGAGTTGCTGACTGCCAAGCAGTCAGTGTTCAGAGAAGCTAGAAGCAGCAGTATTACTTCTTGTCCAGTGGAAAGCTGCAAAGTAACGCTAGTCACAAAGCATTTAAAAATGGTTAATTTAATGATGTTGAAAGAAACCACCAGGTGTCTTTTCAGGTGGAAGAAAGGACCTTCTTTGCCTCTTTTTCTCTACAGAAGGTTCAGGCCAGGACAGCACACAGCAATGTACAGCACCAGCTTCTCTTAACAGAACCTGGAATGAGATAGTCCATGTTCTGGCCTGCAGCTGAAGTGCTGCAGCTTGGAGTCTGACCCTGAACTTGGTGCTGATGTTTGAGCTGTTAGGCTGTGCTGTGTTGTGTGCTGTGATAGCTCAATTCTCTGTACCTAAATGAGGCAGGGCAACAGAGCCAGCATCTCCTTCAGCATGGATACAACCCAAGCCTCATGTACCCCTGAGGTGGTCTCCTCCTTGGGCATTGTGTGAGGAAAGTAATTCAACATCAGAAACTGAGTATCAGCACACAGACAAAGGAACAGATAGCCATTTCTTAGGGCAAGCTGGAGTGTGGAGACCAAAAAGGGGCCTGGTTCAGCCACTTTGTAGCTGTTTCTGAGCAGTTCCATTCTGGCATATCTAGAGAGATCCTCTGAGGTGATGGGAAAATGGCAGGAAGCTATTCCCTGTCCTCTCTATCAGAAACCTGTAATCCAAAGCTTCTGGCAGCATCTCTGCTGTTGATGTGGACTGGCAGCTCTGATGGTGGCCTTTCAGTCCTGTGCCAGTTGGAGCTGTGAGTCTCTTGTGGTGAAGGACACTAGTTGTTAGCCAGTGTGAATTGGGATTAAAGATGGGCAAATAGCACTGTGATTTCAGCTGACAGTTCTGGTGTAAAGCAATGCTGCTCAGTAGAAATACTCCAGTATTACACTTCCTGCTGGTACCAATGCATGGAGACCAGACCTTGCCAGCATGAGAGGGTTGTGTGAGCTTGCATCCCAGCTGGTAAAACTCACCAGGAGAGGCTTCTGCTGGTGAGTTCAGTTACCTGTGAAGACTTTTCATTGTTTTTTGCCCTCAACTCTGTCCATCTGATGATCAGAAAAGTTGTGTTTTGGCTTCATCCCCAAGGGATAGGGGGAAACATGTATAAGTCATGATACTAGGAAGAAAAAAGTTGTTTAATTATTTTTCAGTTGACTGCTATCTTATTGTAGTTGATACATACAATATAATAGCACTGTATTTTCAACGTTTAGTTTTTTACATTCTCTTTAACAATCTTTAAAAATGCGATAACATCATTTTATCTTTTGAAAGTTTAAATGGTTTGGTCTTGTTCACGTGAAGACCCTCTTTCTTTATTAAATGGGTCAAGCATTAGATACATCAACTGGTTGCATTCTGATTAGAAGGGTCCACAAAGATAACTGCATCAGATAGAATATTCACTTAAATTTTGTTTCTTAAACTATCAATGTGAATGTCATAATTATATATATTTTGTGGAAAATGGGAAAAATATTTCTCCTAAGTATAAGTTATTGTGCGAAATATGGTATCGTTAAAGAAATGATAGTTTAAGTTTTAGTTTTAGAAATCTTAAAGATATAAAAGTGTATTGCATACGCATAAACAAATTTCATTTGTTCTATTTAATTTTATGTAGTTGTGTAAAGTGCTAGGTATCTTCTTTTTCACTTATCCATTAAAACAACCTTGTTACTTGAATATTCGTGTTTAACTGGTTTGAAACAGTGATCAATTTTTGTAACATAATCTTATAACCAAGGGAAAAAAATACATGCCTCAGTTGTGCTTAACAATATCGCAACAATGTACAATCAGATGCTTAAGACCATAGTAGCCATAACTGGTAGTACAACCACAATGGTTGTGTCTTGATATATTTAATACCAATGGGGATAATGAATTCTTAACCTATTTTTACAAGTTTGCAACCAGGAAGACCCCATAAATATCCACTAGAACACTTTTTTAAAAGTTAATGTAAGAGTGCAACTCTTACTCTTGAAGCAATGTCCTGACAAACATTTTTCTTTCCTGTACAAATACATCTGAAACATTATGTATTAAAATATGCTCATTGTCACTTTAAATTTCAGTTTTTATTCTCTAAATCGCTAATATGCTGTTGGTATTCTTGCACACCAAATATGAGCCAAACAGTGCATTACACTAACTCGATCACTGGACTTGTGAACATAAATCTCCAAGTCAATGAAGCGCAAAAATATCGTAGGAGATTTTTCTGATAATGCGTCTTTTTCAAATCTGTATTAAATTATGCATAACCCATTCAGCAATGAGTGGCCTGATACTTATTCTTTACAAAAAAAAAAAAAAATTTTTTTTATTAGCTCCAGCTTGTCTTCACCAAGGCAAAATCTAGTGATCTTGTGCAATGCCCCTAAAGCAAATACTTCTCTGTCACTCCCTGGATTAATGCAGCTTTTCCTGTTGATAGTAAAGCACAATTGCAGTAAAAGTTACAGTTCAGAAGATGGAAGGTCAGTATAGTCTATGCATGTTGTATAATAATGAGTGTTTACATTCATATTCTCCTAAAATAAAATTTATACTGGAGTGTATAGTATTCCATTATGTAGATTTTATCAATTTTGTTAACTGCTTATAGATTGCTTAAAAGAAGTTTTTTCAAGATTTTAAAAGATGTATAAGGTTAAGTTTGCAAATATAATGGAAATGCTGTATAGCTTTTGAAGTGATAAAATACTTGTTGGGATTTTAAAGAAAGTATGTTGTAATAATGCTGTTGTAAGTAATATTTTAAATGTCTTTTTTGCCTGTTTTCTATTATTCAGCACACTTACTGTGATGAATGTTCATAGCATTATAAAATTGCTTAGCCACTGAAAAGTAACATTTGGTTTTGAATTATTTTACTGTATGAGGAATTATAGTGGGGTAAATTCCTTTGTGAAATTCTACATAATTCGTTTTTCTATGATTTCCAATGTTTGCTGACATCAAATAAAATTTTTTCAAGCCATTGATGTAATAAACTATGTAGTAAAGCGTTATTGATGTAGCATGTGGTTCTGATATGTAATCAATCCCCTACCTTTCAGATTTGGGTCAGGAGAACCAACTGGGCCTTGGGGCTTCTTGTGTTGTATCACCTGTGTGTAGGTGTCACTGGTGCAAAGGTAACTCCTGATGGAGCCAGTGGACACTGGAGCAGCCTCCAGTGTGGTGCTGCCAACTGGAGCTGCCTGGTGCAGTTCCAGCCAGCAGCTCTGCAGAGACTGATGCTCCTTTCACTGGTGGTGCTGTGTGTGCCTGGCCCTGCAGCCCCATGCTCCACAGGACTGGGCTGCTGGCTGGTCCTGAGGGGCTCGAGCTGGAGTCTGATTGTGGGATATGCCTGGAGACACTACCTGACAGTGTCCTCACTATTGTCATGAGGACCTGGAGAATAAACTGCTGTCTGCAACGGAATAGCACTTGGCTGTGCAACTTAACAAGGTCGTCATCTTTGTCCTTCAAGGAAAAAAAGGCTTAAAAAGCATATGGGAAAAGGCAAATCTTACTCTTCAAGCCTAGAAATGTGTAGCTGTTGCTATCACATATGCTTGAAACAGCAAGAAATTTTGCACTGGGGTTGAATCTTAGGGTTTTCAGGAAAATAATTTTCTGTCTTTGCATGCAGAAGCATAGATGAGATATTACAGGGCATTTAGTGGAAAACTGCTTTGTGCTGTGGTGTTGCATTCCACAGATAGGGTACCAGCAGCACATTGTGGATCTGGGTCTTCTCACAGGACAAATGACAAGCAGTTTCCTGCTCTGCTCACGTGTTAAATGCAGCAGAACTAATACAGCAAGATCCTGTGGTGGTTTCCAGCGCTGTAGTGTGTGGAATTAGTTATGCCTTTCTGCATTGTAAAACAAGGGGGATGGGAAGGGAGATGAACTTGGGGCTTTGAAAGCACAGACATTGTTTTTTAAGAGTTGAGGGCTTCATTTCCTTGCTGGAAAGAGTTTCTGTAATTTTCCTGGTGGTGGAGAATACAGTACCAGTACTGTAAGGTAGTGATCCACTTTTTTATCAGAGTTGTTCCACTCAAAGATTTTTTGCAATAAACTTTCAATGCAAAGCAGCCCTTCCTGCCTGTGTGACCTCCAGAAGCCCAAAGCAAAATAACAACAAATAAAGAATCTTCCTCTCCTTTCAATGGGGAGCATAAGCAGGTGAGGAAATGGGGACTTCTGCCCAAAAATATACCTGAAGAATGTCCTGAGGAGTCCGGGAAGCAAAGGTAATGCTACTAATTTTGAAAACATGGGTACTACAATTCTTCCTTGTAATTGTATGCATTTGTAAATGGGAATGCAGTATAGAATTGAATCTGAAAGTAATTACAATGCTGTATTTAGTATTCCTGATAGCCTGTTTGCTACATGAACAAACTGGTATCTGATAACTTCAAGCATTGAAGTCTTAAGGTTATCAGCATTCTGGCAACTACTGTGCTTTAGACTCTAAGGTCTGACCTTAAATTAGCTTTGGACCTTAAGTATGGAGGGGAATATGTGTATATGTGGAAACCTTAGCTTCCAAAGTACATGCAGGTATTCTCCAGGTTTTTCCCATCTCTGCAAGCTGTGAAATAAAAACATCGCAGCAGCACCGAGGACTTTCTCCCTTAGGATAGGAGCTGCCTTGCAGGATGCAATATGACCTGGAGTTCAGCCTGATAGGGAAGGAGTTCCATGGTGGTGCAGTTTGTGTGTTGAGATCTTCATCTAATCCCCAAGTATCAGCTTTATGAAATAAAACCCTGTAAGTGTGAATTTTATTTCATAAACCAACTTCAGTCTGAAAGATACAGCATGATGTTTGGGAGAGAACTGGGTATCAAACTTATGATCTCATTCCCCTCTGGTTTATTCCACCCAAACTGTCTTTGAACTAATGAGAACAAATGTTCTCATTATGGTCTTGCATATAGTAAACAGTAAACAAAATGTGCATGTGTGTATGTAAAAATAAACAAAACCACACCCTAGCACTAAAAGAAATTCCTTAAAACTTAGCAAGAGGGCCTGCTGAATGCTTTTGCTGCAGAGAGGGCTAGGGTGGAGAATTGCTGTAAAATACTGAGGGAACTAGTTTTTGAAGTCATCGAGAAAGGAAATCCTGAGCAGCACACAGGACTTAATTAAAAATGGAGAAATCACCTGGGGCTTTCACCCGCTGAAAGAGGCAAATTTTGCATGGAAGAAGGCTGCAGGCCTGGCCCCCAAAGGGCAAGGACTTCTAAGATGGGGGGAAAACACCAAAACACCTTGATCAGACAAGGAATTTACACTGGGAAGACCAGTAAATGGGAGTAAGAGGAGAACTGACACATGACTTAGGTTTGTCTCCAGTTGGAGATGATGGTGAAAGGAGAGGTTGAGATGTTTGTTCCCATTCTGGATTGACACTTAGTTTTCACAAAGATAGTTTGGAACCAGGAGGTGGTATGTGAGATGATGGAAATACAAAGTGTGTTTGTGAACTGGGAGGAACTTTCCCCTGTCTGCCTGCTTTGAGGGAGCAGATGTAATTTGTCTGACACATGAAACTGTATGGCTTAGCAAGATCTGAATAAGCTTTTAAAATGGAAGATGTTCCTCTATATGTCACTGACAAAACTGAACTGATTTCAAAAAGGAAAAGGTAAATAGGAGGCCTAGACAGCTGCAGATTTCTTGATACTGCCTTGTGTGTTCAAGGTTTAGAATAAGTCATGATGGAAAGCAGAATTAAGTGAATTAATAAAACAGAAGAATGGGCTTAAAGGGTTTGCCAGAGAAAGACTTGTGCCTGTCTAGGCAGTCACAGGGGGCAGGATTCATCAGTGGATGCAGTTATCGCTGCCTGAGCTTGCAGTCCAGAATCCCTTAGGGAGAAATACGCTTTGTTGTAATTAACTTAATCCTAAATTAGATGTTGAAAACTGATCTAATGTATTACATCCTGAAAGTGCTTATTTCTCTCACTGTAGATAATAACGCTGAAGGCTCTGCCTCAGATGTGGAAGCTGTGCAATAACCACACGAGTGCTGTGGCTGCCCGGGTTTATCTCCAGGAGTGGGCAAGGACACGGAATCCTCAGTGCAGGATTGGGTATTGTACTTCCAGCTGGATGAGGACACATGCCAATCATCATACCAGTTACTTGCACAGCTCCTCTGGGGTATTGTGTGCAGTCTTGGCTCATCCTCTAGAAGCCAGGTCAGCTTGAGCAGATGAACCCAAGGCACTCAGCTTGGGTTGCTTGGGCGGGTGTAAGATCTGGGGGGCTGTGCATGTTCTCTGTGGAGGGCACTCTGGAGGTCACTGGTTGCAGGCAGTGTTGATGGGAGAGAAACAAGGTTGGATTTTAGTCTGTCTACAACTTTAGGGAGGTGATTCTTCCAGGTTTGGGGGCAAATCTCTCCATTAATGCCAAGCTCTGCAAGGATGTGAAGGAGGTGCCATAGTTACTGAGCTGGACTGTGTACAACAGAAGATACATTCCTGTTCTGTGTTTCTCAGTACAGAAGGGTGCTGGGCAAGCTCTGGTTTGCCACTTGAGTCAATCCTTTCTGCCAGCTGGATCTCCAGGAGAGTAGTGCTGTTGAGTCACAGGGATTTGTACTGTTGGCAGGGCCATGACTTCTGGTGGAAACATTCTGCAGGAGGCATTCCTACCTTGGATTGTATCTGGAGCTTTCCCCTGTTCCAGGCAGCTGGCTGGTGCATTGCAGAGGTGGCCAAGCAGCTCTCCAGTATGAAAGATAAGGAGTGATGCTGTGAGTGAGTAAGAGTGTGCTGGCTGTGGATTTCAAGTCCGGGCTTGCAGCAGGATGAAGCTCCCGACTGGCAGCTGGGGATGGGAGGGCTCCCCGGAGCTGTCAGATCCATAGCTGTGCTCTGCATGCTGCCTGTGGGGTAAATGCCTTTGGTATCGATGAAAACTTAAGAGAGATGTCCCTAGCTAACTGAAAGTCATGTTGTGGCACTCTGATCTGGATTGTGTATGTGTTGTTCTGGGTATTGAATCTGATTTGAAGAATCCTTGGCTCCCTGCAGTCACCTTGCCTGCCTTGGACTGCAGCCTGCAGCAGCCGGGCCACTTGCCACTGGGATGCAGAAACTGCTTCTGCTCCCAGTGCCAGCCCCAGGACCTCTCTGCTGGCACAGGGAGGCTTGGAAAGGGCATTCATGGGAGCACCATCATGCCTCGTTGGTGTTTCCAGACCTTCCTGCTGGACTGGCTTGGGGATTTTGTGTTGGCTCATGTGTTTTTTTAATTTCCTCAGGTAAGATGAAGTGGATACCTTATAAAAAAGACTGGCTTGGAGGGTTCTGTTTCTTTTCCTTTTAGTAGCTATGGGATGTTGAGTTTTCCTAGACTGCAGTGTTGGTATCTCCTGCAGGCTTGTCCATCTCCATCACTGACAACTGAATTGCTTGTCCTGCTTTCCTGAAGGAAGAGTGCCTTGTGTCTTGTGCCCTTTCTGCATGAGGAAGGATTAAATATGCTTCCTGTCATAAGATACAGTTGAAAATATGGGATGAACTTGGAATCTTCATGAATTTCTAAACTATTTTGTCCTTCTGAAGGTCCTAGATTTAGCTGCTTGTTGATATATAAGTTTCTGATAACAGAACTAGCTCCCCTGTGGCTTGGTACCTTTTCAGTACTCTGGGAAAAAGTACTTTGATTAGGGGGGAAGAACCTCACTGGACCCAGTTTCCATTCTTTTAGGTCCCGTGTCCCACCACTCTTGAAGAGACTCATCACCCTACTAAATCCAAAAATGTTATTCTTATGTATTTCCCATAATTATTGGCCTTCCCAATGCAGCTTTAGGGACATTTTTACTGATACCAAAAGTAGCTTTGCACCTCTGATCAGTATCTTCTGCTGTTAATATTCTCCCTTAAAAAATTAATTCAAAACAACTATTAAAAAACAAGCCCAAAAGCAGTTAATTGGATGTTTTATTTAAGCTAATTCCCTTTCCCCTCATGCCTGGTTCTCTTTTCCTTGAACAATCAAGTCTCACTGGTACAAATATTCTGAGAAGATGACTTTTAAGCTTAATCAAATTCTCCCTTAAAAAAAGTATTTGTATAAAGATTCCAGTCTGTGCAATTAATCATGGGAGGCCGTGGGTTCAGCACCACACTGTACTTGAGAAGCAAACAATAGCCCATGTCTGTGCTCCATCACAAGCAGCCTCTTGCTTTGACTTTCAATGAGTGGTCCAGAACCACAGTGGGATTTAGCAGCAGAAAAATAATTTAGGAGAATTGTGCTGTGCACACAAGGAAGATAAACTAGTCTTGCAATTTGTTATGAACAATGCCTTTAGCTCTAGGCATGGATGGATAACTCCTCTTTCTCCTGGCCTTAGCTTTGTGCATTGTTAGCAGTGGGTACCAGGGCTCCAGAGTTGCAGTTCAGAATCCAGTGCCAAGAAAAAAGATCCAGAATACATAATTATGAACTGACTTGCATCTTCACTGCCCTCAAATGTACTCTGACCAGGGGCTTTATAATGTGAAATACACTCGGTCTTCCTCTACCAGTCTGTTTCTCAAGGTGCAGTGAAAATACCTTACAAAAAGAGGAGAAAACTTAATTCTCATAAATACACACACACACATATATATCTCAAAATTAGTCGTGGCTCCCTAACTTCTACTGAATTTCCCAAGATATTTTTATATTAATGCTTTAAACTGCATTTCCTCAGCAAGAGCGTGCCCCTGCTATAGGGATTAAATAAATAGCAGGGAGCCTCATCCAAGCCTTGTCAGGAGCTTTTCCATAGTCTGAAGGAAGAGTTGGACCAGGTGGATAGTAAATAACTTTATAGCATTAGAACAAATGCTGTTTTAAACGATTACCTGTCAGCTTCTCATTAGTGTCTGGGGCTAAGCAGAAGCCTGAGAAGGAAAGATTTGTCTTGCAAATGAAGGAAAGCGTCAGCACACCGTGAGAAGCACCAAGGTCTCAGCAATGCTTTATTGACTTGAGAGAGCACCTAGCACCTCCAATTTTCTTCCTTGTTGGTTGGTGAACCTGTTTTGAGGACTTGGAAGAGGAAATTGTATATATTTAGGGAAGTGATTTTGCCTCTGTGCTCTGCACTGGTGAGGCTGCACCTTGAATATTGTGTTTAATTCTGAGCCCATCACCACAAGAAGGACATGGAGGTGCTGGAGCAGGTCCAGAGGAGAGCTACCAAGCTGGTGGAGGGCCTAGAGAACAAGTTATTGAGGTGTGGCTGAGGGAACTGGCCATGTTTAGTTTGGAGAAAAGGAGGCTGAGGGGAGAAGCTACCTAGAAGAAGTTGTAGGGAGGTGGGTGTTGGCCTTTTCTCCCAAGTGAATAATGACAGGACCAGAGGAAATGGTCTTAAATTGCAGAAGGAGAGGTTTAGATTAGATATTAGGAAGAATTTCTTTATCAAGAGAATAGTCAAGCACTGGAACAGGCTGCCCAGGGAAGTGGTTGAGTCACCATCCCTGAAGGCATTTAAGAAACGTGTAGATGTGGCACTTCAGGACATGCTCTAGTGGCTGAGATTGTAGGGTGTTGGTTTTTTTTTTTTCTTTTGTGGGTGTTATTTGATGGACTGTGTGTGATGTTTGTGTTTATTCAGAGGTGGGTTTTTTGGTAGGTTTTTTTGTGTGTGTGTTTGGACTCAGTGATCTCAGAGGTCCTTTACAATGACGACTCTTCTGTGATTCCGTGATTTCCATTCTGGAAACTGCTTTTTACTTTTCCCAGTGGAGATGGTAATTTCCTTGACCAAACTGGTTTATCTCACGGATTTCACTAATTGTATGTGTTAATTGTATGTGTCAACCTAGATGCTGTCCAGTTTTCTGTCCTGCAATATATTGTGCTTGCCCTGCTGTGGAAAGAAACATTAATCTATAAAATGAAGCTAAGAGGGTTTATATAATTTTTGTTGCTGTTCTTGTATTTGAAGGTTCCAAAAGGCAGTGGAGCCATCTCTGTTTTTCTTGCAAAGGTGCATTTTTTTGTTTAGTAGCTCAGTCTTGTTTCTACAGTCTGCTGGGATGGAGAGGTCACAGTGCAATATAAAAGAAAGCTGAGTAATTGAGATGGTTTTCAATGTTTTTACATTTTACTGAAAAGTCTAATGTTTATTTAATACCCTGTAAATGCTCAGGAGGATGCATCTTTGTTTAAAATTTCAGAACCTACTAAAGGCTTCACACAAATGATGGTCATTTGCAAGGGGGGTTTCTCATAGCACTGCTGAGAGTCATTGAAGTGCTCATGGAGGAGAAGCAAACTGTAATTTCTGCTAATTTCTGCTAAAATTAAGTCAATGCTCAGGTTGCCTGTGTTGTCAAGGTAGAGAGGAGTAATGTCAGTGTGAAAGTGATGATATCTGCAGATGGGAAATGTTAGGATGTTCCCTTGCTATAAAAAAGTAAGTCCTAGAATAATGCCCATTTAGGGCTTGGGTTGCCAAACTGTAGGTGTTTGGGAGGTAAAACCCTCAGTTAATGTTGCACAGCTGTAGAGGAGCAATTATATTCTTGAGAAAGAAGTCAATTCTTAATCCTAGAGATACATGGCTACCAAAGGCCCCTGAATGTAATTTCAAGCAGCACACTCAAATAAGGGGTTATACAAGAGATTTGTGGTAGATGTTGTGTAGCAGGAAAGGGTTATATTTGACTTGTATAAAACAAGCCCTATGAAAAGTTGATGCTGGTGGGAAGGGACTGACTTGAGCTGTGTGTGGTTGTGAGCTTGGCCCTGTTGGAGGAACACTGAAGAGGCAGAGGTTGTGTGTTTGAGAAGCAGACTGGTGGGATGCGGCCTCACATCATTGCAAGAAGCTTCTGGAGAGCTTTGTCAGACTGGGTTTGCTTTCTGAAAGGCCAGAGAAGGGTTTTGCCCTTGATGTTGGCTTGCTTCTTGGCAATGATGGTATTTATAGCAGTTTTTTCTGGAAACTCTTAACCAGGGATAATCAAAACACAGAGGAAAGTTAGAGAGCACAAGATCTATGTCCTGATATTAAACATTGTTCCAGCTACAGACTAGTGTGGGCATCTAGAAATCAACAAATGGCATCTTGAATATAACTGGGAGTAGTAGAATCACCACCACAGTCTGTGGGGGACCTGGAGCTTGGGACCTCTGCCATGGTTCCATCTCCAAGACCATTCCAGAGCAATGAGTTCAGTGTGTTTTCCATGCTGGATCTGACAGGGCATCACAAGATTCATTTTTCATAATGGATTTATAGCAGTTTCTCTTCCTAGAACAGCTGGAGCATGAAACATGCTGTCTGAATTATTCAGCATGTGAGTACTTTGATGCTAAATGAGTTGTTTTGTAGGTACACTCCAAGGGCCACTTGCCTTGGTGGCTCTCACTCAGCTTGGCTTATTTTTCATATACTAATTATTCCTATGAGATTCAGTTTGTGATTTCTGTTCAGCTGTTTGGGTGTATCGGCTGTGAAGACATAGTAACATGTCATTTAACTAAATTAGGATGTGAAAACTGCATGTCCAGAAATGTTTAAGACTTGCAGAAGCCCTTGGAAGCCATGTGTGTGTGTGACTGGAAGGTGGGCAGTGCATACCTGCTGCTGTCTTAAATGTTGCCTGCAGCAGAACCTTGGTAAGGAACCTCAGACCCTACAGGAGGAAGAGACATGGACGTGTCCTTGCATTTCCCCTTGACTCTCTCCTACCTGTCTTGTAAGAAAAAAACCGCTTCTGTCTGGGAAGCCAGAAATGGAATGCTCCAGCCATTCCAAGATACTGAAGTACCTACTGCTAAAAAATCCACCTCTTGTCCTGTGGTGAAGCCAAGGCTGCAGGAAAGCAATGGCAGGAATGGTGAAGGGCAGGAGGGAAGTGGTGCAAGGTCTCAGTGGATGGAGACATGGGGTGGAGGCCACATCATGGGCAAGGGAGTAGCTTGGAGCCCTGAGCAGACAGGATTTGTTTCTGCAGGAGAGGATGGACAGGTGAATGCTTCCACCCAGGCTGTGTGGTGGGGCTAGAAATTATATCTTGACAAAGCTCTGGAAACAAGACAGCAAAGGGAATTAAACATTAGCAGAGGTGAGTGACAGATATGCTGTGTTCTTTATTGCTGTGAAACTTTGAGCTTGGTTGTCTTTCTCCACAAACTCTTTCTCAACAGAGGAGTGCCAGGTGGCACCTCCAGCCTGTATTTTGCCAGACCTGGTAAAGCTCTGAGGAGGAGAGGGAGGGGAAGGTGTTTCTAGTGGCTCTGCAAAGTTATTAATCTTGTCAGATGACACCCCAGCAGTACCTAGTCCAAAAGGTTGGGAACTGCTTGAATAAATTATGAATCACAAATTATTTATTTGGGGGTTTTCTCTGAAGAGAAGTCTGGATGAATATAATTTGAGGGGGAGGCAAAAGCTGTGCTGGAAGGAATGAAGGACCCACACATCTAGTGATAAATGATCAGGTGGGATGAATTCATGCTGGTTATGAAGCCCAGAAAGGACCACAGCCATGTTTTATGTAGCTTATCCCACCACTCAGTCTTTAATAGCCTTAGAACATCTCAGTACCTGCCTGATGATCTCTGCATAAAGACCCTGTACAGACCCTCAGGCTGGCTATACTACATTTCTGCAGCTTCTAAGGGACTTCTTTAGGTCTTCTGGTGTCTCTGTTCCACACACATGTGTCTCCAAGGATGTTTTTTAAACCTGCAGCTGATTTCTGATTTACCATAGCTATTTCCATGCATTGGATGTCAGCTCAACGCACCCCCCCAGCTCTGCTGGAGGAAGGAGCATTGCAGAGGCTCCATAAAGCTACTCCACATTCATTCAGGTTAGCAGGACAGTGGTAGGAGCAGATGGCATGTGGAGCATGTGTTCAGTATTTTGTACTGGAGTGAGACCATTCCTCTGAGTCCAGCAGTGCAGCTATTTAGCTCAAGGCAAGGGCCTATTCCAGCCTCCTGAACCAAGTGGTGCTGTTTTCTTTGGGTGGTGATGCCCCAAAAGAACAAGCAATCTATGGAGGCAATTGTAGGAGCTTGCCCTAATTATCCATTTCTCCCCTTTCCTCTCCCACACACTTCAGTAGTTCCCATCAGGTAAGGAATACCAATTTATTCATAATGACTTCTGCTTGATGTGGCTGTTTCCATGGCCTTTATCATATCTCTGTGCTTCCAGAACATCAGCTCTGTCACACCTGTAATTTATTCTTGAGCTGTAACATAGCTCTTGGAAAGATGCCCAGGTTTGACTTCAAGCAACAATGAATTCACAAGGTCCCTAAGCAAGTTACCTCAATAGTAAGTTACCTTTGCAGGCTTAATTTGCTCAGCATTTTTCCACCCCTGCCGCCAGCTGGGTGTAACTCATTGTGTCTCTTTCTGCTAGGTTAAATATGGTTATCAGACACTTCTTACCTATCTGGTACTTGCAGATGAGAGCCACCAACCTTGTAGTCCTATTTTGGATGAGCTGAGTAGTATGAGTTTTATGTTGTCCTCATCAAAAAACAAACTTTGCAGAACCGAAATCATTCCTGTCCCCTCCTCTCAAAACCCTGGTGTTTGGCACTGGTAGCACATGGAAGTGAATCTCCCTTGTCCTACTTTTCCTGGCTTTACTTGTCTGATAGGCACTTTATCAGATCAGTTCCTGTTTTACAGTTGCATTGAAGATGCTCTGGAAGTCAGGGAGCCTGTTTAATCTGATCCTATTCACAAAGAATCTCTTTTACAAAAGACATTTCCTCTCTTCATTCCTGTCCTTGTGTGTCAGCCACAACTTGCATGGGGAATAAATGTATGTGTGGGGTGGTTTTACCTGCTGGAGGAACCTGACAAGGTTCCAGAGGAACCAGAACATCCATGGCAGAGGATGCTGAGTGTAGAAAGTGATTAAATGTTTGTCTAGCAAGCAGAGCAGTGTGTTGGCTGCCTGAGGAAAAGCAGGCTTGTGGGGCTTGAGCTAAGCTCATTCATTTTCTGGTCCCTGAACTAATCTAACTGAAAAGATGAAATACAAAAAGCAATTCTGCAGCCTCTGCAACTCTGTCTCTAATTGGCAACGTCCAGGCAAGAGGCCCCAGGTGTTCAATGAAGTCCCTGAGGAAAAAAGAGAAATGGTTTCCTAAGGAGGTCTGTAGGGTACTGAGAGCTTCAGACAAAGCTGTTGCTAGGTCAATAAAAAGAAACATGTGGGGAGACAGGGTTCTCCATGCCCAGGAAAAGGGAGCATGGACCCCTGGCCAGGGGTCCTGTCAGTGAGTGGTGTGTTTGGCCAAGATTAATTAAACACAGCCCCTGGTATACTTGTTGGGCAGGAAATGCCAGGCCAAGAGAGCCCGGTGTAATGACAGGGATACTTTGCTTGTTGGTGTGTACTAACTGTAGTAAATGACTGCACATAAATAAACAGGTGGCTAAATTACTCATAAATCTTACCCTGACAATGGTGCCTGCTGGATTCTAGCTCAAGCCACGTGTCATCGGCTGAAGTGGGAAAAGGGCAGTGGGATGCTCACTTCCCATTGGGAACAGCCAGTGGTTCTGGGTTGAGCCTTCCTGAAGGTAACTTTCTACCCAACAGTGATGGCATGTAAATCTCATCTCCTCATGGAGGGATTGCTTTGCACCTAAGTTGAGGAAAGCATCTCCAGCTTCTTAAATAATGGGAAAGCTCTGGGGTCTGTAGAAGAGACTAAAGGAAGGATAAATGCAACCCCTGATCCAGCCTCCTGCTAATGCAGTGCCGGCAGTGTCTCAGCCAGTCTGTTAGGAGGAATGATTATGTAGATACTCGATTCTGACCAAGTGGGATTTATCAGGGTCAGCCTGCTGCCATCCATCTGCATTGGAGAAAAATTATGTTCTGCGCAGAGAGAGGAATTTGCAAACCCTGGTACAAAATGAGTAATAAGGGTAAATCAATTGGAGATGCATCGTGCTTATTCCGGGGACAGCAGAGCGAGCAGCACAGTGTTTAGTGCAGTTGGTAGCATTAGATAAAATGCTGCATTTCATATCTAGGCATTTACTGGTATTTCATTTATTTTTAGAAATATTCTTGGTTTTTGTAATCATGCTTCACTTTGGTGTTGCAACAGTATTATTGGGAAGAGAAACAGCAGTACGGATGCTGGATTTCTTCTTGAGCATCATCCTTGTGTCTGCCCAGGTCTTGCTTGTAGTTAGGGCCCCGAGTCCTGCCTGAGGTACTGCAGCCTGGCTGGGTCACTCCCTGGCAAGGTCTCAGCTTGCAGCCTTCCTTGCCACTGCTGCAGCAGCCCACAGGAGCCTCCTGTGCAAAGGTTTGAGCCATCCCCTTGGGGATGTGTCCCTCTTACCATATGAGCCCCAGGCCTTGAGTTTCCTTTTTTTTTTTTTTTTTTTCCCCAAGCCTATCTCTTCACCTTCATCATGTTGTTTCTCTTTGTGGCATATGAAACAAGCCCAGAAATGCTGAAGCCCTCTTTACAGAAACACTGCCCCAAGGGCTGTGCATCCAGCTGGTGCTTGCAGGGATACAGGGGGCTTCCCAAGGCAGGACCACCTCACCCAGTGCCTTTAGATTGGGTTGGAAAAGCTGAGCCTTTTGTTTTGCTTCTCCCAGTGCTTCTGTCAGCCCATGGGCTGATGTTCTTCTCCCATGGCTCCTCAGCTACAGTCACCAGCAAGAGAGAGGAGAATTTAACACCAGGGGGAAGATGCTCTTTCTTTTCCATGTTTGTGGGAGATTATATATAAAAATTATTGTTGTGGGATTTTTTTCCCTCCTCTAACAGAGAACTGTAATTAAATGTCTCTTTCCTTAATGTCCCCTATGGTAATTTGAGGCAGCTTATTAAAAGCTCAATGACTGCTGTTGTGGCATGGTGCTGCCTCCCTGCGCCCAGCACCCTGGGCAAGGTCAGGGGACTGTTGTGTGGGAATTTTCAATAATACACAGAAAGATGTGACTTGTGCTTTCCTGATCCCATTCTCAGGACATAGCTGGGATCTGGGAAGCCCCAAAGGAGGCGTTTTTGGTTTTTTGTTTGGTTTTTTTTTTTCCCCATCAGAGTTGTTCCTGTAAAAACACGAATGAGAAGAATACTCTATTTCTCTGTGATTGCTTTTAAAGGGCAATAAAAAGGGTAAGCTGCTGAAGTTATCACACACGTCTCTGCCGGTCTGTGTTTGGGCATGTTGATGTGATGGACCAAAAGAGAAGTTTTGCTCAGTGAAACAGTGTTAGTCACTAGGAAATTTCCTATACAAAAATCTCCTCAGTAAGGGCAGCAGCAGAGAGATGAAGTGTCAACATGAAGCTTCAGCTGTGGAAAGGAAAACGCATTGCAGCTCTGAGGAGAAAATGAAAGGAAATTCAGTATGACTTAAGATGCATACTTTGCTAGGACTTCCACCACCCACTCAGACTTCCTCTCCTTTAAGAAAAAAAAATGCAGTCAATTAAAAATCAGACTGTCCCATGTGTATGAATTGACTGGACTGTTTTTTTAATGTTTACTTCATGCTCTTACACTAATCGAAATGTTAGTTATATTGAATGAGCCTTTAAAAATGCCCTGGCCTCACTATATCCCAGCAAATGCCACGAGAAAAGGATATTTAATTATAGCCTGTTTCAGGGAAAAAAAAAATACCTAAATTAATACTAATGTCTGTTTGGAAAATATAATAAAAGTTAGACTAGAAGGAAGTATGAGCAATCATCTGCAGCAATGGTATCCTGCAAAAGCAGGATACTGCTTTTGCAAATTCATGGAAAAAAATTGAAACTCATTAGCATCTTGAGTACTTTGCAGAGGAGTTTTAGCAGAAGTCGTAGCTATTTCCCTGCCCTGCTGGAAGTGCTGACCCCACACTGTGAGCTCTGGGTGATGCCTGCCCTGGGCTTGGTTACCTGGAGCCTTCCTCCTGACCCTGTGGCAGCCAACCTGCCTTTAACCTGTGTTAAAGGTTAACTGTGGGGAAGCTGGGGGCTTGGTGGAGCTGCTGTGAAGGTGGGGCTGGGGGCCTGGGGCAGCATCAGTGGGTCCATTGGGGATGCATGGGGGCTTAGACCCCAGTGAGAGGTGAGGCTGCGGGGGATCTCTGGCTCTTAGCCACAAATTCATTCCTTTTGCGAGTGCTGAAGCAGTAAAAGCTACTGAAACAGGCAAGTCAGAATGCCTGTCAGCCTTCAGATGAGTTTATAGAGGAGCTGATATGTAGCCAAAGTGGGAGGACTTTTACTGCCATTAGCAGATGTTGGTGGCTGCCACTCTAAAAACGAGCTCAGCTGTAAATCAGCTTTTCTACCTCGGCAGGATTATTTTTTCTTTCTCTAGTTTTTATTAAGCTCAAAACAGCATCAAATGCTTCTCCATCCCCCTCTCCCTCCTCCATCCTCTCTCGTCCCTATGCCAAGGGCTAAAAGTTCCCAGTTTCTGAACTTGAATGTCAAGTTTGCAGCAAACTCCAGAGGTTGCGGTGGTGAAACCCTGGCACAGATTGCCCAGAGAGGTGGTAGATGCCCCATCCCTGGAAACATCAGGGTCAGGTTGGATGGGGCTCTGAGCAACCTGATCTAGTTGAAGATGTGCCAGCTCACTGCAGGGGGCTTAGACTAGGTGACCTTTAAAGGCCCTTCCAACCCAAACCATTATATAATTCTGTGACTCTATGATTCTATAAATTTTAAAAAATATATATTCCTGCCAGCTGAAAAAAGGCATCATCTGCTTGTTTCTGTTTGCAAACTCAGAACTGCAACTTGGAGATCCAGAGCTGCCATCTCCCCTTTTTCTGGATGAACGTGGTGAAGGATTTCCTGTTTCTCTTATAGGTCTGTCCCCTTCTACCAATCCCTTCAGAGCATGAGGAGGATGGAATTGCCCCTCAGCTCCCAGAATAACACCTCCTTAGACATTTGTGTGCTGGGCTGGGACTGTAGGCATCACTTCCCACAAGGGAGATAAGCTGGAGATCCAAGACTGAGCCAAATTGCTTTGAGCTCAGAGGAGTTTCTTCCCAATAATATTTCCCTCCTGAAACATTTAAGCTGTGGTTTATCTGCTGTTTCCATAGCTGTTATGCTCTGACTGGCAGATAGGCTTTTAAACAGGGAGACCACATGGTTGCTGGTTTGTAATCTTTAATAATGTTTTTTTTGGATGCTAAGAACAATGATCCAAAATCAATATATATTTTCCCAGCATAAGCAGGCTTGTGCCAGCCTTGGCCTAGGAATCTGGCTTCTTTTAGTGTGTTCAGAAACATTAGCTTTGGGTTTTGTTCTTTCGATTCTGTCTCTTTTTCATTTTACTTTAGAGGTATCTTTTTCTTCATTGCCTTCACCTGCTACTGGGAACCTGGCTTTCATTTGGGATTTTTTTCCTTCTTCAGTTCTGCTTGTCTTTATTTTGCTTTGCAATCTCCTGTCCTATGGTACCAATTTTCATTCAATAAGGTAAGATGATCCCACCATGGATTCAGATGATGGTGACCAACCAGCTCATGTGTAGATAACCTGTGTTGTAAAGCCTCCCTTTTTATCTGATGGAGAAAATACCCACTTCTAGGATATGACTCATCTCCTTCTAAACTAGATGAGATGAACAGCATCCCAGAGATGCCCATTCTCTTCCTTTAATCCACCAAGGATTAAAGGAACCTGGACAGGCAGTGCAGTTTTCCATGAGACATCCTGAAACTTGGGGGAGATGAACCCAAATGCTGAAATTTCAGATGTTTTCAGCCCTGGAGCAAGAAATTGTTACTTGAAAGAAAACTCTTCAATATTTCATTTTCCTCTGATCTAACCTGCTTCTGTGTATGACAGAAATTATCTTCCTACTATGATAGCCAAGTTCAGCAATGAGCATGATTACATTTGTTTTCCAAATCTTTCACTGAAAATCTACCTGCTCAAAGAAGCATCCCATTTATAAGAGACCTTCATGTACATGCTGATATTCCACTTGCTGGGTACTTGGCTCCTTGAAAAATCCTTGTGAGCAGTTCCTTCCTCATCTTTGTACAGAGCCCACCTGCTCCCTGCAGGGATGGACCTTCAGGGTTTCTTTCAAGGTGTGTTTCTGTGGGTCCTCACCATGTTCTCTTGTTAATGCAGCAGGGTTGCGGAAGTCCACAGGTATTTCCATACTGGAAGGAACCCCCTTTTTACAAATACACCAGGCTTAGCAAATCTTTTCTCAAGTCTTGCAATTCTGGCTTTCCATCTCTGGGGCTGGGATTTGCTAGCTTGGTCCACAAGGGTTTGGTCCATGCCAGGATTTGCAGTTATGATCTGCAGCAATGGTGAATCCTTACTGGGCTCTTTTAGCAAATTCTTTTACAAGCACTTTTCCAGCTTTGTGTATCTGACAGCCTTAACAGTCTATCCTGAAACTAGGAATTTCACTAGGCTGTGGGTTTGATGTAAGCCTCCCATCTCAGAGCTCTGTCTTTAGATTAAAGTGATATGCCTCCAATTTTTTTTTTGTAAGACTGCAGTGTTGTTCCATTTCTTTTCTAGTGTTGCCTAATAACCATCTCTTCCCACTTAGCTATAGACTATTGAGCAAGACTAATCTTTTTGACTATGAAAAATTGTATTTGTTTTAGAGCCATGCTTTGCTTGTCTTCCTTTTGAGCATGTCTTCATAAAAAGAAAATCTTTCACAAGCCTTTTTTGATGGTATTTCTGGTGCTAGGCACCTCTCTGTCTCTTATTTTCCAAATTCTTGCAGGCAAGAGACAAGTGTTATAATCCATTATTCAATTTCATACCTCGTTTCTCCTTTAATACCTTTGTCAGTTTTGCTCACTTTATGCCCTGTGCTCTCAAAGCTCCATGTTGTCAGTGGGTAACTTCTCTGTGATAAAGGCAAGATATGACTTATTTTTTGAGGAAAAGCAGTGATCTGAGTAGGTCCCACTGCCTTGATCTTGCCTAGAGTGTCGAGCTTTGCAGCCCTAATACTTCAGTGATGCAAATTCTTCCTGTGACTCTGGCATGGCTTTCCTCTGCCTAATCCAAAGCCACGGTACATGGATAACTGAGGCAACGCTGGGAAAGGCAATGAGCCTGTGGCAATCTGAGATGTTTAAGTGCTTCAGAAGACTGGTCTTGACTCAAGAACCTCAGATCTGATTCTGTACTACCAGAACTATGGGCACACTCTTGCTTTGAAATTCCCCTTTTCAAAGCAAACCCCTTCTCTACCTGGCCCACTGAAAACAACACACCTGGCAATGCTGGTGCATGGTTTTACCAGGCACCAGGCAATTTCAGTGAGCTGCTCTGGTGGGACTACAATTCAAGACTTCAACTGGATCCTCTGGTGTACAAAATCCCAAAATGAGACATTAAGCTTTCAGAAACAGGCAGAGTGCAATTCCAGAGCTGCTGCATGTGGTGTACGTGCTCTTCCCCTGCCTGATCGCCCATCATGGGTTAGGATGCTTTTTTCCCCCTCCCCCAGTATGTGCAGTGAAAAAATTGATTATTCTCAGCATTTGAACAGATAGTTGCAGCCTGCCTAATCCATGGGAAAGAAATGCTGTAATATTTATTAGTCTGTAAATAAGGGTGGCTGGAGAGGAAAGAACAGGAGGACATGGAAACCAAACAAGCACACACACATGCATATATATGTGTGATATATATTCACATATATACACATATATGTATATGTGATATATATTCCTCAAACTAGCAAAGAGGAAGCAAATTGATGTGTCCATGATCTAGAAATAGGCTGCTATAGTGAAAGGAAGGAGCATTATCACCTAAACTTGCACAAAAGCTGCACATCGACATTTTCTAAGCTGAGCCACTCTAAAAGAGGCACCTCTGCATTCCATTTGTAAATTAATTTATATAAAAGCAAAAAACCCAACCAACCTCAACCCACGCATGCCAAAACCCTGACAAATATCCAGCCAGCTCCGGTTTGTGTTGCAGTGGAGATCATTGCTAATTTTTCTGTAGGATGATTTGGTGCCAGACTGTTATTCCAATGCTTTTTAGTTGGGCTAGAACCGTCCTGCAGCTCCTTTTGTCCTCTCTCTGGGAGCATGGAGGAGCACTTCCCCCCCGCCCCCTTCCATGATTGATTTTTTCACATCCTGGGAAACAGAAGAGAAGGTGGCAGGTAAGGGGAAAACAGTAATTCCTTGTGACAGAGACAAGGTCACAGCTGCATCAGTAGCCTCACATTTGTTAGCAATGAATCTGAATTTGTTGGTGGCTGTGTGTTAGATTAATGATGAGTCTTGTGCTGTGTTAGCAGCGTGGATAATGTGAGAGGCTCCTGGCAAGGGTTTAATGAATGTAATTCTTGTGTTACACTGAATCTGAAGAGTATCTGTTCACTTTTGCATGGTGAAACACTGGGAAGGAAGGCTATAGGGACATCTGACCAAGTCACTGGGACTTTTAGCAAGTGCTGGAGGCAGAGCACGTGGTGCCTATGTGAGCAGAGATGCCTAATTGTGAGGCATCCACAGTTTGGGAGTTGTGGGTCCAGGCACAGCTGGGCAGAGGGACACACCATGCCCATCTGCACCCACAAGGGACCCTTGGATAGATTTAGCATCAAAGCTCAGGCACCCACAGTGCTCTGCTCCAGCAACTTGACAGAAGGCTGTGCTCTGCCACCCTGGGCATCTGTTTGCAGTTTCCAAACCTAACCTCCCCCCAGTAGCTCATGCCTTCTTGCAGTGGTGGGGAAGAAGCTGAGGAGGGAAACAGAGGTGCAGAGATTAGGGACCAATCTTAGTGAGGAAGCTGATGCTCTTTCCCTGAGGAAAAGCACTGCTGAGTTCAGTGCTGAGGGCTGCAAAAGTCAGAGTCTGGACTCCCCTGGCTTTGGTGGGAACCAAGGGAGGGTCTGTGACCAAGGAGAGAGGAGGGAATAAAAACCAGGCAAAAGTAAAGCAGGAGTGAAAGTGATAAAAGGAGAAAAGACAGAACTGAGAGCAAAGCAGGAGGAAGATCCTCTCTCTTGCAGTCCCTCTGGTGCAGCTCTTCCCCTGGTCATGCTCTCCAGCCACCACAGATGCCAGGGTGGTCAGGGCTGCTGAGCTGCTTTCTCTTGGCACTGACTCAGCTGCTTGAGAAAATGCAGCATTTCAGAGAAGCAACAACAGAAAATGAGAACCCCACATGGATTTTAGGCTGCAGAGTCAAATTGCAGCCTCAACCTGGAGACCTCAGGGCTGGCAGGTGGCTGGCTCCTGGTAACAGTGTGGTGTATGAAAGAGTATCTCAGATACTGAGCAAGTGCAGAGCTCCAAGTCTAGCTCAGGACACTGACACATTACTTGGAATATTAAAGAACCCAGGTCGCAGTCCCCTGGGGCAGATGACCCTACACTGCTACTAGCAGGGACACTAGCAGGGGCAGGCAGGAGCCAGCCAGCTGGCTGGTGGCATCAGGCTCCTCCCTTGCAAAGGAAATCCCAGGGGACCTCTACAAAAAAACCTCAGTCAAGAGACTTTCAGCTGTGACTTGAGATGCAGGCAGGTGCATCAACCACTGTTGCAAGGAGAGTGACTTCATGACCTGGATCGAGCAGTGCTTCACCAGAAGAGAGTGGTGCACAGTGGTCCTCAAGTTCCAGGGATGCCAAGAGGCAGCAAGGTCTCTTCTCACTACCTCCTGGACAGCTTGGCAGTCTGTAGGTAAGCCTCCTGCCAAACTATGATCTCTGCAGCCCTTTGCAATATATGCAGTATGGAATGCTATTGGCTGGATCTGGGCTTCACAGGGAATGCAAATAGGTATTTAAAAAGAACAACTCTGCTGATTCATGCAGCACAGCCTTTGGGTATAGAAAATGAGTGGACCTATTCTACCTATAGAGTAGGCAGAGTTCTATGGGCACATCTATAGCAGGAGGACTCACTCCAGTGAAGGAGTGTGGGGTGGGTGTCTGACTGGTTTTATATGAACACAATGTCAGTTTTACTCAGTAGACAGAATTCTGTGCAAATAGCAAGTGCACCTGCAGTGACACATCATCAGGTGCTCTTTGCCTGTTTGGGTTCTCCAGACATTGCCTGCAGTGGGAGAGAATGCAGATAGTAGGTAGGAAAGGAAAATCAGATTCTTATTATCTGTGAGCCCAAAATGCATGTTTCCCCCCTCATATCCATACACAATTTTAGAGAAGCCACTATTCATTTATGTGCATCTGTAGGGTATCTGTAAACTCTGCAGTGTTCTCTTCCACTGCATGTGTACCACAAGTTGTGATTTTAAGTGAGGCGGCCCATTAGTGAAATACTAAAGCAGTGATTATGGTTCATTTGGGTGTTTTCTCACTTCTCAGTTCTGTCTCACCAGACAACTGTGACCAAGCTTCCAGATAAGCAGCAAGAGACAAGGTGCTATAGCAGGCAGCTTCCCTGCCCTCCCACGGCAGCTCTCAGAGCAGATGGTCCCAATAAATGAATTTAGTAACTTCACACATTAGGGTGCAATGATCCAAGGAGCTTTGCTCCTCAGGCTGGGCAGGAACCCTTTGTCTGCCATTACTGCCTGCAACCCTGGAAGTGCTTATGTGTGATTTTAACTGGGATGGCTGTGCTGCTGTGCTGCTGTGCTCTGAGCTGTGTTACTCACAAGGAGGGGTCAACCTGAGCAGCCTAATTCATGGGCAGGATTAGCTGAGGCTGTTGAAGTTTCCTTGTTTTTAAAGCTACTATGCTGTGAGCTTTTAGAGGGAAGTTTCAATTCTGCCCCACTTAACCAGGCACTGCTCAGTTCTGTTCAGCCTGAGGCTGGAGGACAATCATGTTTTCTTTCATACAAGCTTTATCTTCTCATTTTTAGAGATAATAACTGAAAATGAAAAAAAAATGAGCATAGCAGAAGGTGGCAGACCTTTTTTCTGCTGAGATCTGGGTAGTGCTGGGAATTGGTGAGGGACAGAGATGCCAAGAAAGGCAAGGGTAGAGGACTCTTGTAATGGCAGGGGTAAGGTCAAGGAGGCCAGAGTGGCATGGGTGGGAGGAGGTGACAAAGGAGGGCTCAGACATTTCCTGTGGGTCACTGTGTAATATTTAGAAAGTGAAGGATACAATGAAGTGGCTTCCAGGGCAAAGAGGAGGCAGGTAGATTTTCCTGAGGACAGAGAAACAGCCACCCTACTCCCCTATTTTTGATGAAGGGGAACAAAGCGTGTGCAGCTTCACAGGCTGGAAGGTGATGTGTTATGTTTAAGACCAGAAGTAACTTCATTAGAGCTGTTATATTTAGCCTGTCCTGTAAAGACTCCTTTTTCTATGGCCTATTACATAGAAACTGTTACTATGTACAACACACTAGAAAAATGTGGTTTCTGTCCCACAGAGCCCACAATCTGCCTCTGCAAATTAACTCTGCTGACAAAGGTTAAATGGCAAAAGGTAGAATATTTGAATCTGTGAATTATGAAACCCATGGGCAGTGAACCCAGAGAGGGGACGAGAAGGTCTAGCTGGGAGACTGAGTCTCCTGTGCTGATGTGATCATACATCTGGGCTGGTGAAGACTCTCATGGGCACCAAGGACAGAGCTGGACAGGGGGTCCTGCAAAGGATACCAGTTTTATATAGAAAAGGAGAAGACCTTGAGTAAGGATGAAAGTTACCAGCTTTTCCCAAGCTTTGATGGTATTTTCAGATATGGACTGAGATTAAATGTGTGCCTGGTTGTTACTAGTGGTCAAACATAGGAACAAATGATCAGGGAGGATACAGCATTTCCACCCATGAAGACATGGAAATCCTGACCAAGCAATGTGCTCTGGCTGACCCTGCACTGGGCAAGGGGTAGACAGATGGTCTCCAGAGGTTGCTACCAACCTCAGCCACCCTAAATCCCACAAATTGCCCTGTCCCATTGGTCCCCTTGCTCCCTCCTTCTGCTTGGAGAACAACCACGGCATTGTAGCCCTGCTGTAGAGCTTGAGGGGGATGTCCTGAGCCCCTGAAACACCAAGGAGAGTGGCAACAGGTTGGCCCAGGGTGTGCTGGGAGGTCAGAGAGTTAATTATGAGAAGCATGTGCCTTTGAAACTGGCACTGAAACTTGTCTCTGGCACTCTTTGCTCCCCAGGGAAGGCGTGCAGCTGCCACTTCTCCTCTGGCCCTGCGCCCTGGGGATGCCCCGCAATCCCCTCCCACCTGCCCAGCCTCCACCCAAACCTCAGGCTCTGTTTCTCCAAAGATGGTCTGAAAATGTTAGAGGGACCCATGGGATGAGGTCCAGGCTCAGGCTGTCCTACTGGCCCTGTGAATCTTTGAGGAGGTGGAGTCACTGCATCCATCCATCCGTTCATCCACCCAGATGGGTGCGAACCCCTTACTTTAGGGGAAAGTGCCTGATGAAGGGAGCTGCCCTCTGGACCCTTCCCACCCCCGGGAAAGGATTTTGCTGGGAGAAACCAAAAGCCCTTTGGAGGCATCCCACAGGGGCAAAGTCCATATCCTGGGCTCAAGAAGCTGCTTTTTAACCACAGGTGCTTTGGACCACGATGTGCCTCCAGGCTTTGTGCAGCAAGCAAGGGCTGGGAGACCACCTTCAGCAAGGGCTCAGCAGATGCTGTCCCACATCTAACCTTGCCCGGGAGAGGGCTGTGGGTGGCTTGCTTTTAAAAAGCAAGAAAGCATAGCCTGGAGAAGGGCCAGACAGCTGCAAGCTGAAGCAGCTCCCTGGTCTGCCCACCAGAGGAAGCCTGGGCAGGTTGGCAATCTTCCTCACCCCCCTTTGGAGCCATGCCAGGACCCACCAGCCTCTGTGCAGAGGAGACACAGGCTGCTCTGAAGTTCTCCTCTCAAGGGGGGCTTTTGGAAAGCCTACAGCACTGATAGGGTTGGGAATCAGATGTACAACTGATTTCTGGGAAGGGGGGGCCATGCTTTAGCTAGGTACAAGTTCCTCCCATCGCTCTGCTGAGGCAGGAACACACGGAAGGAGGCACCGTGGCTGTTTTGTCAGGACATCGCTGCTCAGTCCAGGCAGTGAGTGGGGAGAAGCCATTCAAGGTGTCAAATGATAGCAAGGAGCTAAGAAAAACTGCTGGGGAATTATTAACCTTGGCTATAAATACTCTGTTAAACTGCTATAAACCCCATGCAGTCATAACTTAAGACGCTGCAAACAAATGGTCATTCGATCAACTACTGAGCAGAGCTCCTAAACTACAATTAACATAAAAATGCTCAACCCCAAGAAGCCAGAGTTGCAGCCTACTATTTTTCTATTCAGAGCAGTATTACAAGGCTGGAATGTGCCTCAGCAGCTTTTTACCATCGCCCATAACAAAGAGCAGGCGGTCTCAGGCTGTGTTAGGAAGAGCAGCTGCCTGGTTGGGCTGCCCCCAGCAGATCCTTGGTCCTGGGGAGGGAAGTGCTCTGCTAGGAGCATACCTATAAAGGAAGTGGTTTCAGATCTTGCTCGCTGAAAGGAAAAGATCTGAACAACTGGTTGCATTTTGTTTCCCATCAGGGCTATCATGGTACCTGACCCCTAATGAAAGGTGAGACAGAGAAGGAAAGCCAGGTTTGGGGAGGCTCAGGGCTTTATTCCTTGTGTAAGTGGAGTTGTACACACTGTGACAGAGAAGCAGCACGTCAAGGTGTCTCTAGTGACATCCAGTAGTGTGAGATGACAGGATTTCTTCGCTAGTAAACTCAAATCTGGATGACTAATTTTTTTACCCCTCTAAAAATATCTTTTTTCAAGCATCCCCTAAAAATCAGTCAGGTTTGTTCACTGGTACATGGAACATGCTACAGACCAGTAGGACTCTCTGCTTAATATGTTGAGTTTTCTATTTCCCTGCTGCAGACTGTGGTCACCTACCTAATAAATAGAAGGTGGATCTTCAAAGCACAGACATTAAGCAGAAGACTCCTCAGATTCCATTTCTTAGTGTATATTTGTGTAGTCTACAACTAGACTTGTGCAATGAGTGGATGCCTGTTTGGGATATTTTATATCAAGAAGCACCTTTTCTGAGAGGAACCTTCTTCAGTTGATTTCCAACAAGTATCTGAATGCCCCCATATTTGAGGAGGTCTTGATTTGTGTGTGTCGACACTCAGCTGGCAGCTCCAGGCTTTTTTTGGAGAAGCACTTCATGCTGAAAATTATTGTTTTAATTTCATTCTCATGCTGAAGGTAGAGGATATTAGAAACCGAAGTCTTAATGGGTCACGATAAAATATGGAATAGCAACTACCCATTACATTTGTTATTGTCTCTTTCTTCTGTAAATCAATATAATTGAATTTCTCCTAACTTCCCCAGTATTGTATGCAGCCGTGTGCAATCATAGGGGACATTGCACAAAGATGAATAAGCACAACAGTGTTTTAAATGAGCAAAGCACCCAGTAACCTGTCCATGAGATTTATTTGGCATCACAGTCACATTCTCCTGAGCTGGCCTGGCTCTGTCCTAGGGGGAGGACTCCTTTCCCTACAGCAGCTGGGACTTTCTGCAGTATTTAGAAACCACAGTTCTCACTGCCAGGATTGTCTTGCTCTCAGGAGCAGAAAGACCCCCTGCTGAAAAAGGTTTTCAGTATCAGTTCATTGATTCCCAGTTGAAGCTTGTCTCTGCCTCAGTTTCCCCAGCTGTGAGACTTTGCCAGCTACCTGGCATCTCACTTGACTTTATTAATTTCTCTTTCTTTGCCCAGGGTTCCTGTTTTTTTGAACTGAGACAAAAACAGGTGCTACACAGTTGGCAGATCTACCTGCTCCCTTCCCTCTGCCCAGGGCAGTGCCTATGTGACAGCACATGCAGTGCTTCCCCCCCTGCCCCTATCAGGCAGCTTACCAGAAGGGTGGCTGCTACCCCATTTTACAGAGTGGGAAACTGAGGCATGGAACCAAGCATCATGTGCATCATCTGGAGGAAAAGGTGATGCTGGAAATAGAGACTGTGCTTCCTGAGGTGTAGGTCTGTGCTCTCACTTTTGTCACCTCTTGCTCGGGTACCTTTTGCCCCTGTTGGTGCTGGCTGGAGGCAGGGGAGGTGCAGAGGCTCCTCTTGGTGGAGGACCAGGCTGCATCCTTATCCCAGCCATGTTTTGTGCTCTACCACACATATTTCTAATCACTCAAAAGCTCCTGAGGGACCACATGGAAAAGCAAACAGCATCTTCCATGCTGGGAATTCCCCAAATAGGGGTCAAAGCTGTGAGCTAAAATGCCTGTGTTTTGCTTTCCTCACTGTCTTCACAGCAAGGCTTCTGGTCCTTGCCTGTCCCTGCTGCTCCTGCCTACAAAAGCTGCCAGCAGCCAGGTCATCTCTTCCTATGGAGACAGTGCTCAATTCACAGCAGTTAGAGCCTGAACCAGCTTTCCACCCTGAGCTGGACTTTACCAAGGTGCAGGGCAAATCCCTTTGGATTTGGAGCATCAGCCTGCTCCTGAGCACTGTAAACAACTCAGCCCAGCTCTGATGTGGAAGCTGTAGCTGAGCCTCATCTTTTATCAGAGAAGTAGCAGCGAGGGGACCTTTACCCGGGTTAAGCACGGCTGGGCCCTGCAGGAACCTACCCCGGCTCTGCCTGTGCCAGCAGGGACAGGGCAGCTGGAGCTCAGCTTTGCAGAGGATCAACAGAGAATCTGCCCCGGCCTTTCTCTAGGCTGCAGTCACACCACCCCTCGGGGGACGGGAGAGCTGACCATGCTCCTGGAGTATCTGGAGCTTGGTGATGTTGTGTCCTCCAGGTTATCTCTGTGTATTGAAAAATGGGGTTGTCCTTCAGCTAGAATGGGTTACAGCCAGCACCCACGGAGGGGGCTTCCCAAGGACCTGATCCCCACCCAGTACAGAAGGGCTTTATTGTGCAGTGTACCTCGGGATAAGGGCACAGACTCTTCTGGCTCCCTGTGAAGCAGCCCGGTATGCGTATCAGTCGTTAACCTCTGCCCCCACCACCAAGAAACCCCCTAAAAATCCCAAACCACCGTAAAAAATGTGTTGGCAGAATAGCAGAGAGTCATGCAGTGGTATCTGGAAAACACGATCTTGTTTTCAAAATAGATTAATGATGAGTTTGGTGCCGGGGAGTCTGCCCTCCCCAGCCCCCCTCCCCCCCACCCTTAAAAAAGCATTACAGGGCAGGTCTGCAGTCCCGCAGTAGAACTTCCTAAAAAAATAAATAAAAGACTGTCTAATAATAACAGTGCCACTACTATACCACCAACAGCCTGCCTCTGGCTGGCAGTGCCTGCTCTGAATGAGGGGAGCCAGGAACGTGGAGGTCACCAGCCCAATTAACCGGGCTCCAGCCTGGCAGGGGCAGGGCCATTGCCTGATGGGAACTTAATGGGGAGGTTAAATGGCTGCCTCCCTGCATCCCTGTGCCGTCTACGCCGCTTTGAGCAGGAGCTGATTTGATAAATTTAAGGCTTTCCCCTTGCATCTTGCTAGGCTCTGGTCTCACCCTTCAGAGATGCCTCAGCTGGAGGTTCGATGAGATGCAGGAGATGCTTGGGTATGTCCCCTTGTCCCCACATACCCCAGCAGTGTTTTACTCTGCAGGACCCTGAGGGGGGGGAGCACACATGGTGCTTGGGGTGCTTGCAGTGAAGGATTTAAGCGGCGATTCCCGGGAAGGCAGGACAGTGCGGGGCTGTGGCTGCAGCCCGGGGCCGGGGGATTGCAGTCACATGCTGCTACTGCAGGGATGGAGGAGAATTAGTAAAATGTGCTGCAGGATTCCCACACCCTTGCAGCAGAGACTGGCACTGCATCCCGGGGGCCTCTGATTCAGCTCTTTCTCCCCTTGGTCTCGGTTGCCAGCACTATGGTTTTATCCGATACTGTGGACTGGAAAGTGATTTTCCTAAAAGCTGATATTCAGAACAATTGTCCCCCCCCTGCCCCCCCACCCAATGCTATTATTTAATGAAATCAATACACAGTGTTGTTACATGTTATGTCGGTCGTAAGCTGTAAGTTTTCAAGCTAGAAATTGTATCAACATAATTCAAAGCCTTTTCAATTTGCTGTGCCTGCCAACTCATATGTTGATTGTGGTATTTTGCCCAAATAGCATCAACTTGCTAATCCATAGGAAGAAATTAAGGTACGTTAACAAGAAGGATTAGAGTCTGTCATCAGGATTTACCTGCTTATCAGCAGAGATGCTGCTGCATATACTTTGTCCTTCCTATCTGTTGCTCAGTTAGCTGGCATGCATGTGCAGCAGTGGCACAGCCTCTCCCAGGCACTGTCAGACTGCACCACACACAGTTTGCTCAAATGAAAGCCAAGGTGCCAGCCTGCAGAGGCACTGGAAGTTGTGCTGGGGCTGTGCTGAAGTATCACAGTCAGGGCTGTAATGAAGGGAAGCCCACCCGGGCCTCTGCTGCACAGCTGGGCTACAGCTGCTGCTAAGAGAGCCCCTTCCCCCCACTTCCCCTTTTGGATCTCCTGTTAAATTGTGGCATTGCAGTTGCATTAGAGCAGAGCTGGGTACTGAGCTGCCTTTTTCGTCCTCAGAAGGTGGGAAGGCAAGTGAGCTTTGCTTAATAACACTACTGATGAGATGGTCCCGACCCAGCCATGAAGTTCACTGCTCGCCGAAGCGAAGGAGCTGCAGCTACACTTCTGGCTGGTGGCTTCTTTCAGCAGTGCCCCACAGACCCAGCAGCACCACAGCTCTCATCCCTGACACCCTGGATCTCTTTTGCACGGGAATGGTTCAAACCATTTGCCTTTGAAACAAAAGCTTTTTAGTTTGCAAGGAGATGTGAGGAGATGCTGTGAGGTTACAGGCTCAATGAGGTGCTGAGTGACTGAGTGAATGCATACGGTCTGCATCTCCCACAGGTCCTTTGGACTTGTTTACATGAGACATTTTGGCTTGGTATCCACACAAGGAGATGTCAGCACAGCCTTTCCCTTCCTGGGAAGACTGAAACCGTGTGTCTAAGTGGTGGTAGGAGAAACTGGGGCTGAAGAAGGGGGATAAAGGAGGCAGATGCTATTAGAGATGCAACAGCCCGTGCTTCTGTTTTGCCAGCTTCATTGTGCTGGCCAGAGCAGGGGCTTTTTACCCTTTCTCTTGCCAAAAATCAGCTGCACTGGCAAATCTCCCAGTGCTGAGGCAGTCAGATCACTTGAAAAGGACTTTGCTGGCACTATTTACTCTCTCTCAAGAGCCAGTCTGAGATATACCAGCCACGGCATTGCACAAAGCTGTATTTCTGTAAGGGTGTTTGCTGGGAGAAGGGACCTGTAGCTGGGGAAGATGGGAAGGAAAATAGATTCTTTCAAAAGACATTAATCCACTACTTGCAAATTTATATTAATTTCTTTTACAAGAATAATTTCTTTGATTCTATGAAAAATCTTTCAAGATAGCTCCTGTGTACCCTGAAGATGCTGACCAGCTCTGATGGCCTGCAACATGAACAGCCAAGTGTTACAGACCAGGACGTCCCTGACATTCATCAGGGTCCATTTGGATGCCTGTTCCAAAACCCAGTGCAGCAAGTTTTAGAGAGGATTGTGCCTGCATCAGGACCTTCCCCTGACAGTTTGCTTGGTGGGTAACTGTTGAGCAGAAAGGTGGTGGATATATGTGGATATATTTGTAGTGTATATATATATATGTGGATATATGTGGATAGACCTGGGGAAGGACCCTAACAAAGTCCAATTTGGATGATGCCAGGCTGGCAGAGTCAAACTGTGATTTACCTCTTGCATTTCAGAAGGGGAGTGCATATGGAACTCGAGACCTGGTTGATGGCAAGGTGCTGATACCTCAGGATTGTGCTCAAAGCCTGAGTTTAGGTGCTACCACTGCAAACCAGCATCCTCACTGACAGTTTCACTGGTGCTGATGATGCTCAGCAGGTATTTCAGGGCTGTGACACAAGACTGAAGACATGCCTCTGAAGCTGACCAGGCTGGCATTAGAGCTGCAGGATCATCTGGTTGCTGAATCACAGAGACAGGAGATGGGAAGGGATTTTTGAAATTCATCTGTCTGCCATCAGTGATACCAACAGTGCTAGCAGCAGTAGCATAGGATAATCTTTTCTTCATGGATCACAGGATGTTCCAAGCCCACCTGTTACTGGTAATATGAAAAAAAAAATCTGTGCCAAATTCTGAACTCTGAGATCTCTATGCACTTCAAATACTGTTTCTGATGTGGTTCAGCCATCGATATGTAGCACCTGGGAAGTGCTTCTGCTTGGAGCAAAGCCTGATAACCATGAGCTAGAGTGGTTCAGAACATGTATGTGCTGTGTGGGTGGAGGGTAACCATTTGTACCTTGAGTGCAGCTCTGCAGGCTGAAGGTAGCTCATTTCTCTCCCTACCACAAGATAGAGACAAAGAAGAGAGAAGCCAAGTCCACATCCTTGGAATCCTGGAGGAGTTGTTTGGCAGACAAGGATGGGGGAGGTACTCATGTGGGAGCTCCCCCTCTGAGCTCCTGGCAGTGGAGAGAAGGGGAGAGAGAAATGGGGAGCTCTTCCCCCCTGGTCTTAGGGAACCAAAGGCAAGGGCTCACCCCAAGGATGCTGGTATGGGCAGTCCCCTGGGACTGGGCTCTTACCTTGGCAAAAGGGATTAATTCCTTTTTAGATGCTGACATTCAGAATGAAAAACCCCAGAAACTAAAGGTATTTTTTTGTACAGGAAGTTTAAAGCAAGGAAAAAAATTCTGTTCAAAAAAATAAACCCAGATGCAAGCCTCAAGGTGGGAGTTACAATAGAAACTATTTTTCTGTAGCAACATTTGTGGCAGAGTTCACTTTGTTGCAGTTTAATGGCACAGCACACAGTACATTGGCACAAATGATGTATTACTTGTAGTATGAATATTTTTCAAAGTCATCCTTTGTGTTCATGACAGAGGTTTTCTAATATTTTTTGTCATCTCCTGCTTTCCTTAAGAGTAGTTGAAAACCCCCCAACTCGATAGCAGAAGGAGGTGTATGTATCTTTATTAAATAAGAAAACTCCATAATAGAGAGATAAAGATCACTCTGATTCCCAGAAAAAACTGCCAGCATTCACTAATGCTGCAAGGATGTTAACAACTTCACACTATCTTTACCTCAAATAATTAAAATGTCTCTATTTTCCCATTGTACTCCCCAGGTAAATTTGAGTATATGCTCTGTATAATCAGTTTTGCTGCTACCTTCATGTAAAATCAACCATTTTGTTTTCCTTTTTTTAGTTCTTGGTGGCTCTTTTGTAGAGTAAGAAAGGAGTTCAAAAGGAAATTGCCATTATTTATCCATAAAAATATTCAGTAGAGAGAGAAGAAATGGAAAGTGAGTTGTAGCACATGGAATTGTATTTTCTAATGCCTTCCCAACATCAAGCTAAAAATGTCTCATGAAATTCACTAGCATCTTAAAATAAAGGGGAAAAAAGCTCACAACTTGAAGATTTTTTGTCTTTGTTCAGACTTTTGTCACAGAACTGCTTATTTGAACTACTCATGCTGATTATTTTCCCTGAAACAAATCCCACACAAAACAATGCTGGCAATTTTTTTTCTTTAGGCTTTTGTAGTGAGCATTGTGTTTGCCTCTACAGCACATTTTTCCATTTGTTTTTATGTAGTTTCATAACTCCTACAAAATAAAAACTTTTGAAGGATAACACAGAAGAAGGCCCTACTTAATTTAACAGTATTTTTCACGTTCCAAGTAATATGCACAGCTCATCCACTGCTGCAGTGCTGTGGCTTGAAAGGTGTTTGTTGTATTATCTCACTCAGATAATTATGTAGGCACTTTGAAACAGTCAATAAAATAAGGTGAAAACCTGAATTATCTTTGTTTTCACACATTTTGGAATGTCATTAGAAAACTCAAGTAGCAATGCCAAGGGAAGTATTGTACATGTGCATTTTGCCCTAAAGAGTCATCTCTGTCCAGCTTCACAGAGCAGACAGAAGTGTTTATAAGACAGGATGTTTTTCTCATTCGTTAGATGGCACGGTTCAGCATAACTTTCTGTTTGGAAAAATGTTGGGATTGATGCATACATGAAACCACTGCGGTCTGAGCTCTAACTTTACACCTGATGTTGCTGTGTGTCTTCTGCAGGCTGTGAAGCAGACCCTCAGGGAATGAGCTGTAAAGAAGTCTTAAAGCCAACAGGGACAACACCACCAGGAGAAGGGTGAATTCCTGGTCCCACTGAAGCTGTGAGGAGTTTTCTCATCAACTTCAGCGTGTTTCTCACTGGCTGTGTGATTCTCTGACTCCAAACCACACATTTTTATCTCCTGAGCAAAAAGAGAGTTCCTGCAGCTGTCAGTAGTAATAAGTCTCTTCAAGTCAGTCACTGGGGAGTAACTTCAGTCATTGTGCACACAAAGCCAGTGCAATGTAGAGATGTCAAAAAGTGACCATGGCTGGCACCTGCAGACAGGCTGAAAAAGTCAATTCTCACTGACTTTGGAGCAGCAATTCTGTATCTAGTTCTGAAGAGATTTCCCTGCATGAGAATGGTGTGGTTCAGTCTGGCAAATGCTGGAGCCAGCTGAAGGAAAGTGCAGTTATAGCTGCTGATTATAGATGAGGAGTTGGGTTCTGTTGGGATCCCCCTGCCCTCCCTCCCCAGCTCAGAGGAGTTGCTGGGAATGGAATGGAACCATCATGTGGAGTGTGGCATGGGCTTCAACTTCCAGGGTCTTTTCAAGGTGGCCAGCTGTAACACTTCATAAAGAGGTGCCACAAGATGTGTGCTTTTCGATTTTTTAAAAAAGGTGAACCTTATTTTTCTTGGAAGGATTTGGGGTGGTGGCTTTTTAAGGATATTAAGCACAGATTTTTTTTCTGCATTTTTGAAGGATAACTAAACTAGTGCTGCTGGCATTGAGAGGGCTGCTACCGAGGCAAAGGATGGCAAAGTTTTCTGTGCTTGCTAGCAAAGCTCCCCTGGGCTGAGTCTGGCTTGGCAAGAACAGTTCCATATGGTCCCATATCTGTGTGTGTATGTGTGTATATGTTTTAATGTGTGTGCCTAAGACTTAAATTTAGCCAGAAGTTGTTAAAAATTTAAAACTAAAGTCAAATAAATAAATTATCCACCTATCAGATGCCAAAGGGCTCCGCTCATTTAAAAAATATTTTAATTTTAAAATACCTACACTATTTTAAAAGGTATTTTCCGTGAGGTCTGAAGATTCAGGAGCCATGTCCCAATAGCCTGCGTATTTATTAGGAGGAGGGATGGGATGGAGGGCGAGGTTAAGTTATCAGAAATAATCAACAGAGGGCATTTTGGCAAGCATCTGAAGACTGGATTGAATTTTGTGCTGAGTTCAAGGTTTGGTGAAGGGTTTTCACTGGTGCAATGATGAAAACTTGCCCCACAACCTGTATTTCGAATGTGCGCCTGAAAGAGCTCTTTGAGTGTTTCTTGTCAATAGGGATGAATTCGGGTCCGAGAAGAGGGAATTTTTTCTAGCATATGATGTAGGAGGGGGTGGGAGATTATTACCTTTGTGCTCTTTAGCCCTTTTACACGTAGTAATTAAAGCAGTTTGATGGTAGTTTGAGGGTAGTCAGACTTTGAGTTAATTAACCAGCCAACTCGCTCACACTGGAAGGGGCTCATGTATGATTATGACTCACTCACTTGGGTAACTGATATTTGTTTATTTTTAGGAAGTCTACAAGGCACCCAGACACTACAGTGATGGGTTCCAGATCAGTACTTTAAATATATGAAATATACTGGTGATTTGGACCTTGCAGATGAGAAAAGTATCTGCTTGCTCACAATCTCTCCCTTTGTAGATGATGAGGTCAGACTCATCACATGAAGACAAATTCCTTATCCTAAGTATAGTTAAGGCGCATTCCTGAAATATATAGAAAGCATTATTTTGGGATGGATCTGTATGTGCTCTTGCAGCCCTTGATTGGCCCTCTATTCCTAAGTTGGTTTTATGTGTGTAAGAGTATAAACAAGTATGGTGCTACATTCGTAACTTCTAAATCGGTTTTGTGCCTTCGTCCATTACTCTTGAAGCATGTTACTGCTTGAAAACATGAGAGATTGGCAAATCAAGGCTCAGAAAGTACATTGGGCTTTGGGAATGGAGGTGGGGGTCTTTGGGACAGCTGAAACAAGTTTCCTGTCTTCACAGGTGATCACACTTTCCAGTCCCTCTAATGAATGCATCATGCTCCATTTCATACTGAATTAAGCTCCTGCCCTTTGCCACCCCAGAACCATACTTCTCACTGCCACCTTAAAAACATTCATGGCCAGCACAGGCCCATTTGTTTTTGTGCCAACGCTTACTTTGCTTCATTAACTGTTGTATTGGGGCATGTCCCAATTAATTTCATCCGGAGCAGCAGGGAAATTTTTCTTGTCCACATTTCTGTATGGGAAATTTTGATTCAAAAGGAGGGCTTTGTCTAACGGAGTTTTCCATGGGCCAGTGCCTCCTCCTGCAATAAAGTAAGTGCTTACTTTCATTTCATCCTTTCCTCAATTTTTGCCTCCTCCATCCTTTCCCCTTTCAAATGTTTCTCTTGCTGATCTCCTGTTTTGCTTCCTTTGGCTCCTGGCACAGGCATTCCCTGTCACATCTGTCCCCATTTTGTTTCCTTTCCTCTCCACCACTGTTTGAGATTCAAAACTCCTTGAGACTGGATTCTTCTCCCATGTGGTTTGGATTCATCTTTGGGCTCAGGTCAGGCTCCCCCTCCTCCTGGCCAGGCACAGCTTTGCAGTGGTGGCTGAAGAGTTCTAGTGCTGGCAGCTCAGACAAGTGCCCAGCCTTCAGCAGGGGCAAGATGTCCCCCACCATGGCTCTTCTCCATTTGAATGAAAGCATGGTGCTTGCAGTCCCTGTTTCTCTCTTCAGGGTCTCCCCTGGTGCTGTCATAGGTGGCCTCAAACTTCTCAGAGGGACCAGCACACATCTGGCTCTCCAGCTCAGCTCTGAACCTTTGCTCTGGGTGAGCACTGAGGATGACTTGGGAGGGGGGCTGAGAGACAAACCCCACTGCCCCCCTGGGGTATGACAGCCCCTGTCCTCTCCCTGTGTAAGGACAGCAGAGGAGAGGAAGGTAACACGGTTTTCATTGCTTTTGGTGTTGGGGAAAGCATGGGGTAGGGATGTGTAAAGGTCATTGTTTCCCTTGCAGAAGTGATTTTGGGCCATGGATGGTGAAGGGAAGAGAGATAGCCAGAGTGAAATGCAGTCCTGGCAACTTGTTTGTGTTTCTGGATGCCTTGAGCCCTACGCAATTATCTGTGAATGTGAGATACAGAGCATTACTTAAACTATGTAAATAATAATTTATTTATTCTTACTCTGTGGCCTTGTACACAGGAAAAAATACGCTGGGAATAATGAATTCTTCTGGAGAAGTGTAATTTTTATAAGAATTGTATTAAGCAAAGGGTTGACTTAATTTATAGTTCCCCCTTTTTGGATTTATGTATTAATATAGTAATTTTAACATTGTTTTGGCTTACTGTATTTTGTGTAAGCAGGCACTTAATTTACAATTGCTTTATTTCAGCGTTATAAAGCTGCTTGCTGTATTTTTTGGTATTTGTTTTAACCTTGTAGCTACATAAGCAGACTTCCCTTTAGTTTCCAGATGGAAATCCCTGTGTTTTCATTTTCCTGAAATGGGATATATTAAGATTTTTCTTTGAAGTTGTTTTACTGTATACATTTCAAGTTGAGTCACTTTCTGCAATGAAATTTAGTGAGCTTTCCTTATAATACTTTCCTGTGCCATAGTACTGCAGCCCAAGTCCTGTGATTTTGGTAAATGCAGCAAGGAGAGAAGATTTTCACAGGAACTTTTCTATATTGTGGTTCCTACTGAATTTGAGAAACAGGTTTTGGCAGTTGGGGTAAAATTAAAGGGGGGATCCTTTGTGCATGAGTTCAGACTCTGAGACAACTTCTCACAGAAATTTTAACCTCAGTTGTTGGTGATGGGGGAATGACATGAAGCAGGTTTAATAGTGGGTGATTGGAAAGGGCATTTTGCAAACCATGGAGGCCTGGCAGCAGCAGCAGCAGCAGCAGCATCATGATGGGGGAAGTTTTTCTGCATGCCTTCTGGCTCTGGGCTCCAGCCAATGGCACAGATCTCATGTTATTGCAAACACTCAATTAAATCACCACTGTAGTTGATAAACAATTTAAAAATATCAGATGTAGCAAAATAAACATGGAGATGACAGAATCAGTTTTGTTTTTAGAGGTGGCAGAGAACAGAATGTCCTTTTCTTGGAAATGCTCCACATCCAGGAGGAAAGCTGCTCCTTTGCAGCATGTGTCTCAGTTTCTCCAGACATTGTTTGCAAAGTCTCAGGCAGCTAAGGTCCAAGGAAACCCATGTGGCAATGTTTGTAGGAGCACAGGCTCCTCAGCTCTCCCAGGGATGTTTGTTCTGTCACCTAAATTAAAAAGCATTCTTGCAAATCTTGCGTATCAGGGCTAAAAGATTTGGTTAGGACATAAGGAATAAGTAATTTGGATAGAGAAAAGAAGTGCTTTTACTGACCTAGAAGCAGCTGTTGGTTTTGAAAAGCAGTGGCAAAAGTCATGCCTGGGCTTTGTCTTGAAGTCTGTTATTTTAAGCTGATAAAATACGTAGCTGCTATGCTCTCCACCTAGACAACCACAGTTAAGGGCTGGGAGTGCCCGGGTGATGCTTGAGAAAGACAGACCAACCTCCCACTTCAGGTCTCAGGTAGTGTTGATGCTTGAGTAGTCTGAAAACATGCTCATGGCCCCTTATTTAACAAAGCCGTGAATCAAACCTCACTTTAGCTTCCCAAACCCCCTGAATACATCACAGTATGAAATCATTTCTCCAAAGTAACCTTCCAAAGTTAAGATGCAGATGAGTCCTCCTTTATGTCAGTGTCCTAATATACCTGAAGTTCTCAAAGTGTTGCCTGATTTTTATACTCTTTGGGCTGGCATGCACTCCTGAGCAGGCTTGCAGGCTTTCACACAAGCTGCCCACTTTTCATGCTCATCTATTGGATCTTGAGGAGCCACTAAGGGTCTGTCTGTCCCCATTTGTTGGTGTGCTGGTAGAAGGTGAGAAGCTTACAGCTGAGATCCTGAGCATGCAGCATGGATGCAGCAGCTCTGGAAAGCTGGCTTAACGTGCATGGGTGCTGCATCCCCAGTGGGGGGTTGCAAGAGCAGAGGAATTTCAGGATGTCTCTCTGTGGCTTTTTGCTCCTTTTTATTTCTACATTTGGCTCTAGCAGCTTTCTTTGGGTTACAGATTTTCTCCAAAGTCATCCTCTCATCCTGGCTTAGCAACTACATGTCTTGCAGTCTCGGAGGGTCCTGAGGATTCTGTAAGGTAGAACTGATCCTCCTGGATGGATTAGATAACCAGATGGATTAGACGACCCCTTAAGGGACCTTTTCTTCTTTTCAATCCTTTTCTTCTGTCATCACACTCCTCAAAGAGATCCTGCAAGTGCTGGAAATAGGACTAAGGGCTGCCTGAAGGGTCAGAAGCAAAGAGATGTGAAATGGGTATTTCCACAGAAGGGCAAGAAATGACCCTGAGAACTAAAATAGACTGTTGTCCTCCTGTGACTGTAGTTAAACTCCCAGCATCACACACCATCTCTGTGGGCTTGGGGAAAACCTAGAGAGACCAGTACACTTCAGCCTCCAGGTAACATTTAATTCTTGGGCTCTATGCACTTTAAAAGATGTGTTTAAGATAAGCTATTAAAATTAGGTTGTTTCAGTAATGATTTGGTTTTGTCAAGGACTACTGGTTTCATTCTTGGGCCAGTGTGCTTTTTGGCTACCTTTTTGGCTACAGTTCTTCAGGTCCTGAAGTTTCTCCTGAAGTGATCCCTGTGTTATTCAGAAAAAGTGTGTTATTCAGAAAAAGTGTGTTATTCAGAAAAAGTGATGGCCCCAAAGGAAAACAAAGGCCAAATCGATTCAGCTTTTCACAGTTTAAAGGGAATGGAGGGCAATTATCTGATCAGCTCTGTTTCAGTTTCAGTTTTGTTGGCATGAAGTTGGGATAGATAAGCTGTCATTGAGTCTAGGATGTCAGTTCTGCAGGTGACTTGGTGCAGGTGGGTCCCTGCGTGATGCAGAAAGCCTGTCCAGCTTTCTTTGCTCCTGCTCCCTCTCCCCCACCATACCTAGCAGCACCCTCAGTGTTCAGCTCCTTTGCCTTCACCCTGGGCCCAGGTCTGAACAGGACCCTCCTGCCAACCTATGAGGTGTTTCTATCCTTTCTTCACAATGAAGTAAAGGGAGCAGCAGCAAGAGTACAATAAAAATCCAATCCCTTCACTGGGGCCTGGGCAAATAGTTGACTCTCCAGCGTCTCCAGATTACTTTTGCTTAATAAAATGCAGCAGAAGAGGCTTTCTCACGAGACTTGCTTTACTTCACTCTCTACTTCAAGGTCAATATTTTAACAACTTATTTTTCCTTGCAATTTTACTTTTACAGTAACTATTTCTGCTGCCATGGCTGAGGGGGACTGGTCTCATTTAAGTGCAGGGAGTGAAAACTTAGCAGCCGGGACCCTCAGCTTGTCACACCGTGGCAGAATGAGCAAAATGCCACAAACATACACACCAGGCACGGGTGCTGGGAGCTGTCTTGGGTGCTCCTACACCCACTGCACAGGGACAGCACATGGGCAGCAAGGGGCAGATCTGTACATGAGTATGTGGAAACCCATGCTCTTGAAAATCCTTCTGTAGATGAAACCTACCCCAAAGAAGCAGTTTGGCTTTTGAATTGAAAAATCAGTGGATACACAAAGTGTGTGTGTCTGTTTGTGTTTTTGTAGGCACTTCAGCCCTAAATCCAAAAGCATGATGACTCTGCATTTCTCCAGACGCATGGCAGATGACAGGGGCCAACTCACCTCCAATGCATTGGCAGCTGTGAGCAACTGGAAATCAAGGTGAGGGGACCCTCTCACTCTGCAATGTCTCTCCTGTCCCCTTTTGTGCCCTGGCACAGCCTTGTGAGAAGCCCCGTGGCTCAGACCCTCTCCAGGGGCTGGGAGAGACCAGCACAGGTTTTTGTCTTTCAGACTCTTCTCTGGCATTCCTAGGGTAGACCTTTGCCCATACCCTGGACTTAGTGCTCATCCCACTGCTCGAGGGGGAGAACAGGAGCTGGGGATGGCCAAGTGCCAGCCAGAGCAGTAACTCCCCAGGCTCCCTGCCCAAGCCCCTGCCAAATCATGGAAGCAGAATGTGTGTGATGTTTGCTCCTCTCCCAGCACTGGCCATGGATGCTGTGTTGCAGCCCAGCCCAGCACAAGGAGAGCTTGTCCTACAAGAGGTGACCACTCTCTGGGAGCTTGCATGCTGCAGTGGATTAGAGTCTGATGGCTGAATCAGCTTCCCAGCAGTGCTGTGCCCACCCTCCTTGGCATCCCTACAGCAGGGAGAGGAACTGAGGATGTGCAGGAGCTCCTGAACTGCAGAAGTTGTGACAATCCATTGCACAAAATTAAAGCAGGACTGATTTTAATTTAATAAAGCAGGGTGAAATTGTGGAAATCAACACCTTTAAGGTGTTTGTGGTTACAAAGGGTGGAACTCAAGTCACTCGCATGAGAGGGTTTTTTTAAATAAAAGTAATGAAAGTATTAAAAATACATGGAATTGATCAGAGTGAAAGAATTACTGTCACAGGTTCAGGTTTCTGTTGAATTCATGTGGCAAGCTAGGGGGTCTTTAATAAAGGATAAAATGATGGGTGAGTATGGTTTCTGGCCATTTGGGGTCTGCAATAGGCACCACGTGAGGAAAACAGTCTCTGGGGAAACTGTTACCATCTGTGCTGTCCTGCCCAGGCTCTTCTCAAATCCCAGAAATCACCAAGTTACCAAGATGTGTGTCTTTTACTTGATCTAGGAAAAATTGAAGGAAAGGATCAGTCTGAAATCTTCATTCTCATCTGTCTGGGCTTCTAGTTATTTTCATTCTTCTTTCTTTCTGTTTCTTCTTCTCTACCTCCTCTGCCCCGATTACAAAGCCTGGATTAGGCAGCCAAGATTGTATATTTGTTAGAGTACTGCGAGGGTGCAAAGGAAGGCTGAGCAGTGCCCTGAATAGCTGAGTGCTGGTACAAATCATCTCAGAGGAAATTATAGGAGTGTGTGCTGTGCCCTTTCTTTCACAATGAGATGGAGAGGAAGAGTCAGCACCACAACAGCCGCTGTGTTTTCTGTCTCTGTGGCTCTTTCCTCTCACTCTCCATTTGTGTGCTCTTGTCTTTTTTTTTCCTCTGGAGGAACAAAAGAAAATAACATCTGCTCAAACCCATTTAAAATAACCTTTTCCCTTTTTGCAAAAACTGGGCAGTTGTTGTCACCTCCACTACCTTACAAGAGCCAGCCAAAGAGTGTCTTTCTCTGATAGCAGGTCATCCTGTAAGCAGGAAAAATAATGAAGCCTGTTTCCCTGCAGATCTCTGTTCCTATCACATAAAGGACAGTATTGACTTCTAAGTTAATTATACTCAGATCTGTTATCTCTGCATAAAGCATAAATGATATCGTGCTCTGCAACTTCCACGTTCTTCAGCCTCTCTGCCTCCTCTTGGCCACTTCACTGCCTTAGCTGGCTGGCTTTCCTCCTCCTCTCCATCTTCCCTGCATGTTACAGCCTCCATGTTTTTCAGATGCTCCAGGTTTCTCTTGAGATCATCTTGTCATTTGCTCCTCCTTTTTAACCCATCCTTTTCCCTGATATTACCATTTTCCTCCTTGCAGGACCATGCGAGCTGCTGTCGTAACCATAAATAACAGGAAGGCTGTGGTCGAGCAATAGCAACTCCCAGTACCCTGAGGAACACCAGGGGAAGAGGGGTGATACCTGAACTCTCTCCTCCACAACTGATGATCTCTCAAGGTCTCTCACATCCACATTAACTACAACAGACCCTCCAGAATGAGCTGTGCTCCAGCGATGGGCCCCGTTGACATTTCTCCACTGTTGACCATTTATCCATTTGACATAATGCAGCTAGGGAATCTCTTTCCTGCTGTCTGCCATTGCATTACAGGGACTACAGCTCTTTCATGCAGCTTGAGCAAGCACAGGCTTCATCCCAGCTTTTGGTTTGGGGCTGGGACAGCAGCCGTAGTGTCAGTACCAGGGCCCGTGTGGCACAGCAACCAAAGGTGGAAGAACTGAGTTACAGCTGCTTCTCCCTGTATTCAATCAGCCCTTTGCACTGTTCAGTGCACTTCCTCAAGGGCTGTTATCTCCTATTATACATTTTTAATTGATTAATTTTTCATCCTTATCCTAAGGTCGCACGTTCGTGGCAGTAACTGTCAGCACCCCATGTTCATTTCATGTAAAGCTATATTTAGACATTTCCCGGATGACATATCCCTAATGTCCAATATCCTTTTACAGCTCATGTTAAGTCAGACTTCAGACCTTTAGACTGGGGTTTGGTTGGTCCTTGTCTGGACCATAAACCATGCTGCTGAGGAAAAGCTTGTCAGTCCCACCAGTGTGGCTGCAGTTACACAGCTACATGAGGTTTCCTGGGGTTTTTTTCCACACTTTTTTTGACATTGCATTTAGCCTGCCCTTCTCCCTTTACTCCCTGCCCTTGGTGTGCTCCTGTGTGTGGCCTTTACCAAAACAGCAGCACTTCCCCTTTCCTTTCCCTTACAACATTCCTCCCCTCCCTGATTATTTTAAAGCCAAGTGATATTCTAGAAATTGGGTGACAGGAACAAAATCATCTGAGGTCAGCTTGGGAAGGTCCACAACACGTTCTCTTCTTCCTGACCACTGTATTAATAAATCCCCTAAGAATATTAAAAAGTCTGAAGAACTTTACTTTCTGTATTAAGTTCTGCTGAGATTGGCTAATGGGGGAAAGAAGATGGGGGAAGGAATCAGCATTCCCCAGCTGGTCTCATAAGCCTTAATAAACTAGGATAAAAGCTAATGGGAGAAGGAATAAGGAGTGTTAAAAATAACATATCCAATGCTTTTATACTTTCTCTCTTCTTTAATACATCAAGGAGGACACACAGGGCTGAGATGCTCTGTCTGAAGCCTTGGACTTCATTTACCAAGTTGAAGTTGAGTTAGCATCTCCAAGCCTCTGGGACTGTGTCTTGCATCAGAAACAACACAGCTTGTTATCATCCCTGACCTCTGCTCCTGTCAGTTACTGTGCCAGGTGATTCTAGGTGACGTGGAAGAAAACAGGATCTCCTCCAGAATATGTGAAAAGGTAGGTTTGACATAAGATCAAATCAATAAGAGGAAGATGGATGAGCATTCATTACCTGTATTTATGGATGAGACTCTTTTAAGAGAAGGGAAAGTTTACCTTAGGACATTTGTTCCCCTCCGTTTAGTAGTACAGCAGCTTGTCAGTCATCTCTTTGGCTGCCACAGTTGAGAATGTGTGTTTCAAGGTGAACTGTTGCTTATTTCAGTTTGCCTTAAAATGTTGCTTGGCAAACCGAGGTAGCTCAGGAGATGATTGATGAGCAATGAGCCAAGCACGCAGCAGGGACAGGCTGGACAGCTGGGATGACTTCAGCCACAGTCCAGAGCTGATCCTATAATTTAAAGGGCAGGATTGGGTCGAAAGGAAAAGGGATGCTATGGGAGAAAGGGCGAATAAGGGAGAGAGAGAGAGATGGTTTCAAAGGCTGGGAGACAGGCTGTGATACAGTAGTCACCATAGTGATGATGAGGGAGGGAGGCAGGAGACTGGGCAAAACCCAAGCCAGTCGATAGTAAAAATATTCAAGGTTCAAAAGGCAGCCTGCCTGGTCTGGGGTTCCTGAAGACTGGGCAGGCACCAGCTGCCTTCTCTGTGCCTTACTGCTGCTAGTTTTAATTTGCTAAAAAGTACATTTTAAGTTATTGTTTGGGCCATCATGTAACAGCGACAACCCTGTTTTATCTAAAGGATACATTCTTTTGATACAAGTGACTCTTGGCTATGCTTGACTGACTCTGTGGTAATATAGATATGGAAAAAAATTCCTTGTGGCCTTCTTTCTGTCTTTTACTGGTGTCCTTGAATTGTTAATGCATTTATTGGCTGTGAAAGGAGGATTGCCCTACTGCTACTGTACTCAGAACACAGCTACACACCAGCCACAGCACAATCTGCAGATCTTTGGAAGACCCTTTGGCCCCACAGTGCACGGGATCCACAAAAGCCTCTATGCTGAAATGCCAGTTGAAATGTGCTGAAAAGAGGAGACATCCTTGAATATATACTATCACTTTAGAAGAGTCCGCAGCAATTTAAGAAATTATTGTCCCATCAGCTGTTTGAGTTTGTCACATCTCTGCCCCAGGTTATCATTGTCACAGCAGAAAGGGTCACCTGAGCGCTGCTCATCTGCTCCAGTGCAATGTCTGACCACTTAGTTCTTGCACTGAGCAGATGAGTTATGTCACAAGCAACTCTGCCAGCCCTGCTGAGGCAAAGCAACAATTTTCAGCCCAGGACTTGTAGCTGAAGGACAAGGAGCTAATAACTTATGCTGCCATGTTTACATTTGCAAGAGGCCATCTGACCAAAGCTTTACATCCAGCCCTTCCCATGGCATAGACATCTTACTGCACACCACCAGGCAGTGCCTTTCTCCTTTCAAAATTCAGACTGGTGCTAGATGTCTGAAACTTTGCCTTATTGTGTTATTCTATTTGTTGTTGTTTGTTTCTGTGTCAGCTGCTGGAGATGACACAAGAGGCAGGGGTTAGAGCACTTGACAAAGAGATCCATTCACCTCCTGTCTGTCAGTGGAGCATCCAGGCACAGCTGAAACTATGCTAGAAGAGAAGACCCTGCAGACCTTTTGAAGCTTTTCACTGCTGCATAATAATAATTAAGAGATTCCTGAGGAAGGAGAAAGGGGGAGAGAAACTCTGTCTCAGATATGATAGCACCTGTCTCTAAGTCTCAGCATCCCAGGCAATCCCTAATAATTTAGATAGTCATGCCTAGACTTTTTCTGTCCTTGTCCCCTCAAAACTTCATTTCAGACAGCAAGGTTTCTCTGAATTGTGGGAAAAGAGACATACAAACTTAGACATAAAAATCAGTCTTATTCCAGTTATTACTGGAATACACTAAGGACATAAAAGCCTCACACTGGTATATTGTGTTATTGCTGTCACTTTGAAAGTTTCAGGATATGCTGTATTTACTCTGACCCTTTTACTTGCAAGTGTGTCCCTTAATGTTTCATGGTGAAATAATATGTGGGTTTTTTTTCTTTCTTTAGAAATTAGGTGAATTTTCTATTTTGAAACCTGTTTTGTATGACCCTTCTTCAACAAGGAAAAGCCTTTGACTATGTCACGAGAAGCTTAGAGATTTTGTGGGTTTTGCCTAATTATTTCAAAGGTGTAGGATGGGCTGAGTCTCTGGATTTATTTCACAGTCTATAAATATCCCTATTAGCTTACTCCTCCTGTTCCATTTGGATTGTAAAACCAAGTCTAGTTTTGCAGGAAAGAGAGTGTCAAGCCTAACTTGACCCCTTCCTTTTATCTCTCAAGCAGACTGGAGCATGTGTTAAAGTTCTTGACTCTTGGACCCTGTAGTTACAGACAGCTTTCAAGTTTCCTGGGCCCTCCTATAACTATTCTAAAAATGGGCATATTCTGTGCAGCATACTGTGTGATAGACTCCTGAAACTGTGAACGTGAGTTACAGGCAAACTATCCTGACACTTAGCTCTGCATGTATTTTATGGTATTTCAACACTTGGTGCTATATGGCCCCTGCAGTGTTCAAGCACTAATGAGAGATTTACCATGGCATTCTTCAGTGACCTGCCTTTGGAGGTTTTTTTGTCCAAAGTTTCACAGTGGTACTCTGATGGGGGGCAGAGGCCTAGGAGTGAGAGGAAGAGAAAGAAAGGGAAATTTTATAAGCAATATGGAGGAGAAACAGCAATTAATATTATTAAAAGATAGCTGGTCCTTAGTGGGAAGGCACTGACAATGTAGGAATAGAACAGTACTTGGATAATCCAGAGATAGAGGTTATAGTGAGGCCATCAGAGAGACTGGAGTGAGGATGAAATCCCTGAGCAATGGAGAGTGAAGTTAAAACAGTGGAAAAAGTCAACAGCATGAGAGAAAGCAGGAATGTGGAAAAGACTGAGATGCAGACAGGTCCACTTCAGGGGAATGCCCACTGGGATATGTGGTACCCCCACCAGTGCATGGAAAAGGCATTTGGGCTGCTGAGCTCTTGTGCCCTCAGTAAATATCTGTGAAGCTGTGATGGGAGGGGAGGTGCTCTCTCTTCCAGAGGATGTGGATTTGTAGGACCATGAGCAGATACTCCATTATGTCAAGTGGCAGAAGTCTGCGGAGTGGATTTAAAGAGTCTTGTTTCTGAGCATGAGAATATGAATTATTCCACATGATGTGTTTAAAAAAAGTCTTCACTTCCCTTTTGCTTACCCCAAACTAGAAATCTACATGTGCAAGTGACAATGAGGTTGAAGTTCATGTGATTCAGAAATTCAGATGACTCAGAAAAATGACAGAATAAAGGCTGCATTATGATGCAGTCCTTAGTAGGATACTATTCTTTCCAAAGGACTTCCTTACATGAGATGGATCCCTTAGTCATTTTGTTTTATCTACACTATTCAATGTGTGGTCCCCTACATATTTTATTATGTTATTCAGGCTTGTTTTAAAGGCCATCTGCTACCTCCTAAGTAAGAATGCCATATATTTGTTTTTCTCTGGTATATCCGTCTTTTCTGTCCTTTGAATCCCATCTGGATGATTCTTTTAAGCAGTAAACAGGATTTTAAAAGAGAGTTTGAGGGATATGTGCTCTTGCTTTGGAGGACTTGAGAGCTACCATGAAAGACTTCTACTCCTCTTGCTTTTTGTAGATATAGTAGTTCAAGTCCTAAAAGTTTCCCTAGTGCCCATCACTGCTGTTCTTGAGGGCATCACAAACTGCAACTCATCTTTCTATAAGCCTGGCGAGGGTTGAATTTTGCTCAGATTTATTTTGTTTTTTAATTAGGTAATTTTTTAAAATTTATTTTTTAATTTAGAACTAAATTTCATCATCTGTCTTTCACCTTTGATTACAGGATACATCTGTCCAGGCAAAGATCTTGCCAGCAGCATGCTATTAGGACAAGAAATAGCACCCCCTGGTCAGAAGACTGCAAGTATGATTCCTGGATCTTTGCAGGCCACATGCTTTTACCTTCTTATTACAGGTGTCTGAAGCACAGCATGGTAAACTCTCTTTGCAGTCTTGGATTCTTTATCAGCTGAGTGCACGCATATCCCATTTTCATCTACTTTCTACAGGACCTGGTTTGTGTAGCTGCAAGTAATTTTTAAGGTTAAAGTGAAATAGAGATCTGGAAGGCAGGAATCTCTCTTGCTGCATGCCTCACATCTGCACCTCAACATAGTGATCTTTTACTTGGAGAGGTAGTGGACCCTGTGGAAAAAATGTGATCATATCATTAAAGGCTTCAGAATTAATATTCATAACCAGGGCAGAAAGGATATCAGTCAAACTGAAGTTGCACACGGGTTTAAATTTAGTACTTCCTCCATTCCCTCGTCACGTTGTTCTTACTAGATTTTTATATAAATCCTGGAACTCTAGAAATGGAATGACAAATACGCTTAGTAGAACTGATAGCAGTTCACTGCAAAATACATTAGTTGTGACCAATAAAGTCTGATTATTTCACTGGACTTACTCTGGATTTACTTTAGGGTAACTCTGGGTTTACTCTAGTGTAACCCAGAACAGACTGTGGTCCAGTGGGTATGGGAAAAGTTAAATTTTAAATAAGTAAAACTCATCTATTTCAAGTTCTATTAACTTCTGTTTCTTTTGTGCTTTTCAGTTTTTATATTTGTCATATACTGGAGTTTGGCTGGATGAGAGCTTTAGTCTTCATTGTGTTACAGATTTTTTTTAAGAGTGTAGATCATGATTTTAAAGAGCCAAGGATAGACAATACTTGTAATCATATATAGTGAATTTACTCTTGGCTCAATTTAGCCTTTAGTGTGACAAAGAATTTTATCCAACAGCATAGTGAATCTATATGATATTGCCAAATTGAATAATTTAAAAATTGTGAGTCAGATTTTTAAAATAAAATATTATGACATGGACTTCTAATTATAATGTTTAGGATCAAACCTATGTTCAACTCATTTTCTGTTGCCTTCTGATTCCTGAGCCTTTGCAGTGTGCTGAGGTTATGTTTTAAATCTTCCATCTGCAACTGTGAGAGTAAGAAAATCACTGCCTTTTTGTTTAAATGAAAGAAAAATGAGAGTTTCTGACATAACCATATCACTCCAAGAGCTGGTACTTTGAGGAAAAAGCCTCAAATATCGCAAACCATATGATAAAATTGTAAGAATGGGCAATTTGTAGCTCTTCAAAGTTGTCCAAGTTTTAGCTATGTCATTCTTACAAATAAAGAACTTCCCAAAGTGTATAAAAGATGCAAACCTATACTTTACTGTCAATACCATAAGAAATAATTTCTTCTTCTCCAGGAAAGTTGCAGATTGCCACTTTTTCTTCAGAACTGATGAAATGGGAGGTCCAGCTAAAGAAAAAAATTTCTGATCTCAGCTGAGTTGACAGTCTGTTACCACAGCATGGATTGGGAATAACTCCAGGAAATTTAGAACAAATACCACAGCTTTCTCCTTTGGATCTAAGAACAGAATATTTCTTGATATGTCGGAGAAACTGGAGGAGAGATGGAAACTGGTTTTTGGTCTTTTGATTGTGTATTATGTAGAACAGCCAAGGAGAGGTTTGGGGCCTCCTTCTGCTCTAGAATATGATGGTTTAATTCTGCAGTGGCCACTCAAGGACAAATTAGCATACTTCAGATAAGACTGAGACCAAAGAAGAATTTAGCTTTTTGCAAATGTTAATTCAATATAATGATGACATTAGGTTTTGTGCATTTTAACTCCCATCTGTCTGCAACACGGGAGCACTTAATTCAGGACATGGAAGCAATTTTTGCAATGGCTGGAGCAGACACTAAAGACTGAACTCAGGAAAGTGGTGCAGGATCAGATATGGGCTCTTGTCTCTCTGGTATACAATCTGGGAAGAATGAAAAAGTGAAGAACCTGGGAATTGCTGTGGTGTGATCTAGTGAACAGTGAAGCCCCTTTGTCACATCTCCATAGGGATCCTGATAATTCAGCTATTCCATTTGAAGCTGGACACGGCAGTCCCTTGTCCTCAAACGCAGCGGTGACATTTGCCTGCTATTATTAAAGTGAGAGGGTTGCACTCAAACATTCTGGGACAGCTTTGGCTACATCTGCTAAAATTACAGGAATGTCTGGGCCTGCCTGCAGTTTGACAACAAGTTCTGTTCTATTATTATGTGTTTTTATGAACAACTACAGGCACATCTCTATTTGCTTTGCAGAGTCCTTGTTTCCCACACTGGCAGCAGCGCACTAGCTGTGTCCTGTAAGCTGATCAGATGATCCTTAGAAGAGCAGGAGGTGCTTTTTCTCCAGTGGACATGGCTTGTACGTGGTGCCCACAGAACTTGTCTGTTATCCCCCTGATACCAAAATAGCAGCCTCCACAGCAGAATAGTTTCAGACTATATCCTACAGCTGAAGCCCCATTGCCCAACAGGCCTGTTTGGCTCCCTTTTACTGCTCAGGCCTTGGTGTGGGTCTCTACCATAAGTCTGGATAGTCCTGCATGATCAGTAAGCTCCAGGTGGTTACCCCAGCAGGGTGGCTGTCCTGCAGATGCCATACCTGAAAGATCCACAGATCATGAAGTCTATCTGCAGCTGATTGGCACTGGGCTTCCTCAGATGGAGAAGCCTCCTCCTTCCTCATCCCTGCACCAGCAGTTCTGTCATCCTACATCTCCAAGGTTCATTGGCAACCTTACCCTTGATAGCCAATTGCCTTTCTCCTCAGCTTTTCTCCCCAGTCTGTGTTCTTGTGTCATTACTCCTTCATGCCAGTCACTGGAACTGGGTTCTTTCTAGCACTCCTTAATTACTCTCTCGCTTATATACAACCCCCTCATAATGTAATCATAGAGACAGTAGAGTTTATGCAAATGCTGATTAGAGTGTAATGTGGCTTGCAGAGCATTCATAATAACTGGTGTGATGGGAGAAGAAAGGAAGATGAATTCTTACGAGCTAGACTGAGAGCATTTAGATTTTACTTTTGTAATTTGAAATCCGAACATGTTTAATACAGAGAACAGTGAAACTAAGCAATGATTTTTTTAAAAAATATAATCAGGCTTCCCTGAAGATGCATTTGAATTAGATACCTGCTCTTGGGTCCTACCTATGCAATATATGGGTTGCTAAGACAGTCAGCTGTTTGCATCCCAAGGCAGCCACTCTCATCCTGATACTAGTTGGAGTACGTTTTATCACCTTCTTCACATGCACATTGCAGAAACCTCCCCAAGCCTTGTGATAAAAAATCATAGGTGAAAGTGAAATTATCCTAAATGTCAGCCAGTGAATATTCTGATCCCCTGTCCTCTCCTAACTCTGAAGACTCGGGTAGATAAGTAGTTTCCAGCTAAGAGATCACTTCTGACAAAGACCTGGCTGATTATTTTTCCTCTAGAGTTACTATGTCTTATGCATATTGTCATGAGGAAAAATGAAAGGTACTTGGGAAGCAGTAAATCTGAATCACCATTTACTGCTCAAGGTGAAAAAATTGCTATGAATAATGAAAAAAAAATGTTTTGTAACAAGAGGCAGACCAACAAGGAGCTACAAGCTTTATGGTAAAAGAGAGGCAGAAGCACACACTACTATCATGTAGCTGTGCATGTCCCTTATATCCAACATTTGTGGGTCAAATAGAGGGCTGGATATATGCTAAGACAAAGGCTGCCAGGAAATTGTTAATACCATGATGGCAGGCCCAAAAGTCTGTAGGAAGCAGATCTGTAATGGAACACCTTCCAGTAGCACAACAGTATTTCTGTCATACACACAGGGCTAGATCCATGCAATTTAACAAAAGGAATCAGGGACAGTTTCATCAGCTATAGCTCCCGAGGGAACAGCGTTGACAAGAGAAGAGCTGTTTTCCTCTAGAACAACTATTCTTTAGATGATGATTGCTCCTGACTGGATTATCTCCAGGAATCTGCTGGCATTACTGCAGAGCAAACACAAGCAGTTCCATCTCATGGTCATCTCTTTGGTAATGAAGCCGGGTAGATCTGCCTGGGTCATGCTGTGTGTGAAGTCAGGACAGAGTATTTCAGGGTTTGGAAACAGATCTTTTGCAGACAGTTTATACTTATAAGAAAAGAACACCCAGAGACTCAAATGCTCTGAAATCTCCCTTTAGGACTTGCTAGAGCAGTGTCAATAAAAGTGAGAAAAATAGCCTCTCAGCTGGTGCAACTGGAAACAAATCTGTTCTGATGCTCTGATGGCACTGGAGGTAAAGCACACAGCTGAGCTGGAAGCCAGGAAAGTGCTGAGACACAAGGACCACCTCCCAGTCACCTCAAATGCTGAAATTGTTCCTGAGCCTGATTTGCACAGGTTGGTTTATGTTCCCATGACTACATGCAGAAAAGGTAAAAGTAAAAATAGTTACATCATTCTGAAGAAATAGCTATTATTGATTACTTTGAAGTTCCAATAACAATATCTGAAACTATGAACAATTCTCAGCACTGAAAGTATACTCGTGGTCTTCTGACCATATTAGGTGAGGATTTTTCCTCTTGTAGGATTAGATGCTGAGATTCTTGATGGAGCAAAGATCCTAAGGATTTTTCAGAGATAGATGCATCATTGAGAAAATGAGGGCATCTGGATAAATCAATACAGCTGCTATATTCATGACAGCCTTTTACTTTGCCAGGTATTCAACAGAAGACTTGTGGTGGTTAGTTACAATCTAGCATAATAACTGATGTTTTATGTCTAGGGAAACATTCTGGACCAAATCCTTGTTCCTGTTAAAGCTGCTTAATGCTCCTCAAAAGGCACAAAGCAGCCTGTAAGATGTTTGTATCAGTTATGTTCAGATTCAGCTGCCACAGGGAAATCTCTATATGGTGGAGAGCTGGTCTTGCTGAGCCTGCACTCTTCCCATGTCAGCTCTAGATTCTGGAGCCATGCTGAGAGACAGACATACAGCTGAAGCATTGCTGTGCTCTGGTAATCCCCTCCAGTGGAACCCTATCTTCTGTTTTTCCAGGTCCAGCTTACAGTTCACATGAACCACTTTACAGGCCTCTTTGGAAATCCACTGACACACACTCAAAAACTTTGAAGTCAGTGTGGCACAGGTACAATGGCAGGGGATGGCAGGGAAGCCTGGGGACCTCAATATATTTTTAATAGTCTCAACAAGAGAGTAAGAAGGCCCTAAGATTACTGAGATGCATTTGTGATATACTAATATTTCTTGCCAGTTGTGAAGCAGGTTGGGAATACAAGCTGGCTTGGGAATAACAATTAGATTGAAAGAAAGAAAAAAATGTTGCAAAGCATATTCCTAAGGGCATATATAACTAACTTCTGGAAGACAGGGAATAGTTCACCTAAAATGTTTGTCATTTAGACAGACATCACTTTCTAGGCATTTCAAGTAGAAAATCACCACTTGGGTAGGGGATTTTTTTTTTTTTCTTTTCTTTAAGCAAGTGGGCTATCATGTCAGACATTATTACTTAGCAGCAGCTGAAATAAACCCTGGGGAATCTTTATCTCATGTAGTGGATGCAATAAATGAATATGTATTCCCATGACACAGGTCTTCTTGCGCTGTGCTTCAGCAATAAAAATGAATACAGATTTAATGATTTTATTATTATGTTAATAAGCATCTTCAGTCCACAGCATAGGATGAGGAAGCTGCGAATCAAGATGCTGCCTCAATGCCAGAAATGCAGAAACTGGGTCCTACTACATCTTGCTCAGCTCCACAATAGGAATCGATTGGTAAGGAAACATAACCACCTTCTGCAGAAAGTGTGGAGAGGGCATGCGCAATGCACACAAATCACAACACTCAGCATTAGCATGATGTACAGAAGCAGTGCCAAACTGCACCTGTAACAGCATGGCTACTCAGGCTGTACTGAATTACCAAGTACAATTGGTCCACTGAATGACTGTTAATTGCAATGAACCAATTCACACATGAAACAATGGTTTGCTGCCCTCCCTCCCCCTCCCTCAGGTTTACTTCCGCTGTTAAAAATAACCTGTTGATCCCACTTATGGGAAGATAGGACTGGAAATGATCCCTCTCTAAAACTACACAATGGCTGCTTTGTTTAGGAGGTCTCACAGAACACCTTTCCTGCAGCCCTCACTCTGTGAGGTTAACAAAACACTTTTCAGTATCAGGTAATAAACTTAAACAGTTGCAGTACAAGACCAGATCTCTCAAGCACACCATCACAGAAGGCTAATATCAGTACCCCTGCAACAAGACATTTACTGAAGACATCTACCAGAAGACTTGGAGAAAGTAGCAGGGGAGGACAAGGCAAAACAGTCTTTTGCCAAGGCTTACCTGAAGGAAAAGGTTTCATTTTTACCCAGCTCTGGCAGTCAGTTCAATCATAAGCCTGAGAGCAAGATGCACCACAAACCATCTGTTGATTTAACGTCATCAGGGTCCTTTCTACATCCTGTCCCTGACTGATTTCCAGTGTTTCACAGGCAAATGATAAAACCCTCTTAATCCAAATGCAGGTGGGGTAGAGGACCAGAAGTGCTGAAGCTTGGGAATGGTCAAACTGTGATGCCAAAGGTCAGCAGCTCAGTCTCCTTTGAATCCTTCTTGGACACAATGAAGTGTCACTGATTAAAAATAATTTATCGCTGTTTTGAAAAAACTGCTATAAATCACTAATTTAAAATCATCTACAAGTTTGTGCCTAGAGTACCGTTTGCTCACTCTTGGAATGGTTAGAAAACTTCCTAGTCTAAGTGTCCTCATGACCAATTTGTAACCATACATTCTCATGCTAGTAGAATTCGATAATTGAAATTGTTCTTCCTTGATATTTACTGTTTGAATGTATTTACAATGAATCATCACACTGTTTTGGCTTTGTTTGGCTAGCTAAGGAAGCCAAGCTTGCTTCTTTGCAGCAGATTCTCTGCTGACCCAGCATTTCTCTTCTGCACCTGTGGTGACCTGAGTCAATCCTTTCTGGTCATAAGTCACCTGAAATGGACATTAATTTTCAAAATGATTGTCCTTAGTTGTGCTGGGTGAAGCCACATTAATACTTCCCTACCTCTACTAAAAAAACCTCACTTTGTGGATCATACACTCACATAAGCCTTTTTCCACAGCTATTCCCATTGGCAGCTCAGAATAATTTTCTCATGGAGGATTTCACCTGCATAGTAAGGTGAGACGAGTAGGTCTAAAGCTACAAGCATCATCAGCTTTCTCTTATCACTATAGAGTGTTTTAGGCACAGGGTATGGCTTTTAACCCTGAACAAATCTTTGCTTTGGAAATTTCCTTTGCTAACTTCTTTCAATATTTGTGAGTAAAAATCATCTTTGTGTTCCTCTGACAACCTCGTGGGTTTTCTGTTTCTCCAAGTTTGCTGTTCTGTGATCCCAAGCAAAGATCTACACTTGTCCTTCTTGCAGTTTAAAATAAGATGGATTAATCCATGATCACTCAGCTCAAGATTAGTTTCAGTACTACAGCCTTCTACAAGGCTCTTCCCATTTATTAACACTAGGCCTGAAAACCCATACTCTTCCATGATCTCTCACCCTGTTTGCTTGAGAAATTTAATTTCTACAACAATATAGAATATATAAACCCTACCATTCCCCAGCGTTTTTTTCTAATCTGTGTCTGAGAAATGATGGTTTCCCATAATCACAAGAGATTCACTCTTCTCTATCTTTCCCATCATTTTTGAAGACAACTATCCCTGTCCAAGTTTGTAATAAATTACTACCTTTGTCTTGGTGGATTATTTTTTTTAATTTTTCAATCTAATGTAATTTTCCAACATAACAACCTATGATGTTACTTCTTCAAGCTAAAATACAGTGTTAGTCCATGATCTTTTCCATTATTTCTGCACTAAATAGCTACCCCTCCAATAACTATGTTGTAAACACTACTGCTAGGCAGAGTTGTGCAGCACGTACCAGCAGCATTGAGGCACAGAATTTCAGGCCCCCATGAAAACACTGCTTATAACATTAAATTCCAAACCAGCTAAAGGCAAGACATTGGTGACACATCTCACTGCAATAATTGTATTGGAAATCTTTAAAGGCTTGTAGTCATGATATGGAAAAAGAAAAACAACACCAAAGCACTTGAAACAGTAGATGCGGCATTAGATCAACACTTAATCTCTTTGGCTATAGACATTTTTAAATGTGAAAAAGCTTTTGACACCTTTTAGATGGTATAAAAATTTGTTTTCTCTTTTTGAGGAAGACTACATTAGTAGAGCTGCTAGAGCTACATGATCCAATTATGGTTTTGCTGTAGTTTTTTGGTGTTTGTTTTTTGTTTTGTTTTTTTTGGCAAAACAGGAGGACACATATATAACAGCAAAGAGTGTCAAAGAAGGAAATCGCAGGGTTGTCTCTGAGAGAAACTTATTTGCAGCCCCGTTGCTGGAGAAATCCAGACTGGGTGCACAGTCCTATCGGCCAGTCCAGAAGAGCTGAGCAGTCTTGAACGAGTGATGGGAACATTTCAGACATTGCTTTGGGATTGTCTTCCTGATCTTTGGTTCAGGGCATCATTTCAAAAGATGCAGTTGTCTTGACAGCTCAGCCAGCCTCTTGCTGGGGACAGCAGGAAAAGGCGGGAGAGATAGAGGAGAAACGAAAGCAGAGAAGCGGGATGAGGGAAAAAACAGCACTCAAGGAAGGAAAGCCAAGCTTCATATTTTAGGGTCTTGTGAGGAGAGAGCCCGAGCTAGAGATGTTTGGTTTTTCAGGGCAGGTTGGTGTGGGCGTTACAGAGAGCCGGGGGCTGAGGACCGAAGCGGGTCAGGATGCTTCTCGGGACGCGGGGAGATGCTGTAAGCGGCAACCATGACGCAAAGCCTGTCCGTTCAGGATCGCGCATCCAACTGTTCCTCCCTAGTGATCCCTCGATAAACAACGTCCAAAAAGGATGGTGACCTCATCTCACTGAAATTAGCCAAACACCACATTTCTCCGTGTTCAGCTCCGCACATTCCTTTCGGCCCCGGCTCCCTGACCTACCAGCCCCATCGCTGCACCCGAAGCTCCGAACTCCCCCCCCCCTTTGCGGCAGCTCCTCCAACCCACCCCAGTCCCCGGTCCCCGGTTCCCGGTCCCCGCTGCCGCCTGCTCCGGCTCAGCCCCACCCCCGGCGCTGGCTGAGACCCCCGGCTCCGGCTGAGCTCCCCCCCCCCTGCTCCTGCGCCAAAGCCGCTTCTCCCCCCCCTCCCCTCCGGACACAGCACCGGGGAAACCGCAAACCGCTGCTCCGCTCACAGCGAACTCGCAGGTACCGAGCCGGGCATCTGCCCTGATCAGCACATACCGCGGTACAAGCGCAGCCCATACAGACGTTTATTAAGCCTGGCTGCCCGGAGCGACAGGTTCTATTGGGTGTCAGCATCGCCCGCCTTCCCCCGCTGCCGGGAGGGCCACCTGAGGAGGGAGGACGGGTGCCTCTGGCACCTCCGGGACGCCGGGGAAGGGAACTCCCGGCCCGCCGGCCGCTGACTCGGGGTTGCCACCTACGGCCGCTCCCCGGCCTGCAGCCAACCCGGGCTCCTCGGAGGGTCTCGGCCTCTCTAGGGGGCGAATGGCTCTGGTTCACTATTATTTCCTGATCTTTTCCAGACTCTTCTCCCCCTTGCTTCCTTCCCTCCTCCCGCCGTTTCTTTCTCCCTCCCCTTTTCCCCACTGGCATTTTTTTCCTTGTTTGTTTTAAATAAAGGCTATTGTTCGACGCGACCCTTTAAGTGAGGGTTGCTCGCACGTCCCTCGGGGCGGAGAGGGAAAGGCAAGCTGCCCTTCGCCTCGCCGACCCCTCTCTCCCGGAGCTCCGTGTCCCGGCGCCATCCCTTCCCCAGCGCTCCCGCCCTTCCCCCAGCGCTCCGACGGTTGGGCCGGCGCGAGCAACGCCCGCCCTCAGGCCGAGCCCCCGCAGGCGGGACGAGCCTGGGCACGGCTGTTCCAGCACCATCCCCCCCGCCCCGAGCGGGGCAGCGCTGCGTTCTCACAGCCCACCCCGCGGCCCCTGCTCTGCTTGCGGAGGGCCGGCGGGCTGGATGAGCTGTGTCGCCTAAGCGGGGAGCCCCTTCGCCCCGGCTTGAGCCCGCGGCGGGGGGGGGTGTGTTACGGCAGCATCAGGTGCAGCCCAGGGGCCGCGCCTGCCTCGCCCGCCTGCCCCGGCTCCCGCCTGCGCGCTGAGCGGCTCGTCTGGGCCCGCCCCTCGGTGTGTGTGAGGAGGAGCCGTGAGAGCAGCGGGCTTCGCCGGGGATTTCCAGCCTGAGCGGGCGGGAGAGGAAGTGTGGGGCGGGGGGAGACGGCGCAGAGCGGCCGGGACTTTCCGTCGGGCTGGCGGTCGCTTTCGCCGGGCTCCAGCTGCCTCTCGCCGCCCCTCTCCCCTCCTCTCCCCTCACACGCTCGCAGGTAGGGCGTCCGCGGGGCTCGGCGCGCCCCGGGGAAGCTGCGCGGTGGGATGCGGCGGCGAAGGGGGAGGGGGGAGAGCGCTTCGCTGCCGCCGTGGCGGCGGCTCCGGCTCCGGGCGCCGTCACCGGCTGGGCTCGCCTGCCCGCACTGAGATTCCCGAGGCAGAGGAACAGGGCTGGGCGAGCGGCCAGAGCTGGGGGGTGCTGCCGCGGAGCAGACGGGGGGCGAAGCGGCGGCGCGGAGCTGATACGAGGCATCTGCTACCAGGCAGGGGCCGGGCGCGCTTCACCCGCAGCCTCTTGCCGGGACCTCGGCGGCGGCTGGTGCCCGGGGATAGATCAGCCTTCGGCGGGGGCTGCGTGGACGGCACTGCCCGGACGCACTCGCACTCCAGGGCTTTGCAGGTGCCCCCTTTTTACTTATTTCTGCCTCTCCTCTTTCTCACACCCCCCTCCCCCCAGACCTCCCCTTTCCACCCCGCCGTGTGTATATGTGTGAGTGTATGTCGGGGAGGGATGGGGAGGCCGGCCGGGCGGCGCGGCGGCGCTTGCGGGGTTTGATGTGTCGTTTGAATGCAGAAGCATCGCTCCGCTGCTGGCTCCCTCCGTATGCAGTGCTGGGGGCGGGACGACGGCCTTTAAAGGGGCACTGCCGGCTGCCGCGCTGGGTGCTCAGCATCGGGGCCCCCCGCGGCTTCGCACCTCCCGAGGCTGCGGCGGCTCCGGTGGCCTCTCGGTTCCCCTGCCCCCTCGGTTCCCCTGCCCATGGGGCCCGCGGCGGTGGGCGCCGGGGAGAATCCTTCGGGGGTAGCATGGAGCTGCCCCTGGTCGGTGCGGAAGGAGTTATATTTTCCTGAAGTCTGTCTGCCTAGAACAGCCCTGCGCTATCAGCCTGTCTGCCTGCCCTGAGCGGAGAGAGGAAAAGTGTTTTTGTTTCCACGCCATTCATTTTACGCGCTGGTTCCAGCAGTCGCGTTTTAGTACGTGAAACCAATTACCGTCTGGTAGGTTAGAAAAAATAACGAGTGTGTAAAAGTTTATACTGAGTCATTCCTCTGCAGATGAACCTATGACTGACTCATAATCTCAGAACTGCAGCGCCCTGTGAAATAGGAAGGTAAGGCATTTACATCTTGGTTTATATGTCTCTAAGTGCCTGAGATCTGAATTATCTGCGGAAAAGCAAGAGAAATGGTGTTAGTGCTAAGAGGTGTAATGTCATGTTCTGCCGAGCTGAGGTCGTGTGTTACAAGAAAGATTGCTCCTCTGTGTGCTTCCCTACCATGCGTTAGGGCATTTTTTGTCTTTTTCTGTTTCTGTATGAGTGCAATGTGGGAAGTACCAATGATACAATTATAAATTTGCAGTTTCCTAGGGTCAGTGATTTTTCTGGCTCGTCAAGATCTAACAAAGCCTCGTGTATTGTAATTCGTTAATTTTTATTTCTTCAACAGAACAGTGTTTTCCTTGCCAGGTTTGTCCTGTACAATGCATGTTAACATTATTATGCATGAATCAGGACTTGCATTTGTAAACCAAAAAGGAGTTTAGTGTATGACATGAAGGTGTATTCGTGGTGTTTGCCTTAGACAAGTGAAATAGTATAATTTGAAATAGTAAAAATCCTTATTTAAAATAGATATGGACCTGCACAGAAGCTTGGTTGATAGGGCTGTAACTAAAGAGATTGTAACATACAGCATATGTTGCTGTTTAAAACGAGCAGTTTGGCTAAAACTGTCTATAGATGTATTAATGTAGACCTAAATGTGATTTATTGTAATTAGGGAGGAGTTTTTTTGTTTTAAGAAGAGAAATACTTCACATTTGGACTGAATTGGAGTTTTTTATGGCTGGACTGGGAAACCCCTTGTCATAAAGCTTGATAACGGAAACATTGATGTATCATGAGTTTGGGCACTGCAAGCAGACAGCACTATGAGGTTATAAAAGTTGCTTTGTTCCAGTGTGAAAATGGTAGGTGTTTTACTGAAATACGACTTGATAAACAAGCTTCCAATAGTAACTGGATCTAGAATATATAAAGGTAAAGTGCATTCAATTGCAAAGCAAATCGATTCTAATCAGAAGAGGGTGCCAAATGACTCAGTCTTTATGCTTTCCTGAAGTCCTTCTGCAATTAAGTTTGATGGTACTAATTTTGAGAAGCCTTTCTTACATGGATTCAAAGAATTAGATCATTGTGTAAGTATATTTACTGCTCCTACCTTGGAAAACTGTGTAAGATGGCAGTAGTTAGCACCAGTGACAAAAAATTCTTCAGTCTTGGTCCATGCTAATACAGCTTGCCTTCTAAATGTTTTTAAGATGCTGTTGTATACTGTTGTATTTTAGATCTTGATGTTGTTCTTGTCCATAATGAAAAGTTTAAGTGAGAGATGAGGAAAATGTTCTATTAGTAGATATGGCAATGCTGAAAATAAGAAAAGCCAGATATCTTAATTTCTAACTTATGTTGCTAAACCACTGGAACATAATACATTGATAAGTAGATTATCATAGTTCTGCAGATGAAAAGGCAGTTTAAAAATAGCCATGACTTAAATCTACTCCAGTATCCTAAACTGACTTTGTACGAAAAGATATTGCAAGAATAACACATTTTGATCTCTGATATCTTAGATGATGCAATAACTGGATTTCATTGGGGTTTTTTTTGTTATTATTATAGTGTTTCTTCATTGAAGGTGCTGACTCTTATGATGTCTGAAGACTACTCATTACACCTTGGTTTTAGATGTCTGTGTTCTTGTGCACAGTTCCTTTAAAGAATTGCCAGGCCTTTTTTTTTTTTTTAATGCCTGTGGGTGGGTACTTTCTGAATATGATGCTTGTACTTGAAACCTCCTGGCATTTTTGGCATATGGCTCAGGCACACCAAAAGCGGTGGGAGAGAGTGAAATCGGAGATTTCAAGATGTGGTATGGGGAAAAGAGGCCAAGGGAGGGCGAGTTGTGTATTTCTGTGCAACAGAATAAACGTGTGATTGTCACATGGGACATCGTGCTATAGTCATGCTAAGTTCTACCTTTACTTTTTAATCTGTGGTGATGAAGAGGTGAAATGAATCTAGAGCCTCAAAGAGCTTACAAAGACACAATATAACTGGTCCCAGCTTTGCCTGCTTTTGTAGATGAATAAGTTAAAGCCACTATGTGTTTGTTTTTACAAATCACAATTACGTTTCATTTTTTTCTATGGCTTCTTTTAAGGTAGAAAGAGAAATTACTAGACAATTGGGAGTAAAGGGGGAGAAACTTATAATGAAAGATAATTAGGTATCTGCAAAGTAGGAAGAGGTAGCCTCTTTTTCTAGGGGCAGGTAAGAGAAAAGGAAATAAAACCAAAAGGCCATTAGAAAATTAGTAAGGACAGTATACAGTAGAAAGATCTGAGAACTTGGGGAGAAAATAAGGCAAAAGATTATTTGGTATTGGGAACTGTTTATATCTGTAAAGACTATATAATCTTTGAGGATGTTTTTTGTTTGTATCCTGGTAATCTTTTCTTTTTGAGCACTGACAGCACAATATTGTTGCTGCTGTGACTTCAATTGCTAGTGACTATTGGCTTTGTAACTAGGTTAACAGGGCAAATGCCTCTAAAATTATATACAACAGTAGGTCAGTAATCCTCTCCACCCCCCAAAAATGTTAAGCCTTTGATTTCCACACTGTTGTTGTTCCCTGCTGCTTTACTCTACATGTGTAAGTGTGATTTTCAGTGTCATTCCAAGTTCTCTGGTTTGTCTTGTCAAGGGCAGCATGGGAAACAAAGTCTCAATGTGTTTGGATGCAGAAGTTCAGAACTGGTCATGTATGATGGCAACCATCCCTGGCTCCCTCCTTCTGCTGAAAATTGGGCTTTTGCATTCTTTAGCATCAAGACTGAATTTTTGCAAACTGCAGACATCAGGAATGTTTTAAGTTGGACTTAGTTGTTTCATGGTTTCAGTATTTATGCAGTGTAATGAACGTTTATGGAATAGATTTCTCTGATGCGCAAAGGAAACATCCTGTAGATTATTCATGATGATAGAAGTGCTAATAATTCCGTAGTTTAAATGCTCCAATGCTAATATTTTATTTCACATACTGCATATGCCACTAATGCTTCAGTCAAAAACATAATCGAAAGAAGTAATGAAACTTCTATTTTATATACTTTAATAATGACTGTATGGAAGTTCATCAGAAAAATTTAACTTGGATTAATACTGAACTTTTGTCTGATTTTTGATTTCTGCAATAATATGAAAAACATCTTTTTATAAACAAAGATATGTCCACTCAAGACAAGCTCAGAATGCTACCAGTCATTACAGCTTGCTTAGGCATCTAGCAAAAAGAGTTATTTTGGTTTAATCTGTCTTGAAAAGTATGTTGTGGATGCTAATGTGATAGGAAGTGCTTTCCTGGCTGCCACTTTGTTCCTGCAATCTTTGACAGCTATTCAAGAAAGAGAAGATGTTCCATTGAAGATAGCAGTGTAAAACTAGGAGACCTGAAGGCTATTTTTTTTTTTTCTTCATTCCTGTTGGTGTATGTATGAGCCAGGGGGGAGTCGGTCTCTTTTCCCAGGCAACTTTCAACAAGACAAGAAGGCATGGGCTTAAGTTGTGCCAGGGGAAGTTTAGGTTGGATATTAGAAAGAATTTCTTCACGGAGAGGGTGATCAGACATTGGAATGGGCTGCCCAGGGAAGTAGTGGATTCTCCATCCCTGGAGATATTTAAAAAGAGACTGGATGTGGCACTCAGTGCCATGGGCTGGGAACCACAGCAGTAGTGGATCAAGGGTTGGACTTGATGATCTCTGAGGTCCCTTCCAACCCAGCTGATTCTATGATTCTATGATCCAGTTAGGGCAAAACCTTCAAAGGGCTTTGATGTTGCAGTGCTGAGTGATGTGACATCATGCTCAAGTCCCAGGGGCAGAAGGGGGATTCCAGTCCAAGTTTCCTACTTCCCTGGGGAGTGTTCTCATCATCAGCCACAGGACATTTAAAAGTAGTGTCACTTCCTTCTCTTGAAACTCTTCTGCTATGCCAGGAATAATCAAAACTCAGTGTCCCTGAGAAACAGAGCAGGAAGAGGCATGATGTCTCAATCAGGTGGTTAGGACAGTTACCAGGATGGGGAAAAACCTAGAGTCAGCTAATGCTTCTTCCACTCCTGTTCTGTTCATTATTTTGTGGTGCACTGTAACTTGATGTTGAGATATTTCCTTGAGCATAGATGATATGCTGGGGAAGCTCTGACACTTGGATGATGCTAGGGTTAGGTGGTAGCTGACTAAGAATTCCGAGAATAACTTTGATGCAGCTAGTACCATTTGTGAGTCTGGCTCCGTATACAGACTGTTTCCCTGATCTCCAATAAAATGGGAATTGTGGTGCTTTCCTACACTCTGAGGACATAAAAATGATGAGGTGAGAGTTAAGAGTTAAATGTCAAGTAAGAGTTAAATGTCACCTGTTGATGAGTGAAATGAATTGCAAGTGCTGTGCAGAGGCATCCTGCTCTGTCTCCAGTACAATCTTCACCATCAGCACCGTGGGTCAGGAAAAAGTGTTTGCTTCATACTCTTCCAATGTTGCATACAGCTCATGTGCAGTGTCCTGTGTGAAGCCGAGTGGGCATGATGGAATTTGTCAGTGGTGGCTGTACCTGTACTTGTTCCCATCTTTCTGCTCTGGATAGTTTGAAAAGTAGCAAGTTTTTCTTATTCTATGGAGCCAGCTTACATGGTAAATGTACCTAAAGTAACTTTAAAACAGCAAAGCCCAGCTCATAAACCAAATTTTGGCAATGTGAGTTGATGTAATTTTGTATGCTTATCTATGTACTTGGGAGAGGGAGATAAGTAGAACAGTTACTGGAGCTTTTTAATGAAGATGGTGTGTACTGTACCTGTTTGACTGTGTCCGTCATAGATCCGTCTCTGTCTTTCTACAGAGAGTAGCTTTCTGAGTGTAGGTTTCCTTGAGTGTTGTAGCTTCTGTTTAGTTAATGGCTTTCAGATATATCTTGATTTTGTATGAGAAGTATGGCCTTACAATTCTTGGTCAGCTGGTTTTAATCTCCTTTAAACCATCCCCAATGACTCCTTGCTGTGTTTCATGCTCTTCTTTGTGTACTAATGGAACGCTCTTGTCCATGCTGTGCTTCTCTTCCATCTTAAGTTGTTTGGCCGGTACAAGTGCTCTTAATTTCTCAAGCTGGTTCTTCTGATTCTTAGAAGTGGGTTATTTTGGTTTAGGTCAGGTCTATCATAATTTTAATTTGTTAAGGGATGACTGTTATTTCAAGGTGGTTTCATCCTTGCATTTGAGCCAAGTCACTGCGTTTCCCCCCTTCACTTCCACTTACATCACTTTTCTCTTGAAATACTTGTTTCTAGGCTTGTATTTAGTTTCCTACTTCTGGCTATTTTTTTTTCTTTTTTTTTTTTTTTTTCTGCAAATCCACTTTTCTTTGACCTCTCTGTAGCTATCTACTTCTTTGGTTCCCTACTCACCCCACCTCCTACTCTAGGTGAATTAACAGGCTCTTCTTTTCCAGGTCACTAAAGATGGTCCACAACTTCCCCCTAATATTGCCTGGAGAACATGTCTTTAAATTTGCACTTGCTCTCTTCATTCCATCCTTTTCACTGTCCTTTTTTCTATTCAACACAACATCCATTGAGAGAGGAGCATTATGCTTTTTGCCTGGGAATGTTTCTATTGTAACGACTGTTGTGGTTGAACCTGATTAGGATACCAGTTCTACATTCAGTTGGAGCCAAAGGTAAAGTGCTTGTGATTGTAAAATGACACATTCTTAGAATGCTTCCATTTGGCTGACAATTTGAATAGAAGGAAGTTGGATACCTAAATAAAGGAAGGCTGCTGGGTTGTGTATGCTCATCTCCAGCAGTTTTGGAACCCTCTAATGCTGTGGTATTTTCATTACTTTCCAAAACTCAGCATTTTAGGGAGGACAGGGAAAAGGATTTGAGCAAACATCATTCAAAGTTAATAATATGTATTATTACTTCAAGTCAGCAATATATTCTCTGTCTACTTTCCATCAGGAGTTGAAATGTTTCTGTCTACTTAGCCTGAGCACACTGTATTTCAGATTAGTAAACGTAAAGTAATGTCAATGTACATCTTGCTACTCACCTATGGCATTGATATGTAGTGGAAATACCAATGGATCTTGTGTTTTATTTAGCTAGTAGATACTGCTTTAGAGTTGCTTATATTGTTTGTTTTGTTTGTTTTATACTTCATCGACTATTTTTTCAATATCTGGGCCTGTAAATTTCACTTATTCCTCTTTCATTCTTAAAAATTCCTAAAATCTTCACTTTCAATTTGAAAATGCAACTTTCTATATTTTGGCCAGTAAGGCTTTGAAGGAGTTTTGGGGGATTTACTCTCATTTTTGTGTGTTTTTTTGGTGGTGGCTTTTTTTTTTTTATTATTATTATTGGGTTTTTTAAAAAATATTGAGGACAAACAAATATTCACTCACTGTGATCTGTGAGTGAATATTGAGGACAAACAAACAAATATTCACTCACTGCGATCTGTATATTTTTGCTGAGGAGATTCTCTCAAAATAGATGAGGAAGAAGCTTGGAATTCTCCTCGTATAAAAATAAAGCTGTTACTACATATAGCCAAAGTATGAGGCTATAATTTCACACAATTTCTTACTAAGCCTTTTTTTTTTTTTTTTTTTTTCCCAGATAGACTTTGAATTATACATTAAAAGGCTGTTATTCCAGAACAAGAGTGTCCATATGTTGGGTTAATTCGAAAAGTTCATAGTTGAACCCTTACTTGCAATGTTGTGGTTTATGTAAAGAACAAGGAGAACAGAACACAGCGAGGAAAGGATATTACTATTTCTAGATCCATAAATTCTGTCAGGTTTGTTTGCATGAGAAATAGTGGAAGTTGGTGTTTATGATAATTTGCTTCCCATCTCTCATAGTATATTTTGTATCAGAAGTGCAACCTGAAGATGTCTTGGAATGTTTAACTGCATCTTAAGCAGGTTTAGGCAGTGACTTCTGTTGCTATGGTTAAGGTCCAGGTTTGTCAACATTCCTGATGTTTCAGAGGTACTGACATCTCTGTTTTGCTTTCGGAGGGAAAATCTAAATGTGCTTAAGGTAGCTTAAGTTTTCAGTTGGCATCACTTCATAGTTACCATTAATAAAAAAACAATGAAAAAAAAAAGGAAGTATTTCTAATTAAAATCTTATCTCCTGGTTAAAAAACCCTCTAATGTTGTATTTAATAAATCTGTGTGGGAATGTAATGTCTATAGTGAGAATAGGAGTGTCTGATAGTTGTCTATGGAAAAATTATTTGTCTTCTCTTGTGGCTAATCAGTTTTTATAGAGTATTAAATAGGCCATGTGTTAAAGTATCTGTTGTTAACACCTCCAAAATAAGATGTTTGTCCTGTTAAAGGAGAAAAATTGCTGAGCTCTCCATTAGATGGTGCTGCTGGGACTGAAATATTTATATACTCAATGGAAGCAGGCTTCTGCCTAAAATTGTTTTATGGCTGTATTTTAATTTTTTTTTTTCAATTTTAAAAGGAATTATTTTTGTTGTTTCTATTAAAATATTTTCCAAAGGCAGGGATACTTGCTAAGATAGGTTATGAGGGGTTTTGTTTTTTTTTTTCTTCAGTAAGTAGAGAGGCTGTTTCTATGGAAAGGAGGCATAGAATAAGTAATCATATGCTTTTTGCATGTGTGATTTGGATTTTAGCAGCTGTCTCTGTTGTAGCTCTCATCTGCTTTAAGTGTTGACTCTGTAATGTTCATGCCATAGTGTTATGTAGATGAGGACACTGCATTATTACATAAATTCACTGTCAAGAAATACTTGATTTAAGAATCCAGAAATTACATAGACTGACCATTGCAGCAGTAACACCCTCATGAATTTAGTATTTGAGTTCCTGTCTTCTGGTTGACCCCTATCCACTAGCATTTCCTTTGGAAGAGCAGTGTTTTATCTTAATGATGGTTTTCTTTTGTCTGAGCCCTGACTGACAAGTAGTTTAAAAACAACAACTTAAGGGAAGGAAGATGGTGCCTACACACAGGGGCACGCAGTACCACCTTAGAAGATGTGGGTCATCCCAGATGGTCTGACCTTGTTGCTCCAGAATTGTGCAGTCTTCTGTATCACCAAACTCTTACCTGCTAGTCCTGCAGTTGACTTTCTAACCTTGGCCAGGGTAAAAAAGCATTATTGCCAAGTGCAGTTAATTCTCCAAAATCTAGCAGGTTGAAGTAAGAGACAGAGGGAGGGTTCTCTTCAGTCTTAATAATTCATTTTGGAATAACTCAACTTGGGAAAGTTATGAGCTAAGTGATAACTGGAGAAATGGACAAGATGTTGTGCAAGAGAACTTGGCCAGGGATGTCTTATCAGTTTGCTAATAATAACTTAAAACTTACTAATAATAGCCCTTAAAGGGGCAATTTGCTGATAGTGGTTTTGATGTCATCCAACCATATGACTTCATATCAAATATGAACTTTCTCTTTCTCAGTTACATGATCAGCTTGCTAAGTGAGGACAAAAGCAAAGGTGGAAATGAATCAGACCAAAAGCAAGTCATTCTGGGTCACCTTGAACAGAGGGTCTTGGTTCCAGCATTGTGATAGGACAGTATATAGGCAGGAGGGTGACAGCAATCTGGGCTCTATTAAAATATACTTAAATTTTGCTAATATTTATCTTTTGCTTCTTGCCTTCTACTTTGACTATAAGCTGGTTAGGAGACTATAGGCTAAGGCTTGGTAATTAACAGGATTTGTCATTGTATTTTGCTGTGCCTAGATTCCTGATTAAAGAATAGCTATTGTTCTCATGGCCAAAATGGCATCAACAGCATATCCCACAGGAATGTTCATCAGAGAGGGCGTAGTAATGATGATATGGGGAGAAGTGACAATGTATTGTGGTATATTAAGGATGTATATGTTGGGGTTTTATTCTGAAGAACGTAAGGAGAGGAGGTTTAAGGAGTGATAAGAACAATATTGTGATAATCCCATCAAAAATGAATGGGATGGTGGAACTTCTGTTTTATAAAAAACTAAATTAACAAATGACCAAACATCAGATTTGGTGTAAATGAAGGATTTTATTTTCACAGGTATCTTTTGAGAAATGAGACATGCCCTCCCGTGCAAGAATTTATTGATGTATGGGAAAGCTCTTGATAACAAATATGGATGCTTGTCTTGATTTAATGTTGAACAAGAGAGGAAGGAGCTGGGGTTTTTTGTCTTTTAATGCCACAAGCATAGCAAATTCCAAGCATGTACAAATACCTTGACTGCAGTTAGTCACCAGGGCTCAAGTGTCAGAGCCTGTGGCCAAGTATTACATACAGTTAGTAGAACAGGAACAAGAGTGTTTAGTGACTGTTTTAATAAGACACATTTTATATGGCACTATTCCCTGTTAGAACTCCATGATACTCCCCTTAAACTGCCCTCGTCTCTTTGTTCTTTTGGCCTCTGTGCACTTTCCTGTAAATAGAAATGTTTTTAAGGAACCTTTAATGTCTTTATACAAAGAACCACGCTGTATATCCAGATATTTGTTGCAAGAGGAAAGGCTCAAGAGTGAAATGGCTGTGAATCAGTAGAGAGGAGTTCAGCTTCCATTGTTCTAAGCTAATGTAAGATGTTAATCTGTTTTCAATAACTAGGATGGAACTATGTAGAGACTGGCAGATACTCAAAGTGGTCAGTCCCCTGTATTGTGGAACTAATTAGATAGTCCAAATTAGCTAACTAGGGAGAAGCAGGCAGGATGAGAAGTGGTGTCAGGCTGGTGACTTTTCAGGATTGCTTGAAGTAGTAAAAATGGCTTGCTACCAATATAGAATGAGACAGAAGTGCAGAGGGGAAGTCGATCGTGGAATGTTACACGTTTCATATCAGTTACACCATTGCCTGCAGTTTGGCCAAATGTTCTTGTTTCTGCTGGCTGTGTAAACACAGAAGGCTTCAGGGTTGTCTCCAGTCCATACTCAGACTTGTGCATTGTGGACTGGAGTTACAAAGTCTAAGAAGTCAGTGTGTTGGTTGAGAACTCTTTAAGTGTTCTTAAACAGTGATACAGGGGGCTCTATCTTCTTATATCCACAGTTAGAGGACAGAAGTCTCCATTGCAGGAAAAAAACCCCAACATCTTTCAGGCTTGTAGTGATACTCTGCCTTCATTCTCTCCTGTTTTTCCATTCAGCTGAGGACCAAATCAGGGGCAGGACAGCTGGACAGAGGCTGATTAGAACACAGCTGTCTGTGTCTATGTAAGGATTTTTTTCTAATCCATCCTTTGCCTTGGAATATTTTGCTAGCATTGTGGTTTTTTTCTTTGTTTTGTTTTTTAATTAAAAAAAAATAATTGTGCTTTTTGTGTTTTGGATTACTGTACTGAGGTCCTTCCCTGAACCACATGGAGACAGACTGTTAGACGAGAACTACTGGAGCCTCTAGAGCAGTATTTTCCTAAATATAGATAGAGGAAATTGTTTTCATGGTGTGACCTTAGCTTATGGCAGTAGCTCCATGGGTTCTGATCTCTTCAGGGCCATCTTGCAAAGTAGCAGATTAAGCTTGCTCCAGCATGATTTCCAGAGGCCAAATACTCTAGTAAAAGCTGTGCTTACCTTTGCGATTTGAAGTGCAGTAATTGCCTTAGGTAGAAGACCTAAGGCAGACCACAAAACCAATGTTATTGTGGCTGTAGTTTTATGATAAGGCAGTTTTTTGAGTGCAGCCTGCCAGTTCATGAGGAGTAAGGACTGGTATTCATACCTGCAGATAAAGGTGATGAAGTTCATGTAAGTACAGCACTGTCAAGATTGACAATAAAATAGAAGTCTAGTTGTAGGTGAGGAGAAGTATTCAGCTCTCCTGGGGAACTAAAAAGCTGTGTTAGTGTCTGCTTTCTGTGTCAGCTGGTGGACACTTGGGTTCTCAGGATGGTTCCCAGAGATTACTTTGGTCATTCAAACATGCAGATGTTGATTTTTGTTAGGGCAATGTAGCTGTACTGCTCATCTTCATCCACTGGTAAAATTTAGGCCTTCAAATGAATGTGCATCACCAAATAACAGAAAGAAAGAATTGTGCTTCTTGTTTTCTGTTTTACATATGGTGTGTGTCTTCTTTCTCCATAATTAGAAGTTGGTTCTGTTGTATGGTAGAAACAGCCCCTTAACTAGGTTCAGTTTAAAAAGGAGAATACAGTTATTGGAGTCAGACGTCCTTTTTAATTAATTCTGTTAAACATCAACTGCAATAAAGCTTGCATAATCAGAAATGTGGCTTTCACTGGCAAATACATGGATAAAGTAAATCATCTGTGAGAAGACAAATGAGGTGTGTGGCCCTCATGTACAATGAGATGGAAAAAAAAATGTTTTGGCAGGACTGCATCACCAAAAGTAAAATAAAAAAATCAAGACCACAAAAAAAGTACATTATGGAGCTTTAACACCAGGAGTTGGCAAAGGAAGATGAATTTAACTCTTGGAATTTAGACTTCTAAGCATCTTTTTTCTTCTTTTATTTATGTTTTTTCTTTTATCCCCGAATGCTTTGTGACCTGTTAGAAAAGTTGTATTACACTGTCATCATAACAGAGATGTATTTTTCGTACCAAAACAAGTGTGGTTTCAATTTCCATCTTTCAAAATGGTGTGGAACTAAGTATCATTTAAAATATTTTAAAAAGCAGCAACTAGAAGTTATAATCTGATCAGTCTATATTTGTAGATCAATTGTATTTTTAGCAGAATAAAGGGGAATAATATTCAAGCAGTAAAATGTTTTGAATTTACTCTTTCTTTTTGAGCTGCCCAATTGTAAATATAATCTTTAAGCTGTTGATATCATTTCTCTAAAAAAGAAGGTAAGGTTCTTTTGTTCAAGCTACTTTACTTCGTGTAAACTGGACTTTATAATATAGCTGCATTGCAGAATATTTTCTGCAACGAAATATTTGATTAAAGAAGAAAGGAACACCTCTTAGTTTGTTACTGACTGTAGAGATTCTTGTCCCTCTTGTTAGCTTTTGTTTCACAGGGAAGTGAAAATGGAAGAATTAAGATGGTATCATGCTTTCTTGTAGAACCATTCCAGCTCTTTCACTAGTACCATTTTTTTTTTGTAATAATCAAAATGGTAGCTTAGACTACTAAAATTCTCATTATCACAGTTCAGAAGTGGCAATGATGTGCTAGGTTGCCAGTGGGTTTTAATACCATTTGGTGGTAGTATTGAAGCTACCTCTGTTTTCAGTGGCCATGTTTCCTTCCTTTTGTATCAGAGTATAAATCTTTTTCCTGTGCTGAATAAGTTGAAGTACAGTTGCCAGTAAAATTAGACCTGTGTTGTGGAATGGAGCATACATCTTGGATAGTTTCTTTTCTTGCTTTTGGTTTAGGTTAACATAAGTATCTTTACAGTTTCTGGGAATTTAAGAGCATTGTGAACTTCTGGCCAATAAAAATTTTACCATTACATAAAACATTCTTGCAGTTTAGCTTGACTGATGAAGTAGTGGCAGTGGTGACTTCCTCCATGAACTAAATAGTCTTTTGCAATGAATCTTCTAGCAAGCTAATAAATCTCAGCACAGCTTTTGGATTTGATGTAGTTTGGTTTGGTTTCATGCAACCCTAACTTACTGTTTCTCCTTTTTGCCTTCAGGCTTGTGAGAATTGTTTCTGTGTATTAATAGGAGATGCTTGAAACCACCTTTACTTGTTTGTTTCCCAGCAGGAAAGCTTGAGTGCTTAGGCTTTAACTGAATCAAGACCAGCTCTCAGCAGTGGGAGGCAATATATTAATCCATTGGAAGTACAGACTGCAGTCTTGTGTATCACTGTGGTTTGTGTAGAGAATTTTTTTCATATGAACAGGTAGATAGCAACAGCTCTGCTGCTGTATGTATTTTTGGTAATATGTGCACTTAGAAACCTTTTGATAGTTATGTGAGCTGGGGTTTTTTTTGTGGGTTTTTCTTTTTTGGTAGAAGTAATATTTGTATCATTGCATGAAACTGTAAAGTACCTTGTTCTCCATTGTGTTTTCACAATTTTAAGTTGATAGTATTAAATTGACAAATCATCTTCAGTGCTTGGACTGAATGAGGGTGGTACCTCAAAAGTCAAATGAGTTTCGTTTTTATTTAAGGAAACCCTTTTATACCGTTGCTCTTTTTTTGTTCTGTGTCTTCCACAAAATCAATGGATTATTTATCAAGTTCTTCTGCATTCTTTGCCTGATGGAATTAAGTTGTCTGGTAGTATATGGAGGCTTGTTTATTTATAAATTTTTGGTTTGTTTTATCAGATCTGTCATATTTGCAAGGAAGATTAACAAATTATTATCTCCATTTCATTAAACATATTTGGGATTTTTATTTGTTTGTTTATTTTTCATCTCAAATAGGTTAAAAATATGATCAGAACTCCTAGGCAGTATCCAGCTTTCTCAGTCAGCCCCAGTCTAATTTGGGAGACTACATTATACTTTAGTTGCCAGATGAGGAAACATCTGAATCTCTTAGAACATTACATTAAATCTTTGAAGTTGTGCTTTCCTTCCTTGTTCCACTCTACTTTTTCTGGAGTTTGAAAAGAAACAATGCTTTTACAAAAAAGCTAGTTGTCCTATTTTCCTTTAATTTAAGCTTTAAAACAGGAATGGATATAAAACCTGCTCCTTTCAACTTCTTAACAAGAACATAGGAAATTCCTCTCTTCTTCAGGTAAGCAATAGTAGGGGTAGTGTGTTTCCAGAGTAGCAGTGGATGATATGCTGGGACTACTCTGTCGCCTGTTATGTAGAGCAAGGGCAGCTTTATGAAGCAGAGAGTTAGAGGCTCTTGTAAAATTTTGGGTGAAAAGTGAGTAAAAGTCAGCTTTTTGATACAGTAACACTAGACAATATAAAGCACTATGACTAAGAACTTGTAAATAATAACTTATGTGAATTAATGGTGCTCTTTGTACAAAACAGTTCATGTTCTTGTCACAACCAATTCTTTTTGTGGGTTTGTATGCTCCAAGTCCTTTCTAGGTTGTGATCTAGATGTAGGAACTGGAGGGTGCAGGAGGAGGATATAGTCTGCTTGAATGATTGGATACAATCTTGGCCTTTTCTTTCTGCCCTCCCACCAAGAATGCCTGGGACCTTTAACAATTTATGAAGCAGATTTGCTATCTTCCTCTGCCATTCTTCCTTGGCCCTGTCATCTAACTTAGTGCTAGATGTTTGTTTTTTTCTAAGAAATGCTGTGTTCATCCTTGATAATTTGTGAATCCCAACCAGAAAGCAACTGGGTTGCATGTGGCTTTCTCCAAGTCGTTATCTGTCTTGAAGCAAAACAGGTCAAATGGTGTCATTAAGGTGCAAGTTTCAACTGGAAACCAAAAAATATTTAAAGATTTTATTTTACCAATTATGCTCTCCTCCCAACTTTCTCAAGATGCAATTAAGTTTTTGTGTGCCTTGTTTCTAGTTATTGTTTCACTTTTGGCAGTTCCCAGCTTAAGACTGAAGTCCTATTATACAAGGTAATATGTATACAAGTGGGTGAAGAGATTGGAACTTGGTAGGTGTCAGGTAAGATCAGAGAAAGGAAGCATTATACCTGTTCGTCAATGAAGCAGAATAGAAATGTACAGAAGTGCTCTAAGTCATGCAGGAAGTCTCTGATTGCTCTTCTTACATTTTTTTCTGTTTCAAAGCTAACAGACCTTTCTCATTTTCAAATCTATTATATTTTTTAAAAATGGTGTATGCGATGTTTGGCTTAAAAACCACAGAACAGAATTGAAACTGAAGATCTTCAGTGCTGAATAAATTGTTATTAGTAGATGTGAGCTTAAAATGAGCTAAAACTTCATTTGGGGGGAGCATAAACTGAATATGTCTTGTCCATTACAGGAATTTCGGTTTTAACTAAGCCATAGAATCATAGAATAATTTGTGTTGGGGAGATCCTCAACTAGATCAAGTTGCTCAGAGCCTTGCCAGGCCTCATCTTGAACATCTCCAAGAACGAGGCCTCAACCACCTCCCTGGGCAACCTGTTCCATTTTTCCACTACATTCATGTTAGGAAAGTAGGAAATCTTACATGGATGTTTGAGTGTGTGGAAACTTGGGGGCCCCTGTGAAAAGTAAGCAAAGGACTTGTGCACAGCTGGGAAAAATGAATCTTTCTCCCATCTATGCATGGGGGATTGGGTAGCAGAAATGTTTTTCTGTACCTATATTGCCCATTATGTTTTCTTTAGAAGGTCAGTGTGAACCTTGTTGAAATACACCACTGAAAACCACCAGCCTTTTCACTGCTGGGAGCCAAAGCCAAAAAGGGTGCATACATCTCCAAACTCTCCCATTTCCTTTCTTTTTATCCCTATGTAGCATGCTCTGTGTGCTTGCCACTGCCTCTCCTCCTGGAGAGCTACAGGAGAAGGTAGAGAGGTGCTGAAGAGAACCTGGAGGTTTCCGAGCTTTCCAGGTCATTTTCAGCATATATTCAGCACTGCCTGATGCTCCAGTGAGGCCAAACCAGAGAAGACTGGGCTGGATCCTCCTCCAAGGAGGACAGGGATCTTAAAGAATAATAGGTTGCTGATGATAGGCATCTGGGCTGCTGTGGGCTAAAAGATCTGGCCTTGATCCTGGCTCTGCAGGATGCAGAGGGAAGGAGGGGTGGGAAGCAGTGATGAGCCTATTGTTGCAGATGAGGCAACAAGTGGCTGATCAACACTGAGCACTCATTGTTGCTCCCTTTGCTTCTCTTTGTTCTTAAATGCAGCTGTGGAGAATGAACAAGTGAGTGGGGGATGGAAGGGGATAAAAAAACCTAAACCAAGTACACATTTCTTGTGTCCAAAGAGGAAATGTGGTTAAATTAAAAAAAACATAAAATTCAATCTGAACACAATTTTTTTTTCCATTAAGGATGCTCGTACACTTCAACAGGTTGCCCAGAGTGGTTGTAGCATTGCTCTCTGGACTCCCTGGAGCTACTCAAAAGGCCATGGTTTGCCATTCTGGGCAGCTATCTCTACCTGACCCTGCTTGAGCAGGGGACTTGGACTAGATATCTCCAGCTACCCCTTTTAACTTCAACTGTTCTGTGAAAGCTTCTTTAGTATTTGAGCTTATTCTCTAGGTTCTGTTGTGGAACACTTGGGAAGTAATTACAAATGCCCCTGCTGAGTATTTGTCTCACAAATGCTGCTGCTGTGTAATCATGGCTGTTCTAATTGTATGGGGAAAACATCCAAGTGTTAAAATAGTTAATTGACTAAACCTCCTGAATTAAGCAGCAAAACCAAAAAAACCCACCAGCACCACCCATCCCAAGCCCCTATGAAAACCCCAAACCACCCCAAACTTTGTCTTTTTTTTGTGTGTGTGTGTTACTTTTTAACCCCTTGAAATATTAGTATGAAGATACGAAGTTGCTTATTGTAACTTACAAACAATGAAGTCACTACACATACAAGAAACAATTTTAAAAATAATGAAAAAAACCCCAATTCCCACAATTCCCTCTAGTTTTTCCAAAAAGTAAAATCCAAAAAATGTCCTATGAAAAAGGCAGGAAATGAAATGCAGGAACATAAGAGTAAGAACAGAAAGTATCCTAGAGATCCCACCAATTGCTGTAGCTTATTTCTTTAAGTTGACATCTAGTAAGACCAGATGATTCAGCCAAACTACTGCAGCTGTGTTTCATTCCTGAGCTCTTTCAGTCCTCCTCTGTCCATTTTGGATAGCCCCAGAAACACTGCAGTGCAGTATTGGCAAGGAGGGAATTACTTAAGACGGAAAATCAAGCTATGGTGGCTCCTCTTGTGGTGTTTTCTTGCTGAGATCTGCATTTTGGAACAGGAGGTAGGGACTGGCTGCATTCAGGTTCTGAAGTCAGGGATCTGACTGCTTGCAAAAAAAGGTTGTGGATAAGGTTTTCTTAAGTGTCCCTGGTGTATGCTGGACAGACAGTATGTTTATTGGTTTGTCTTTTCTTTGATACTAAGCACTCACTGTTTCTACCTAATGCTTTATTTTTAATTGTCCTTGCTCAGACAGTGGAGAATAAGGTAAGGTGCTTTTTGCTGCCTAACATATAAAGGGTGGTAGAGGTAATTGCTGCATGTTGTAGCATGTGATGAAAACTGCATTCTACTGAAAGTAAAAGTTTTCATTACTTTTTTTTTTTTTTTATTGCTTGAAAATCATTGAAATTTATTATAATAAATTCCCTGAATTATCTGGTATATTAAAGTTGAATGGTTCTTTGTACTTTGTATGTACTAAAATATTTTTTGAGACAATTTTCACTTTGATTATCCAATATAATAAGGAATTGTTTTCTAGAGCAGTGTTCTGGGAATGTTCCTCTTTTTATGTTCATCGTGAGAGCTAAATATCCAATTCTTCCAATGTCTTATTTGTGTCTTTGGATGTTTTTTTAATGCCAGAATTTTAAGGGTATAGCACTGTCATAATGCTGCTGTTTAGCTGTGGAGCACACTCATTTGGTAAGAAAAACTTTTGAGGAACCTCAAGGGGTTGGTTGGTGTGTTGGGAGAGAAGGGAGAGGCTGGAAGCATGAACTCCCTGTGCTAAATTGAGCTTTGTACTGAAGAATATTAATGGACAATGACGAAGACAGTCATAGGTGGTGTCTAAACTCAGGATGGGAACTTGAAAGAGCTTTACAACTTAAATTTCTTCCTGAGTTACTATATAGAAGTTTAGTACAGAGATTTGTACTTCATTCATGGTATCTGTAACAATTAGGGGATAATTTGCAATTTACATGCTGGTTTGGTGGGGAAAATGTTGAAAAGTTGCAGGTCTCCTTTTTGTATGACTTTATTCCTGTAGTTTTCTATAAATATCAGTGCTGGGCTATTTTTCCAGCTACTCTGTTTCTAGAATGAGCCAGACTGGGCTTTTCTTGGCTAGTGTGTTACTTTTGTTGGGTTTTACAACCACTTGTTAGCCTGTTAGTTAATATGATTTTGATGCAGAGTAGCCTGGCTGCTTTTTTGTTAGTGGCAGTAGTCTTTCCTTTCTGCCTCCTGAGGATCAAGGTGAATTGTAGCACCTGACCAAGGTAAAAAAATCGGAAAGCCCAGAAAAAGGCCCATTCATAGCTATGGAAGTTGGTGGCATTTCCCCTGACTAGTTAAATGTTACGGAGTCATTTAAACCTGGTAACATCAATGAGAGCCCAGCACATTTTTCTTTGCAATTCTGTGAGTGTTTGAAGTCCTGTAACCAGTTCTGTGTAGCTGCTGAGGCTGATCCATCTTTGCAGCATTCCGTGGAGGATGACAGCTGGGAACACGCTGCCGAGGTGGACTTTTGGTGCTGCTCTGGTTAGTGTCACCTGGGAACATCCTTGCTCTGGTGCTATGGAATAGCTGCTCAGATTTGGCAGAATTCCCTGCCATTGTTGGACTCTGTGGTAGGTGGATGCAAACTTCATTGACAAGAGTTGAGCACTGAAGTTCTTTTGAAAATGTGGCTTTTCGTAGATGGTCGGATGAGATTACTGCAACCTGGCCAAAAAGTGTCTTTGGAGAACAAATATGGAAGACTGTGTACAGGCATTGTAGTAGCACTTGTTGTGTCTCACCCTTACTATCACATCTAGGAATGCATGAAAAGATTGATGGATACTTGTATTAATTAATTACACTTTCAAACTCTTTTTCTCTGCCATGATCAAAAGAGCTGCCCCAAACCAGGTTGCTTTGTTCCAATGATCTGTGCAAATTCTGTCATAGTGGTGGTTTGTTTTTTGTGAAGGAACACTGCAGAACAATTAGTTACTTTCCTTGAATTGGGCTGATGTTTCCAAATGGAAATTAACAGATTTGGTACCAACAAAATGGTGCTGCTCTGAAGATTTTGTGTAATGACACATAATGTGTCTGGGTGGAGAAGTTTGTATGTTTGTGAAGGCAGAAAAAATAAGTTGTGGTTTTTACTTTGAGCACATCCTTCTATAATGTTTTGTTATGAGTACCTTGAGAACAATAGTGGGTAAGAGGAAAATGATGGGTTTAAACAAGTATTTTGGTATGTTACCTATAATTTTTCTTATGTTATTTTAAAAATTTGTCATTAAAAATTTGATACTTCCTCAGTTTCACTAGAATTTTAGAGGAGCTGAAAAGCTTGCTACAGGGTTTTGAATGATGGTAACATAACTTAAACTTTTCTTTCTCTAGGGCAAAGAAAAAACCAAGCAGATTATAGCAAAGCTCTCCTTATTCACAAGAGTAAAGAGAACCCTAACACCTAGCAGAGCATTGAGAAAGCCTGTTCTTCCTCCTGAAGCTGCTGATCAAATGAGATTCAGATAAAACAAAGAAAATGTGAGCAATATAAGAGTTCCAGATTTGGGGAAGGGGAGGGATGTTAGTATGTGAAGACGAGAAGTATACAGACTTGATCAAGAAAACTGTTGCATGAGCTTTGGAAATCAAGAGCTTTTTTGGACTGACAGCTCCCCTGTTAATATTGTTGTTCTCTTCAGTTGTCTATTGAGGAGAATTGTTACATGAGGAGTATATAATCTGCAGACTGACACAGAGTTTACCTGGCAGGAGATAGCTAGTGAAGAGGTTAGAAGAGGTGATGAGTAAGGACAAAGGTTGGGTTGGGAAGAAGACAAAAACTGTCAGATTTTTCCACCTTTATGCTATTCTGACAGCAGCTGTGATGCTGATGAGCTATTTGAGTGGAAAAGGGTCTTTTTAACTGTTCTTAAGGAGAATCTGTTCTAAAGAGCAGATGCTAAGAAAATAGATATATTTTACAGAACCATGTTAGTAGTTTGGGGACTCACCTTTAACCTTATGCCTGTTCCTTGACTTGTGGGTTGGTTGAAACTCTATTCACATGTATTTCAAATTCTTTGGTTGGACTACCACTACTTTGTGTGGCTGGGATCTGGTAAAGTCCTTTCTTGATGATTTTGTTGTTAAGCTTTTAAAATATTTTTTTGGCTGCAAACTGCTAATCTTTGTCTAGCATGAAAATTGAGTACATTTTGAAGGAGAAGGTTTTATTTGGAATTACCGATAGATACACTTTCTCTGATAGGTTTCTTTAACCTTTTGTTTGAGTGCGTAGCTGAAATGGGCTGTACTCAGTCCAAACTTCATCAGCTTTCTAGTTTGTGGTTAGGGGACAAATTGCTACTGCATTTATTAAGGAGTTCATGATTATTTTTTCCCTCCTTCTAAAGCATGGGTATTTGTGTAGGGGACAACATTCTGCCTGACCAGTCTTTTTTCTGCAGAAGTAGGTGGTTAGGACGACTCATGTGGAATATTTTTCTACTTACCTGCCATCTCAAACTTTACTGGAAATCTTTCTTGCTTTGTTTTTAGTTCAGCATCCAGTCATACACATAACTCCTCCTTATATTGCAAACTTAATACAACTTTTTGTGAGGATGAACATTTATTTTTATGACTTTGGTCTGAGTTTTCATGTGCAATGCTTGGTTTCCATTGCACTGCTGCCATGATGGAAGATAGATGCTAAGAATATATAGTGCAAAACCCTATATTGTTGATTATGTTGTGCTTCAAGGTAAAACTTGAATGTGGTAGCAGGGGGCTTGGTTGAAATCGCTGATCAGAACACAGCAGTGAGAGAAAAAGGGGGTTGTATAAAGGGGGCTATATATTACTACAGAAAGTTTTTATTTATAGATATGAGCATGTATTTGCATAATATATTAAACTTAGGGTACTTTTAAAAATAAGTTCTCTGGAGATGATTTTAAAAATTGGGTGATGGCATATTATTAAAGATTTACAATATTCATGTGGGATGAGGAAGGAAATTGTGATTGTCCCCATTCAGATGAATTGAAGATACTGTGGATTTGCCTTAACTGCAGCTGTTTGCATTCTGTCTTCTGTAAGAGCACCAATGAAATCTTTTATTTCAGTGACACACAGAAGCTGCCTGGATTGATAACAAAATGTATCCTTGTTCCAAGATGGGATAACCCTCATTTATACTTACTTGCTGACAGCTATGTTGGTGATAGCTGTGATTAGTAAAACTGGTGCAGTCAACACATGGGAGAATTAATTATTAAAACTATATAAAGAGAAATACACATTGTGAGTTTATGTATATCTAGTTTAATAGTTCTTTTTTTATCAAGGCAGAATAACTGTCTTGAAAAATGGAAGATGTAAAACAAACACACAAACAAAAATAAAAAGAAAAAAACCACTTTTGATGCTGTATGATTAACCTGCAGAACTCACTGATCTGAGTACCACTAGGTATTTTCTGCTCTAGGCTTCAAAATAATTGATTCTAGGGTCAGCAAAGGTATAGCAGAAACAGGAATGCTTAACGGATGCTTTCAGCTACCTTTTTTCCCTTTTTTATATTTTCTCCTTCCAAGTTGCTAGTCAGCTATGCCTACTGAAAGTAAATATTCCTAGGCTGAAATGACATGATGCCAGAATGTCTGTGCTGGAGGTGATGAACCCATCACTAATGTGTTAGAGGTTGTTTTATGATGGAAAATAATCCCAGGTACTGGATTGTACCTGACTTCATGAATGTATGTTGCGGCATTTTTAATCTATTTTGAGACATCTTGCTATACTTTAGGAAGTGCATTTGCATGTGTTCTTAATTTGATTCAAATTGGCAGTTTGATTCTAAAGACAGCAGTAAAAGAACTTCCAGAGAAATGTGAACAGTTAGGAAACAGAATTGTTCACAGAAGCATTTATGATGTTAAGGTGGTAGTCCTCCTTATATACAGAGAGTGTACAGAGCGTACCTTGACCTCTCAGGCTGTTTGTAATGTTATATTATACCTAGTGTTTTCAGATCCTGAAATTGCTTCCTATGGATCATAAAGCACTGGGCTGCAGTTGAGGGAATCATGGGGAAAAAAAAAAAATCTCTTCTGAGACTAAGAAAGTCGGGTGGGCAGGTGATTCTTTTTAACCAGACTTCTAGAAGGATTTAGGCTGGTGACAAGTAATCTGGTCTAAAGATAGTTCCTACTGATGTGGAATGCCTTAGGCCAGGGATGCTACAAAAGGCAAGCAATATTGGTCTTATTTTACAGTTCAGGGGGAAAGGAAGTGGTAAGGGCTCATGGAGCCGTTCAGTGGAACTGATGGAAAAAAATGCTTAATTATTGCTGTGATATCGGAGGCTTCATTGCCTAGATACAATTTTTTTGCAAAAAGTGGAGAATCAGCAGTGTCTGTCCTCTGAATAGTCATTAGTTGTGCAACATCCTTTAATCTGTAGTTTTAGGACCTAAGCCCCTTGCTCTGGCAGTGTCCTCTGCATACTTGTTCCAATTAGAAATTACTCTTTGCATTCAGCGTATCTAGACTATGTCTGCATGACTCTTTATAATGCAAGCAGAAAGTCTTTATCAGCATAAATTCTCCAAGTAATCTCTCAGTATTCTCATTTAGTTTCCAGTGCAACACCTGGAGGCTTTCAGGTTTGAATTTTCCAAAATAAAAATGCACATTTAATTGTTAGATTGCCCTTAATACATTAAATAAAATTGCTGTATTCAGTATTTGTTTGGTACAGGTAAACACGATTTCATTAATGTTAACCAGAAGAGCCCTCTGGCTTTATGCATGCAAAAAGAATTTTCAATTAAAAATGGCAACTTTGTATTCCAAATCTGAAGATGAAAATGTTTCTAAAGCCTTGTGGATGGTGGGGAAAACACCAGTTTTTAATGTATTTCATAAGCATACTCTCCTAAGCAGCAGCAGTCCTGTACAATTCCACCAGAAGTTTCTTTGAAAGGTTGCTGTCTCTTGTATTAAACTTGGTTTTGACTCTGTAACAGTGATGAACACATACTTTTCTGTACTGATGTGAAAATGAGTCAAAAATTTGTAAAGCACTCATCATTTTCACATTAAATGTATTGTAGAAAGTCAACATCATAAAATTTTGTTAATTTTCAAAATCTAGTGTAAGAGAGACAATCGAAGGGACTTGGGGCTTTGTTTCATCCTTGTATCCCATCTGAAGTGATGTGTGGAGACAGTGTGTTCTCAGGATGTCAACAGTATCTATTGATCTGAAATCTCCAGAATAACAGTTGCTATAAACCTTCAGGCAGCAAATACAAGACTTAAGGTTGGCAAGGCAAAATAATAACGTTTTTTTTATATCACAGTCAGAGAGAAACTGGGAAATTGTCTACAGGTTCCAGGTAAAAATGTTTTAATGAGACCAGAGCTGCAGGGATGAAAACTGTCATACACCAGAAGGAATTTGTGTCTTATATAGATTTGCCTTCAGCAGCCTATTCCTAAAGCTTATGTTTACTACAAGAGGATGCAACAAGTTCATTCCTTTCTTAGATTGCCGGGAAACATGTTTTGTAAATCTAAATTCTCAGTTACAAAAAACAGTATAAGCATTGAATTATACAGTATAAATTCTGAAACCACTGAAGTTAAACGTGCTATAGTTTCATTAAACGAGTGGACAATGTTTTTGTCCTCTCTGATATGAGGGGTGCCCTTTGACAAGATAGTTGCCCTTATGCTCTTTTTGTCTTTTTGTTCCTGAATAGGAAGCAATGATTTCGGACACACTGAAGGCCTCATCGAGAATGCTGAAAGATTCTCACTGTGCATGAATGAATGTCTTACATGCAGTTTAATGTTAAAATACTATGATGATGTTGCTTGCTGTGTTAGTTTCTAGAATCTGATAGGTATTTAAGTCAGTGTGAGGAAGCAATTCTTTCTTACCTGGGATATATATGCAGCAGTCAACTGTATAAAATGGAAGAGAAGGAAATGTTTCATGTGGGTTAGTTCCTGTAGGTGTCAGATTTCTTTTTTCAGCTTTGGATGTAAGCTTAGAAAACTTAGTTTGGTTCAAGTGGAAAGAATTCCTTGTGGAAGTGAGTTACTATGATCTCAGTTATCTGAGATGGCCATTTCTAGTTCCACAGTACATCATATCATCAGGCAGCACCTCGGCTTAGATTTCAAGGCTGGATTCATTGAGAGTCAGCACAAATGCATTCTGCCAGGAACTGGCAATGCAAAAGGAATTTGTCGTGTGCCTGCCAGTCAGCAGAGTAGATAGACTGTGGTTTGAAGAGTATCTGTTGCTATTCTGCTAGACTTCTGAAATGTCACTATATTTGAAACTGAGAATCAATTTGATTAACTGAGTGGAAAAGAACAGAATTGAAAAGAACCAGTCTTGGTTAAAAAAAAAAAAAAAAGACAACTCACAATAAATTTAAAAGACAGATTATTTTTTTTTTTTTGATTCCTGGTCTGTGATTTCAGAGATGAAAAGACTTTGTCTTAATATAATTTAAAAACAAGTTGTTTCTGATAAATCATGCAGCATTTTTTTCTTGATGGCACACGTTGGGAGGAAAAAGGGATTTTCTTTGGTGGGTAGAAGTTGAGACATCTTTTGCTAGAGCTGTGTGCTTTGGCCAAAATGATTTGGCTGTGCCATCTGCCTTAACCCTTACTGATCCTTGTTAGGGTTTGTCACAGGTAGTTCAAAGAGACTGTTTCCCAATCACAGCAGGTGTAAATGAAAAACACAGTGAATGACTCCTTGGCTGTGCAGAATTAGTAAAGGAAATGTTGGGCTTACTTTGAAAAGTGGAGGCAATCTGGACTGATGGAAATAGCTTTCTATAAAACCAGAGTATTCAGAATGCAAGTATAAACTGGTTTTGCTAGTTCTTTCTTCAAAGCATATGTAAAACAGTTTTGTAAAAGGAAACCACCTTTAACTTGAAATACTGTGTTTGTCATGGCATTTCCCAGAATATTTGATCCTGAGTATTTTTCTTCTGTGGTTGTCACTACAGTGGTAGATTATTTTTTTGTAACTTCTGGCTCTGTTTACAAAGGAAAAGCTCTAGTGTTGATGCACTTCCTCTGCATGAGACAGACAAATACATCTCAGTTATGGACTTCTCCGGAACACCAGAGGAAGAGATTAAAGTGCATTTCATCCCATGGTCATCGGGTCATCTTTTGATCTTTCCTGTTCTTTAAGTGCTTCTACTAAAAACCTCCCATAGAAATAGGGATCCCAACTGGGGGTTAATTTCACAGGAAAAATGCAATAGCCTTCCTTTATGCTTTCTCTTTCTCTTCTGCATCCATAGATGAGAATCCAAATTGGAATTCAAAATGCAGAACAAAGTACACAGGGTGAGCTTGGGCAGCATGTCTCTTAGCTGTTGTGTTGTGACCCAGGCTTTCAAAGCTTAAGAGGTCCTTTGATTTCTAGAAGAGGTTTTTGATTTCTTGCACTTCAAATGACTTTATACTGTGTTTTGGTAGCCCACTGAGATTTCAAAGTAATTACTGAGAGCTATAGATGGCCAGTGTAAATCAAAATACAAACACTTTGTTATTACCACTGCCTCAGGCTGAATCTTAGAGACATTTTGCCAGCCCATATGTCTTGATTCAAAAGAAGGCCGTTAGCTTTCAAAAAAGTAATCATTGAACATAGTGTCACATAAAAATCATCTTTCTTAAATTAAACCAAACTGTTTTTCTGTTGTGGTTGTGTTTTTTTATTTTTCTTTCTAATAGTTAGTATTGAAACCCTTTTGAAATTTTTCTTCCCATCAGTACAGTGTATGTTAGACTGAAAGTTAATGTTATTCAACATTTTATTGGGTAGTTATTAAAAGTGCAAGTCTTTTGAATATTCCAAAAGAAATTATTGCTACGTTACTGTTTATAAATATTTCCATTTTCATCTCCTAGTAGTGATTTAATGACTTTGTATGAATTTGTGCAATTCTTTCTTTCCTGTTCAGAATCCAGAAATCTGTTAAACACAGGAGGAAGTATATATTGCAATTATTTCCATGAAAGCATAGTCAATCAGGCTTGATAAATTGAGATCCCTGTACTAGGATGTTGGTTTGTTTAATCCTGCAAGACACTTCATGTGAATGTGTAGACTGCTTATGTTGACAGAAATACAGCCAAAAAAGTGTTTAAAAGAGAAAAAAAAAAGTAAACCTCAGCTTACTGTTAATTTTCTCATGTTCAACTTTGAGGTTGGCCTTGCTCTCAACAGAGGGTTGGGCTGGATAACTTTCAGAGATGCCTTTTAACTTCATTATTACTGTGACTGTACTGCACTAATAAGTGGCTGTGAAGAGCTCAGGAATGGCAGAAGCTTCTTGTGCAGAGAATATGCTGTCTGCTGACTTTTTTCAAATGCTTCTATCCTACTTGCTTGCATCGACATAGTGATTTTTCCTGTTGACCTTCATCTGTTCTATTCCATGTATTGATCTCAAGGTTGTCTTCACAGTTGGTTTGCATTAGTTGATGCGAGGAACGTGGATGCCTATGGATCTGTAGTGTGAAGTTTAAAGCAGATAAAGTATGCAATTTCTTTTAACATGAGGAAAAAATAAGGTTTTTCAATATCAGTGCTGCTTTTATATTTCTATAGGAATTGGTATTTGAATGTTTTGCATAAAGGAATTACCTCATCCTTTCCACTGCATGAAGTTATGTCTAGTGCTGGTGACCAGCAGCTTCTCCCCACCCTCCCTTATTCCTCTCAGAATTTCAGCTCAAAGTGTATGCTGAAAATACCCCAGCACTGATTGATAGTTCCTAAATATGCTGAAAAGAAACAATGAGCAGTGCTTCAAGCATGACAAGTGCCTGGAGGAAAAAATAATAAATCTGTAGTTCCTCTGTACAAACAAGGGAGAGGAAAATACCAAGACTTCTGACCTCATGCAAGGCAAAATTGATGGATGGTTTTCTGCTTTCAACCTTGCCACTCCAGTTCAACTTCAATCACTGTCTACACATTTTTTTTGAGAATATTTGCCTTTTGTCTATCTGTTGCTTGTCTGTGCTCTGTACAGCCTCAATGGTGGGGCTTTTACCAGAACGTAGGCTGAGAGGTGGCTGGTTGTAAGAACTGGTCCCTGCAGCAAGACACCCTCATGCTTAAGAGCTATAGAGTCAAGATTCCTATGGCACTCTCCCTGATTAGCTTTAATTTTTTTTTTTACACGTATTCATTGAATAAACTGGTAACATGTTGTCACCAGTAAACTGCTTTCAGCTTGCATTATTGTTTTAGCAACTCATCAGGGTATGACAGTCTATGTTGCATATCATAATCATGCTCATAAGGAGAAGCACAGCTGAGTCAGCAGACTTGTCTAAAGGATGGTAAGGGAAAGATGTACTTTTATTTTAGTAAGTACATGCTAAGAGTTGATTAGAAGCTGTGAAATGCTGAAATATAAGATGAAGGAAAAGTTCAGATTGTTTGAATAATTTAATTTTAAGATAAAGATTTCAGTGTGATAACTTGAAGCAGTAATTCTTGGTGATGGAAAGCACAGGAGCTGGGAAGACTGAACATAGGAATAGGCTGCCCAGGGAGGTGGTGGATTCTCTGTCCCTGGAGGTTTTTAAGAGACTGGATGTGGTACTCGGTGCCATGGTCTGGTAACCATGGTAGTAGTGGAACAAGGGTTGGACTTGATAATCTCAGAGGTTTTTTCCAACCTGGATGATTCTATGAACAGCTGGAAATACCACTCCAGGTACCTGATTATTTGGATCTCTGAGGATATTCTGTAAAGTTCAGAAGAAAACTCTTCGAAGAAACTGATTAAATCTGGTTCCCTAAAACATATTCTACATCCCTTTTTTTACCCCTACTCCCCCATCCTCAATTTAAAAAAAAACCAAAAAAACAAAAAAACCCAAAACTTCCAGCCACTCTCTGCTGCTACAGTATTGGAGAAGATTAAAACCTTGAAGTTTGTCTTGGCTGGTTTGGGTGTAATTCTGTACTGACTGGCCAACTCACAGACCACGCAAAGGCAATGAGGTTGCACTTTTTACAGCCTCTTGTTCACTAGGGCATTACATTAAGTTTCTCTTTCTGTTCCCCCACATAGCCGCTCATTTTCATGAAACTTCTCAGTCCAGTTGGTTCCCAAGTGTTTTTGAGAGGGTGGAAGGAGAGACAGTACAATCACAAGTCCTATCTCATCAACAACTAGAGGGAAAAAACAGCCAGTGCTACCAAGGAAATGTCCTAGTTAGGATGGCTTTACCGTTTTTAGATGAAAACATATAAACTGTTTATTGAAGAGGAAAGCTTGAATCATTGGATTGGTCAGTCTTCTTATGTGTTCTTTAGCTCCCTGTCAAACTTCAGGTTTAATTTACACAGCTTAATTTAGATACTGTGCATGTGGTGCTGTTCTGTTTGTATAACTTGTTCTTAGTGCAAATTGTAATGTTTTGAAAAAGTCTTTCTGTTCTAAGCAGTAACTAAATAAGACTGTATAGAATCATAGAATGGTGTGGGTTGGAAATGACCTCAAAGCTCATCTAGTTCCAACCCTCCTGCCATGGGCAGACATCTCTCACCAGCCCAGGTTGCTAAAAGCTCCATCCATCCTGACCTTAAATACCTCAAGGCAGGGGGCATCCACAACTTCCCTGGGTAGCCAATTCCTGTGAAGAATTTCTTCCTAATGTCTAACCTAGATCTACCCAGTTATCACTCCATGCCCTTATAGGAAGTCCCTCCCCAGCTTTCCTGTAGGCTGCCTTCAGATATGGGAATACTGCTGCAGGGTCTCCCCAGAGCCTCCTCTTCTCCAGGCTGAACAGCCACAACTTTCTCAGCCTGTCTTCATGGGAGAGGTGCTCTGATCATCTTCATGGCCCTCCTCTGGACTTACTCCAGCAGCTCCACGTCCTTTTCCTGTTGACTCTAGGACTCAGACAAGGTACTCCAGGTTGGGTCTCATGAGAGCAGAGTGGAAGAGGAGAATCATCTCCCTTGACCTGCTTTCCACCTCTTGATGCAGCCCAGGATGCAACTGGCAGCTGCAAGCACACATTTCCTGCCTGTGTCGAGCTTTTCATCAAATAATACCCCTAAGTCCTTCTCAGGACTGCTCTCAATTCATTCTCTGCCCAGGCTGTAATTATGCTTGGGATTGCCCTGACACAGGTGCAGGATCTTTCATTTGGCCTTATTGACTTTCCTGAAGTAGGCATGGCCCCACCTCTCAAGCCTGCCAAGGTCCCTCTGGGTGGTCTTTGTTCTCTGGGGTATGGCTGCTGCACCAGCTTGGTGCCATCAGCAACCTTGCCGACTTGGAAACTCGTGTCTTATGTTAACCTCTTCTCTGGTAGTATAACAGAAACATTTATTTCAAATAACTTCTTGACCTTTCAAATTTTAAAAACCTGTCAAAAGCTTATTTGAATTGTATTATCAATAAATTGAAAGTGTCTTCATGGAGAGCTTGCTATGTGCCGAGTCCTGTGGTTCCTTTTGCAGACAATTTTTTTGGGGTGTTTTTGCTTACATAAGAGCTAAATTTTTTTTCCTTTGTTTGTTTTTTAATACAAGTTTATTTTGAATTTTTATAGACACTTTACTGTATTTCTGGGTTGCAAATCAGATTTATTCCCAAAAAGCAAATAAAAAAAAATATGCGAAATATGTGATATAGTACAGAACACTAATGTACATTTCTAGGATGTTTGCCCTCCCTGTGGTGAGAGCAAGTGTTCTTGCTTAAGAAAAGAGCAAAGTGCTCTTTGTTTAGGAAGTCCCTTGCTTTCAAATTCTTGTAACATCTTTGTCGTTAAATACACTTTTGCTTCCAGTTTCCTACCCTCTATACTGGTTTGAGTATGAGTTAAGTAACAATGAATTTTTGTAACCTTAATTATAGTATATACAGCCTGAAAGATTAACTGAGATCCACCTTTAGATGCTTGAGTACCACTTATGTTGTGTAACAGGAGTAGTGACAGAAGTGGAGCTCAGTGAGACGTGACTGGAGCAAGCAGCGTCACCCAGCTGATGACCAGAACCATCTCGCTTCTGTTACTCTGCAGAAGTGTGAACAGGAGCACATGCTAGCAGCAGGAGAGGTGGCAGAAAGAATGTAATCAACAGTAGACAGAACTGACTGTGGTGACTGAGCCTCTTTTTGAGTGCTTCTCTGTCCTGAAAGGTGATTGTCCCAGATTCAGTGGTTTTAAGAGATTTAAAAGTAATACTGTTCTACTGTTATGATTTTTCCTGGGGATAAGAAGTTGGAGCTTAAGAAATAACAAGTGGTGAACTAGGAGTTAGTTTGCTGAACCAAGAACCAGAATCTTTGACTTGGTGGCAGCTTGCCATGCCTTTAGGAATTGAAGGACCCCACCAGAACTGGTCTATCTGGAATGTTCTAGCCACTTCTTGCATTCTGAGGGAGTTATCTTCACTGCTATAGTGTCTTACTGAGGAGGGACCTAAAAATCTCTTAACAGTTTGAAACAGGATTATGGGGACACAATCTGAGTCCTGCTGCTCAAGGTTCCTGAAGAGGAAAAGACGACATTGCAGATGACACCCTGTAGTGGTATGTAAATCATAATAGAAAGCTGCTTGAAAAACGTGGGCAGCTGAAATGTTTGTATGATCTCCACTTGTCTTCATCACCGATGGCATACTTACATGCATGAGGACATAGCTCTGTGCAAACAATTGTTTGATTTGTGTGTGCAGTTTAGCAGGCACCGTGTTTCCCCACCTTCTTGTTAAATACAGATCTTTCATTTCAAGAAAAAGGTTTTGGTGTTCTTTTAAGCTTCGTTCTTTGTTGTACTTAATTACTGTATTTCACGAATGGCTTCTGCTGCATTAAAAATTCTCTCTGTTCAGAGTATTGTGGAAGAGAATTGGTCACTAAGCTGGCTGCTCTGGTGCTGTGCTGGCTTAGCTCTTCTGGTTTGATCTACTTCATAAAAATATAAAAGCTGAAGCACACAAAACTTACTGTTAAATATTGCATAGTTACTTTTATTTATTGATGTGCTTTCTGGTTGCTTTCTGTGCCAAGATACCTGATATGTCAGTTCCAAAAGTGGAGTCCTGTGGAACCCTGTGCAGTTTATTTTGGTATGAAATCTCTCGCCAGCTGACAGTCCACCCCCTGAGTGGTTTCATATCTCTGTGAAACTCTCACCTGCTGCTTGTTCAACATTTGGAACTCTTTCTCAGTTAAATCTTGAATATTCTCCTTCTCATACTCCTGACTAATTATTCAATTTCCATGATGAAATTGTGCTTTAATCATCTTCAGTTTCTTTTTGTTTGGAAGCTAACAGAAGCAGACATTCAGTACGTTGTATTCTATGACCTAGAAGCTCAGGTGTGCTCTTTTAATTTGCCAGTTCTCCTTCCAGCATCTCTTTTTAGTGCCTTTTTTTCTGAATTTCTTCTGTTGGTCAGAATCAGGCCATGCCTTGTTTTATTCTGGCATTTTAAGGAGAAGCATGTTCTCTGTGTTGTTCTTACCAATCAGTGTGCTTGAAGATGCTTTTGACTTCAAGGGTTGACAGGATGGTAGGGGTCTTGAATATGATTAAAAAAAAAAAGCAGTTGCATTGTGAAAAGATATATTGCTATATATATACAAATTAGAAATTGGAGAACTGAAAGTCATTAAAGATTTCTAAACTACAAGTTCTAAATGAAGCAAGAGGAGCAAATCCACAGGTAGCCAAATTTCACTAGTCTGGATGTTCACAGAGTTTCACTTTCTTACCCTTTCTTGCTCATCTCTTTTTGTTTTTTTTACAGCTACAACAAAGTATCAGGTCCTAAACTGATGACTGGGTTCCTGTCTGTCCAGCCACAGATGTTCATCAATGGAAATCATGTATTGGGCAATGTCTAAAGTTAGATTACTTTTTTCAGCTGCTTTCTATTGTCACTGATAGCACCGCTCCTTAACATCTTTGTCTTCTAGACTCACATTCTCAGCATCCTATCTTGTTTTTTGTGTGCTGGTTACAACTTCTTAAATTGCCTCTTCAGAGTCATAATTATCTGGGATTTTTTTTATGCTTGCTGCTGAACCTTTAGTTTAGGCTTTTGCTCTTAAAAAAAGACTGAATTTCCTTATTAATGAGAACTGCAAGTGTCTTTAAGTTAAGGATGGATATTGTTATGCCAAGGCATTAGACTCTGCAGGCTTTAAAGAGCAAACAAGAAACATGCAGACATTGATCCAAAATATGAACCGGTTTATACTTCCTTTTCAGTTGTTGTAGAAACTGGTTTGTTTGGGTTGTGTATTTATTTTTGGTGGTTTTAAATAAGACCAAATAATTTGATCTATGTCTTGGGTTATGAGGATGGTTTCCGTGGGCCCTCACCTTGTTTGATGAAGGTACAGAAAGTCTTTACTCTGGGGCAGTGCAGTGTGGATAAGGCTTTCAGCACTTCTACCCTTGCTCAGCTGATGTTAGTGAAGACATGAAATGTTACCCTTAATGAGGTGAAATGATTTTTCTTTTTGTTTCTAGAAATAACTGTTGGCATCAGAAATGAAAGAAACTACTTTGTCTGTTTATTCTCTATGGAGAATTCTGTACCAAAAATAGAGGTGCAGATATTATCTACAGGAAAATGTTTCACTACAAGTTTTTGTTTTGGGTTTAGCAAAGGAAGACATACAAAAATTGTCTACAGGAAAGTTTTTATATTTGAAATGTGAGGTGTTTTACTCCGTTTGTGGTACTGTTGGTCATTTAAAATTAAGAAATTAACTGGGCCTCATTTCTTCGTTCTACTTCTTGAAGCTGAATTGTAACTGCAAGGGGTGAGGCAACTTTAGGGGTGTGGGATAGGTTTGTATTTCAGGTGCCAATTAACACGGTTCCTTTCTCTTGTAAATAGCCAAGCATTTCTCTTATGTAAATAGGTGTTTTATCCTCCCTTCTCCTTCCCTGTGGTGAGGTTTTCTTGAGACTTTTCTTGAGGCATTTGACTACAAGATAAGCAAGCAAGTTACTGAAAACAGATTTAATCTGTAGTATTCTTCCTCTGTTGATTCTGCTAATGCTTTGCATGCTCACCTAGAAAAGTCACAATCCAAGATAATAAGTACTGTAATACAGTCTTCATCTACAAAATATTTTCAGCTGCCTGTCAGCTGTGCTATGTCCTGGTGAGTTAATCAAGTGCCCATGTTATGTAGGCCCTGATTTTCTGTCAGTTGTGACTCATATCACGTTTGTTTCATATGTGGATGTATGATGAAAATGTTGGAAAGTGTGTAATAAGTAAAAACCTGTAGTTATGTCTAAAGCAGACTTAGATAAGGCTGACTTACATTTTGTTAGCTGCACAGATTCCAAATAACCTGTATACTGATGGTTGGCTGCTTTTTACAGTGGTATGGGAGCAGTCTTGTGTGTGATACAGTACCAGTGTGCCTTCTCCACCACACCCCTCACTGCATCCTCTAATGGCTTAACTTCAATATTCAGGGCATTTTTCAGAGAGTGAGATGGAAGAATACAAACTCCCTTCTTCTTTGTTCAGAGAATATTGCCCATAATTAACTAGTATTTTGCTTTCAGGAATAGGTTTTAATTCTTCACCTTTCTAGAGCCTTAAAAAATATAGACTATTTTACATGTTTGCTATGTTTAATATACATAGGTAGTTATGTATGCATTATGTTTAAATGATGTGTGGACACGTGTTACGAGCACATTCTGTTTTTATGTAGGCTTTCAAAGATGCTGTATTTGTTTCATTTAAATGGAAAAAGAGATCTTTCTCAGAAGTTGTCTTGTATTTGCTTCACAGAAACTATCTTAAAGCATGGACACCAGTAAGAAGACAGACCCCCCTTTATCTGTAGAAATGGTACAACAAAGGGCCAATCCTGATCGCAGTCCTTCAGCATCAATTTATGTTCCAGAGCAAGGTGGCTACAAAGAGAAATTTGTAAATGCTGTGGAAGATAAGTACAAATGTGAAAAATGTCGTCTCATCTTATGCAACCCTAAACAGACTGAATGTGGACACAGATTCTGTGAGACCTGCATGAATGCCTTGCTAAGGTATGGTTTTTGTTGTAATGGAATATGTTGATACCTTTAAATCTTGTGAACTGCTCAAAATAGTGTGGATGCCACTGTAATTTTAGGAGTGGATTAAGCCAATGCCCTGGCTTCTTCTGCTTGTTGCTTGCTTGCTTATTTGTTATCCATATGCTGGTGCAAACATTTGTGTTCTGTTCTGGGCCAGGATGAGGCAACCAGACTTTACATCAGTATGTTGGAATAGTTGTTAAAGTGGTTTAATCCCAGGTAGAGATGTGTTAGTCAAGCAATTCATTGCTCATGGAGCCTAGATGGAGTAGCTATTTTTTTGTGGCTTTTAACATGGCTGACATTTGGGTGTAAAATACACTCAGTGAATCATGGCTGTGAGCCTACAGAGGCTCCTTGGAGTGGTAATACCTAACCCTGCTGTGCCTTATAGTTGAGTATTGGGACTCTTGGATAAATGTAGCTGCTTTTGGATCTTCCCTTCCCCATAACCCTTCCAATTGTATGTCCTCAGGCTTTATGTATGTTGATTCCAGTAGGGTAAAAAAGGCTGGCTTCTCTTTCACAGAGATGTTTGGGCCAGAGTGCAAAGTGTGTGAATGAATGTTACAGACATAAAGTGAATGCTGAGAGATGCAATCTTTCACCATTCTAGGTAAGAATTAAAAGTATAATATTTCAAAGAGTATGTAACATACTCATATTGAAGCATATGTGCATCAATACACATGTATGTCTTTGCTTCTCAGCTTTGATTCATTGCTACTGACTGTGTTCAGTAGTACAATTTCAAAATTTGGTCTCATGTTTGGACACCATTCTGCAAGCCTTAATCTCCTGGGCTAAATAAGCAATCGGTACTTTAATTTACTGCTGGGAAAGCAGAGGTACAGAAGAGGGTGAGCTCACTGGATGTTGTGCACTGGACTTTGGAAGGCCCCAATGATCTCCTGTTTACTGTTTGTGACCATCCTGACTCTAGGCATTAGTTTATAGTTCACTTAGAAGTATTGTAATCTCAGGTAGATATAAATCAATACTACATGCAGCATGGCAAAAAGGTTTGGAGAATATTATATTGCTCTGCTTCATGATGAAGAATAACCTCTGTATTGGACAAACACAGCAGTCCATAGGTCACTAATACATTCCTGTAGGTTTTGTGCTACAGCATGTCAAATGGAAAGCAACAACAAAAAACCAGCACCAACTTTTCCTTCAATACACATTTTTAGTGAGGTGCAGTTTGTAATTAAGAAATACAGTTATTTCTTTCTGAATCTATGCACTTGGAAGACTCTCACATGGTTAATAACCGTTTAGAAAAAACCAAACACCTGCTTTGCTTGGGTGTGTGCAGATGGACAGAGCAGATCTTTAAGAATCTAAACAGTAACAATCCTGGGACTGCTGGAATCTGGGTAGTTTCCCTTCCCTGCTGTGGGACATGCATGCATACTTATTCCAGTGCAGTTAAAATATGAGTAATGAATTTTACCTTCCTGACTTTCCAACTGGTGTGTTCTTGAACAGGACACATGAGTAGCACTATCTACCACCTTGCTCTCCTATTTGAGTTATTTTACCATACTTAAGGGCTCATTGCAAACAAATCCCTTATTAAAATTAAATGCACATCTCCTTTTTTTTGAGAAATAAAAACTGTGCCATAAAACTGGAAGTAAAGTTTACATGGTTTCTGTGTTTGACACCAAAATGTTGCAGTGTTGTTGTGCTTCTGCTGTACACACACACTGATTACATGCTGGCAGGGGATGCTTGAGTGAATTCAGTAAAAGCAAGGAGATTACAATATTGTATTAAATACTATATGCCCGTAAGTAGATTGGTTTCCTTTTTTTTTTTCCCCTAAGAAAAGGAAAATGTTTAAGAAAATATTACAGATAGTGAATCTGCAAGGTAGTTAAGATACTCATAAATATAGGGCAGAGAAGTCAGTTCAAGGATTATAAGCCAGTGAGATGATTCAAATAACCATATTGATTGTATGTATAACATAATCAAACTTATTCATCTTTTTATATTGATTTGCGCTGCTGCTTGCACTGCAGCTTAGCTTGCCTGCCAGTGAGTTGCTTTTTACAAGAATTTACCTAGCTTTCACCTAGCATTTTTCATCCATGGGTTTTGGGGCTTTACAAGTGAGATCAGTATAACTGTCCTCATTTTACATGGGGAAAAGGAACTAATAAGGAACAAGGGAATTTACACTATGACACCTAGCAGATCAGAGTTGGAAACACCTGTAGGACCACAGGCTTCTTACAACAACAGTTGTCAACAGTTTGGTTTCTGTCCACACACTGCTCTGCTCCTCAACCTACCTCTTGTCTAAGAGATCACGAGTTTGGTTATTAGTTTACCAAAACAGCTACAGGGTAGTAGTTCAGATAAAGGAGGCAGGAAGGTTCTGTAACAATTGCTAAAAGTAGAACAGACTCAAAGGAGATGGACATAAACACTTATTACCCTAGAAGGATGTATAATAGATGTCAAAGTAAAGTTTAATTAGTTGATTTTTGAAAAAGAACTGGGTAATTGAAGAGATGGTATTTTTCCTATTTGCACAGACAGGTTGAGAAGTGATGAAAATTGTGGATCAGGTGCAAGCTGTAAAATAAGGGATGAATTTTTGCTGCCTTGACAAAAGCCATTGCATAAGGGGCTGGAGGCATTGTGGAGATCTTATTTACTTGACAATGCCAGATACTCTCCCCTGAAAACTCAATGTTAAATTCTTTTAAAATAATATTTATCTTATTACAATGAACTGTATTCACTTTTAATGATTTTTAAAATATATTGTATTATCATAACTATATGGCTCAAATGGAAATTTTTGTACTACAAAAATTCAGATGAGTTTAAATAGTTTTTCTGTTTTCTCTCCAGTTCTTCTAGTCCAAAATGTACAGCGTGTCAAGAAAGCATAGTAAAAGATAAGGTATTGTTAAAATTGTTTCTTATTCAAGAGTATTGAATTGTGTGGTGTGCATAAGATGTGTTATTGCTGTGTGGGAATAATTTCATAAGCCTAATAAGCTACCTGCAGAAGATGGTTTTGTTATAAAACTCAAGACGTGCATATTATTTAGGAAGACAACCCGTTTTTACCAGTAAACACATCTTGTTTTCATAGCTGGGTGCTGCAGCAACAGATTGCAGTTACCTTCCCATCAGCTGGGAGGATGATAAGAAGTATTGTATCTTCAGTAGATACAGAGGTGTGGCAGATGCAGGCAAACTTTGCTTCTGATTTGGCTGTAGAGCAGTGTCTACTGCTTCCCTAATTTGCTTTTACTGTCTTGTTCTGTGAACCGAGCTAGAAGCAGAACAGTGTGGAGTTACAGAAACTTCAATAGACTCAGCATATCTTTATGTGGATAAGCTGTTTCACTGATAACCCTCTTTGCTGTTTTTTCACAATAAAACCTTATGTTGCCTTTGAAAGGTTGAGGGTGGAAACAAATGATACATGGTTTACACATGTGTTATGTTAGATTTTTTTTTTAAAGTGCTTAGAAAATTCTTTGTGTCAGTAGTCTTCATTGCCTAAATAAATACATCTAATAGTTAACCTTTTCAGGAAAATGTTAGTGGGTACACATATCTCTCTTAACAGAAAGTAGTTCCCTGAACAGTGCTCAGTAGTTTTGACATGGATGTGCTCTTCAGGAGCTCACACCAATAATCATGATGCCTGCTTTATTTTTCTTTGTTCTTTTGACTCTGTCTTGATAGCTCCCAATATACATAAATGTGTACATTTGGAGGTAATACAGGAGAGTGTGTATTAAGTACATGTTAGTGTAACGTGTGCAAGCCAGTAATTTTCATGAAACTGGAAACCACTCTCTTCCCATAAAATTGCTGATGGCTTTTAAACAGTCCTGGCCAAACTGTTCCAAGAATTGCCTTCTTATGTTAACTTCAGTCAGCAAAACTGCATGTAGTAGCACTGTGAATTACTTTGGAAAAAATACTACAGTACTGGAAATGGATTATTCAGATGAAATTTGTTGATTCAATAAACTTCACATTATGTATCTGAAAATTCAACAGAAATCAGTGACCTGTGTCAGATGAGAATGGATGAGAATGGCTGTAGCATTTCCTTCTTCACTGGTGCTGGACATAGATTTCATAGTCACTGAGCAGATCTGGGCATAGTTCTGTGTTGATGCTGTTAAATGTTGGCATGCAGAGTAATTACAGAGTAAAAGTGTAATAGAGAGTTCTAGCTTATGCATATTAATGTCAAGCTTAGCATATTAATGGCAAGCAAATAGAAAAAAAAAATTAAACCAGCTCTTTTTTGTACTTTTATCTGTATTTATAGTGAAAGTGAAAGAGAAGTAGAGCATCTGTCCAAAATGCTCTCACTGGGATGTTTCATAGTGGAGGAATCTCTGATATGCACATTCAAGAAAAAATGGTTAGGATTTTATTTCTGACACATAAGCTAAAATTAAATGATACCACTGTAGCCAGATTGCACAGCCTTGACTTTATTTGAACTTGTATAATCTTGAGTGGTTTTAAATTTCTAAAATTAGGTGATTTTTGATTTTTCAGGTATTTAAAGATAATTGTTGCAGGAGAGAACTACTTGCCCTTCAGATATACTGCAGAAATGAAAACAAGGGCTGTAAAGAGCAGCTGTCATTGGGTCAGTTACTGGTAAGTAACTTAATATAGTCATAAGCTTCCTTACGAGTTAAGGAATGAGAAGAAATCAAGCAAATGAAAACCCCAGTCCATTTCTTGACTTATGCTAGTGGTTAGTCTGATTTATACAGGTCAAAATAGAGTGAAACTGTTCTGAAACTCAGCTTTCCAATAAGCTATAAGGAATTGTAAAAAAATTGTGACTGTGTGACACTAAAACTCAGAAATGTAAATGCATGAAGCAAAGGGGAACAAGGAGGGAGGACTGAAACTGGGAAAAATCTTAATGTGTACTTTACAAATGTGAAAAATTCAAATTCCTTTTTGGTGTGCGTATAATGTTTTTTTTTACCATTCCTAATCTTCTATAAGTGGTGGTTTATGCATGGAGTTAATCTTTGGCTTCTTCAGACTTAGAGAAAGTAACTTACAGCTTTTTTTCATGAAGGCATAAAATAGCAGTAATCTAGAATTTAACAATCAGAAGGGATGGCTACACAGTGATCTGCAGTGAGGTTTGTAGGTACTTAAACTTGCTTTGAATGAGCAAGCTCAGTACTTTAACTAGAGCGTCATGTATGTTTATTTTAAATACACCTTGAAAAAGAATGCTTACCTTCTGTTTTGTTTAAATAGCCTGTGTGGATTTCAAGCTGTGCTTAAAAGTGTAACAGTAGTTTATGTACATCTAAAATACAATTAAATTTGCTGTCTCAGTAAATGGAGTGTAAAGTTAGAATGATATTCCTGAGTAGATTTGTTAGTGCTTGCTCTTGCAAAATAATAGTGCAAAAATAGCTTTTCTTATTTTGATTTAGTTACAGTTTTTATAGTTTTGATTTATAGTTATTTAATGTGGCACATCTCAAAGGACAGAAGACGTGCAAAACTTAGTTGGCTTGACTATTTTATCTTCATTTAATCTTTCAGATGCATTTGAAAACTGATTGTCAGTTTGAAGAACTGTCGTGTCCTCGTGCTGATTGCAAAGAAAAAATACTGAGAAAAGATTTGCCAGACCATATAGAAAAGACTTGTAAATACCGGGAGACAACCTGTAAATACTGTAAAAGCCAAGTCCCAATGATAATGTTGCAGGTGAAGTATTTTCTTGTGTCTAGAACAATATTCTGAATATTAATGTGGAATAATAATTCCTCTTGGGCTTCTTTTTTCTGATGTTCAGATACTCCATTTAAAAAATATCCTACCCATTGCATAATATGTATGCTGCTTTTTACTGTGCCTTTTGGGTTTTTTGCTTAAACTGATACAATAAATGCAACTACCATGATAACAAATGTTGTGCAGGAAAATCAAAAGCATAGCAATTGACTTGCATATAATCCTCTTCGTTTGCAGAACCATCAATGGTACCTGAGAGGTTTAGGCAGAGGTACTGCTGTTTGTGGCATACAAGTAGCTTTTCTTATAAGGCACATGCTGTGAGCTACCAGTACAGAGCAGAAGTTCAGAAAGTCATACTTACTTTACACATGGAACTGTAACTTGGCTCTGTGTGTGTTATTTTGCATTGAACTGTTTTATGCTGAATCTTTCTTGCTGTTATTCTAACATTTTTTAAAAAACATTTACATAATTTCCATAGCTTGGTAGTCTCAAATTTCAGACCTTTTTAGTCTAGTAAGAGTGATGGGAATTTTGTTTTCATTTATGTTCTTGTGTATTGTATTGTTTGTTAAGTGAAGTCTCATGATGATAAGCATTCTTTGCTCAGAGATGTTACAAAAAGGCACAGGTAGAACCTCACCAAGTTGTGATTTAGATTGGGCTTTCTCTTCTTTGAGTGTATGCTTGCAAGGGCTGATATTTCAATAATTGTGCATTACCTAGCATAAGGTGGCTGAGATGTGAAAATATTCAGGAAAAAATAAGATTACACTGTCTTTATTCTAGCACATTCTGATAGAGATGAAACTGTATTTAGATTATGCACGCTGTTCTTCCAGATTTGCCTTTAGGCTGGGAATTCAGTGAATATTAAATATGTCTTGTTGAACAAACTGGATTTGCATATCTAAGCCACAAGCTTAGAAACTGCTGACAGTTTCTTTCTATAGGAGCAATGTAGTTATAATTTTGGGAGTTTGAAGTCATCTTTACATTTTGAGGAACATCAAACTCTGTTTTAGAGCTTTGTCTTTTACCAGATGTTGATGAATTTAACGTTTATGAAGTCTTTAAACTAGCAGTAGCTTTCAAGATATTTAGAAGCTGAGACAGGTTTTAGTCTACTAGATTTTTAATTCACAGTGGTATATGACTGAGGAACAGAAAAGAGTGTCAATAAAGTTCTTGTTGCCCAGAATCTCAAGTTGTTGAATTCTGAGTTTCTTAAAAGGGAATAGAACTAGCTTATTCAGAGGGACAAAAAAGTTTAAAATGTAGTTGAGATGCCAGTATTTTGATTGTATTAAAGTTAGTACCACTATTCACCTGCCTTTAAAAGTAAGTTAGAAGAGTTCCAAGCATTGTTAAGTTGTTCTCATGTTATCTTTAGCTTATATGTTGTTTCGGTACATAGCAAAAGAACATTTTTGCTTCCATACTGCTCTAAGTGTTCATAAAACTCCACAATTAAAAGATTAGTAATTGGCTGCTATTTTTAATTTGTTTCCTAGATTTTTTAGAAGTTCAGTGATTATAATAGTGGAGGTGCTTTTATTTGTTGTGGCCTGATAAAATGTTACCTTGTGAGACTGCATGTTTGAATGAAAGGCTCCTTTTGACTTCTCACTTGAGTTTTGTCACCCAGAGCTCGAGTCCATCTCTAGCTTCTGTATCCTAAAATTTTCTTCAATGTAATTATGACTGAAGCAGGCTGAAAATGAAGCTAGAGGAAGCATACCAAGAAAAAAGGTATGCAAATGGAAACAAAAATAGTTTTAATGGAGTAGGTATGGTTCATGTCTTCATAGAATCCCATGACCAGTGGAGTAGGAAATCCCTGTGACTGCAGGCAGTCTCTTTAGTTGACAATGTTAGTACGCCTTTTTTTTTTTTTTTAGATTGCACTTGTTTTGCCTGCACTTTCACTAGGTGAGTTAACTTCTTAGTTTCTTTTGTTTAAACCATCCAAAAGCTTGGGGGGAGGAGGTTTGTCACAAAGCTATGTCTTCCATCCTGTGACTCCTGGCAAATAAAGATGGTGCATTGTTAAATCAGAAAATAGAAGCTTGAAATGCTTCTGAATTACTACATTTTTTGGCAGATAATACACAAAACTGCTTGGAAGAGTTTCTGCTGTAAAGTTGGTATTTGGTATACATGGAAGGACAGCATTACTTAAGACTCTTCACTACCACCCTATACTCAAAGAGATTGTCCCAGGCAAGTTAATCTGGATTCAGTAGCCTGAAAGACTTCTCAGAAGACTGAGTCAGCCACTAAGACAGGAGATATTGTCACCTTGGTCCCTTGTTGCTGGTCAGGAACCAGACGTGTTCCCAGCATGGCACTGGCTTCTCTGAGGAGCCATGTTTGTATCCTGCCTTCCTCTCATTAGTACCAGGTGTGCCCTGCATGTGGTGTTACCACCTTACATGCTGCATTTGAATAGTGGTTTTGTGTGCTGGACTGTGTGAATTTAGTTGGTCAGTAGGAAGAAGATTCTGCTACTGGAATGGCATTAGTCTGGTATATCCTGAAGTCACTGGAAAGGCTCCCCTTGGTTTCAGTCGGTGGGCCCTGGAATGAGGAGCAAGGAGGAGAACTGGAGAAGGGGTTGAGGAGTTGCATACTGCCTTGTTGTCATAAACTGAAAAGGTCACAGCCTTTGACAGATAGTTTGATTATGTTAGAGGAGAAAGTGAGTTAAAATTAGAGAACCAGTATTAGAAAGGAGCATTAATTTTCTAGTTTTGTAATTGATAAACCATTAAAGAATTTTCTAGGGCGGTAGAGTCCCAAAGGTGTGCAGTAGTGTGTGAGGTCCCACACCTGATTACAGGTGTGTTTAGAATATAAGGGGAGATCCAGGTCCAGGTCTTGAGTTGCAGCAGAAATGGTCCTGTGGGCCATCACCTTTCAGAAGAGTACCATCTTCTCCCAGAGGTTACTCTGGGGTTAGCATGGCTCCTGGTTGGGTGTCCATGTCTTGGTGGAGAGGGACTGAAGCTCACCCTTCATCTACATGTTTTGGGAGGCTGTCCCAACTCTCTGGCTAAGGAGCAGCTTAGGTTTCTTTGCTTTCACTCCCTGTGACTGCCACTTTCTAAATGTGCTAATTTTAATGTGGTACCTGGTGCAAGGTAGGTATGTATACAGTTCCAAACATTTGCAGATTTATGTCAAAGTTCTTAACCAAGGCCTTTCACATCTTAAGGTTTGAGTTTCCTTCAGGTCTTGATTTATTAAAAAAAAAAAATGTTATTACTGGGCACAAAGGGCATGTTGTTTGTTCTTCCTTTTCTAACAGGCGTGTACCTTTAGACTTTTGTTTCCTTTGCTTTTTTTTATATACCAAAACCTAAAAAAATTGTTTCAAGTTGAATGGGACATGTCACTTGACTCAAAACATCATCTTTTACCCAGGTTTTTTCATTTTGTTGAGAAAAACTGAGGAAAAATGTATTATTATTATTATCTTGGGCCTGATTTTCTTCCCTCCCTATAGAGATATAGTTTGACAGCTCTGATGAAGTGTATGTCATCATCTAGGTTCAGATGAAAATGCCTGCTTAGAAATACGATAAAATTTCAACATCTTGTTTAACATTGGGTATATAACAGTGAATGTGGATGTTTGGGAATCAAAATGGAAAAGAATTGGAAGGAGAATATCCATACAGAGTAAAAAGTGATTTTCTCAGAGTGGCCAGTGTACATTTCTGGAGAGCTTCTCCCTGCACTCTATACCCTTACTGAAAAGGACATCTCCAGTGGTTCTGCTCTCTTAAAAGATGTCCAATTTTGCGAGTAATTCTTGGAGAAGAAAACTTGACTTTGATTGTTCTTTCATTGCTCTAAGTAAAATATATAAAGTGGGAAGGAAAACATGTATTTTCTGAAACAAGAAAACCCTTATTTTTGTTTCAGAGTATCAGTGCATCTACTGAAACCATAAACTGGTGTTTGAACAACTGCAGTTTTGCAACTGAGCACAGTTGAGATAAACACTGAAAAATATGTTATGTGTGTTTTTTAATTGTTGTAGGATGCTTTTCTTTGCTGATGAGTCCTCTGTAATTTCAGAGTTAAGATTTGATTTGTGGTTTGTTTGCTTTTTTCTCTGTAGAAACATGAAGATACAGACTGCCCGTGTGTCATGGTTTCATGTCCTCATAAATGTAGTGTTAAAACACTCATGAGGAGCGAGGTAAGATGTCATGCCCTGTGCTGTGATGAAAAATTAAATAATTTTTAGTAAGATCTCGCAAGAATTTTGCCAGAAGCCATTTCCATATTAGAATGTGAGATCTAAAGAAAAGCTTTTTCTACCACACAGTTAAGTGTGATAACATGCAAATATTTTTCATTATTTCTTGAAAAACTATTTTAAAATAAATAATTTCTTAGTTTTGTGTCATTATATACTTGGCATGCCAAGGTTAGTGCATGTCTTTCCTGCTTCCATTTTTACTATCTCTCCCTTCCCACATTTGAAGCGTTTGTTGAGCACAGCAGAGCAGCATCTTGGGGTAGATAGCTTCTATTAATATCAAAAGAATAAAATATAGTGCACATTGACAAGAGTTAGTAAAGACTAGGAAAATCATAAATATGTAGACTCATTTAATGGAAAAACTTAATTTATTGTTAAATATAAATTTCATAAAAAAATAACTGACTTAAAGAATTTGTGTAAGATATAGGATAATATGGGTACATTACAATGGCCAGATGCAACAGTGCCTAAAAATTTCTCTTAATGTATAGAAATTTGCAGTAATATATAGAACACATTTAAAAAACAGCAAAAATCTGTTCAAACAAGACAGGTTTATGTTCTTGTACATCAGAAGATATGAGTAGCATCTGCTAAGGTCGATGTGTGTTACTTTTTCTAAGACTAGAACTACCTCACCTTACCTAAGAAAAGTGAAGTTTCTGATCTGAGGATAAACTTTTCTCTTTTCACTGGTACTTCCTGAGTTGAAGTCATAGTATTTTTCAGTTGCACATGTAAATTATTAATCATGTCATAGAGCACAGGGCACATAATGCACCTGCCAAACACAGGGGCAGTCTTTTAACCCAGGATAATGAAATATAAAATGTATGATAGATACTGTACCTTTTAAGAGAAATTGAGATTCTAAGAAAAGAGAGTTGCCTCATTATACATATTTTATAAGTGCTTACTTTAGAGTTTAGATCCTGGTTCTGGAGCATTTAGGTATATTCTTAAATCTTGGCCTCAGCACTTACTTTGAGAGGAGGTCTGTCTGAATTCTAATAACAACTGACCCATTGAAACCTGGGTCATTAGACTTAAAGTCAGAATTGGGTTCTGAAGCCACTGGTAGAAACAGAACTTTATACAGTTATCTTGCCCTGCATCATCTGTTGCTGTATGTTTAATTTTTTTCTGATACTGTGATAATGTATATATTTCTTAGCTGCATGGTTAGGGTCAATGACTAATGCAGAAAATGGGAAAATGCCTGCCTAACAGTTTGAGAAAATTCTGTAGTGTACAACAAGTCAATATTTTATTGTAGGATGAAAGGCAATTTTTCATATTTAATTCGTAACTCTTTGGCAGACTTCTAGTTTGGAGAAGTTGGAAGTTTGGCATTCCTGTAAGCCTATTATACCACGTGTCTCTTTCTTACTTGGTCCCACTTTTTTCTGAACCATGTATCTTTTGAAATTATACTGTGAATTTCTGCTGGTAGTGTTTAGAATATAACAGGTGTATAACAGAGATGAGTGACTGCTTGCATGCCACGTTCAGAGCAGAATGGGTTCACCACCTCTTCCCATGGAGGTGCATGTGAAGGTTATGGTGTGGGAATTTCAAATGAGATTTTGAAATCCAAAAGTGTGCCTGCTGAGGAGCTAGTCTAACTCCTGTCCGCTTTGTGGGAATTTTTTTGTGAGAGTGTTTCTTGCACTATCCAAAAGTGGTGCTTTGCTCCAACTTTTAGGCAGTTTGCATCCAGCTCCTGCCCTCTGTGCTGCAATAGCTGCCATCTATAGATATGTATATGCCTCTGTCAATTGGTTTATTTTCAAATGAAAAGTGGTCTATGCTGATAATAATTCAAAATATTGAACTATATCTCAATCTGAAAAATGCAGGCATTTTACTAATCAGTTTTAATCCTGTGTACTGCATTTTTTTAAAGTTGCTTAACTGTACCTATTCTAAAACTCGTGTGTTTCATGCAGTAATTGTTTAGTCTTTTTTGTGTAATTTAATTGTTAAATTTAGGCACAAAAAATTTGCATGTTATGTTTTGAGAAATTGGTTCCCTGTGAATTTAGGATTAGAAAAAATGTACTACAGTGAAACTGATCTTAAGACTTCCTCAGAACACCAATAAAAATAATTTGTTTCAAAATGATTAGTTATTCCCTAAAGTAAAATGAAATCAGATCAATAATTGTAGAGTGTGTTCTTTTTGTTTGGTTGGGTTTTTTTTTAATTGGGTTGCCTATTGAAATAGTCTTTAGTAAAAGTTTCACTGTACATTAAATGTATCACACTGTATACTGTATTGGCATGTGTGTGTGGTTTACATATGTGTATATATAGTATTTGCACTTTAGGTCAGACTGGAGAAAATATACACACGTGTATTGTATGTTCTGCAAACAGCACACAATACAAACCTGATAACCTGTGCCCTTTTATGTTTTGAGCATTATCATGCAAGCATCTTTTGCCAAAACTCACATTTTTTTCCTATTGCAGTTGAATGCACATTTGTCAGAATGTATTAATGCCCCAAGTACCTGTAGTTTTAAGCGTTATGGCTGCACTTTTCAGGTCAGTATATACCAATTGTACTTCCCAATTGATGAAAGTCTGCAAATAGAACCTAACTCTTTGACATGAAAGTTCTGGACTTCTCTAGTTGTGGTTAAGAAAAAGTTATCCAGTTGCACCAAGTGATTATGCAGCAGATGTTTGGTTTTGCATTTTAAAAATAAACAATACAAAAAGCCCACACATTCCTGTGGTGGTTTCGGAGTTCATTCATTAGGTACATCTTGCTGAAACAGGAAGATGATAACATGTGAAAACTTTTTATCTTAGAGTAAGAGGAAGGTCACTTTTGTTCTATAAGAAAACAGGCTAGTAATTGGAGTTGTTACTCTGAAAGTATTTATTTTCTTGAGATAAGTATGTTTATATTTTCTCTCATTTGTGTCTTAGTATTTTTATTCAGGTTAAACATAGGTTAGCACTCTTAAGATGGATTTTTATGCACATTCGTATGTTTGTGTGCACAAATCAAAACAGCACAAAATTTAATTTTTAGAAAAAGTTTTAGATTATAATCCTGGCAATCCCTGCAATATTTTAAAATTTTTATCACAGCCAAACCTAAGAGTTTAGTTTCAGTAGTAGCATTCCAGTTCCTTCCAATATTCAGCATCCCTTGTATATCTTTGGGAATTCAGATGCTTATATAATAAAGAGATTAGTCAGGAAATGTCAGAATCTCCTCACAGGAAAAATGGAGTTTATCAGATGGGATGATGAATTTGTTAGGCCATGATAACGTAAAGAGAAAACAGTAAGCAGCAACACTCCTGAATAAACTACTTGATGCAGGTATTTCCAGGTTCTCAAGTGATGAGCATCATTTCTAAGTGTTAACAGTAATGCTCGTAGTGGTAGAACTGATCAGTGCTGTAATCTTGCCCACTGTTATGTCGTATGTATTGCCATTCATTTTATGTATGTATATGTGTGCATATATGTACATATATCCACATATATATTTTTAGTATTTTATATAGAGTACATACTTTGAGGATCATTGAAACCCTTTCAGTTGCTTTGCAGCATTATCTACCATCAAAGCTAATATACCCTGCACTGCAAAACACTTACTGAGGTAGCTGTAATACAATTCAACACAGATAAAGAAAGTAGTGTGGTCTGCATCTTATGTACTCTGTATATGATCTATGTGTGTTCTGTAAACTTCTTATATAGTGGTTATTTGTAACAGCATTTATAGGTTGTGCAGAGGCACTGTATCTGAATATCACAGAGCAATCATGGAAACATCTTAGATGACAAACTAGGCATTGTAATATCTCTCAAAGTAGTTTATAAACCTGGCAGTTTCCAGCGATAATAAATTTATCTTAAATATTTGTCTTTAATACTCAGCTGAGGGAAAACTTAGTGCTTATGAAGCTGTTCATGAAATACAACAGAAATTTTAAATTACAGTCTGGGGAATTGGACATTTTAGGTTTTGTATGACTCAAGAGCTTTATTGTGCTTTATTTAGTGTAAAGCTACACAGAAGACTCTAAAATACTATTCATTTTGTAAATCTCATTCATCTCTATTGTCTTTGTATCAAGTACACTGGATGGAGATATATGGCAGTTGTATAAAACACTTGCTATATTAAATGTATTAAATGTAAATTCCCAAGTAGATTTCCCTTTTCTCTACGGTTCTGCAACATGCATCTGTGAACCAAAATATGTAGTGTCGGTTCGATGTCTTGATATACTCTTTCTTTGTAGGTTTAAAAGAAGTGGAATTGGCTAAAATGTATAAATTCTTTGTTGTCACAGGGAACAAACCAACAAATTAAAGCACATGAAGCCAGCTCAGCAGTGCAGCATGTTAACTTATTGAAAGAGTGGAGCAATGCTCTAGAAAATAAGGTATATCTTCTACTCACTTCTAATTTTAATTGATTTCTTTAAATCATATAAAAGTACTGGAAGAAACACTTTTTCTGTTTAACAGCTGTTCAGCAGTACAGCTAAAGCATGAGTAGGCTCCAAAAGGAGTCAAGACATTTAGCTTATCTGGTACCTTTGTTGTAATAAAATGCTCTGAGAAACTTGGCTTCACAACTCCATATACAATTTTCCTCATTGGTAGCTTAATTAAAACGGTTTCTTCACACAGATAAGTAGTCCAGAATTAAATATCCTCTTTGAGCTTCCTTCTTACAAAAGGGATGGTTCAAAAAGCTACGGCAGCAGTATGAGCTGTATTTTTATTAGTTCAGTATTTTTGCAGAAATAACATTATTAGAAATACCCTGCAATAAACCGGTTATTTTATTTTTGTTCTTTCATTCTAAAACTAATGACCTTCAAAGGCTAATTAAATTAAACACATTATAGCTCATGGGCACTATGATTTCTGCTTTACTGCTAGACCAGAATGAAGTTGATGGTTGCAGTACTTCCTTGGGGCTCCTGCTTTTAGAATGTTTGGGATATGGGAAATGCTAGAAATGATAGCAGTATCATCTGCAATCTTGTGAATTGTTTGAATGATTTAACCATCTGTTGTCCAGATAAAATTTAAGGCTTTGGTTTAGAAATGCAAAACTTCTGAACAAATAACATTTAAAAAAAAAAAAATAAAAAAAATAAAAAAAATAATCCTGGGGGGTTTTTTGGGAGGAGTGTTTGTGATGAAATTGCTGAATTACAAAACTGTTTTACAAATGCAGGCAGTAGAGTCAGGAACCTCTTCAGGTTTTTCTAGAATGAGTTTAATAAACTAGCAATTCCAGTGTAAGCTCAGTGTGCAGTTAAGGTCTATATGGCTTGTGACTTGTGTGACCTCATTGCAGACTGTTAGCTCCATTTTAGCAAATGCTGCCTAGAAATCACATTCCCTTCTTGCATCTCTCATGCATGGGTTTCTAGCAAAGTCCTGCAGCTGCAGGAAGCATAGTTTTAGAGCAGAAGTTAATGGGAACAGCAAAATATAATTTTTGTCCTCAGCACAATTGTCCGTGCATTGCTTTTTTTTTTTTTTTTTTTTTTTCCTTTAACTTGAAGCCCCATTAAGGAAACCATTGAGCCTCAGAACAAGCTAGCGTAGGTTGGTTTTTTTAGGTAGAATTTTTACTACATGTCTGAGTCTTAGTTTGATGACCAATAACAATACTTAAGTTTGCTTTTGTACTTGGATCTCTTTATTAATGTAGGAGCTATACATTTTTTTGTCGTAATAGATTCATATCCTTTGTTCTTTTTTAATTACACTGATTTAAACTATACAATTTATTTAACATCATAGGAAAAAACCATGTTCCCTGTGACTTCCAGAATAGATCATGTTCTGCCTTTTGTCAGTGTCCTGAAAGGTGCTTTGTCATTTAAAAAATGCCCAACAAATTCTGTGTATGTCTCTATTAGAGCTAAGAGAATATACACTTCACTACTCTTATATTCAATTTTTGGTTTTAACTTTCATTTAGGGCATAACTTTTTATCATTGTTTGTCCATCTTTTTTCTCTCTCTCTGTCTCTCTCTCTTTCTTTCTTTTCACTTCCTGCTTTGTTAAGTTATTCATAATAGAGTTGAATCACTGGAAATTCCAAGACTCTGCCAAGTTACCAGAATAGCTAACCATGTATCATATGTTAGTGACTTTATTCTAGAGAAGGGTAGCAAAGTAATTTGCAACTTCATTGTTGCTCTCTTTTTTTGAGAAAAAATAATTGATGCACTGAAGAGCAACAGTGCAAAGTTAACTTAGCCAGTGAATATCATGAAAATCTTGTCACTGATGATGTCAGTGGAAGTCTTGTTGGTTTCTCTAGGGTCCAGATTTCATCTAGGGTACACCCTGTGATATGTTTGAAGGGGAAAGAAAAAGTTGCCTTCTTACAGTCATCACCTTCTTTAACAGTGCTTTGTGGAGTATGCAAATGGAAAGTCTTCAGATCTGCAAAGCTTGTGCTGAGTTATGAGCTTGGTATTTGAATGATGCTGTTGGCAAAGGGTAGTAAGAGAATCAAAACTCTGTGGGTTGTATTAAAATTTGGTGTTCACTCTGTGAGAGGACAGACTTGCCAGACTGAATGAACTCCCACAGGTTTTATGATGTTGGAAACAATGACTTGAACATAATGTGGCTTTGTCACATTCTTAAAAAAATCTGGTATAGAGTAATTCTTCTTTTTTAATATGTTTCTTAAATGTGGGACCTGCCTGTTTTAATCCAGTTCTTTGTGGTGTGTGTTCCATCCCTTTTTAGTAAGCGATAGTAAGCAATAGCTTAACTTGAAAAACTGCTGAATAAAAGCATGCTTGACAAGGAAGTAAAGGAGCCTGATTGCCGTTTGTAAAAAAGTGGTGTGTTTCCTTTACTCTGAGTTTTAGCTCAAGTTCCAAAAACTTCCAGCAGATGCAGTTAGGAGACTCTAGTCTTAAGGATTTCTTATTCACAAGTTACCACCAAACTATATTTACTGATTTAGCAATGGCAGTTCTGTGGGATTAAGGGCTGCAGGACATAATTCTCTTTTTCTTGTGTTCTGTAAAACTGCGTGGAAAATCTCAGTACAAGACAGGCCCACGTTTTTAACTTGTACAAAAATGGAAATGTAATGCTAGTGACACAGAGTGTAACTACCTTATGATTGGGAAGCCTGGGGAGGAAACAATGAGAAAAGGATAATGTAAAAATCCCAATTAACTGAAGAACTCTGATTCATTAAGGAAAAAGAGGATGCAAAAAAAAATTAAAGTGGCTACCCAGCAGATCTGAAATACATGGGAGGCAGAGGTACTAGTTAAAATTTAAACTCTTTTTTAAAAATTTTCTCTAGTACCTAGGCATGGATTAGTTCAGCCTTGAGATTTTTTCTCTCTCTGCACTGGCAAAATCATCTTTATCTTCTATGCTGAGCCTATTCTGCCAGTTTTTTTCGTACATAAATGCAGAATTAATGTATGTGTGTGTATGCATATATGCATGCTGTGCTGTATTGGAAAGTAGGTAACACACCTATATTATGCTATCACAATCTTTTTGGGCCCATGTCTATTGAACTTGTTGAATGCCTGTGAACTCTGGCAATCCTTTGTCTGATTTAGACTAGTATAGAAACTGAAATAATTTACCTTTTTAAAGACAATAGCTTCTTCAGTCTAGGAATGCAGTGAAAAGTGATTCAACTATGATGAGAGGGCAGGTAAGGTGGTGGAATTCTACGCTGGTGCCCACACCAGAGGTGTAAAAATGGCTTTACCTCAAATTAACATCTGTATTAGGAGTGGTGGTATAGGGTTGTTTGGGGGAACATAAAACATCTGAGTAATTTGTCTTGATGTAGAATGTTTATTAAGATTTTCCTGGGTCAAAAATATTGCTGCTCTCTGTATGGAGATTTATCTGTCAGGACATGTCTAAGTGTCATCTCGTGTCAAGTGTTTGTTTTCTACATTTTTGCCACTGAACAGCCATGCCTAGTGAAAGCTTGAAAAAAAGAAATGTGACCCGCCACCATAAAGCACTTCCCTTCCCCAAATAACATTAATGATTAGAGCACAAAATAGTGTAACAGAGAATACTTTCTTTAATCTCCAAGAGTTAATATATGATATTCTTCTAACAAGGCTCATGTTTTAAAAATTGGAATGAGTCACTAATGAACGAATGGATAGAATGTCAATACAGAGAGAGAATATAATCTGCAGTCTGGAGCTCTTTTAGTCTTTTCTACTGGTAGACACTGTTGGATTTTCTTTCAAATGCATGGATCCTGTCTGTATTCACTCATTTCAGGAGTCTTCATCACCATCACATTATGTGAAGCCAAGCCGATCCCATACAGATGATGTTTTTCCTTAAATTTGCTACAGATCAGGGTAGACTGGTATAGGTGGGGAAATTGTTTCCCTTTCCTGACTAGCTTTTCTCTGGTATCCCTTCTGTGCAGGGCTCAAGTTCTTAACACTGATCTAGAACTAAATATGTTGTTTCTTCCAACTCCAAGTCAGTAGAAAGCAAGCCATTAAGTAACAAAGTGAATAAATAAGAGGTTATGCTTGAAACAAGTTCTTTTGCTATTTGTGTATCCCATCTGCACTTTTGTTAGCCAAAGTTGTACAATACCTCACTGTGGAAATGCAGAATTAGCTATCAGAAGGTTGGGGCCTACTTATTTATTTTCAAGACAAGGAGAGGGATTTTACTAGGATCTCATTCCTTTCATATATGTAAGACAGTTTAAAAATAACAAAGTTAGAGGTATTTTTAATAAACTTTGGCAGGAGTAATTGTAGAATTTTTTCCAGGTTGCCTTGCTCCAGAATGAAAGTTTGGAAAAGAACAAGAGTATACAAACTTTACATAATCAGATTTGTAGCTTTGAAATAGAAATTGAAAGACAGAAGGAAATGCTGCGGAATAATGAATCTAAAATACTTCATTTACAGGTAAGAAATTTAGACTCTCCCAGTTAAAGCAGAAATGGTAGCAGCCTCTGTTCTATGCCTTTACACCTGTGAAGTGAGGTGTTCTAATTAATAAGGGGGGGAGAGAGTTTACATTTATCATAAAGCTATTCTGGTTTTGTTTATTGTTGGTTTGTTTTGTTGTTTTTTTTTCTTCTGGTCAGTAGCTGGTTTGCTGTGTTTGGAGTAAGATACTTCACTAAAACTGCAGTTGCCTAGCCTATGTTAAGACAAACTCCCTTTTTAAAAGGGGAAAGACTGAAAATAAGAATTAAAATTTTATCTGAAGAATAATCATCATTATTTTTTCTTTTCTGCAAAAAATAACAGTTTGAGGAACTACTGTCAAATTGAGGAGAAGATTAGCACCTTAAAACTGTCATAATATAAATTTCTACTTGCTGATATTTTAAAAAATGCTAATAATGAATGAGAGCAGTCTGGTGTGGAATTAATCCAAACATAGTACAATTAATTTGAATAGACCTTTAAAAATCCGTATTTCTGTTGTCCTTCTGAGGAAAATGCATGTAATTATTGTTTTGCAAGTAAGTCTCAGTTTCTCATTGTGGTCTGGCCACATCAGCTGGCCACAAGCTGGAGTCAAACTAGAAATCCTCTGGATGCACTAGCATGGTACTTAGCACAAGCTGGAATTCATTTCCTTGGATTCAGAACTGACTTGGAATGTGGATGCTGGGAATTTGTTTTAGTTTGCGTGAATCTAATTACAATTAGGGAAACCTCAGAAGACACTCAGCAGGCTACTTTATAGGTATAATTTACACATTATTTTAGTATATCTGATGCTAGGATATCAGATACTGGCTTTAGTATCCATCTTAAATGAATATAAATAAAAATACCCTTTTCACTTACTGTTCACTTCCCATACTGAACTGTAAAAGTTGATACTCAGCAAGGATGTAAGTATCCAAACTATAGTATGGCTAAAATGCCAAGGGTAGTACATTCAAAAGCTCAGGGTTTTGAGATCCTCAGGGGTGGCTTGTAAAGAAACCTTTAGTTTGGCAACAGCAACTAGCTAGTTCTAGTTAAAGCACTTACATCTTTCCATGTTCTGCCCACACAGTAACCAGTTTAGCCTGCCTTAGTCACTTTTACTTGGGCTGATGATAGGGTATATGGCTGCATGCTTACAATATTGAATTCTGACACTGGGAAGCTAACCCCTGTATGCATTGATATTGCTGATTCAATCTACCAGGAGGTAAGTTAATTTTTTAGCCTGGGGTTTTACATATGCTGTCTCAATAACCGATGATGAGTGAGGAAAAAACAAAAAACCGGAATTTTTCATGAATGTTTTGATAACAGATTGTCATATCTTTGTTTTCCTCAAGCTGTAAGAGCGTTAGCAAAATCTGTTTTCAAATGGTTTATTTTTAGGAAAAAGAACCCAAAACAAATATGGTTGATAGAGTCCAACAGGTGGTTTTTTTGGTGTTAGTAAGTACTGGAGAGGAGGATGTGTTTTGCTCTTCCCCTTCTATCCGCCCATTTGCTACTTCTTGGCAGCAATTTTAGTTTAGTTATTTTAAGGCAAACTGTGTTTTACAGCTTTTTCAACCTGGTTATTTGAACCTACTGGGACTTCCTGGTTCAAGTCAGGTTGTTAAGGGCATTCTGGAAACACACCTCAGTTTGTTTTTCCCTGGTTTGCTTTCCTTCTGTTGCCTAGGAGGAGTCAAAGGAACCTGTTGTGGGCCATGCTTTTTCTGGATTGTGTTGAGCAAACATGGCTATACAAGAGCCACAGATATTTCCAGTGTAGAACTAGCTAATTCAGGTCTGAACAAGTGTTATTTCCTTAGTCTGCCAAGTCCTGTGTGTGCTAGTAATTTCTAGTGCAGTTTCAGTTTTGTTTGTCATGTATCCTTCTTTGGCTTGGGAACAGCTCTTTCACCGAGCACAATTGGCATCATCTTCACTGTGAGCATTTAACCCAATTTAACAGCATTTAACAATCTTTAATACAACTCATGGAAATGCATCAAACAAAGGTGTCTGTACACTGTCAGGAGAAGCTCAGCCTGGAGATGTTTTGATTCAGACTAATGTTCTATAGGCTGGTCTCTGGGGAAAGTGTTTTTACTGAGAGAGTATGATATTTTTTGATTGCTCTCAAAAACTTTGACATCCAGTATCCATTCTTTCTTATAATTATATGGAAGCATATTAGTAAGCCAAGTCTTAAGCTGAGTGTGGATATGTATACTTACAAGCAAAGGAAAATGAACCAATGAATATAAAAATATTTGATTGGTTATACTTGCCTTCAGAGGAGGAGGATGTGTGGTTTGTTTTCACAGTCAACTAGTCCCTTTGGTTCCTTTTCTAGTGCGTTCTTTAGCTTTTCAGTTTTGCTTTATTGGTTATAATGGAGAGGGCCATTAGGAGCAGCTGAAAGACAGAAGACTGCAGATATAACTTTTTTTCAGTTTCTTGTGACATATTCTAAATTCTTTCAGTAATAGTAGTGCTAAAATTCTGAAAATGGCTTATTAGAAATACCAAGCAAAACCTAGATTAAAATCAGCATCAGGAAGAGCCCTCAATAGTTTGCCAGGCATATAACGCTGGATTAATGGTCTGGACAATTCAGTTGCTAGAATAGAGTGCATTCAGAAAATTGATACCTACTTGAAAATTTATGAGTACAGTGTGAGAAATCTGTGTGCTTTCTAATGGAATAATTAGGGAGAGTGAAATTCTCCACTGCTTCATTAAATTCAGATATAGTGCATCAGTACCTCCCAGCATGAGGGAGGTTGATTCCCTATAGGGTAAAAATAAAGAGGTCCCATTGCTTTTTAAAAGCAGAATGCAGGTCTATTTCTGATTGTTCTGTACCTCTTGAATTCTTACGAAGAGGTACAGATACAAATACAGAGTACAGATACAGAGGAGAAAAGATACTACATGCTTAAAAGTGTGTAGTTGAAGCAGCAAAACCCCCAGAATTGGTTGTACTTCTACAAAGGTAGAATGTTGCTCACAGATTGATGGAGAGAAGTTAGTCCCTAATAACAACTTCTAGTAAACGTCTCTCAAAAGAACCTTGTTGTTCTTCTATATCTTTAAAGCTTTTCCAATTAGGTTAAAAATGTATTTATTAATTTTGTTTGATATTTTGCGAGTGCTAAGAGATCCCAGTTAGAAATTAGAGCATCTCTGTGTGAGGCATTGTGCAAACCCAAAAAATGATCAGACTTGATCACACCATCAGTTTACTTTTCTGTGTTAGCTGTGAACTAATGGCCAGATTTTGTCACTCTACTCTTAACGATATTAATTCAGGCCATTTTGTGGCATTGTTCCTTTCATATGTATAGCTAACAGCCTTTTTTTGTTTTTTCCTGATTACCATCAGTCCAAGTGAGAGGGTGTGACTGCATTGGTAGCTTATGATTAGTACATCCAGGCAAGTTGTTTCATCTATTTAATGGGGCCATGCCCTGTGTTTATGAATCAGTTAGTACACAGCTTTCCTTCACAAAGTCATAAGTTGCAAGTGAGATAATGAGCTTGTTTAAAGCCACCACCACAGAAATAAATAGTTAATCCTGAAATATGTTACATTACTTAGTGGTTTTGAAACAACAAAATAAAAGCTTCTAGATCTTGCTTTATCTATCTGGCTTATCAAATTGACAGCCTTCAGTGAATCGTTGTACACTCTCAGTATAACTGAAAACACAGGATTAAAAACCAATGCCTAAAAGAGGAAATGAAGGTTTGTGAGGCAGAAGGGTTTTTCCCCATCAGTGGGAAACACTGAATCCACATGGCTAACCAGAAGGCAAATGCAAAATGACTTTATTTTCTTGTTTCATACTCACCTAGAACTGTTCTTTAAGAAGTGAAAAATGCTTATACATTTAGTTGGCACTATATGACTATAAAGTATAAAGTTAGATTTGGAAATTAACTGTAGGTGGTAGCAAAAGTAGTTTCTTTTCTCAAATATTTGTGTTACTTTATGAAATTCACAACTGATTATGGGGTTCTGGCTAAAATTCCTGCTAGTCCAAATTAGCTGTGATAACGTAAAGTGCTGTGTATTACTTGCAGCAGATTTGAGGTAGACTGGGACGGATGTTCTCCTTTATATTTGTAATATATTGAAGTGCTTCCAGTGTCCCTCTTTTGGGATAATACCAGCTTTTCTATGCATTTTTTTTTTTTTTTTAAGTATTATATTTCATGCCATTTCAAAATCAGCTGGGTTTTTTGTCTTTGCTTTCTTAAAATGACTCGACCAGCAAGCACCTTTCGGACACGTGGCTTTTTCAATTTTGCAATTAAGGGTGGGAATTTTAAAAGTGGTTAAAGGGTCAGTATTGACAGTTCTGCTCACAGGGCTTCCACTGTGATTACGGGCATATAACAATGTAGGCTTTGGTAACATTTATGTGACCTTGGAGCTTGCTAATACTGCTGTATCTGCTCATGTACGTGCTCCTGCTCTGTGTGTGCAAGAGTACTGATGTTTTTCTGGAGTGTGGTAAGTTGTTTTGCTGTTACCCAATGACAAATGCATGTGAGCAGCTGCTTGATTCCCACCGTGGTAAGTTGTTGTTGTTCCCATACTTTGTTGCTTACGTACTCTGACATGAAACCCAGCAAATATGAACCCTACTATCAATGTAGAGACATCCAGAATATTGTTCATAGAATCATAGAATCATAGAATCATAGAATAGGCTGGGTTGGAAGGGACCTCAGAGATCATCGAGTCCAACCCTTGATCAATTACCACCACAGTCACTAGACCACGGCACTGAGTGCCATATCGAGTCTCTTTTTAAATATATCCAGGGACGAAGAGTCCACCACCTCCCCAGGCAGCCCGTTCCAATGTCTGATCACCCTTTCTGTGAAAAAATTCTTTCTAATATCCAGTCTGAACTTACCCCGGCACAATTTAAGACCATGCCCTCTTGTCTTACTGAGAGTTGCCTGGGAAAAGAGACCAACCCCTGCTTGGCTCCATCCTCCTTTCAGGTAGTTGTAGAGGGCAATGAGGTCTCCCCTGAGCCTCCTCTTCTCCAGGCTGAACAGCCCCAGCTCCCTCAGCCTTGCATTGAAAGGTTTTTCAAAATAAAGACCAGACCACACTGACTATTCCCTTTAAAAAAGAAATTTTGTTGGTAAGTCTGATGGTGCTCTAATGCTAATATCTATGCAGCACTAAAGGATTTTATAAATGTTTTATAAATACTTGATCTATTCATCTAAATTTTCAAGGCTTGTGTTGTTAAAACATTTGACATAAGTGGAAATTTTTTGTACAGAAAATGTCTTATTTTTTATATATCATCCTTGTTTAATTTGCACAAATTAATGTATTTTTGTTATTTTAACTCATAACTTATTGTTTTATAAAGCGAGTGATAGACAGTCAAGCAGAGAAGCTGAAAGAACTGGACAAAGAAATCCGTCCCTTCCGACAGAACTGGGAGGAGGCTGACAGCATGAAGAGCAGTGTAGAATCCCTCCAGAACAGGGTGACTGAGCTGGAAAGTGTTGATAAAACAGCAGGGCAAGGAGCTCGAAATACAAGTAAGCAAAAGCACAGTGGACTGAAGTAGTTGGCGGCGCTGTCAAGAGAAAAATGATGTCCTATGAATGGCACTCCCACTGTGATTTTTGTGTGGCAGCATCAGTAATGTTAATTCTTCTGATTTTTTAATAGGAAACTGCATAATCCCTTTGTTGAGGGTGCAGCATTGCTTTCACACTGTTTCTTAGGCTTATTGTCTTTTATTTTGTGTTCTTGACCTTTGTCTTGATTACAATGTTAGTTTGTTATAAATAGTTTCTTTGACAGCTAATAGCTTTCAGCCACTTCTTTAAAGACATTTTAGGTATATTGACAAGTGTTCTTTTATTACTCTTCTCCCCCATGAATGGCCCAGGAGTATGGTTATCAACCTGAAACCACCTGTCCTGGTATCTATTACAGAGATAAATTTATCTAAAGAAAACTGTGAGACCTGCTTCTGAAAGATTTTTGTTGGGCTTGATGAATAAAGTGAAAAGTAAAGTATAGCAAGGTAGTGTAGATCACATGTAGGTGTCTGAATGATTGGGACAAAGAACTTAGTGTTTTAAATAGATTTTTATAAAACAAGCCTGTCCTGTGAATTCATCTGCTTCTCAGTACTGTGTGTTGGCCAATTCATGTGAGGGAAAAAGGAGATAAAAAGCAGTCCTCCCTCCAACTAAATTAGTGACCATATAATGCAGAGCTAAGCTTGAATTTTCAGTTGTTTTATGAGGAGCTTTTAGAGAAGATAACAATATTTAGAGTAATCAGCAGTGTTTCTGAGTTGCAGAGGGATTATGTAGGATGTGTGACTGCTGCCAAGGTCTTCATGGGTGATAGGAATCTAGAGATAATGCTACCAGGCCTCTTCTCAGAGAAATAGAAAACTGACCAACAAATTCTTTATGACCACCAAAATTTATGTTAGATTATTTGAATATTTGACTTCTGCTGCATGTGTGATTGACACCCATGTTTATAAAAATCCCATTTAATGTAGATACTAGCTGGCAAACTATTTCTGTGGGAATTACTTCATTAGTGACTGCATATAGCTTGATTCTTGGGAGGAAAATGTTTTCATATACAATAGCAGCATTGGTGAATGATTTTTTACAGTCTTTAGAAAAAAACAACTTTCCCACTCTCATCCTTTCCTTTTCCTGGTAGGCCTGCTAGAGACACAGCTGAGCAGACATGATCAGATGCTGAGTGTCCATGATATTCGGCTGGCTGACATGGACCTCCGATTCCAAGTTTTAGAAACCGCGAGTTACAATGGAGTATTAATTTGGAAAATTCGAGATTATAAACGTCGGAAGCAAGAGGCAGTCATGGGGAAGACTCTGTCCTTGTACAGCCAACCCTTTTATACTGGATACTTTGGCTACAAGATGTGTGCCAGAGTTTACCTTAACGGAGATGGCATGGGAAAGGGGACGCACTTGTCGCTGTTTTTTGTCATCATGCGTGGGGAATATGATGCGTTGCTGCCTTGGCCATTTAAACAGAAAGTGACTCTCATGCTCATGGACCAGGGACCCTCTCGACGCCACTTAGGAGATGCTTTCAAGCCAGATCCAAACAGCAGCAGTTTCAAGAAGCCAACTGGAGAAATGAACATTGCCTCTGGCTGCCCAGTCTTTGTGGCTCAAACTGTTCTGGAGAATGGAACGTATATTAAAGATGATACTATTTTTATTAAAGTCATAGTGGATACATCGGATCTACCAGACCCCTGACATACAATGGGGGAGGCGGATTAAACAGAAGACAACTCCGTTTGGGGTTTTTATATCAGTTTGTCTTCAATCAGAGGTCCTAAAGCTCACAGAACCACCTTGTGGAACAGATGGAAGAGTTTGAAGGCATAACTGCATAGGGTCCAATTGCGAAAGTAGCAACACATTAAGAAATCATACCATGGTATATTTTTTAATAGAACTAGCAACACTTAAGCTCTGAAGAATCACTTATCCCTCGTGAGGATAATGATTTTGTTCAGAGAGGATTTTTTTTTTAACTTATTAATGATCTAGTCAATTGGAGGTGAAAAGACATACAGTATGTGCTGAATAGATTACTGACTTTTATTTCTTTAAGCTAGAATACAAAACAAACAAACAAAAAACCTTCACACGTGGGCTAGCTGGAACTTGTCAGCATGTTAAAAGAAGAAATTATGAAGTAATGTTGCAATTATAATATTATTTGAAAAACTGAGGTGCAATCTTGTCTGAAATATAGTATATTGTCTTTTTAAGGCCTCATCTGGTCTCTGTTTTAATAATTACTTTGTCAGAAGATCTTGGAAAAGTATATCCATGTCTTCTCAAAAGTATCTGAATCAAAATCATATTTTTATTTAAAGTTATATTGTTACAGAAAACATTTTATTTTAAAACTGTTGATAGACTGATATTTCTTGGAAGAAAAATAGAAGATATCAAACACTGGTTATCACTTGTGATAGGAAAAAAAACTATTCAATTCTGTTATTTCTCTTTAGAAATGTAAACCTACAATATATGTCGTAGTTAATGACACTATTTCAAAATTAAGGAAAAATCACTCATGGATGCTGTGCATCATTATCAGACTTATAATTGTTTTCACCCTAAAATAGGGCATTTGTTGAACTTTGGAGTTCTAAACGGAATCCTGTACATTTTTTAAAGTTCTGCCCCATGCTTTCCAATCAAGCTATATATGTTGCACATTAAGCTGTCAGCAGTATATAGTATTTTCAGTATTGGGGAGGAGGATTAGTGCTGAAAAAAGCCTGTATGTTTGTTCTGTACTAGCAGCCATTGCTTCTTAAGGACAAATCAGCAATGTCTTAATACAGTGATGGTGGCTTGCATGCATACATGTGCCTTAGATGTGCTGTGCTGCTTATAAACCATAGCTTTTTATTCAGATTAATTCTGATATCTGAAACGGTAGTTTAATTGAACTTCAGGCATAATGTTTAGCCTTGTCTTCAGAGCCTGTAGGTACCCTGCCATGTACAAGATACAAGCCAAAGCCCATTCCTTTGGCTTCTGGAGCTTCTATGGCTTGAGCATGGCGGAATTCATCTTATTCAGGTACCAAAACATTATGCTCAGTGCTCCTATGGAGCTTGGACTAGACAGTCTCCATGGCCACTGTGAAGGCAGGTGACATTTTTCCTCTAATGCCTGTGGTTGTAAGGTGGCATCCCTTGAAACAGACCCATTTGAGAACTCTCTGGGGCTGTGAATGTCTATGCTTGTGACAGCTTTTCATAGCAGACAAGCATCCTAATGGGGAATGCATGGGCTTGCTTCTTACAACAGCTTGAACTGTAGTGGAAAGCATTTGCTAGCCCTGAAACATGCTGATTGCAGCCTGCTGTGTTCATCTGCTTCTATTTAATAAGCCTGTGACAAGCAAGTCTAGAGACAGCCTGACTGTGGTGCTTTTTAAAATCCAAGAACTGCTTCAGCACAGTGGACTCGCACCACTGTGTTTTTAACCTTTGTGGGCTTGAAAGAAAAGGTTGCATCTCAGCCTTTAATGTCAGGTTGCATCAGTTTTCTGCTTTCTGAGGCATAGTCACAATTTTTGTCTAAGCTGCAGCTGAATTCATGCCTTTGTATTTCAGCTTGTCTTTGCCGTTGTCTTTTTTGGCTGTGCCTTCACACACAGTGCCTGCGAGAAATATTTATGAATATACAATGCATGCTAAGTGGTCTTCATGGGTTTTCCAGGCACCTGCTAGAATACTGCCTGCTGCTGACTCTCACAACCGTCAGCAGCAACTTGTCTTCCTTTTCTTGCCTTCCATTGTCCAGGTACTGTACTCCCTTTATGGTACATAGCTGTCAACAGGTGCAAGCTCAAATATGGAGGCGTGTGCTAGCATTTAATTTCTAGCACGGAAGGAGGACGTTCTGCACAAGAGAAATATCTACAGATATACCCACATCTATATCTCTAGATATCATTGTACGGCACTTGCAGTTTTATGCAGGCTGCACAAGCAAACCCATCACTTACGCTTTAGAGCGAAGGTTCGCTCGACTTGTGTCATTTTAATAATTGTGAATGTAGGCAGCTGAGCTTTTGTGTTTGTGCATCACAGAATTTTACTGAAAACAGGATTCCCAAGTGGAAATGTCCAAAGGACTCTCCTCCCATTGCTAATGTATGTCTTGTAAACTTAAACGAAACCATTTGGCCATCTCAAAACAGTTTCTATCCTGTTTCAATCTGGGACTTGGAGGAGATTTTTAGTATAAGCAGGGCCCAGCATATTCTGCAGATTTGTGACTACAGTTTCCAACTCCTGTGACAGAATTGCGCTTCTAAATCCAGGCTCTTGAAAAGAGGAGAAAAAAAGTGTTTCCAGCCTTTGTGATTGAAAGAGGACTTTAAAACATGTGAAAAGTGTAAACTAATAGGGAAGTCTTCCTGAGTCTGCACACAGCCTAAACTAGTAGCTTTAAGAGATCTGAATATCTCCTCTTAGTGGGATATTGACTCAGAAACTTCACAGGGAAGTTTAAATATGAACACTCCTAACTATACTAATGCCGATCACTGTAGCAGAAACATCACTCACTGTTGTATTTCACAGATCTCTATGCTGCTTTCCACATCTCCCAAGTGCCAAAAGCACCAGCTGCCAGAATCTTCAGCTTCACTTGGGCAGCTTTTATAATGCAGTAATGTGCTATCTGTATTGAAATATTTTTGCATATGTGCTTTTTATCACAGTTAATAAAATGGAGGCCTACTGCACTTACTTTTTAAAACTACATGAAGCTGCCAGAGAATTTCCAGTTTGCCAGCCCTGCGTACTGTGAAATCCAGGATCCTGCTACACAAACGTAAACACCGCCTGCTGTGGAATACCTGAAGCCTTGACTGTAACCTCCTTTCTCCGCAGAACTCGCAGACATCTCTGTAGAGTTCTTACTGTGTACATAGAAACCGTTTTCCTCTGCTCTCTGTCAAGGAGTATGTAGCATTTTGTGAAAAAAAAGGCCACTGTATATTCTCTAAATTGAAAAGAAAAGATACTTGGTGCTTGACTCAACGTTTAAATAATTTAAAACTTTTTCTCTCATAAGTGAAATGCCCTTTATCCTTTTTTTTCTATATGTTCCTGACCCAGTTATCTAAAGTTTTCTAGAGGTTGTTTAAAGTGGTGCATGGGGCAACAGCCTGACCCCACGTATGCTGTGAATCCCAGCTAACTCCTGTGCTTTGCCATTATTGCAAGGGACTCCCAGAGTGTTTGCATTACTTTGAACAGTTTCTACAACAGAACCTTTTTTCCTTTGCTTAGTAATTCTTAGCAGCTCACAACTGAAGTCTGTTGCTGCTATTTTCTTAATGATGACGTTCCAAGTTAGGTACAAGCCTCTTCAGTTTCCAGCTCTCTTTAGGGAGATTCTGGAGTGCAACATTCTGGATGTTGCCCTTTCTGTACACTCTTCAGCACAGGGTGAGTGCATCTGTTACCCAGGAAGTCTTGAATTCTAAACAGGATGAAACTATTTGGGTGTCTGAAGACCAACCTGTGACTGTGATGTATGACCATGTCTGCGTTCTGTCTCTGAGCTAATTAAAGGGGTCTTGTTTCAGTTACTGTCCACATGGTACACCTTCAACTGCTGACTTATAATATGCAATTTTTATTTCAGCCTTGTACTGTAAATGTTGTTCCTTACAAAGAGAATGTGCAATAGGAAAAGAGGATGATGGGTGACATACTTTTTATGGGGGAAAAAAAAGTTGTGGGTTACATGCTCACTTTCTTATAAATATGAAATACAGTTTTTCCTTTTCCTGTGGGTTTTCCTACTTGGAAAAGGAAAGTTGATGATATGTGCCCATTTCTGTGCCTGGTGAATTTCTCAAATACAAAGGTGATAGAGATTTGTGCTGTTAATGTAAGTGTTAAACCCATGAATGTTAGATTGTGATTGTATTGCTCACATTTCTCAGCTTGCTGAGATCATGGCTTGTTGAGATGGAATTTAAAAGTTGCCACCTATTTCTATCTGTATTCCATCACTTGGGATAGGCATTTCACCAACCATGCAGGGTTCTTGTTCTTATTATGTTTCATTTTTAAAACACTGGTGCTGCTTGATGAAAGACAGGGAATTGTGTAGGGACTGACAAGTGAAGTTGCCTGCACCGCAGAAGAGTGAAAAATGTGGCTGCAGTATTGATGCCTTGATACGACTTAACTATGCAAATATACACATAGGTGAGGGGGAGAATTCTTGGGTTGCATACTTAATCTCTTAGTTTTTGTTCTGTAAATTACTCATACATGTGTAGGTACATACATATACACACAGACATGCATGCACATATATATGCAAAATCCTTTTTTTATGCAGAAGTGATGAAACAAAACCCTTTCCTCCAAGTTATACTTGATCAATTGGTGCAAATATAACTTGCTGCTGCTAAGGGAGGATCTTGGCTAAAGACAAACTTCGGATTCACATCTTTCATGTTTGAAGACCTGTTTATAGCATAACAATTTGTTTAGCCTTTCTGAACACCGTGGAATGTCATCTAGGATGTGTTCTTCCTCATACTCCTCTAATTTGGAGACTTCTGTATTTTAAACAAATACAGTGACGGGCAACTTGCTATTTGCAAATTCTTTCCATTAATTTTGGAACAAAATATTTTAAAAAAAGACAAAACAACTGGACCTCTTTCTGAAGTTCCTGTCTTGTTCAGTCAATACCTCTATATTCTGGTTCATGTAGAATTCATAGCTACTGCAATAAAACCGGTTGGTTTGGGAATTTAGTCTGTCTGAGAGTAGTTTTTGTGCTACGTACAGCATAGGAAGCACTTTGCATCTGCAAACATGTTCTTATGGCAAGTGTTATTTGTCTTTTCTGGAAAAAAGTAAGTCAAGGATGAGCTGTGACTTGCCCAGAGGCATAAAAGGAACCTCTTGGAGCTAGAACTGGATGAGAGGTTCCAATTCCAGTTCCTATCTTCAAATCGCTAGGTTTTACTCTTGTAATACATTTATCCCTTAAGTGAACTGGAAAACAAATTGACATAGCTTAAAGACCCACATCAGGACAGTAAGGGCTAGAATTAATCATACAAGCTGTCATGATTTGGGGTTGTACGTGTATGGTAGCCCAGACATTGCTTAGTGCCTGGCAGTGCTTTGCATAGCCTGCAGTCTGGAAGGCCAGTGCAATGTGAATTATAGCAGCAAATGTGTGTCCTGCTCTATTTGTTCAGAATTACCCAGCAAAATAAGTCTCATTTGATGCTCCTCTTAACTGAGGAGGGAGAATACCATTTTAAAATGAAGTGGGTTCATCTCTGTTCTCTCAGCCTGTAGCATGACTGACCATTTATTTCTTGTGGGGCTTTCTCCATTTGTCTTTAAACCAAAACATGGAGGGCTTAATTGTTCTTTTGAATCTCTTAATTCAGGCCTTTGCTGAGAAGCACCAGATAGGAAGGCTGTGGAAAACTTTGGGCTGCTGATTCAGGGACATCCTCTTAAGATTTAGAACAGTGGAGATGTACTACATGTAAGGGATCTGACTATTCCTATTTATCTTCTAATTTACGGTCAAGACTGCAGCTTCCGTCTTCCATTTCATGATCTTAGTGTAGATACTAGGCTGTGTCCTTTTAGTTTTTTTTCCTTCCAAGTTAGGATTAGTTCCTTAGGGTTCAAATAGGTTCTAAATTTCACAGAGAAGCACCTGAACCAAAATCCTGGATCCAAACACCCCAGATCTGACGTGGAATTCAAATCTGGATCCCAACTCTGTGGCTTACTAACCTACCCGTTTAGGGAAGGATTTGTTGTCTCTATGTGGTGTTTGTGCTTTTGGTCCTTTGGAACTAAGCTTTTAATTTGGTTGCCAGTTCTGCAAGGACTTTTTAACTTCTTAGCAATGCCGGTGTTCACACGCTCCATTGCTGGCAGTGTGATGCGTAGTGATAAAATTTGACTCTGTCTAAGGGTTACTGAGATAAACCAGCATTATCATTTGTAAAGGTCGTTGTCTTGCATAGTGTTCTGAGCTCTGGATTTGGATATAGCTCACATCTGAAAGGACACATCTTCCAACTATGACCTGCATCACTGGCAGAGAGTTGTATAATCTGTACTTGTGGAATGGGAAGGTACAAGCTTCCATCGTTGCCAATACATCATGTGATCCACCTACTTTGTTTTTCTTATAACTATTGTTTAGGTTTGGGATTTTTTGGTTTGTGGTTTGTTTTTTGGTTGGGCTTTTTCATTGTTTTTTTTTGTGTGTGTTTGTATTTTTTATATATAAATTAAAAAATACAACAGGGGAAGTTCAGGATTTTTTCTACAAGGTATAAAACTCCAATGATTTAGGGGTGACTAGAGAGCTGTGAAAAAACTCCCTTAGGAGATGATGGGCTAAACGTAGGTCCGTTTCTCTTAGACAAGTAGGATAACCTTTAAGACACATGGAACAACGTACTAATTGGGAAAACTAAAGCTGACATTTGTTTCCAAGAAATTCTGTAAGAAATATTTATGGAAAAGACATCAGTGATTGAGAATAATGTACAAATTAGTGTGTTTGAAACTTGTGTATCCATTTCTTTAAACTCATACTCTTCAGTGAACGGTACACTTGTGTTCAGTTTTATGATGAAAACAAAGACCAAAGAAGGCCAGCCTCATTTGATTGTGTATATTCTGCCTGTCTTAATTATCAATAGCTGTAAGGATACAGTGCAAGTGATCTGGTAACCAGTGGTTCTCGTCCTTTTCTTTTAGGGGGAAAAACAACTTTAAAATGTATAATTTATTGCTCAGCAATAACCATGTTGTTAAAATAATAATAAAGGAAAAGGAATTAGCAACATGTCTTAATTTCCTAATAGCATTATTATATGTTGTATTTCAGTTTATTGTATATTGTGTTTTTGTATTTATTTGTGTTTGGAGGTCTTGCTATGTCTTTTTGTGTTTAAATGCTAATAAACAAGGACAGTGTGTAAGAGTGTAGAATGCCAAACTCTGAAATGCTAAACTGTGTTATTAAAGGAAAAATAAATCTAAGTAGGAAATAATATTTTTTAAAAAAACTGGTGTGTTGAATTTGAATGTCTGCTGTTGACTTGCAAATGGCCAAGGTGCATCCTGTCTCCTCCCTGCAACCACTGTACTATGGCTGATCAGAGCTTTATGCTTACACTCCTGATAGATCTCTGTTGTGGCATTTCCCTTTCTCCTCCCAGGAAGCTTGCCCTAACTTTTATCAGAGTTCTATTTCTTATGTGATAACTCTGCTGGAATAAACTAAGCAATGGTCTTCACCCCAACATTAGTATCAAGAGTCCTTGTGCAAATGGAGCAGAAATAATTGAGAAAACTTTTCATGCATTTGTGGTACAGCGCGTTCCCAAAGAGGTGCAGGAAAAGAGAGAGAGAGTGTGGCTTGATTGGCTGAAGATCAAGATTATTTTTTTTTTCCCTTCTCCATTGTCATTAGTGACTCTGTTTCTGAACTCAGAAATACATTTCAGGTGTGCTTTTAAAACCATGGAGCATGATGCAGTCTGGAACAGCAGCATGCTCTTTTGAAATTAAAACCTTGGTGGTGTATGAAACGTCACTCGTGCCGAGCACTATGCTGATCTGTCTCTCCTGTTCCTTGTTCTACTCCTTTCTTACAGAAATTCCCATTTCCCCTCTTTTACGTCCCTGCAGGGATAATGCCGGGTTTAGCAATGCAGGAATGTCCTGCCTGTGCTCAGAGGCAGGACCGCAGTGTCTTGGCAAAAGCTGCTGCTGGCACCCAAGTGTGAGTAGGACCTGGACAGCCAAAGCTTGTTTCTTGGAGCAGGTAGTGTAAAAGTGCTGGGTGGCTGTGTGCCTTTTCTTGACAGAATGGAGATGTTGCCAGAGAAAAGGCATGAAGGGGAATGGTGAGAGAGGAGGGTGGGTAAGAGCTGCTGTCCTCACTGCCCATGGGATGTGCTGGTACAGATGTTCCCTTCTCCCACAGAGAGCAGTCTCTGGTGAGTGACTCTCTGGGTGCTGTGGCATCCCTTGCCCTGCTCATCATGCTTTCCACTCCTACTCCCACAGCTGGCACTCAAGGCTGTGCCACCCAAAGCTCTCTACATCTTGCTATGGAGCATGAAAAGATAGTGAGTGTCCTTATTATAACGAAGTGGGCTACATTCAAGCAGAGCCCTCTTAAGGAAGAACAGCCTTTGCTTTCCCCAGAGTCCCCTTTCCTGACAATTTTTTTTTCTAGATGCTGCTCAGATGTGACACCCAAGTTATTACAGTGCAGCAGGGTAGGTGGAGAGGAAACAAATTGCTTAAAATGTGAAGGCAAACACTGATTCTCTCCTCACCTCCCCGCTCCTCCTCTCCTAGCAATGAATTGTAATTGAAATGATACACGATGCTGTTCCTGGTGAGAATAAGTCTTTATAGAAGGTTTCTTCTTCACGACAGATCACAGAAGGCAGCTGGCAGCATTGCAGTGTGCTTTTCCCCAGGAGGCAATACATTATTCCAGGTGATGGGAGCAGAGTGCCAGCTCTGGGAGGGCTGAGCAGCAGGGAGAGCAGGGTGAGGAACTTTCCTGTTCTACTGGGGGTGTTGTGCAGACACCTAAATGGCTGGCTGGAGTTTGGGCCACCTCTTGCAAGAGTTGCAGGAGGATTTTTACCAGTTTTGTTTGTTTGTTTGTTTCTAATTTTTCAGTATTTATTGCAGTGGGCTTGCTTGCTGTCTGGTAAGAAGCATTTTCAAAACCTCTGATGTACTGGTCCTGCAGCTGGGCCTATCTTCTGCTCTCTGGTATAATTTGCTTTGGTATGACAACGTCTTGGACTTGTTTGAGGAAGAGGCAAGTATTTGGCAGCCAAAACAAGTGGTGAAAGAGGTGATTTCCCCCGTCCTTCCCCAAAGCCAGTTTTCTATGAATCAATTGTGAGGTTCCTTCCTTCATGCCTGTGTTGAGCTCTGGAGGCTGTCACTACCAAGCAATGCATCTGGTTTGTCCTTGGTTTTGGGCCAGAAGCGGTGATGACCCAAGTGTCTTCCCCTGCCCCTCGTGGTGAACATGGTACCTGGGCAGAATAAGCCCAGCAGCTTTTTGCTCTTTCAGGGTGACCTCTGGCAAATGGTGAATTTTGGACCCCAGTGTGTGCTCTCATGTATCCCATAGGCTCCTGAGAACAGGGAATGTCATGAGCCAGGAGCTGACTTCCCCACCAGCCAGGCTGGCAAACACAGAAGAGACCTTGGGGCCTGACTTCACCCCACAGGCAGAGATTGGGTTAAGCGGTGTTAGGGCACAGCTTGGCACAGTGATGCTGATTGCAGCTGCTGGAAACGTGTGTTTTGGCTGCATCACTGTGCAGATAAGAGGCAGGAGCTGTTTGCAGACATCGATGTGGATGCTTTGTGCCAGCACAGAAGCTCCCACAGAGGGTATTGTTTGGATCAGGCCTGGCTGGTAGCAATGGCATCTGTGTCAGCACAGTCTGTGCTATCAGCCAGCAGGAAGGTGGAGGCAGCACGAGCCTGTACCCAGGCACTGCCCCATCAGCAGCTGTCCTGGGGGTGGGCAGTGGAGGCTGGCAAGTGGCTCTCGTGTCCTCAGAGGATAAAAATAAATTTTACCCAAGTGCAGGGGCTGGATGAAGTGGGGTGGCTAGACTGCCTGGCAGGTGGTAGGCTCAGGATTTGAGAAGACTTGGCTGCTCAGATCCCCACACCCACACAGGTGTAGCTTCATAGCTGCTGCTTGTGGCCATCCTCAGCAGGAAGCCCTTGTTCTTCTGCCTTGGGCCACAAGAGAAGTGAGTTGGAACATGACTTCCAGATAGCTCTGAGATGGATAATGTTTCCATCCAGTGACTTCTGCCTTGCTGCTCCTAGGGGAAGGTGATTTTGTGGCTGCTGGAAGCCTGTAAGCACTAGACAAGTTCCTCTGGGAGGGCTGCAGGAGGTGTGTTGAGTGTTGGGGGTGACCTCCCCCCTCCAGGCCCACTGCTCACAGCCATCACTGCTTCATGCTCAGCACTGAGCTCCCTTTCTGGCTGCAGCCTCCAGGGGCTCTGGGCTTGCATTGCCAGAGTCCCTTATGTTGCAGGCTACAACTGGTTTAAGCAGCGAGAAGAGATGCAGGAAATTCAGAGAGGTCCTGGATGTCCCACCCCTAAGGGTAGCTTTGCAGAATGGCTGAGGGGAGTGGTGTTTCTGGCTTTGTTACCAGTTTATAACTCAGTGTTAGGAAGGTCAAGCACTGGCTGTGGGCTGTTTTCCTACTCTATGGCAGTGATGTCCTCACCCTCTGCAGGGGCATCACTGCCACCAGGGCAGCAGGTGGGGAGTAGAAGGCTAGGACTGGTGTCAAGGACTAAAACATGCTGATGTCCAAGTTAGGGAAGCCAATTTAATATCTGGAGACTGATTTTTGCTTCCTCTTGTCTTTAGTTCTCTCTGCCTGGTCCAAATCTCCTCCATTCAGTCTTACATTGTGCCTGCTGGCTCCTGGGGCACGGCAGCATCTTGGGTTGGTAGCAGCAGCAAAAGCTGGATTGGAAAGGAGTGTGTGCTGGCCCTGGGGAGAGAACTGCAGCAAGGTGCAGGTTATTCTATTTATTCTATTTATTCCTCACTCCCAGCAGGAACCCTGCAGTAAGCATCTGTCACCAGTTACACAGGTTTTGCTGGGATTTCTGTACTTGCCCTTGTCCTATGCTATAGCTAAAGAGGCAGGAGCAGGGACTGTCGCTCCATGGGCAGGATTTCACAGGTGAAATTGGTAAACACAGGGCAGATTGGGTATTTTTGACCAGTGCCTGCTTGTTGGACAAATCCTGGCTCACCTAAGTAACAGGTTGGTGGTTTGACTGGAGATGTCAAGCAGCTGAAACAAGCAGTGCCCAAAAGCAGTGTACAAAAAGTAAAGGTAAGGGTGTGGACTACAAAAAAAGTAAAAAAGTAAAAATAAGTACAAAAAGTACAAAAGTAAAAATAAGGGTGTGAAGTACAAAAAGTAAAAATAAGGGTGTGGAGCACTCCCAGAAGCAAACAGGTTTCAGGGGCTATGGCATTGCTCTCTGTACAGGGTCCCGTGAGCAATTTCTGCCTTCCCAAGTGCCCTGGCCATGATGTGGGATGCTGAGGCCACAGACAAGTTTGCAGCCTGTGTGTCCTGTGCACACTGCAGTCCTTTCTTCAAGCTGTTACTGCTGAGTGTCCCTGATTTATATTTTTTTCTTCCTTCTATTAAAATACAGGACATCTCACTGCATCCAGCATTCACCCCATGAGTCCCTTGGGAGAGATTTGTGAGTGGTAATGAGAGTGTGGGAGCCTTTCACCTCGAGGACATCTCTCAGCATCCAGTTCCCTGCCCAGAAAGTGCTGACTGCATTTTGGCTGATGCCCAGGCCAGGAGCTGCTGCTTGGGAGCTTTTTCACTTGGTGAGGACAGAGCTCTGAGTAGGGCCACATCCATCTTCCTACACAGGCCATGGTGCATCACCTGGGGCTGTGCTGGGCCATGCTGGGGGAAAGACCCCCCACTGCTCTTCTCACTCCTATTCTTGCAGCAGAGGTGAGAAATGGCACCAGTTGGGTTATAGTTTTGGTAGACAGAAGATTTCCAAAGAGTGATAGGTTGCTGGCCCTGCTGCCTCTGGTTCAAAGCTCTGAAGTAGTAGGAGAATGAAAGGTGGGATGGGGGTGTTCTGTTCCCCTCCTGCACTCCCAAATCCTCACTGGTCTCAGGTTAGAGCTGCTTCTGGCTTGTAACCCCCTCCACTAATGTTCCTTCTAAGCACTTCTGTGATCTCCTGTCAACTCCTGCATCCCCAGAGCCAATGCCTCAGCTGAAGCTGAAGGGTCCTTGCTGGAGGGGTGCTGAGTCTAACACACCCGTGTGAAGACCTGGGCCTGGACCTGCAGGCAGCATTGCTCCATGCCCAGGGGACAGGGATGGTGGGGTCCTTCCTCCTCCACAGCCACGTGTGCTGCTGCCACTACCATCTGCCCCTGCCACCCCAGCAGCCTCAGCACAAGCAGCATGGGGCTGTGCCAGTGCCGTGGCACACGCTGGCTAATGAGCAAATCAGCTGCTGGCCAAAGTACAATTACAAGTTGTCCCTGGGAGCTGCTCTCTTCCAAGCAAGCTAATTGGAAATTCACTGAGACCATTATTGGTAATTACAAGGTACCCAGCGTTCTGAGTGGTGTGAGACGTGCAGGCAGGGTGTTGGTGCTCACCTCCTTCTAACAGGACCTGGGAGGGATGGCGAGGTCCTCTGAGCAGAGCTGGGGGACCACCAAGGTCTCCTCCCAGCCTCCTGCCCCAGCAGCTCTCACAGGCTCCCCACGGACACCAGGAGGGGAGCCTGGGAAAGGAGCTGGGAGCAAACCAGCTTCTGGGATTGAACAAGGCTCTGGTTCATGCTGGGGGGAGCCTGCCTCCTGCACTGGTTTTATTGCTTCTCCTTCCAGCTTCCTCCATGCTGAGCCCATCACGTGCCCCGGGTCCAAGGTCCAGCCTGGCAGGGGCTGTGGAGGTGAGGGGCTGACATCCTGCTGCAAAATGAAGCACACCTTCGTCATCCTCACTGTCCTGCAGCTCCTCGGTGAGTATCCCCGGGGGTCTGAGCGCTGTGGTGAGCAGGGGTGACTGATGGACAATTTCACCATTTCAGGTGTGCTTTTGGCAACCCTGTTCTGGAGCAGAGCTGCAGGCTCTCTCACTTAAGGCCTATCTGTAAGGCAAGTGAGGAAAGGCATTTCCAAGCCGGCAGAGAGAAAGCAGGGGATTGAGGCTGGGATCACTGCACTGTGCCTGCTCTTACTGGAAGGCAGCAGCTCTGTGCTGCAGGACACGCTCTCTGCTGAATATGGATGTTGTTGTGATGTTCAAGGACTGTGCTTCCCTGGAGACACGGCTGATGGAATCGCGCGCTGAAATTCCCAGGGCTGTGGAGGGTGTAGAAATGCATCAGCTGCATGGGGGAAAAGCCTTTGAAAGCAAGAGAATTTAACCTCTGTGGCCCCACGGACCCAGACAGAGGAGCTGCTGCCGCTGGGTGGACAGACGGAGCCATCCCTGTGGGGTGATGGGGAATGGGCTCCTTTGGCCACAAGCCCTTTGCATCTGCGGGGACCGGAGGGCTGCGTGCGGTGGGGCAGGTAGAGCCTTTCTGCTGGAGCTTTCACCCTTCTGTCCCCAGCCTTCCCAGGACTGGAGGGATGCAAAGTCAACCACAGCAGAGTCAGAACAACTTGCCCTTACCATCTCCTGTTCTTAGGCTGTTACAGTCTTCATCTCCAGCGGGTTTTAAAAAGGCTGTGGGGCATGGGGTGTTTGCTCTGCCTGAAGGCTGAAAGCAGTGGCTGCAGCCCAGGGCTGGGAGAGCCCCTCTGCACCTTGCAGTAGGGCCCCAGCCCCTATTCCTACATTAGGGCTTGCATTCTGGTTTGAAACACGTGGTTTCATCTCAGTAGAGCCCCTGGCAGAACCAGTGTGAATTACTCAAAAAATAAAGCCTCTGCAGAGCCTGTTTAGCACTACCAGCCACATCCTTCCCCACTGGGGACTAATGGCGCCCAAGCTTTCTACAGTGCATCTTCCCCATCATCTGGTGTTGTTCATACACCCCCTTCCTCCCCAGGCTGGGTCAGGGGGTCACTGCAGCCCCTCCTGCCCTCCTCTCCACCTCATCTCCAATGCCCAAACCCTGCTCCACTGCCTGATCCCTTTTACCACTGGCTTTATATGTATTTTGTAGTCTTTATGGAGTTTTCTTCTAAAATGAACTGATCCATATTTAGGACCAAATGTTTTCTTTTCTTTTTCTTTTTTTTTTTTTTTTCCTCTTTTCTGTCTCATAACTCACTTTCCCAGTTCAGGCTGCTGAAGATTCATCTTCAGTTGACTGTGCACCTCCCAGCCATACTGGGCAGTACCAGGCCAGGAGGTTTGCAGCTCTGCCGTGCTCATGCAGACAGAACAGGTCAGAGGTGAAACCAATCTCTGCTCCAGCTCAGCTCCTCCAGCCAAGCCTTAGGGCATGTTCCTGCAGAGACCTTTGGGCAGGACCACCACTGTCCTGGCAAGCCCCATGGGGAAGACCTCTATTTCCCAACCTGCCAGTTCCTCAGGCTGCAGGACACTGTTGAATCCTTCCCCTCCAGCCACAAACACATGACAACAGTCCATATTTGGTGCTGTACATCACCTAGCAAATGCCTTTTCTCCTCTCTCCTTGTGGTCCTACCAGCTCTGTGTGCCCACTCCACACCTACAAGAAGCACAAAGGTTGAGGTGTCTCTGCACATTGGATTAGCCTGAGCAGAAACAAAACCCACTGCAATGAATGTTTCAGTACCAGGTGCATGTGTTTCTTTCCCATTGCCTGCAGGAGTTTCCTGCCTTCTCTCTGCCTGCCAAGTATTTGTCCCTTACTCTTAATCCTACCTGGGTGAGCAACCCAGCCAAAAAAATCTCCTGTGCAGAGGAGGGCTGTGACTGCTTAACTGGGACTATGTAGGGGCTGCTCTTGGGTTGAAAATCCCCAAATCTAGTCCCAAAAGGCCAAGCCATTCCATAGGACACCCTGGAGAGGGCTCCCAGTGCTTCCTATGGACTGGGCTCCCATGGTTTTCCTGTTTCTCCCAGCTGCTGCTGCCGCCGTGTACAAGCAGTGGATCCCCAACACCAATTTTGAAACTGTTTCCAACTGGGATAAAGGCAGAGTCCCCTGTGCCAGAGACATGGTTCATTTTGAGAAGAACAAGGTATTGGACATTTATTTCAGTTTTATTCTACTTTTTGCAAAATACCATCAGGTATTGGAAAAGCCCTTTAACTGCTGGGGTAAAGAGCACTTTTATTTTCCTTTTCTTACAGGAGATCTCGGTCTTCGTCAGGTCTCCCCACATGCTGACAGACATGGTAAGGCAGTGTGTGGTGGCTCTGGGAGGGAGGGCAAGGGCAGGGCTAGGGATGATCCTGCTAGCCAGCTGGCATGTGCTCCTGTAATGTCCCCCAGGGACTTCTACACTTTGCTCTGTGGTCCAGCCTGACTGAGGATGCCTCAGCTGGGGTGGGAGCCTAGGTCTGTCTGTACCATGGACCAAAAAAGCCTATTTCTAGTACTTTCTTTTTTTTTTTTCCATTAGGGGAGATGAAGGAGAGCACCACTTTCATTTGGAAGAAATTAATTTGTCCTCCCCAAAGGAAAGAGAAAACCTTTTACCAGGGGATGAGACCTTGGCAGTAGTTTGCTGAGGAGTGCCAGCCCACAGCATTGCCAATTCAGAGCAGGCTCTAGCCCCAGGCAGAGGCTAAGTGAAGCTGACATCAAAATATCTTGAAATGAAAACAAACCATTCTGGGAAATCCCAAATTGTTGCTTGAGAAATTTTCTTTCAAGTGCCATTGGGTTTTTTATTTTTCTGCAACATTAACCTGGCTGTTGCAGGACAGGCACAACACTACTGAAATGCATCTGCTGATTGAGATAAGATTAGGGGGGAGCTTCCCTCCAAGGGGCTTCTGAGCATCCTGTTGTCTCCCCAAAAGAGGAGCCATGCCTGGAGCAGGCTGACAGGTGACCATGAGAGCACAGGGTCTTGATCCTCATGGTTTGGAGGATCCAGTTTAACAGGGAAGAATGAAAGGGAAAAGGAAACCCAACTGCTCCAACATGCCAGTGTGGTCAGAGTTGAGCCCCTTAGCAGCATGGGGATAGCACAAAGTAGGATGGATCCCATCTGCAAAACCTCCCACCCTGGATAGAATCAACTTGTGGATGAGTTTTCTCAGTTTCAGGGCAGCTTTGCCTTTTTATTGGCCATTAAATCCGAAAAAGACCTTAGAATTTATGTGGTGTAATTTGTTCAGGCTGTCTACACCTCTAATAGTTTTGATGCTTTAATAATGCCATGTGGCACATTTAATCCCTCTATAAATATTTGGAGGAGTTTCTTTATTTATATGGCATTTTAAATATGAATTTTGAAGGAAAGAATGTACTGGGGAAATACTTACAAATATAATGTAATAAATGATGTGGAATTTACTCAGAGAAGAAAAGAGCAAAATACCACTCCAGTAGATTTTACTTACGGGTGAATGTATAACATTTTTGAAGTCCTTTCATTAGAGGCCTGCGAAGTGCATAATTGCAAAGCAGTTTAATTCATTATAGCATGTGCCTTTCACAACCAAGCTGAAGAGCTGAGCTGGAGAAGCCCTGCTGCCAGCTGAAAGAGAGGGAGATGCAGCACAACCTTTGCACAGCTAATGACATCCATGGCTGTGCTGCTCTGCCTGGCTGCTCAGGTGGACATTTCCCATTCCAGCTGAGTGATGTGGTCAGGGTGCTACAGGGGCCCTCAAATCATCCCCATCAAAGAATTCAGATCTCCTTGCAGGAGCCCCCCAGGACCTTCTGCTGCCCTGGGGTTTCCCTGGGATCCCACTGCTGCACAGATTCTAGGGTTACAGTGAATATTAATAGTCCCAGCACTGTGCAGGAGGGTGGGGGAAGTGGGGAATGACTAAATCATCGTGAATACACCAGTGGTGAGAGCACAGCACTGCTCCCCTCTGGCCAGGGGCTTGCTCCACTGCTGCACTGAATTGCACTGCCCCTGAGCAACCAAGCTCTTACCAGGCTATAAGCTGAAGCAGAGCTGATGCCTTTCTTCTGAGTGTCACAACAATCTGCAATGAACTGTCTCAGCAAGTGTCCTAGCATGCTGGTTAATATTTCTTTTCAATGTCAGCTCAGCCACCTCCCTCCCAGGATCTGCCGTGCTCTGTTGTCACCAGGTGATAAGGAGAACGCCAAGATTAGGGATGAAAAAGAAATAAAACACAGCACCTGAGCCAGTCTGCCACTTGTGGGGATGGCATGAAATTTGGCAACTGGCTGGTTAGAAAATGAATTGGTCGTGAGGCTTTAGGCAGAGGCTGGGCTGCACCTGTTCAGCTGCTGGCTGTGGTGCTCTGGAGCATTAATCACTTAAATCAGCAGGAATACATTAAGCTTTAGAGTCACCATGGAGATGCGATACAGCCTTTGGCCAAAAAAAAAAAAAAAAAGAAAAAAAGAAAAAGAAAAAGTGTTGCTTGCTTGCTATAGTAGTAGAGGAGGAAATTCACGGCCAGGAGGGAAGGGGCTGGGCTCTCACTGATTTTCACGAGGATGGTGTCTGCTGTGGCAGGTGCAGGGGGGGAGATGCTCTGTGCTGGAGCACTGCTGGTGAAGGGGCAGCATGAGACCTCCCATCCCAACTCCACAGGTGAGTGGAGCAAGTCGTGGGGTGGCAGTCAGCTCCCCTTAGACATTTATATTAAAGGAAACACTCCTGTATGGTGAGCCCTTGGGCTCCCATCCCCAGCACTCCCACGTGGACACCAGCCAAGTGCTGGGAGCTGCTTACTCAGGAGGAGGTTGGGGCTGTTGGAGCTTGCAGCCCAACTCCCACCTCAGAGGAAACCAGGAAACCCATTTATTGCCCAGCTCAGTGGTTATTTGGTCTGAAGTTTCGAGTGGGTCCCTAATTCAGCCACACACTAAATCCAAATCCATTTTAAGCTTAAATGACTCTGCAGCCCAGCCTTTGTGATTAGGCTGGATTTTCTGTGGTATTTAGCTGCCTAAAGATGCAGATCGGTATTTAGCCAGCTTTCAATGGCACCTGGGAATAAATCCACAAAAAATGATGGAGGTGCCTGATGTGGCTGCTCCAGGGCAAAGGAGGCTTTGGCTTTGCTTATCTCCCTTCTGGGGCAGAAGGGGTGCTCTTAGGGTTTGGGACCCTCTGGTTATGGCTGTGCTTTTAGAGGGAGGCAGGACAGAGCACAGCTGTGGCTGCCAGCCCAGTGTTTGCCCCGATAACACCAGCCTGGGTGCAGTTTGTGCTGGAGCCAGCCAGGACAGCAGTGTGGGCCAGGAGTGGATGATGGTCCTTGCTATTTTGGGTCGGCAGGAATCAGGTTTTGCCACGTGGGCAGAGCAGCCTCGCTCGGCTCTCGTGATGCCAGAGTCAGGGCAGTGCCCGGGTTATTCAGTGGCACCGATGTCACCTTCCCAGCTCTGCCCCATCGCTGGGCCATGACACCATGGTGGCAGCTGCCCCTACCTCCTGCTGCCTGCACCAGGAGGGGCTGCAAAGGCTGGGGGGAGGTCAGGAGTATGTGGGACACAGGGGTCTAACGAGGGAGCCCTCACCCACACTTATATTTTTAGCTGCCTAATTGTGAGGGCAGAATGTACTCGGCTGTGCCGCAGGATGCTCCTGCTCAGTTCCTGGCAGAGACTGATCTCAAAATGCCAATTGCTCTCCAGGGGCACTGGTTCTGATGAATTGTCACAGTTTGCGTTCATCCCAGGCACCGGTGCTCCCTCCCCCTGCTTCACAGAATCACAGAATTATCCGGGTTGGAAAGGACCTCTGAGATCATCAAGTCCAACCTTTAATCCACTACCACTGTGGTTCCCAGCCCATGGCACTGAGTGCCACATCCAGTCTCTTTTTAAAAACCTCCAGGGACAGAGAATCCACCACCTCCCTGGGCACCCATTCCAATGTCTGATCACCCTCACTGTAAAGATTTTATTTCCTAATATCCAACCTAAACCTCCTCTGGCAGAGCTTAAGCCCATGCCCTCTTGTCTTACTGGTAGCTACTTGGAAGAAGAAACCAACCCCCCCCTGGCTCCAGCCTCCTTTCAGGGAGTTGTAGAGAGCGATGAGGTCTCCCCTGAGCCTCCTCTTCTCCAGGCTGAACACCCCCAGCTCCCTCAGCCTCTCCTCACAGGACTTGTGCTGGATCCCTTCACCAGCCTGGTTGCCCTCCTTTGGACCTGCTCCAGGACCTCAATCTCCTTCCTGAACTGAGGGGCCCAGAACTGGACACAGGACTCGAGCTGTGGCCTCACCAGGGCTGAGTACAGGGGCAGAATCCCTTCCCTGGACCTGCTGGCCACGCTGTTCCTGATCCAGGCCAGGATGCCATTGGCCTTCTTGGCCACCTGGGCACACTGCTGGCTCCTGTTCAGCTTCCTGTCAATCCAGACTCCCAGGTCCCTCTCTGCCTGGCTGCTCTCAGCCACTCTGCCCAAACCTCAGGGTAGCAGGGCACCCAGAAATGGCATTATTTTTCCTTCTCTTGAGATGAAGGTAAAAAAAATTCACAGGAGAGTGTGTGTGTGTGCATGCGTGTGTGCCAGCTCATAATTACAAGCTTGACTCCTGCAGGCTTTTTGTTTGCCCTAGGGAAGAGGTGCAGTGAAACAGCCTTTTACAGTCACCTCCTCTAGTTTATTTGCTCCTTGCAGGATAGTTTCCAGCAGGAGGGGTTATTAAAGGCTATGATGAGCGGAGCAGCTTGCCAGCATCCCAGGCCAGAGTGGATGCTGGGGCAGGTCTGGCTGGGCTGATGCTCTGTGGACTGGCTGTTATCCCTCCCTGCTGGGGACAGCTCCCCTGCCCACACCTCCAGCTGCTTTCCAGCTCTCTCTGACCTTGTCTGTGGAGGGAAGTTCAGGAAAATGAGCTGAATTGACCTGAAGTAGATTTGCCAAATGGCTTTAAGCCTCCGTGTTCCTTCTGCATCTGTAATTCAAGTCTCTTGGGCTGGTTTACCTTAACATGCTCCTTAATTCCCTGTCTCCCTCAGATGCCCGATTTCTGCATTCTTCTGGGACCTGTTTGGTTTCACATCTGGAGGCGTGCTGTGGGGCTACAGTCGAATCAATGACCTTTTTGTGCCTGCTGTTTTTTTTTATTCCCCCATGGCTTCTATTGGGGTCTGCAGGGCGGTTTGGCAAGGGGTGTGCTGGCCAAGAGCTGTGAGGGATGCCAGGAGCTGTGCCTCCTTTGTGAGCCCAGGTGACCAAGTGATATTTAGGAACCTGATATGCTAGGCCACCCCTGTGCCAGGGGACATGGTGGAAAGGCCATTTTGGGCAGGTGATGTGGGGACCCCATGCCCTGAAACCCAACATAAACTGAGGAGCATACAGGGCAGGGGAACCAGCTCCTATGTGAATGGGAGCATGGCCACAGTGCTGCCAGAGGAGCCTGCACACAGGAGGGGTGGGTGAGGATGCAGGCAGGGCAGAGCAGATGAAGGCTTCAGAAGCTCAGAGGGGAAGATGCTGAAATGATGATGTCTCCTTTTCCTGTGCCTCTGCCTGCTCCAAGGGCAAAAGCAGAAAGGTGAGTTATTGCTGGGAACAGAGGAGGGCTGGTGGGCATTTTCTACCTGCCCCAGATGAGTCCTGCAGAGAGGAGCATTAGCTCCTGTGCCCTGCTTCATACTGCACCAGCCTGCCTGAACATGGGTTTCATAGGGCTAAAAACTGCTTTTCTTGCCTGGTTTCCTTGGGAGGCTAAAGCCATGCTCCTCATGTGGGCTGGGAGCAATTTGGACAACAAGGTCTTAGTCCCAGCTGCAGGTGACCCCTCCTCAGCTCACCCAGGGGTCTCAGGGGGGCTGCAAGCCTTGATGACCCCTTTCCAGGGGATCTGGAACAGCCAGGGTGGGACTGGGGGCCATGGCAGGAGCAGGCTGGGGGGGAGTATTGGTGTGTACAGCTGGGGGAAGGATGCTGGCTTGAGGCTGCAGGTGGGAGCTTCACTCAGAAGGAAAATGAGTGAACCAGTCCCCACTGATGAACCTGGGACACACTGCAGCTAAATGTTCCAGAGCCATCAAAGGGATTCTCCTACAGATGAATCTGTCCCTGTGCCTCTTTAGGACCTTCAGCCAGCAGCTGGATCCCACCCAAACAGCCACACACCCAGCTGTGCTCAAACCCTCTGGCCCCAATGGACATTGGGAAACCCCAACTATTCCCACCCACGGGCAGCAAGGGGCAGGAGATGCCCTGCCTGCTGCCTGCTGCATGCTGCTGCTGCCCCAGCAAAGCAGAACTGGGAGATAAAGAAATAATTTCCCTTGCACGTCAGTGCCTGTGGTGGGTTACAGCGCTCCGTGTTGCAGCAATAACCCCTTGCATCCTAACCTAGGATTTTTTTTTCAGTGGGATACTGCCAGCACCAGCCCTGAAGCTGTCCTGGGGCTGGGTGCCAGGTGAGGGGATGTACCTGGGAGTTCTGTGCATCCCTAAATCCCTACCAACCTGCTTGCTGGTGCACCCATGTGTGCAGCACTGCAGAGCCCAGTGTGCCCAGGCAGACTCAGCAGTGCATGATGAGGATGGTGGCATTGTCTCACCCTAGCAACAAATTCAAACATGTTGGTGCTGTGAATTAAAACAAGGCTGGGGAAGGGCTGGCTTCAATCATGAGCATTGCTCACCTGGGTTCCAACCAGAAACACTGCATTTTTTCCTGCACTGATGATAGTGACACATCAGCCACGCTGCTGCTGTCACTCATCTCAGCCCAATGCTCATGAATTGAGCAGAGATGGGGTGTGCCAGAAGCCAGTTCAAAGCCACCCACTTCAAAAGCTGCCTCTCAAGCTTTTGTGATTTTTTTTTCCTTGTAGTTTCGGAGATTGGTTTCATTTTCACTTATGCATCAGGGCAGAAGGATTCTCAGTAGTGCAGTGCTGGGGCTGCAAATGTGATGACTCTGGTCTGGGAGACACATGGGGTCTTTCCTCCTTTATTTGCTGACTTTGATGAGAAAAATAATTTCACTTGTCATTACACTTGATAATGATGACTGAGGAGATAAGTCATTTTCCAGTATCAGGGGTGGGAGATGACTAATGGGACTCTAAGCTCACTGTATTAATGGCCCTGGAGTATGGGTTGGCAAGAGCAAGGGAAAGCAGATGAAACTGCCAGCTTTTTGGCTCCAGTCCTTTCGTACCTGTCATTGCTTGGTTCAAAATGTACTTGGAAAGTAGCCCAGTCTATATGCAATTTCTATACTAAATTCCCAAAAGCAGAAAGCCACTGCCCAACCAGAGGCTCCATTTGTTGTCCTGTGCAGTGAGCTGAGATACTTATGTTAAGATTTAGAAAAAAGGCCAAATTATTTACAGATAACCATCCACTGGACAATGGAGCTACTTCTGACAGGCTGAGTGCATCTGGGGGAGGGCTGGTGGTGGATGGGCAACACATCCCTGTTGGTGGGCAAGGAGCTGTGGCTGCAGGGGCCAGCCTCAGGAATTCCTGCTACGAAGCAGAAGTACAGGGCTCTTCTTGCACTTCATGTTAGTGAAGATGAGGTGATGAGGCGACTCCATCCCCTGGCTGACATTGTGTTGTGTTGCATTTTAACTCCAGGGCTGGTGCTAACTGATTTTGGGCAGCCCCCAAATGTGAAGGGGTCAGAATCTGGGACACCATTCCCAGTCTTCAGGACTCTCATTTCTCTGCCAAACTCTCACCCAGATGCACAGCTTCCTCTGGGCTTGGGAAGTCCAACCAACCTGGGGTTTGGGCCTCTTTGGTGGAGGGGGATAGGTAAGGTCCATGTCCTGCACGGTCACCACAGGGCATTTAGGAAACTCTGACACAGCCAGAGACAAAGTGGTAACTACAGAGAAAGGAGCTGGCAGGCAGGGACCTCCCAACCCTCTGGTCTTAATCCAGCCACGTTAACAAATGCCAACTTCTGCAGCCTGGGAAAGCAATCAGAGGTCACCCAGTCATGGCCCTGTTATGCCATCCATCCCTGTCACCAGCAGCCACTGTCTGATTTTCCTTCCTCCACCCAAAGATCCCTGCAGCCATGGGACTGAGTGCCCACAGGGGTGGAGCTGTGAGGAGCTGGTACCTGGTGCTGGTGAAATCACCCACTGCATCCTATCCAAAACCCCCACCCTGAGCAGCTCAGCTGAACCCCAGTCCCCAGCAAGGTCCCCTCCCTGCTTGGCCTCATCATGTACAGCAGCCTGCAGGGTAGCATCCTGCAAACTGGGCCAGAGGCAGCAGTGAGGGTCCCAGCTTGGAGTGCTCAGTGGTTCTGGGGGAAGGGACTTGGCTGGTAGTGCTGCTGGTACCTACTCTGGTTATGGGTGTTCACTGACTGCTCCAAAGTGTCCCACTACCTATTTCTGCATGGGATTACAGGAAAACAAGCCAGGGCATTTCTGAAGTGATGCAACTTGTGAAATAAGCTGGTGGCACAGACCTTGCCCATCTCAAAGCATGCCAAGCTGTGAGCCTCAGAATGTCACTAGGCACAGCTTTTATGTCTGCAGGTAGAGGGCATGTTGCCATTTATATCCTGACAGGCCTTTCAGCCTCTTTCAGTTTTTCAGTATTGGAAAAATTTGCTTTACTCAAGAGTAATAGAAATTCAGAGAACATGTTATGTGGTTTCCATTTAGGCATGACACATGCTATGGTCTCACAGGGCACAATCTGTAGGCAAATGATTCTTTCCTGACCAGTGGGCAGACTCCATACCCTTGGGGCAGGTGTTGCCCAGACCTCAGCTATACACCTTGTTGCCTCCTCTTGTCCAGCCCAACATATGACATTGCTGGGTCTCAAACAAATGGTACACAGGAGCAGTGCAGGCTTCTTCTCAGTAGCAGCCACCCTCTGCTCTCTGCCTTGGCTTCACCGTTCCTGAACCAAGAAAAGAACTTAGGCTATGGCCTTCAAAGCATCTCACCACCAAGGCACTGCTGCCTACATCTTGGGGATGAGGAGCTTTTAGCTATGTCTATCCTTTTTACCTGTGTCCATACCCTGTGTAAGACAGGGCATCCTCAGACAAAACTGTCCCAAGGACAGAGGGCTATTGCAGCCACCCACAGCAGTCATTCATAAGTCTTGCTTTCTCTAACCTACATTCATAATTAAAGACCAGTTAAAAAGAGGAAACCTTAAAATCCCATCTAAAATGCTTCTGCCTGAGCAAAGGACCCAGTGCAGGAGCATAACACGTTCCTGGGGAGCCTCCAGCTGCTGTCTTAGAAGAGATACTCAAAGTCTGGATAGACCAGGTTAGAGGAGAACAGGGACTTGCGCATCACTCAGTCCTTGACACATGAACACTCTGAGGGAAAACTGTCTTTTTCTCTGACAGTTTCTAAATGTAAAACAAGATGGGCTGGGCTGAATAACCCATGTGCTGTGAATGAGCTGTCTGACTCAGTCGTTTGCCAAGGCCTGTCCTGGGGTCAACAATGCCAGCTGGTGGCTACAGCTCTTTGCTGAAAGGGCTTCCCTAGCCAACTAGCTGACACCTCATCAAGCATTGCTGGGGTCCTGGAGCTGGGTGCCAATTAAGCAACGGGACCTCTGGGCACTTACAGAATAAGTTTGCATTTTTCATGGCATATGAATGTGTAAAAACATTCCTGAGCTGCTTGGGGGAGGGGTTATTCAAGAGGAGGAAGGACCTATCAAAAGACCTTATTTTGCTTTTTCCTTGTTCTTGCTTTCCTGAATACTTCATGCTTTTTGTGGTTGCTGGAAGGTAATGTCAAATTGCCTCTCTCTGTTGCAGTGTCCCCATCTCTAAAAATGGGAGCTGATAGTTTCCCATTAATGTGAGGCACGGTGAGGGTAACTCCTAATGACTATAAAGTGTCTAGGAGACAGCGAGTGTAATAGGCAGCCTAATAATTAGCACTGTTATTTGATTACAGGCCTGGGTGGCAGTGGGACTGTGCAGTAATACTCTGAATCTCTTCATCTAGTACCTGCCCCTGAATGGAGAATTTGTGCTGGCATCAGGTGCGGGATTCGCAGCTTTTGATGGCAGCTGGGATCCAGGCTGTGACTCAGGTATTTTGTGCCCAGACCAGTCACCCCATCAGCCCATGATTAGTCACACAAACTCAGCCTGAAGGCTTCTACAAAGGTCTTTGTTGTCCCACCTCAGTGCAAAGTGAATCACTCCTCTTGCAGTACCTACCTTTTCTCTGATGATCTCCCTCACATCAGATTTTTTTTTTTTTTTTTTTGCTGCTAGATCACCTGTCTTCTAAAAAGGTAATTATAGCAGGGAATCCTTTGAAGCTGTAGCAGGGAGGCAAATACTGTGTGTATTTGACCCTGCCTATTAAGAATGTAGCCACATCAAAGCCCTGGTTTCCTTTGCCATGGTATTTCTAAAGAAAACTGGTTAGGAATTAGACGGGTGAGCTGAGCCGCAGCCATCACAGTGAGCTGGGCTTTGGTCTGATGCGTTTGGGCACAGTGGAGCAAGCAACACATCCATCCCTCACATCCAAACACATCCATCCCTCACATCCAAACACATCCATCCCTCCCCCTGAGCCTCCAGCTCAGGGTTGCTATGACTGAGAGAGTAGGTTTGTTTCATCAGTACCTCCTCGCAGTCTGAAACCTGTTTGCCAGAGAGATGTATTTGTATTTAAGAGCTACCTAATGCTTTCAGTGGCAAGTAAGCTTTTGGTTTGGCTGCAGAAAACAAAGAGTCCAAGTAGAGTCTGATTAGTGAAAAAAAAAAAAAAAAAAAAAAAAAAAAAAAAAAAAAAAAAAGAGAGAGAGAGAGAGAAACCCCAAACAAGTCTACCCAGAGGAAGAACTGTAAAGTCAGGCTGTCTGCAGCCACTCGGAAATCCTTCATCCCTCTAATGTTTCTTCTTTGGGTCTGTTGGCTCCACACTGGGGATGCTTTGGCAGCTGCACATTGCACTGATCTTTTCCTGCTGACCATGTGCTGCTCCCCTGAAATCAAGGTGTTTCTGGGGCAACTTTCACACACAGGTTTTTTTTTTTAAAGCATGATGTTAAAATTAATGCAAATAACACTGTTGATAAGCACCTGCATGCTTGCTGAGTTGGTAAGGATTCAGCTGCTGGGGAAGGGTGAGAATCATCACACTGAGTGATGATACCAACCGTGACCAGCGGGGACGCAGTTAATGGTTAAATGGGGCACTGGTTTTGGGGTTGCAGAGCCAGTCACATATCTGCAGGGCTGCCAAGCTGCTTGCAAACTGAGACATGAATTATCATACACGTTTTTATCCCAGGTAGCTGCTGTTGCATTTGTGCAACTCTTTCCCCCCCTAACCATAAAGGTGAGCTTTAAAGAAGGGGTTTAAAAACCATCCCTGTGGGATCTGAGGTCAAATGCCTGCAGACAGCAGCAGGGTCCAGGCTGAGCTGCTGAGATCCCATCCTGGAGGGCTGGAAGGGTTTGCCAAGCTCCTGAAGTTCCTGCATTGGCTGTCAAGGAGGGTGATGCCAGGGCCATCCCTTTGCTCCCTGCCCATAGGGTGAGCTCCTCTTTTGTGATCCAAGCAGTTCCTGGGTTTATCAACCCAAATGCATCTGTTCAGGCTGTGAATTTGGGTCTGGTTCATGGTCAACCTTTTGTGCTGCTTTTCCAGGTGCAACAGTGAGGTTCGCTGATACTGAGAACCACACATGGTTCAACCCCACGCTGTGGCAGGTTGTCCCCCCTGGCAGAGAGCTTGAGGCAAATGGGCACATCTTCTCTGTGGATGAGGAACGTGTCCCATGTCACTATGATGATGTTATCTTCCAACCCGAAACCTCCTTCCGGGTAAACACCGACTCATCACAGCAAGTGATTCATCTCCGCAGCATCTCTCTCATGGGCCAGGTAACATGGGGTTGATGAGAAACCAGCTCAACACCATGGCCCTAGCGTGGGTCAGGAGAGGAAGAACGAGCCAGGGATGGAGGAAGGGGATAGTGAGGGCAGATGGGGCACTCCCATGGTTCTGCAGCTTCATGGGCTGCTGCTGCTGTGAATGGTCTTGATGATTTTTTTCCCTCAGCTGGTTTGTTATCACCTCCCTTCCTGCAGTGGGGGAGCAGAAACCTTCTCACTGTTCCAATTTTTTAAAAATGCCCAATGTGCACGGGTCAAACCACCAGACAATGACATCTTCTCTGGCACCCAGGGGCTGCCCCCTTCCCAAGCACGTGTCTGCAGCTGCACTGCTCAGGGACCCTTTGGGGACATCTCCCTCCCTCCCCTGACCTTAACATGGCCCAAGGCCTGGCAATTGTTTCCCAGCTTTGCTTCAGTACTGCTTTTTAATTGATTGGAGGGGTAATTATAGAAACCCTGGCAGCCTGCTCTGCTTCAGGCTGAGAATCAAGTGCAGGGTGAGCTCCATCCCTTGCCGGTTGGAGGAGTGAAAGATCACAGACACTGCAGCAGTAAACACAGGCTCCTTCCAGGAGTGAGAGATCCAGCAGAGGCTTCAGCTGTTATTTATTATTCCTACTGCTGTGCTGCCTGGGATCTGCCATTTCGGGTCCCAGCATTGGGTAACTGCTTTGTGAATAATTAACTCAATTGCTGTCCAGGCAGGTGCAGGCAAGTCTGGACAAAGCAGCACAGCATGGTGGGGCTCACTTTGGGTACACGTAGTCCCAGGGATGCAGAGGTGAATGATCTTGGGTTCTTGGAGTGGTGCTGGTCCTGGGGAGCACCTCATGGCACAGAACTCCCTCCAGCTGGCTGTGCCTCAGGGAGGAGAATGCTGCTGAGCTATGAGATGGAAGGAGAAGGTGCTTTTATTTATGTGACTATATAAAGTATTTCTTGAAAACTGACTTTATAAGCTACTTTGTTCCCTTGGAGCAAGCCCAATGCTTGCTCTGTATAGGGCATTCTCACCCCAGGACCTGAGAAATCCTCCTGTTGTGCTAGGGCATGGAGAAGTCTCCTGTGATAGACACTGGCTGAGGGAATTGCCAATGGCTTGACAGGATGAGGCTGATCCTTTGCTAGTGCTAAGCTCACTGAAATACTTCACACATTAAAGGAAAACATCTCAGATCCAAGCCTGTTCCTCCCAGTAAGGATAATTCAAATTCTCTGGGCCTGCAGAAAGAGGTAAAGCAAGGACTAAAAAAAAAAAAAACCAATCATCTCATGATATATCTGTTGTCCTTTTTCATTTGTTTTAAATTAGAAAAGGTTTCTTTGTTAGACCCACAGGAAAGCCCTAATGGGTGTGTAGGCAGGATCTTCCTGCAGCACTCACTGCCTGCCATGGGGCAGCCCTGAGCTCTCAGATGTGGCACCAGGCAGCCCAGGGATGGGGCTGGGGCTGCAGTGGGATGGGGCTGGGGATCCTGACTTGCTTTGCTGCTTTTCCCCACGCAGGAGCTCAGCAGCCCCGAGGCCTGGGCTGAGTATCTGCTGGGTCCCTCTGCCCAGCTGCAGTTTCATGGCAATGGCACTCTGCAGGTGACAGGCACTGGCTGTCCTGACAAGTCTGGCTGCCCCTGTGGGAACAGCCTGGTGAGTTCTCCTGTTGCAACTGAGGGGGTTGCCGTGGCTGTTTGTGGGGTGAGGGACTGACACTGCCTTCATCTTTTTTAGGATGGCCACCGCATCTGTGCAGCCCTGCTCAGGGCATCAGGGGGACAGTGCCCAGCACCAGCGTGCAGGAACCCTTTGCAACCCCTTGGCCACTGCTGCAGGGTCTGTGGTGAGTGGGGGGCACAGCCCTACACCTCCCCCCTGCCGTGCCAGCTGCCCCAGCCCCCTTCCCCTGGCTCCACGGGGGGCAGCTGGGTGGGTGAGTGCTGCTGGTCATGGGCTGAAGTTTGGATGTATCACTGCTCCTGTGGGTCCCATCTGCAGGTCCCCTCCTCATCCCACGTGCAGCCCTCCTGGGGCATCTCTCTGAAGCATCAGCCCAGACTCTGGGAGCCTGTTCTGAGCTGGAGCCCTTTGTCCCTGCTTCTGGTTTATTCTGTCAGGATGTCACAGCTCGTCAAACTAATAGGGCTCTGCTGAGTTTATGCAGCAGAAAACAGTCAGGAGAAATGCACCTTCTTCACTGTAATGTCAGCCTTTCAACAGCAAGTTTGTTTCATTTCAATAAAATAAAAACATGCAGGTTGACAGCGTTCCCTCTGCAATGGGCTCTTCTCCATTAATTTACCTGGAAGGTTGCTAGGGGGACTTTTTCATGCACAATTGGACCTAGACATTCAGTATGTCATACCAAATTCATTAGAACAGCACCATATGTTTCTCCAGTGTGCTCATAAAAGCAGAGCCCACTAAATCCTTTAGGAGGATTTCATATTTCAAGAAATGCTTACCTGCGTTTTTTTTTTTTTCCAAGAAAAATATTTGACTCAATGGCTGCAGTGCAGCATTACAGTGCAACTCTGCCCTCCTCCCCACTTTCCTCCAAAGCCCATGTAGCATTGCTGAATCACAGCTTTGCAGCCCCAAAACCAAGTACACACAGAACTTCCTGGAGACACATGTGGGAGAAAGCTTTCCAGGGAATGCTTCTCTCTGGAATATAGTGGAAACCAGAAGCATTTCATCAAGCCCAGTTGATAGAAAGACCAGTGAGGGAGGGAGAGGTTTCATGGGCCAGCGATGCCCAGGCAGGGCTCTGGAGTTGCCTCTCCTGAGCCCTCCAGACCAGTTGAACCAGACCAGTTGAACCCCAGTGCCTTTGGTGGCAGTGGGGACTCTGCTGCTGTGGCAGCTCTCTGCCCGGGCTTGGTGACCATGTCATGTCTGTCTGTTTTCGGGCTGCAGGAGCCATCATTAACCTGGATTTCACTCCTGACTTTGACCTGCAGAAGTACCAGGACAGAGTGGTGCAATCCTTCCTGAGCCAGGTACATCAGCCCACTGGATCAGGAGGAGCTAATGAAACCACAAGCCACTGGCTATTTCTGCCAGTGATTTGATGCTGCTGGGGCTATCTGAGGGTGCATGTAGTCCCAGACATTCAGGGGGGTTTGGCCTTGCTCCCAACCACCCTGCAGGACTCACCCACCTCCCACATTTGGCCTCTTAGCTGTGCCAGCTTGCCGTGAGGACTGATGCATCCTCCCTTGCTCCCCCCCTCCTTTGCTCCCCACCCATCTGCTGCTGGCATGCAGATGGGGAAGGATGCAGGGGGACATGCTGGAAGCCCTGTCCTAGAAAACAGAGGAGGCCAGCCAGGAGGTCAGGTCTAGATAACACAGGCAGTCACCCTATGTGGCTGGGATCATGTAGTAGGGGATCTCTGGGAGATGGCTCCCAGCACTGGGCTGCTGCTTCGTTCTCCAGTGGGGAAGCACTGGGTGGGAAATGGGCAGAGGTCAGCAGGCAGATGCTGCACAAGGCATCACTCCCTGCTGCTGCTTGTCAGGCAGAGCGTGACACCCCTCCTGTGGGCTGGGGGCTGCCAGGGGTGGGGGTGTGCTCAGGGCTGTGCTGGGAGGATCGATGTCAGACTATTGCTCTATTGATCCTGAGCTGAAAGCTGCTGCCTGACCTCCTTTCAGCCACACATCTTAATACAGTGTTTAATGGGTGTGCCACATGAAATTGCTTTCTCGGCGTGCTCATCTCCACAGGGGATGCTGCATGCTGGGTGCTGGTCACAGCTTGGAAGGGAGGGGAGATACAAACCTCTCATTTGGGAAGTGCAATGGCACTGCAGTAACAGGGGTGGCAGCTCTGTGATGGGGCTCACATCAAGATTTATAGGTGGGCCTTGCTGGTGCACCCATCATAGCTGTCTGTCAAGGTGACTAATTTCTGCCTCATGGCCTTTATGTCTCTCCTTGTGTTCTGAAAAGCCCAAGTATGCCAGCGTGCAGATGGCCATATCCAAGGTGCACAAAGCACAGACCTTCCTGGGAGTCATACCTGGAAGCTCCACTCCTCTGATCCAAATCGTGCTGATTGATGATGGAGCAGGAGCACAGAGTGGCACTGCTGCAGAGCAGCTGGCAGCAGACATCATGGAGGACATGGCACAGGATGGTAACACCACTCTCCTCCTTAGCGAGTCCCTGCAGGTGCACCTAAACCCACTGCTGTCCAGAGCTTCTTGTCCCCCCACCAGCAGTCCATGTATCCAGTTGGGTTTTTACTCTCTCCAAGGATGGAAATTCCAGGCAACATTTCTTAAATCTAAGTGGAATTTGCTGTATTTCAATTTTTGCCCTTTGCCTCTTGCCCTGTCACTGGACACTGCTGAGAAGAATCTATCTCAACACTCCAGCTGTGTCTCACCAGGGCAGAGCAGAAGAAAAGGGTCACCTCTCTCAACCTGCTGTCAGACCTCCTCCTCATGCAGCCCAGGATACCATTGTCCTTCCATGCCCTGTCTGGGCATGATCAGCCTGGAATCCCACAGCATGCCCACCAGGAATCCCAATTCCCTCTCTGCAGATCAACTTTCCAACCAGAGCGCTGGCTGTGGCAGCAGCTGTGTAAGATGGCAGATGCTGATGACCATGTAGGTCACAGCCAGAGGACCTGGTGGCTGTGTTGTGGGTAGCAGACCCACATGGGCTTGTCCCAGTTGAATCTATCCAGCTGTGTATCCCACCCACTGTCCCCTGGGAATATCACTCAACCTGAGAAGTAGTGCCAGACCCAACTGTAAGCCCCCTCTGCCCTAGGCATGTGTTAATGTGAGGATGTGTTGTCTTGTCCAGTTCTCACCCTTGTTTCTTCCTGCCCTTTCCCAGGTGAAGCACTTGGCATTACAAGTGGCAAAATGGAGGTGGCCACTGGCAGCAGTGAAGTGGGGAACCAGACACTGAGTGGGATCGCAGTGGAAACCGTCTTGGGCCTGCTCCTTGGTCTCCTGTTCCTTGGAGGGATCCTCTTTCTCTACAGAAAGGGAAAACTAAGGTAGGGATGGGGTTTTTACTGGCAGTGCATTGCCAGGCTTCTCCTACTTGGGGGCAGTTTTGATGGTGGCACAAGGACATACAGTGCTGCCCACATCTCTGACAGTGGTGGGCATGGCCAGGCAGTCTGCTATACCCAACATCAGTGTTCTGTGAAGCAGAAGATTCTATGAAATCCTAGAACAGTTTGGGTTGGAAGGGACCTTTGAAGATTATCTAGTCCACCCCTCCTTCCTGTGGGCAGGGCCATCTTCCACCAGACGAGGTTGCTTACAGCCCTCTCTAGCCTGACCTTGAATATTTCCAGTGATGGGGAAGCCACAACTCCTTTGGGCAATCTGTTCCAGTGTCTCCTCATGCTCATACTGAAGGGTTTCCTCCTTGGATCTGTCTACCTTCTCTAGTTTAAAAGCACGGCCCTTGTTGTTCGTCATGGTTTATTGGAGGCGAGGTGGCTGAAAGGCACTTTTATACACTTGGAATGATACCTCAGGCTCCTTCATGGCCATGAGGATTTATTTCTTGGCACAGTGCAGGTGCTCTGGTGGGGGCAGGGCTGGTGCAGCCCTGTTGGAGGTCTGTATAGCCTCTGGTCATGCGTCCTGGGGACATCTGCTGTTCTTGTAACCATTAACTCACAACCTTACCAGGGGTGTGGAGGACTGAAACTTCCAGCTGCTAAATAGAAATGCATCAAAATAATTCAAAACACTCATCCCACAGCTTTGAGGACATGAAAGGGAAGAAGAAAATGCAGCTTCCAGTGTGTTAGCTGCTCATTCTGTGCAGAAGGCAGTGTGGTTGTCCTAGAAGGATGCACAGCATTTGACTGCACCACAGCTGGGAGCTTGTCAGAAATGCTCCTTCTCCATCACCTTTTCCCCTCACAGCTTAGAGATGGAGGGGAAAGTGCATAGGGCATCCCAGCAGTGCCTGCAGCACGTGCTTGGGGCACCCACCTTCACATCTACTGAGCTGCTACTTCTTGCCTCACCCTACCCAGCTGCAGCAAGTGGGATGAATGCTATGTGTTTCATAACCAGGGGATGGGAATTGCTTACATCCGGACGTGTGAAGTGCACTTGTGTCTGCCAGGGGATGCTGAGCTCCCCAGTGCTCACACTGGCCATGGCACAGTCTCACAAGTCAGATTGTTCCCTCACTCACAGCTCTTCCACTGGGGTTGTATTGCTGCACAGCAGTGGAGGTGGCCATGGATGCTTACCCTGACACTCCACATGAGCTGACAAGATATTTCCTAGCAATAAATCCACACCTTCATTTAATTTCTAAATAAAACTCCCAGCCTCATAATTGCTACTTCTTTGGATGCTGGACAGACCTTTGAGACCAGCTCCATCAGCAGTGGGAGGGAAGTTCATGTAGATACAGGAGACAGAGCTGAATCTGAACCCAGGCCATGTCCCCATCCAGCCCCCTCCTGCTGCATCTCCCTGGGTGGCTCTGGGGCAGTGCCCTTCTGAGCAGTGCTGCCCAGCCCAGCACCCTGGAGGCATCTAAGAGCAGGCATGCTGAAAATTAGGTAGGAGGCTCTGGGATCCTGCAAACAGAGTTTGCCACCATGCAGAGGAACCATTCTGACCACCAGCAAACCAGCAAATTCAGCTTGTTTCCACCAAGAAGAGCCTAGCAGAGCCTCTCTGTAGATATCACAGCTCCTGTGATCGTGTGTGTAGAGCCTCTTGGTCACAGTGTTTAAGTGCTGGTGGACTCACAGGACCTGTGGTGGTGTGTGTGGACCCACTGCTGACCCCACCTGCATCAGGTGCCTGAGGCTCAGTGTCTGGGACTCTTTGGAAAAGAGTAATGAAGAAAATACTAGACGTAGTACTGGTGATTAAGATGATAAAATGATAACATGATAAAAGTAATGAAAAAAAAGTAATTAGTGCTTGTTGAGATTGCTGTGGGAACAGGTGTCAGCTCTGTGGCAATTCATTTGAGGCCACAGGAGGAGAATGATGGCACTGAAGTGAAGCCTGTGCCAGGGTTGTCTGCCTCTGACAAAGTCTGGATACAGCAGCTTGTCCCTGGGAAAGGCACAAACCTCCCACTCCAAAGGCAACCCAAAACTTTGTCCCTGTATTTTCCTACCCATCTCTTGTGGACACAGTGTGATGGCCAGGTCTTTCCCCAGGTTGCCCACCCTGCATCTCAGCTGGCCCTGGGACAGACTGGAGGACTCGGTGTCCCCTGCACCATCCAGCAAGAAAGGCTTTGACAACCCCATGTTTGATGTGGTGAGTTCCCACTGCCCGGGGACACAGGGATGCTTGGAACTGTGGGCAGGAGGTGGCAGGAACCCAGCCAGGACCCTCTCAAGTTCCAGTGAGGATGTAGTACACCTGGAAGGGATCCTCTTTCCCCAGGCCAGGAGGGGGCTATGGGATGGCCTTGTCCTCTCACAGGTCACCAGCTCCTTGGCTGCTGCAGGAACTCAGTGCTGGGTGGGTTTTGCCAAGGGTTTTGCTTTCCTTCCCCATCAGTTGCTTTTCCTTCTCTCTCTGCTGCAGGAGCCACCAAGCATTGACCCTGGAGAGGAGACAGAGCAGGAGATGGCTCACAAAAACCACCAGGTCTTCTACCTCAACCCTCTGTACCATGCGAGTGAGATGGAGATCTGATGGTGTGGCCTCATGCTGGGGGCAGCCACCTCCTCTCTGGGGACACCACCACCTCTCCAGCCCTCACATCATTCCTGCTGGGATCTAAACCACAAGCAGATCCCACCTGAATAAAAGTGTCTACGTGGTGATGGAAACCACAGCTTAGCCACACTACCAAGTCCTCCCTAGTGTTGCTTCTGGGTTTTAAACCGTATGTGTAGGTGTCAGTCCTTTTTAGACAGTTCAGCATGGAGATTTGGGCCTCAAGTGATACCTGGGAAAGTCAGAATCTAACTCAGCACTCCGCACTTTAGCCAGCACCATGCTGGATTTGCCCAGGAAATGCAGCAAGTTGAAGGGTGCATCCCTGGATTCACAATGGAAATTCAGTGTCCAACCACATTTCAGTATGTAGCCTGGAGCCTTTAGGGCTTGGACCTGTTAGCTGGGTTTAAAAGGAGATTATTTTGCTTTCCAGCAGTGTGTTTGGTGATGCGGTACCACTGTGCAAGGTCTCTTGTTCCTCCTCTTGGGGACCTTGCTTCCATCCCTTGGACCAGTGCCTGGGCACAGGGCTCCATCCTGATCAAACATTTCCCTTCCCATCCCTTCAGCACCTGAGCTTTCTCCTTTCCCCAGCACGCAGGCTCATGGTTTTAAGACCCTCTGGGACCGACGTGGGGATTGGTGCCAGTGTTAGGGGTTCCCTGGGAGGATGCGGGCAGGGACTTGGTGGCTGGGGACAGTCACTGTGGTCTGTGTCTAACAAGGTAGTGGTGGCACCGAGGGTCCTTGTTAGTGGTGGTGTTTGCTGCCTTGTGTGTGTCACATTCCCTCCTCTGCCCACAATGTCAGGCAGGCAGCGTTTCATTAAGGAAACAGATCTGATGGGTGAGGCTGTAATTATGGAGATGCGTGCAAATTTATGCAAATTCATACTCTACCGGGTGTTCAGTAGGGCTTGTTGGCATATTCCATAAGGAAGAAGCTATTTTAAGTTTATTATATTTTGTTCTAGTCACTGGAAGACATAATCCCTTCTCAAAGACCTGGGAATTCATCATTAGTCTCATCAGAGCCCTGACAAAGGGTGACAAGCAGCACTTGGGGGTGAGACAGGCCTTGGTACCCCCCCCTGCCCACAGAAAGACCTCCACAATGGGCAGTGTGAGCAGGCAGGACACAAAACAGGAGCCAGGCAGAGCTTAAGGCCATCCACAGGTCCTGGCTGTCAGCACTGCTGTGAGAGCCTGGGCAGGGGAGGAGGTCTGAGCTGGGGCACAGTAGTGGGGGATTTCACCCCACTCATCTCTATTGAGAGTGCCCCTCTGGCTGCATGGGAGTGAAAAGCAATTTACCTGGGCAGGAGCTTCTGCTGGAGCTGTCAGGGAGAAAAGAGTCACCAGCTGGGTCCAAATGCACAGGAAGCCACCAGGCAGTGGCTGACACCAGCACTTTGGGAACATCCACATCCCACCATCCTGTCATCCTACAGCAAGTGCATCTCTGTGGAGAGCAGTGACCAGGGACAGTCCCCAGAACTGACAGTCCCTACAGCCCACATAGCACCCTGTGATGTGAATCCTAGGGGCACCCCCTCACCCCAAGCCCTCATGAGGCTGGACAACACCCCATGGCCAGGGCACTGGTGTGGCCACACTGCAGCAAGGTCAGCCCATGCATTGCTTGCTGGTGGGGCAGTGATGCCACAGTGTTACTCTGGAGCCTACAAGAGCAGCTGCAGCATCTGCTGGCCACCTGGAATGGGTCTTGCTGTGGAGGAGTGATGTTCACATCCTTACAGGTGTTACTTGCTGCCTGTGAGAGCCTTTTTGTGCCCTTTTCCCATTTCAGCTCAGTTCATTACAAGTGACTGAATCTTTTCTAGCTTACAAGCCTTTAACTAAACACAGACATGATTTATTTTTCCCTGTTTGAGGCTGATGCAGTGCTGCATGCTGGAAGACATTGTGTCAGGCAGCTCATCATCCCAGCTTTGCCCCACAGAAGGACAGGGCTCAGGACTGTAGTGAGATGAGGCAACAACCAGGTGCTGCTGATCCCCAGGCAGTGGGTGTGAGCCTGCATTCAGCCCACCTGTGCCTGGTTAGGGCTGGCCCCAACTGCGCAGGGGCAGGATCAGGAGGCCAATAAAAGGCCTGGCCTCCAGCACAAGCTCAGCTCACTTGCAGAGCAGGCCAGAGGAGAGGTTGGTTGGTTGGTTGGTTGGTTGTGTTGGGAGCACCAGCACTGCCCCAGACTGACTGACCCTGAAGGCATCAGCTTCTGCCAGAGCACCGGTCTGACTTCAGAGAGTCATACACCAAGTAAGGTTCATCTTGCTACACAGGACCATCACCAAGAATTCTCTTGCCACTCAACCTGAAAGCAAACCACTTCACTCTCTCTGCTGTTTTTGGGTCCCTCACTGGCATCATGAGGGGTCTCGGTGTCTGCATCCCCATGATGCCTGCTGTAGGTGAGAGGCGAGAGCATCCTGGGGGGTCACACCACCAAAAAACCAACCAAACAAAAAAAATACAACCCGGCAGCAACAGGGACCATTACAGAAGATGGTGTCAGGATGGTATTTGTCACCTGAAAGCAGATGAGGACGTCAGCTCTGGGTTCCACCGGGGACTTCAGCGTCAGGCCCGGGGGTGGCAGAGCTGGCAGGGGGAGAAGTGGGGGTCACCCCTCCCCATTGGGCTCTTACGGGTTTGCTGCTGCCGAGCCTCGATGTTCAAAATGCGCCGGCGGTTCGAGGTCACTTACAATGGAGGCTTTAATTAAAGTAGAGATCAATTTTTGTCAGCTCGCTAGCAGAGCACACTCTGTACTTTTCCTCCAGGAGCCACGATCGCTCGCTCATACAGAAAGCGTCACAGGGAGGGGAAAGCTCTGCAGGGAAAAAAACTGAGGCACCGGAGCCAGTGTGAGATGCCAGGGGCCAAGAGCTACTGGAAAAGCAGCTATAGCCGTGATCAGTGCCCTGCGCACCGTCACGCAGCCAGCCCACGCTGCGGGCAGGGTAAGAAACCCAATGGGTTTTGGTGAGTAAGGGTGTCCCATGGGACCCTGCCTAAACAAGGAATTTAATTCGCAGACATCTTGGGTAAGCAGAGCATTAGACGGGTGTTTTATGTTTCTGCACCACTGGGCACCTGCGGGTTGGCTTTGTTTTGTTCTTGGTCTTGAGAGTCAAGGGTCCCCCGGTGTGACAGGCTACTGAGAAATGCATTAGTGTTAATGGCAAGATCTCAGGAGTGATTGCTTCCTGGGGTGTTAAAAGAAAAAGTAACGTTCACACTATTAGTGGACACCAACTCCTATCATTGTGCCTTCCCTCCACACTTTACAGCCGCTCACAGAAGTTGTGCAAACACAGATGCAGACGGCGCAGCAGTGGCGCTCAAAATACCACCAAGCCTGCAAACGGACTTGGCCCAAAGCATCTTTTGAATGTTATTTATTTATTTTATTTTTTAGGAAGAAGTAGGAGCAGCGGTAGGGAGGGGATCTGGCAGGAGCTGGCCAAGGCGCAGAGTTGTGGCCACCTCCTCCATCCGCGCAGGGCTCCGCGCTGCTCTGCCTCGTGGGACCGCAGCACAGGGACTGCGTGAGAAACCGGAGACCAGGAGATGTTGCAAAAAAATCTGAGGGTTTTATCTACGAGAAAACAACCAAGAAAACCGTATAAACCCGTGCAATCAGGTCTCGAAAAAAAAAAAAAAAAAAAAAGTGCTGCAGCTTATCGGGGAGCAGGGGAAATATTTGCTGCAAGGACTGATTCCTGAGTTCATGTTCCTCCTCTGGCTGGAGAGCAGCACTGCAGCTCCCGCTTGCTAAGCACGTCCTGCTGCCTTCAGCTCCTGTCCTTAGCTAACCCTGCCAGCAGCGCTGCTCTGGGCATCACTGGACCCTGGGAGATGCTCCCCCAGTGTTCGCCTTTCCCTGGCGTCCTGCAACAAGCGTGCAGCTGATGTCTGGTCCCCTCATAGAATCATAGAATCGGCTGGGTTGGAAGGGACCTCAGAGATCATCAGGTCCAACCCTTGACCACCACCATCCCATGGCACTGAGTGCCACATCCTGTAGTGAGATGAGGCAACACCCAGGTGCTGCTAATCCCCAGGCAGTGGGTGTGAGCCTGCATTCAGCCCACCTGTGCCTGGTTAGGGCTGGGCCCAACTGCGCAGGGGCAGGATCAGGAGGCCAATAAAAGGCCTGGCCTCCAGCACAAGCTCAGCTCACTTGCAGAGCAGGCCAGAGGAGAGGTTGGGTGAGTTGGGAGCACTAGCACTGCCCCAGACTGACTGACCCTGAAGGCATCAGCTTCTGCCAGAGCACCGGTCTGACTTCAGAGAGTCATACCCCAAGAAAGGTTTGTCTTGCAGTCTCTTTTTAAATATCTCCAGGGATGGAGAATCCACTACTTCCCTGGGCAGCCCATTCCAATGTCTGATCACCCTCTCTGTAAAGAAATTCTTTCTAATATCCAACTTAAACTTCCCCTGGCTTAAGTCCATGCCCTCTTGTCTTGTTGAAAGTTGTCTGGGAAAAGAGCCCAACCCCCCCCTGGCTCCAGCCTCCTTTCAGGGAGTTGTAGAGAGCAATGAGGTCTCCCCTGAGCCTCCTCTTCTCCAGGCTGAACACCCCCAGCTCCCTCAGCCTCTCCTCATAGGGTCTGTGCTCGAGTCCCTTCACCAGCCTGGTTGCCTCATCACCCCCCTGTCCCCAGAAACATATTTAGGAGAGCTTTGCAAGGCAACACCGAGATTGTCCTGGCTCTTCCCAAGCACCGTGGCTTCCCTCCTGCTTTGCCGGTGCAGTACCCGTTCCCATGGTACTTCTCCTGAACCAGAGCCACGGTGCCACACTGTCCTGCCAGCAGTGAGTCCAAGGCGGTGGGACAGCAGCTCCAAAGCTCTAGGAGAGGGGCTCGTCCATCCTGGGCAAGGGTGGCAGCACCTGCAGCTCTTGACCCATGAGCTGCCAGGAGTCCAAGGTCGAGGAGCACAAGGCTGCGGAGGAAGATGTGAGGGGACACAGAGAGTGGAGCTGTATCTACAGGGGTGTGAGCAGACAGCAGGAGGCAGTCCAGAAGAGCTCCTGGTAATGCAATGGAAGGTAAGGTCTGGCCAGGTGAGCACTACTTTCTGGAATGTTCTCATCACTCCTGCCTGCTGGAGCCACTTTCTTGCAGAGCAGGCAGGGTGCAAACTGGAACATGAAATGCTCCAGTAGCCCAGCATATAGGAATACCATCTTTTTTTTTTCCTCTTAAAATAGGCTAAATTCTGCAGTAAGACAAGGTTTGTGGTCATGCTGTGACATCTTCTTTTGCTTAACTGAACCCAAGGGTGCAGTTCAGTTCCTACAATCATCTCTTCCTTCAAATGCTTCCCTGCTTCTTAGTGCCTTAACACTTCCAGTGACAGCTCTTAAGATTTTTATGCACCTGCTTTCTCCCAGGGAGGCCTCATCTGGCATTGTGCAAAACAGCAACGGTGCCTGCACCTTCACCATTTCCATGCTGAAGTCCCCTGCCTGTGATGTAGCAGTGTTAAGTGTTAACCAGCAAACACAAAGTGAATGTTCATGCACACTCCCAGCAGACTGCATCCATTTAGGAAGCTGCAGACAGAGATATTGGCAGGTGGGTTTAGTCCTTGGGAAGCAAGGATATATTCCAATATACACAACCTTTTTGGGCAAAGATCTGTGGCAGGAGGGACCAACATATTCTGCTGAATGGTATACCCTTTGCCCCAGCTTTGGAACCTGATGTAATGTCTCTGCAAAAATGGAAAGGGCAGAGAAGCTCCTTGTTCCTTGCTTAACTTAATTCCTCACTTGGCACAATAGCCTAGTAGCCCCCAGAGAGAAGAAGGTGCATGTAAGAGGAACATTTCACACCGAGTCTCGAATTTCTTCATTTCTTAAAGTTCTCCTGAGGGCTTGGGAGGACTCTTACTCATCAGAAGCCTTCAGGGAACAGAAGACTTGCAAAGGGCTGTGGTGGAGGACTTGGGACTGAATTCTGCTTGGCCAGACTTTGGGGAAAAAAAAAAAAAGAAGAAAAGAATAATGTATTCATACTGAGCAATTAATTTATTTTTCTAGAAACATTCTCCTGCTTAAATTATAACTAAGTCCTGGCACTACTGAGTGCTATGATTTAATACCCCCATAATTAAAGAATTTGTTGACATTCAAAGTCCTCACTGTGCAGAGAAAAATCAGCTCAAGAGCAGTAGAAATGGTTTTTAAAAGTCAAAGACTGATTAGCATGAATACTTGCGAGAAGGCTTCCGGCACCCAGCCCTCAAACCTCCTGTCATCTTTCACCCCTCTCCCCAGGGCAGAGTGCAGGTGCACTTCTCCAAGCCAACCTGCCCCAGCCTGCTGGCCTTGCTCACATAGATTTGGTCAAGCAAGGAACAGTAGGGTCTAACCTATTAATCTAGGCCTTCCCCATGAAGATAGCCTGAAGAAAGATGGGCAAGATAAATCAAAAAGTAAATCAGGAGCACTTGGGCACTCTGTGAGGGATGGTGGATGCTCACCCAGGACATGCCAGAGAAGACACTGGTGCTGTTCTAGCTACAGTGAACTTTGCAGTGCTCAAACACTGGAGCATGAAAGGAGCTTTTAAAAATATCTACATTAGTTGCCGCACCAGTCCTTGAAACATTCCTAAGTGCTTCCTTGGGACTACTGCTTTGACAACAAGTCAGAAGTCTTTATTGTTTTATCAACCTTAAAATGCCTGAATAGATCCTGCAGCCTCCTTACAATGCTTCAGCCATAAGGAAATAGCTACATAAATAATTTAAAAATTAATTAATAGAACCAGTGACTTGATGAAAGGACAACTCAACACAAACCAAGGGCACAAAACTTCAACACCATATTCTGTCTGAAGGACTTCCATTGCTCCTCAGCATGCATTCTCGTGTAGAAACAAACACCTGTTTTGCAGCATTCAGGTAGGGAGCTTCAAGGTGTCTTTCAGTTTATGCAAAATGTCCATGTGAACAAAGTGAATTTACCATGAAACTTAAGCAAATGTCAGTGGCAGACTCTTTTCACATGTCAAGACAGACGACTATGAACTTTAAAACCTCCCTCTTTCTGCTTTATTGACAGGTAAATTGTTCAAAAATGTTCTCACAATCCAATAATTACAAAGACTCAGACTTACATTAAAAAAGTAAAAACCAGAAAACCCCCAAAGCAGTAGTGTCCAGCTCTAACTGAGCCCCTTTATCAAGAATTTGAGAAAAATAGCAAGAACTGTTGAACACTTAACGTAACAGGATTAAATGTTGACTAGAACACTCAGTTTAAACTAAAGATAAGTGCACATCCTATACAGTGTTTCAGAAAAGAACATTAGCCATTGGTGTATCATTAGCCCATTTAAACCAAATTTTAAATAAGTGACATCCAACTGTCATAAAATTGGCACAGAAGGCACACTAGTGTGACAATGACAAACTGGATATGCCAGCCACTGAATTAATTACAAGCTTTTAATGAAACATGGTCACAAATCTTTGATTACTAAATGTATAATACATGGAAGCATGAGATTAAATATACACGCAAAACATCACCACTGCACGTGGGCCATAGCAAAATATACAGGAGTGTGTTGTGCATTTTTCTACATGATCAATACTTGATTAATAATCATGGGGTCTTCATGCAGGTGAGGATACAATTAATGAGAAAAGCAGCACCCCCAGTTACACATCCTTCACGTTCCACTTTGGTAACCCATAAAACAGACTGATGTTTTAGTGTGATACAGTCCCTTAGTAAGGATCAAGCAGACTTCGAGGGCAATGCATCCATGAGAAGGCTTGTTAGCTAAATAATGTAGTGTGTCCTTACACCAAAAAACCCAGGAGAAACAACTTCTCAGAAAGAGATAAACAGGAACTAGGAGTAAAATGTCACAGCAGTTATTACCAATATTTTAAAAGCCCTGACTAACGACTGATTGATGAGGACTAAAAAGCAGGGTATGAGTAAAAGATAACTGGCAGTAGTCCTATGTACAAGACTAAAAAGTTGGTAGAAAGATAGAAAGACAGTTATGCAGCTGTATATGTAATGGCTAAATTAATTAAAAGGCCACAAAACTATAACCAACTTTTCCTCGCCTTCCTGGTGACTCTATTGATGTTGGAAACAACCTACAGCTTCCTAGCATTCTCCTTAAGATTTGGGAAACAAACAGTTATGGGAAAAAGGGAAAAGTGTACTCACTTGAGGATGTAACTAGACCTGCTTGCATTTCCTATGTAGAGGTCCAAATTGTGTCTAAAAGGATTTCCTGCTAATGAGACATTACATCATTCTATAGAAAAATAATATTCCTGATATTGTAGCAACATTATCAGTATCTCTCTCTATTTGTTTTTCAGCAAAAGAATAAGACTATTTACTGGTGGCCTTAAATGCTCCTATGCAATAAAACCGTGTCACAGCTGTGCAGAAAGGAATCAACCGTAACTGAGCAGTGAACAATTCTGCATAAAAAGCTCCATCGCTATTTAGCAAAGAATTTTTCTTCATTTCAATAGTTTGTATCTACAATCTAGATATATAATTATTCTTGTACAACACTAGAGGTTCAGTGTCAGTCTTGGCACTAGCATCTGAGACAGCTTGGCCCTGCTCTTCAATACTCCACGGAGTAGTGGATGATCAAAGCCAGAGTGGTGAGTGTGGTAGTGTTATGCATCACAGGTTGACTGGTCCAGTCCATCTAGTGTAAGCTGATTCCTATGAGGAGAGTTGGGACTTGGGGGACCACTTGGATTTGAGCTGTTGGATGGAGTAGAATGTTTGGTGGAGTCTGAATCAGGCTGTAAACAAGAAAAATTTAAAAAAAAAGGTCACACTTACTTAAATCCTTTTCTCTCAGAAACTTTCAAAAGCACTCAAAAATTTAGGTGAGCAATACCTGCACAGCAGCGTGTATTAGATTAATTTCACAGCTAAACATTCATGCAAATACTTCCATTATTGTCAATAGGCTGCAGTACAGGTCTCAGGGTGACCTGATTTAACAGGAATTCCCGCAAACTTTGTGAAAATTGCTAAATTCCAGGCTCCTCTCCTTTAGCCATAGCAAAGCTTTCCTGATGGATCACATCTGTCTGTCCACTGCTGTTCAACATTTACCAGTCCACGTCTGTTAATGTCTCTTAAGCCGTTTTTATAGCCCATATGAAGATTAATCTGCCCATATGTAAACATGTAAACAATTATGGCCAAATCATCTTCAGTCTGGTGAGAAGGAAGGAAACAAGCACATGAACTGTTTACAAAACAGAAACAGTGACAAGAGTGTGAAGTGCCTGAGAAAAGAGTGAAGGTTGCCAAGTATCAGGCTGAAGATCTGGAAACAAAATATACTTACTGGAGTCGCCCTACATCAATATCTAATAAAGACAGTCTATCCAGTTACTTCCCCAGTGATAGATTGGTTGTTGGATATTTGCCTTCATGAACAGGTCTCACTTGATGGCTGGCAAGTTTCCCACTATTTTGCTGAGTTACAATTCTGAGCTGCACACAGTCACAGCTAATGAAATACTGCATGAGAAAACCTGGTACCACTGCAGTAAGTTATTTTAAAGAAAGGGAATATATATTTAGCAAACAGACTGAAAGGTAACATCCTTCATGAAAGCTATTCACAAGGTTTTGCATGGCTCAAACAATAATAAGATCATCTATAACAAGATTATCCTAACACGATCCAGTTCATGCTGTGATAAAGCCAAAAGCCATGGGAAAAATAGTATGAAGCCAAAAGGTGGTACTATACCTTCCTTTTTCAAATTTCTAACTACTAGTCTTTCTTAATTTAAGAAGTCATAAGAAACTGTAAGAACTACCAAAAACTAAAAAGCTGTAAAACCCCTAGAATCCACCACTACTTATGTCTACGAAAAACCAATTACCATTAAAGCAAGGAATGTCATGGAATTTCAAAAGGATGCTGCAGAATAACAATGTCAACAGACAGCCTGTCATCAGCATCTTGGAAAATCAAGTTGGTTTCAAAACCACCTGTGTTTAGAGATCACCATTTTCACACACTTTTAATGGCTTGCTCAAGGTGACAAAGGAAGTCATAGGATGGCTGTGATCAGAACTCTGGACAAATATGCTTTGACTTGTGGTGTCTTGAAGTATCCTGCCAAGGTCTGGCTTCAGGAAAACACCCTTCAAAATTCAGCACATTACACAGGCCTGTAGTTGGGTACCAAAAAACCGCTAAAAAGATGCAAAAACACTCATGTAGGAGTTTGCCTCCCATTTATAATTCCTAACTCTATCCTTGAGCAAAGCTTGGAAGAAGCTACACCCATGATAAATCACAGAAATAAAAACATTTAATCACCTTAGATTTAGGGCCAACAGTTTTGTACAGCCAGGCCATATTTAGTTTGGTGACTACTGGAACATACTTTTACTTTTGCTAAAGGAAGTTTTATGTATTTAAAAATACGATTCTTTCTCAAGTTACATGACAAAAAGTCTTCCTTAAGGCAGTACAGAAAATGACTTAACTAGTCATATTACTTTGCTATTCTATCCTAATAGCCCAGAGAACATTTTTAGGAGCTTTGAGGACATTTCATCAATTAGTCAAATTTCCTTTGCCTACAAAGTTTAATCCAAGACCTAATACTTCCAAAAATACCATCATAAAAAGATCTTTGACAGCTTTGCTTTTGTGCTGGCATTTCTAACTTGCAGTCATATATTACAGGCTGGAGAAAACATCTGTGGAAGAAAAACATCTCCATGATGAACATGGTCTTTAGGAAGTACTTCCTCAGAAAACTCAATTTATTGAAAAGAGGCAATACAGCTTCTATGGCAACAGGGTATCATTGGTCTCCATTTAATAAAAGCTACTTTACCTCTTTGTCAAACTCCTGGTCAGGGTCAGACATACTTCGGGAAGGCACGGCTCCTCCCACATCACTGCCACCTGCAGACAAAGCGGGAAAGAAAGGCAAGTTTACACCTCTTGTTGAAGCCATAAATTATAGCTCAGAATTGAATAGCTTGTGCCCAGCCTTACTTGATGAGGGCCATGAAATATAGGTTTTGTTTCTCTGCTGCTGCTGCTGCCGTGTAAGGTTAGCTGTAGATGGACACGTTTTTTCATCCTGTGCAGCAGGGAGGACACTCTGAGAGTTGAAATGGAACATCTTGTTAGCCAGCAACAAAAGCTATCCAACTAGCAGCTGTTACTCATGAAAACTTTACTGTGCTTTTCAAGCTATTACAACAACCCAGTGTTGGTAGAAAAACTCTGAACTTACTTGACCACATCCACATATTTTCAGTAACAGACACAAACCCTGAGAAAGACAGAGAAAGAACTAAGCCCCATGGCAGCTACTGGAACCTGTCAGCCAGCAAACCCTCTATGAAGGGGCAGGGAGGGACTGCACCAACAGCTCTGCTCTCCTTCCTCCTCCTGTGGATAGGACAAATGTATTACCCTCACCTGGGCTAGCTGAGAAGGACAAAAGGAAGCCTAACTAGCAGCTAGAAAATGGAGGGTACAGAACACACAAATGCACCATCGTGCCTTCCCCTCGTGGATTTAACAGCTCACAAAATGTTGTGTTCATCAAATAAAAAATAAAAATAATGCTATAAAGCACTGCAACTTACATGCTTTTAGTTACCTCCACAGCATCAGATTTTTTCCCCCTTGTTTTTGCTCTATAATCGGCGAAGTGCCACAAGCACACCATTCCAGTTCCTAACAGTTTGTAGCTACTCCTACCCTTGCTAGGGAAGCAGAGAAGGGACAGGAAGAGGAAGAAAGCAGAGGGGAGCCTTGCAGTGAGGAATGGCCACTCTGGAGAAAGATTTCAGCAGAGATAGAGTTCATGTGATAGACGTGCTCAAAGCCTGCTGGAGGTGATATCAGAGCAGAATGTCGAGAGGATGAGGGGGAAGGAAATTCATTCTGTTATTTTAAGAAGACAAACAAGAAAAAGGAAGCAGGAGAGACTGATTATTTACAAAATTACTAACAAGCTCCTGGCAGTGATATCTATTTCTCTCAGTGTCTCATTCATAAGTCACCTAATAGTATTTCCTTGCCCAGGACTTAGAAGCATTACACATCAGAAAGGTTCACCTTTCTCAAAGTGATTAAACAAAGAATTTGGTATAGACATAAAACCTGAAACCCACAGAGGTCATCTTCACAGTTTTTTTCTGAGTAAGAACAAATGCACATATATCTCCCTTGCTTTTAATTATATTTTACCAGTGGGAGGTCCATGAGAACCTGCATTCCATCTCCTGGTCCCATATGAGCCACATGGTTGAAATTCGTTGGGTTAGAAATCATCTTTGACCTTAGCTCAGGGTCTCTAAGCATTTCCCTAAAAGAACAGAATGATTTTTACTATTAGCATTCCCAGTCTGTCCATGCACATTAAGTTCTGTACCATGATTAAATTCTTACCTCCTTTGCTGTAGTCGCTCTTCCTCAGGAACCTTAAATACAAATCTTCTTTTACTCCTAGTTCGAAGCATTTGCTTCTTGCTGTTGTCAGATGTTTCTGGTACACTGAGGGCAGCTCCTGCTGTAATATGACAATGCAATTTCACATACATAGGCACATGTTGACCCAGATGTATCCAATACTAATTTCATCTCACGCACAGATAACACTGTTTAAAATTACCTAAATAGCTTTGCATAATTTTCCCATTTCTACCCTTGCTTGTGACTCACCTGCAAACTTGTTTTTGAAGTATATCAGTCTTGGTGGCTCACAGTTAAGGAGATTCAGCGTGCCATCCATGTTTAATGGTCTGATCTGTTTTCACGAAGGAGACAAAGAATTAACTCAAGCCTAGCACAAGCTGTGAAGAAGCATCAAATTTGGAATTCACCTAGTGAAGTTCTGTATTCAAATAAAAATACTTACCCTTCGCAGGCCAATAGTCTGTACCCATTCCATAGTGTTAACATCAAATACATCAACACCATACTCGCTATACACTGTTACGTAAGAAGAATTGCAACCTGCATAGATTAAAAACAAACAGAAAACCCTAATGTGGTTTCAGTAGCGCAGAACTTATGTATATTAAAGCCAACTTCAATACTTGTAAGTTTTCCACTTACATTTTAAATGTAAATGGAAGATAAATTTTAAAACTTTTTTCCCAGTCCCATTTTCAAACAGACAATTATGTGACAATAGATCTGCTAACGACAACTGCCAGCATCATGGAAAGATTTCAACTTGACCCTTTCAGTATTTTTAAACTTCAAATTATAATTTCAAGAAATTGCATAAGTATCACTTGAAGCTTTCAGATGCATACAAATTTTCTACTTGGTAGAAACTGGGCAGCTAGATTTTCTACAGATGCAGATTACTTCATTTCAGAAGCAGAGAGCTATCTATACATCTGCTCTGTGCAGGGGAAAGGAGAGGGCCACCATCTGTGAGGGGGGTCATGAAGTCATGATGCAGATCTGTTCTCAATTTCCTTCCTCTTTTGCTAACAATTATCTAGCTTTAGATATTTATGTATGGGTTGCTTTCATCAGGTTAACGAAAAATGTCACAATGCTCAAAGCCCACAACCCATTTTCTCTTCTCAATTTTTTTTAAGCTTAAAAGGTATCAGCAGACAAGTTTCTTTTAGGTCAAATAGAAAGCAAAGATCCCTAGAGCTTCTTATCAACATGTTTCTGCTCATGTAAAGTCTGTGTCCTGATGTAAAGAGCAGTTACTGGAAATTTATGGAATTTAATAAAGAGCTGCTTCAATAAACAAAAGAAAAATAACTCAGTAGGACACTAAAGATATCACAGAATCTTCTTAGAAAAACTGAAATAAGGTTGTGGCGCTATTTTTATAATGCATTCACAGAAAGTCTTGGGCTGCTGTCATAAATATGTATGTCAGGAGTGATTTATGGTCAAGTATTTATTTTATAGAGTCATGGTTGGCTTGGATGTCCAAATCAAGGACATCACAAGCCTGGCTAACTGGCAGCCAAGGTCAGCACTTACAAGTCAGAGCTGATGAGCCTGATCTGATCTCAACTGGTTCCGAGAGAGACACATCAGTGTCTGCACTGGCCCTGCACATGCTACAGCTCTGGGACTGACTGGCTCCAAGCCATACCCAAACTGAGCTCAGCTCCACAACACCCACACTGGGTCAGCACAGAACCAGCACACTCAGCTGGTTTAACTGCAGCCTCAACAGGGCACTGCAGAGAACAGAGCTGAGTGGTGCAGCGGAGACCTCAGCCTCTGCTCAACGGGAGCTGACTGAATGCCCCAGAGACTAAATCCACATGGAATCCTAACGCCTCTCTACAACATGGTCCTTCACCACAGCAGAAACTTCAGAGGGAGAACTGTTCCCACTTCAATAATCTCCTGATGGGATAGTTAAAAAAAGCCCCCATCACCAGGACTGAGGAGGAAGGCCAGTGGGAAGTAATCCAGTTTCCTTTGGCAGCTGATAAAGTTGCTCCTACAAAAACAGCCTTAGGCCCATCCCACTCAGGACTGCACATACAAGAATGCAGTAGAATAGTTTACACTAAAAACACCTTCTAATGATAACAGACAAAACAATTAAATAATATGTCTCCTTTGCTGAAATGGAAAAAACTATAAACCTGATAAAGGAAAAGGAAACATTACATTTGGCTAATGGCGTTTTAAAGGAAATTTGCAAATATGTTGTTTCCTTGGGCCTTTGCTTCAGACTCCTGTACAAAACTAGGTCAGAGTAAAGCAAGCAAACAATTTCAATTCAAGTCAAGTAAAATTAAGCAAACTGCTACTTCTTGTTTTCTATCATTCAAAACACTTTAATTGATATTTGAGCTCAAAATATAAATCCTGGTTTTAAAACTAACTGCTTTTGACTACCAAATACTGAAAAATGCTCTAGATGTGCTTCTGTCCTCAGAAGCTGATAAACCAATGTTCCTGGAAGGAGTAGAGTGGTTGAAAAATTACCTTCTATCTGCCTATATTATTTTTGGAAATTCTCCCCCTAAAAATAAACCAACAGGAAAAAAACTGCAGACAGTTCTGTCAAAAGCAGTATTTTTACCTCTTATTTTGTTATCTTTATGAACCCTTAGAGTTGTAGTTACATTTCATCTTCAACTTTCTATTGTACTTTTAGTACAAGGACACAGAAGACATCCTACAGATGACTAGATATTTACATGCTCTAGAAGAGCAAAAATATTTACAGAATTTCACAGACCAGTAGTCTTGCACTGTCCTGCATCCAGGACTATTTTCTGCTCCGTAAAAGCTAATTCACATTCCATTATTTATTATTCTGCCCTGTAACAAGACAGGACTTCTTTTTTTGCAGCATTCAGGATCTCAGCCCAGGAGATCACTGAGTGCATAACTACCGCTAGGAAGAAGCGTATATACTGTTATACTCATCAAAATTTAAACTGTAGATATTGAAAGACAAACCAAAGCAATATAGAATACAATGCTGATTTTTTTTTTTTTACACAAGTAAAGCAGCAACAGGGATATGGCAACAGAAAAACATATACATACTACAGGCAACAGGAGTTGCAGGCCACATTAGTTCCTGCATGCGTGACCTTCGACCTTGCGAATCGACGTACACTCCCATATGGCTGAAGCAAAGCAGGTACTCCTCATTACTGAGCTCCACAGCACAAAGGGCATCAAAAGACTGCTGTGAGAGGAAGATAAGCGAGGGGTCATTAGGATTTACCAGGTTTATAGATTGTCCATCTCCCTGGATGGTCAACAGAGAGAACCCAGACTGGTAGCCAACACAGAGCTTGTCCTTGAACACTGCCATCCACTGTACAGTTCCTGGAGCCTGGATTTCACTGAATTTTTTGTGAAAAGGTTTAGTTCTGTGAATTTCATAGCAAAAAACCTGTCGTTTGACAGCCACAAACAAACAAGTTGAAGAACTCTTCTTTAGTGTTCCAGTTGTAATCAATTGGCAGCCTTTAGTTTCTGCAAGCTTAATGTCAAAGTTTCCTTCTGACCCATCCAGAGAGGCCCAGGGGTAAAGGTGAACGTGATGGTTCCGACCACAGATGAGGATGATAATTTTCTCTTTGGGAGCGAGCTCTATCTGATACACCTTCTTGCAGTCAGCAGCTCGGACTATCACTGCAAAGGAAACAAGAAAGTTAAACAAGAAAACCACACTGCAGTGTTACATACTGAGGTCTGATGAGGTATCTAAACACAGACACATACCAGGTAAGAGCAAACACTTCCTACACATGCTCATTGCTCTATTATTAATTCTCAGAACAATGAAACAAAACATTTCTGCAACTCTCTCTATGGATATAAAGTCAGAGTTCAGCAACACTTTGCAGGGAAAAGTTACTTGACCTTTAATGCAAATGGAGAAAATAATTTATAAATAATATTTGTATACTGCAAGATGGTCTCTTTATACAACAAGATAGTGTCTCTCCTCAAATTAGTCCCACCATCAAACCAGCATCTTTAGTAAGTTATGGAGAGAAGACCAGAAGACAACCAGATTATGAGAAATCAAAGAAATACAAAATATTTAATGCTGGTAATTGAGGATACAAATGCTGCCCAGCTGACAAATGTCTCAACCAAATACAAAAGCAGTACAGTAAGTGGATGTTAAACACATACAGGGAAAGGCAAAAATATAGAGGTACTTGCAAAAAAATGCTGTGAGAGTTGGGGAAAAGGAGAGTAAGAATGGACTTAACCCACAGGAAGAGAGATTTAGGACAGGCACCAGGAAAAGCCTCTTCACAGGGAAGGCTAGCTAAGTAACCCTTGGAACCTGGGGAGTATTCACTGTTAGAAGGTTTTTTGAAAACTGGATCAGAGGCAGCTAATAGGGTTAGGCACATGTTTGGCTTTGGGATAGTGGGCATGCTGGCACTTTGAAGAAAATGCCACGAGCATTTCATGGGGTACAAACAAAAGAGACTAAGGAATTCCAATCTAGGAAACATAATATGCATAAGCCAATGTTAGTAAAATATCATTTTCATGTTTCTGTTGACTGAATGCATAAGACATTTTTTTCAGTAATAGCTGAGTAACCTACCCAGGTTACTAAATTCTGTAAATTTAAAAAAAGCTTTAGCTGTTCCAGATCACACAGTCACGTGTTTGATGGTGTTCCCCCTGATTGCACAAATAGGTTGTAGGTCTGAAGAAATAATAAGCTGATGGAACCTTGCCACAAAGACAAGATTTTTTTGCCCTAGCTCCAACTCCTGCTTACAGTTTAGTTTATTTTTCAAAAACTGATACTCTAACCAAAGACTGCTGATATAAGCAGCCAGCAGCTAATTAACACTGAAAGTTACAGCTGACATGAAATGGAAATTAAAGTTTATAAAAGTGCTATTAACAAACAGGAACTGGTCACAGAAAACTCACAGAAAACATGTTTTAACTTAAAACCAAAATTTGTTTTCACATTTACATATGACACAGTCATACACATTGTCATTCCTTTATTAAATGACCTTTCAAATTAAATGTACAATTTTCTTTTATTCAAGAAGCTGCACTGGAATCCCTGGAATTATGTGCATCTAAAGTTATGTTTCTATCTAAGTACTTAAAGAATGGTGAGCACTGGAAGTTTACTCAAAGGAATGGCATTTATTACTAGCAAAAAGAATTTCAAATATCTACTGTCTCCATGTATAAAGCAGTTTCTCCTGGAACTGGGCAGTGGGTTAAGCAAGAAGCAGCAATAACATTTTGCACTTTGCCTCAAAACTACAATCCTGATGTTGTGCTTAAATTTTATTTTGAAAGTCAAGTAAGTCTAAAAACCTGCATTTGCTGTTGTATTTTACATTGAAATGCAAGTTTTAGCATGACTGCAATCCAAATTTCAAATAGTAAACTACGTTGTAGAAGGAAATTCAAATTCTTCCATCAAGTTTAAATTTAAAGAAGTATCTTCTCTGAAATTTGGATATCAAGGAATAAAAATAGTCAAAGGGCTATTTCAGGAATGTTCCAGGGATTTTTTCCAAAGTTGGTAAAGGGGCCTGGCACATTTTCATTATACAAATCTGTATCATTGACCTCAACATCCTCAATTCTCAGACAGCTAAAGACACTAGAATAACCTAAGCTCAGAGGTTATAAATACAGGTGAATATTGCATTAGGTATTTTGTTAGAAACAATCCTACCAGAAAGCCACGACTGTTAGCTCTTATACCACAGAAGTTACAGACTTAGAATGCTGTTTAAATTTAGAGTGCCTGAGAAGTTGCAAGGAAGAATGATTTCACTAGGTATGCTTCATGCTTTTCAAGTCAGAGAGAAAGAAATCACTAGTATTTTCTATGTTAACTTGGAAAAGGATATATATTACTAGACTATTGAATTTTAAATCTGTGTTGTTTCTTAAGAATGTATTACTTCCATAAATTCAGTTTAACTCAACTATTTTTTTCCTTTTTTCCCTGTTCAATTGTTTGTTCAAAACATAAATATATTATTTTTAGAAACAGACTGCAAAATTAACCAGACTTGTTCTTTGCTTTCCCATGTTTAAAATTGCATTTTGGTGGATTGACCCCAAAAGATCCCCAGGCTCATGTGCTTGCCATCCTTTTGGCCTCCACAATTTGGCCACCATACAAAGCCATGACTCCCATTTTTATCTGTGTTCGTGCTCAGTATATAAAGTTAAAAGGAAAACCCTTCCCTTGGGCCCTAGCTGTGCTACTTAATAATTGAACAACAGAGGGACACGCCTGGGGTGCTCAGTGAATATGCAGCATACACTTTGCTGTGGTACCTGGACCACACTTTGCTGTGGTACCTGGAGCACACTTTGTGTGAATGTCTGGCATGGACATGGCAACTTTTCAGAAAGAACAGGCAAAACTGATTCCACTTTTTCCAAAGCAGAGGGCAGAGTGCATTAAGAATAGGAAGGAGAAAGCAGGTTCAGGACAAAGCATGGGGTCAGGGAAATAATGGAAAGGGGCAAGCAAGGCATTTGCTTTGGCCATCATCAATCTGAAACAGAATGTGAGTGGCTGTCACACTTCTGGAAGAAACAGACAACAATACATGGTGGCTTTAATGGAAAGTCTAAAAACTTGCTTGCACTGGCTGTCTAACTCCTGATTCCTACCCTGCTCTGGCAGGGGGGGTTGGACTAGATGATCTTTCGAGGTCCCTTCCAACCCCTAGGATTCTATGATTCTATGATTCTATGATTCATCCCAGTTAAGTCCTCTGACGGTGCAGGTTGGAACCAGTCTCTTTCTAAAGTTTTTCACACTCATTTCAAATTCTGTTTAGTAAGTGCCTGATAATTCACTATGCATCAACTGCTGGTGCATGTACTGTGCATGCTCTGTGTGCTGACATATTTTATTACCTGCTGGGGGAACACAGTTAAAGTGAAAATGTGTTAGAATATGCCCAGTAACCCATCCCTTTAATTTCAGACAGTCAATTGAATGTAACAATACTGACCAAATTAGTGCTTATATCTCACATTCACTTTTCCTTCTTATCAGTTAACTGAGTGCTTAATACTTTCTACAGATGAAGGGCTGTTGTGTAACATATATTATATCAGCACTAAAAGTTATGGAGTTCATTATTCTGTATGTAATTACAGCATGCATTATGGCCTCACTTACCATCACGGGTCACCTCTATCACATACAGTCCTTCTTCTGAACCAATTGCTATTCTATCCCGATCTAAACCAGGAAGACAAAAAAAAAGGCCATTAAATTCAGTTAAACTTAACCTTACCTATAAAAGAGACTGGAAAAATTTCTGGACAAAGATTTTCAACAGCAAATCAATTTTGCTCAAGTTCATGCAGTCTGTCAAAGCATGCTATATAGCATATTGCTAAAATAACTAAACAGTACTGTTTACTCCAAATGGATGAAGAAATTTGAATATCAATGCAAGATTAGCATTTTCCCCTCCTTATTAAATTTCTATGAAGGAATTCAAGTGAGTAATTCATTTCAAGGTGTCACTGCTCTTGTTAGAGAAGCCCAGCTAAAAGCTCCAACAACTCACACACACTTTTAGAAGTTAAAACAAACATACCTACAATAGCAGCAGCTAAACTTGCTTTAATAAGAGGCAATGTACTGTCATAGGCTTCTTGTGGAATATGCACAATCTGGTTTTTCAGTCTATTTTTGTGCAGGATTGACTGCAACCCTTCTAGAATTCCAACCCACTTTCTCTTCTCATTCTCATTTTCTGTCAGGATCAGTAGAGAACACGACTTTGAAGGCAAACCTAGGAGAGAAGCTGTCACCTTTTAACAGACAGAGAAAGTGAAATTAGGAAGAGTAGTAAAAGCCCTTTTTGTCAGTATTCTATAGTTTAAAAAACTGTGAAAGTAAAATATACTTTTTCATAACAATGCAATGATATACCCAAGTGGTATGCAACAACAAGTACAGCCACAGTGCTTTGAAAAAATGCAAAAGCCTTGGTGATTTTGTTTGAAAATACTCAGTCTTGCTTAATCATTCTGAATAATAACACGGGGTCAAGGAATGTTACCATCTTTTCCTACAATAATCAATACAAGACAGCTAAAGGCTCCTTCCTGCTCCAAACTGGAACTCTAGTAGCATGTAATAACTTTTCCTGATCTCTTCCCATACCAAATTTAACAACTTATTGAAAATATCACACATTCTTTCTGAGTCAGATGCATTTAAACCCAACGGCACTGCTATGATCAGTTCTAGATTTTGATTTTGCTACTTGTTTTTCAAAATATTTGTCCTGGAGTGAAGAGTACATCATATCTGCATTAAAAACTCTGGAGGGAAAGAACCCTTGAGACCTAAATACTGCATTCTCTCACTTTCCTAAATTAAAATAAAATCACAATGGCTTCACTTAATTTTCAAGGAAATAATTCTATAGATCTCAAAGGATGATGTATTCCCAGTAGAAAAACAAACAAGGAACTTCTGTTGGCCAAAGTATGCATTTACTAATTCTTAATGTTAGGTCAGTAAGTGTCCTGGCCAAAGAAATGGTAGGAACTGTGAGATCCTGGGAATTAATGCTTTCAGGCACCAACAAACAGACCAACAGCCAGGATCAGCCTTCACAAGATATTTTTAGAATAATAATCATCTAACAGAAAAAAGGTGCAAAAGTGCAAAACTGAAGGCCATAACTGTTCATATGTAGAATAACACATCTTCAGCTTATTAGACTTGACAAGAAAATCACCATAAAAGATGCATGATATGCTTACGCAACATACACTTCCTGAAAGAGTGAATTAAGCAAGAATATTCATCTTAAAAAAAAAACAACAAACCAACACACAAATGGATGTAAAACTGGGACAAGAGGACGGAGCTCCAGAAGGAAGATGAAAGTGAAAAGCAGCAGGAAAAGAACAAGTTTGCAATTGCTTAGAGCTCATATTACTCTGCATCAAGCTTTGTTCAATTCCTAAACTGTAACTAAACATTAATATTTTAAAGATGTATGGAGGCATAATGGATAATATTTCTAAATTTAAAAACAAAACAAAACCAGACTTCAGCTATGGTTTACTCTTTGAAGTACCACCATATATTATTTCTCTCTTTTTTGAAGGTGGCTATCAAATATAGGGAAAAACTGGTCATAATAGACCTAGAATTATTCATCATACAAAAGCCCAGTATTTGCCAAGAAACTCAACACTTCTTAACTCAAACTGCTAATCTGTGGAAGGACTCTTACACTATTATTAGAAATGCATCAGTGGCAGCACTTAGACTGCAGTGTCTGGATGTCAGCACAGCCTAACATCCAGCTTTAAGATCTGGTTACCAAGGAGAGATGTTTGAGTTTGAGACACATTCTTCCTCTTCTTGATTTTATGACGAGTCTAGTGTTTGGCAGCATTCTGGTGTTGCTTTCTGTTGGTGAAAGATCCAATAGAAATGAAAATCTGTCTTTGTTGGGACACAAATATCCTCATGTGTTACGTGAAATAATTTGTATGAAAGTGGGACCACTTTTTTATACAGATGATGAAAAATAACAGCTTTAACTATTGTGTAGAAGCCAATCCATGTCTGTGTCAGCAAGATGCAAATCTAGAATTAAATAATATTGAGAAAATAGATTACCTTGCACCAGTTATCACTTGTTTCCAGCTTTAGGAATTCCTTCTTTTGAAGGAGGACTTAAAACTAAGAAAAGAGGTGGACTTTAGCAGCACCTTCTCTGGTTACTGTTAGCAGTAACCAAAATATAGTATCTAAATAGATATCCTCATGAATCAGGCTGCTAGTTAATTCAACAGATCTTTTTATCAGAGGATAGTCTGATCAAACTGTGGTGACATTTTGTTGTGTTATCCATATAAGTATTCTTAAATGGGGAAATGTAAAAGAAAATTTTTTTTCTAGGTACTCTTTCAGTTAAAAATAGCAGGCAAAACTTTGAGCAGCAAGTCAAGCAGGCTACACTCTATGGATGTCTTGTTGTTAATGAATTAACCACCATTCTGCATAGTTCATTTTCTCTCCTCAGAACCCCTTTCCCAGAGTATTCTACATTTGCAAATTTGAGGAGAGAGTCGGCAGGTGGGAATTAAAAAAAATACATTTAAGAACAAATAAGAGGAAAATAAAGGCAATAGTAGTGGGAAAGTAAAGGATGAAAATCCAGAGCAGAAAATAACTCTACAAAAAAAGGCATGAAAGCAAAGCCACAGAAGCATTCAAGTAGCCAAGACATTTTCAAAGTCAACCCTAAAGGACCAAATGATTTGGATCACATGTGACTGTCAGCTCCTTGGCTTCCATGTTCCACTGATTTGATTCTAATGACTGAGGATCTGAGATACTGAAAACAATGAGTTTTGATATTCAGATGCAAGGGATTTTAGATACTGGCTTCTAATGTACTCTGTATTTTATAATCCCAGATTAAATATAATTCACATAACAAAAGGGACTTATTTTCTATGTTTTAAAAACTAAATACAGCATTCAGATAGAGTATATATCAAAATGGATATTGTAACTAAGCTAATGATTTTGGTCATTTCTGTAATACTTAAATACAAAATTAAGGAAACTGAAATTTCAAATGTATTTTTTTTAAACAAGTTAATACATGGCAAAATAGAATCAGTGAGTATAGCCCAGATTCATCCTACTCTGTTGCAACATCAGTTCCTAAAGCAAGAGTCCTCTAAACCAAAAAAATTAAAAACAAGACCTGGTAACATCAATGGAAGAGAAAATAAAAAAATATATATAAAAAAAATTAAAAAGCAAAACTTTATATACAAGGAAGCAGCAAAAGAATACTTTTGTTCCTTGCAACCGAATCAAAAGAGGAGTACGATATTGTTCTTCTACACATTTCTGCACCCCTGGTAAATTCTTATAAGCCTGCATAACTTAATAAACATAAAATATGGATAATGTACTGCAGCATCAGAACAAAACACTGGTATTTAATTTGCATGCTCTTTAAGAGTAAATTGGTAGCCATACCCTGAATATACACGGGATGTCTTTACGAGTTGCGTGTATTACATCCGATGCTAGGACAGAGCTCACACAAAAATCTTCATCTCTAGTAAGAAAGAAAGAGAATCACATACAGGCACAGATGAACATTATCCAGCAAAATCTGGTATCACAACTGTTTCAATAGGCTGCAGGGTCCTAACAGCACACAGAGGTCACGGCTGCCATCACTGCTTTGTTAATGCTCTAACCATCCTTGGCCCAAACAACTCACAAGCTTTAGTTATGTTTCTACAAGGCTCAGTATCAGTGTATCTCAGTCACCTGAAGCTAAGTGGAGTGGCTTTGTGTACTTTTGTTTTTATTGACCACACCTATTCTACAATTAGCAGCAAGAATATTGCTCTTCCAGCCCAGCAGACACATTAGAAATGAATAATTCATACCTCAGTGAGTAGCAAGAGAGGGGCCTTTGGAAAAAAAGAAAAATCACATAAAAAGCTCTTGGCAACATAATTATAGTCTGTGGGATTCAAGTAAGGGTTTTCAAAACAGCCTGATCTTATTCACTATTACAGTAAAACAAACAGACATCAGAACAACTTTTGCTTTTAGAGTTTTCCATCCCAGAGGGCTTATCTACACAAGCCTTCTTAAACTGAATTTGACCAAGTTGATCACCGTAATTGCCAATTTTAGTGTAAAGATGACACTAACTCCTGAAACTTGCCCATGCTAGAATTCATAGCTTTGGTGCTCAGTGTCTATTAAAACATCTAAGAATCCTCAGAAGACAGACTCACCAGGCAGCTACAATAAACAGATAAAGAGCATGGGACAGTTGGTGTACTATCTGTCTGAGTTGCTCCAAGCAATGGACTGATGTGAATGCTGTTATTTGCAATACTTCCATACTTCTGCTCCCCCTGCCAGCATGTCAGAGGGAGCTGACACCGATGATTCTCAGAGAACAAGAGTCAGAACAGAACAGCAGTACTGGTGCAACCACATGGTACTGCTGTCTGTGAAAAATATAAATCAAGGTCCCTGTGAATGCAAACTTTATATTCAACAGAGATAGAAGGTGCTAGGTAGCACCTTTAGGTAACATCTAAAGGTATTACACTTTACTGATATTTGCAAAAACTGATATAAAAAACTTCTTGGATACTCTGATGGATGTAAGTCTCAGATCTTTTGCAGACAGTGTTCAGTGGTTCAAATGGTTCATCAGGAAAACACTACTGCTGTAAGAAGGCAGGGTAAAAGCCACTTGCACTGTAAATTAATTTGTGCTTTTCTGAAGACTACTTCAGTTTTTCTAATGTTCCTGAAATTACTGGCTATGGGATGATCTGTGACTCAGTGTTGAGGTCAAAGTGAAGAGGAAAAAAACAAGCTACCAAAATCTATTCGTGTCAGCACATGAAATTCTAGGAAGAAGCATGCTAATACTGTAAATCTTAGTGGCTGCAGTATAAATGACTATAAAGTCACTTTAGTGACCACTTGTTGAACCAACTAATCCAGCCTAAACTTAGCAGCAGCCTATATTCACAACACATAGGTCTTCTCAGAACTGAGCTCTCATGATCCTAAAGGTTCTTAAGTACTATAAATACATATTTATTTTCCTGTTAGGGGAAAAATATAGAAGATTTCTACTTTGTTGTAATACTACAAACCTGAGATCCAATACTTGACTTGCAACAACTCCAGGTTGGGTGGATTTTCCTTCAGGCACATCATATAAGAAGAGTTTACAGTCACAAACAACTGCATAAGCCCTTTGCCACCCTTTCTTAACTCCTGTTGGCTTTGGGACCTGCATATAAATAACTGATTGTTTAATAAATGTAAGCTCATACAGTAGACACAGAAAGCAGGAACATTTAGAAAATCTTATACTTAGATCAACGGAACTAGAATACATTTTACTCACCCTTCAAAATGGAGTGAAAAATGTCAAGTAATCAAGCAATCATTTTTCCTCCATAAAGTTCAACCATTCCCTGTTACAGTTTAATAAATATACTAGGACAAGCAATAGGGCTGGTATATTCCAAAAATGCCAAAATGGTGGGACAGATTACCTTTTATATTCTGCTTATATCAACAACCAGGCATGCTTTAAGAATAAATTTTTCTTCTGCCCCTGCCCCTAGATTCTTATAAACATTATAGCTACTAATCTACTAACCTTTAGCTCTTGTAGTAAAACCAACCTTTTCTTCCACATCTAAAGCAACAAAGGTTAAATTAAGTTACATAGATAGCACACGAAGCCTTGAAGTTTTAGCATAGTTTAGGAGATCTGTTTAAACATACTTAAGAGGTTCCAAGCTGCATAGCTGTAAGTGAAGTTCAGTATTCTTGTCTTGTCCAAGAACAAAAGACTGTTACCTTGACATAACCTTTGTAGGCAGTTCCTATTCCTCTTTGTACATCTACTCCAAGAGGCCTTTTGGCTTGCTCAGGGGGTATGGGGCAGACCTGAGGTGCACTATCCTTGCAGGAAACATGGCATGCAAATGAACACACTAAGTACAAAAGAGAAAATCCACAGTGAAACGCATGTATAAGTCAAATATAAAAGGAGATTAATGTAGTCTATCCTTATGCTCAGCAAATTATTCAACCATACTGAATCTGGCAAATATTGCAATAGCCCACTATGCTAAAGGAGTGAACACACTTAAGGTACTGCATGAGACTCTCCAAAGTGCTTTTATTTTCTTTTTCAAGCCTATTACTCCCATAAGGGGCAGGAGCTGAGTCCACATTTCAAGGCAACTTATGAAATCATTTTCCAGAAGGAAAAGAAGCTGGTCAGCCTCACTGGTTTTTAAGCAGCAACTAACCTGTCTAACCCCAGGAAGAGGACAGGAGATACCAAAGAATCACGCATGCAAAGCTCTGTCAGTGATGTCCAACACCATCCAACAAATTCAGGAGGCAACCTAATTATTTGGGACTGTGCATACCAAGGCACATTGGTTGCAGAGTAGGGAAAATCCACAGGATATAACCAGTTTCATGGGCCCCTTGGAAATGAAGCTGGTTTTTATCATAGTATGTAGTGTTAAAAAGAGGCAGAATTGGGATCAGGAGTGAAAAGAAGTGCTGTTTTATTGGAGTAATTTCTACACAAGGGAAAAAAAGTGAAGTTGATAGCTATAGTAGGGGGAAAAGACCGTTTTGGACTTGCAGGAAGAAAGGTGAAACCGGAGTTCAGAAGTGTCAGCAACAGAAGACAAAAGGCAGCCCCAGGGGAAGTGCTGGCAGAGCAATAGATGCCCTCAGGCAAGAACAGTCAATTGAGACTTGCCAGGAAAAAAAGCCCTGAAGGGCAGATGAGTCAATCTGAGTATGATGATGAAGGTGTCAGCAGAAAGGCTGCCACTAGAAAGAATTGGTCTGGGCACAGAAACACAATAAAGTTATTTGTACTGTAGTGTTTTGAACAGATCTGCGGACTACTTATGGATTTCGTGTGACCAATCAAGACAGAGATAAGTATTTTCAAAGAAAAATATTCCCATATATGCAAACGTGGAACTCAATAGTGATACATACACTGGAGAAAGCATTTTAAATAAAACTAATGAACAGCACAGCGGGCTACAGGACACAAACACAAGCAAATGGCCTTTCCAACATACAGGGTTTATGATCAGGATAGCACAAAACTGACAGATTCATGTTATCAGAGTATTCCTGTGGTCTTGTTTTCTACATTACACAAACAGAAAACACTGCCCCCCCCAACTCACATTATAACAGCACTAACAGTAGCAGAATTAATCTGGTACTACGCAAGGGAACCATGTTGGCTTGTATTATTCCTTGACTTCATAAGTATGATTATGCAAAAGAAAGAAAGGGAGAATCATTCAGTGAAAGTCATCCCTGTCTTCTATCCCCTTCCCAAAGAAATGCTTGCTTTAAAATGCATTAGTGTTTTGGGATGATTTTTTCAGGGTCTTGCTGAAAATACAAAAAATTTAACTGACTCACCGTCGCAGGCATAGCCTTGCCGAACTAATCCCACCATCAGAGAGGTGCAATGACTACACTGAGTAGGGCTTGTAAATGACTTGATATTGAGCTGGTGAGCTTTGGGCTGAAAGATACATTCAGGATAAAAGAAAAAACAACTTTTTACTTTCTGCACTCATTAAATGCTAGCATCTACCTTCACCACCCTCCAGTATAACAGAGAGTACACTATGAAACCAGGAGTTCTTATAAGTAAAGGCAGCTTTCACTGCAAGACAAGGGTAACATTTTTATTTCCAATTGCAAAAGACACTCAAACCCAAACCTCCAACCAAATATTTTTTCTGACAAATCAAAATCTATCACCTTGCATTTGGAAACATTTGATAAAAAAACACAGACCTAAGAAACAAACACATGACAAACCCAAACAGGACAAGAACAAATGTGGAGGGCTAATTTATAAATTATACTTTTTCCTTTGTTCTTTAGAATAAGGTTAGCACAGTCCCCCTACCTTTGGTACAGCTAGAGAAATGGACTGAATGGTGGGGGAAGGAGCAGCAGGCATCCTCTGAAGCCGAATTGGTTCCTGAATCACAAAAAACTGGAATTGAGCGAGATGAAGCTTCAAGAATTTGTTTTAAGTTCAGGGTGGCAAAGCTAATTGTTTTCAGCTTTTTGTTTTCTTTTTTAAAAACTGTAAAAAATTTAATCATTGTAAACATTGCCATTCTGATTTAATAGAAACAGATTGGATTTTAAAGCACTCACAGGAAAGCCTGCACACTAACAAACAAGGACCAATACAAAAACATATGAAAATGAGGTACATCAACATACACAGAGCCAGCAAAAAGGTTTCATTTGCAACTGTCCTCACAGCAGGGGCAATTAACACTGACACATTACAAATAAGCAACATTCAGTACTGTTCTTCATAATGAATGCTGCAATATATAATTAACATGAACAAGACAGAGAGACTTTCTATGAAATTACTTTTCAGGGTAAATTAACAGCTCCCTTACCTCTTGTTGTTGCTCTGCAGTTACAACTGAAGTAGATGGTGAAACTTCTGACTTGGGACCCTGAATTTCCTGCTCACTAATAGAACTGGTCTGCAAAAGTGACAGTAAACATGTTAGATTAGATACCACAGATCTGATGAAGTGTTCTCTACAAAATGGAATTTCAAGATAGCTGTAATCAACAACTCATGGCAAAAATAAAACAAAAACCAGTGCTGATTTCTATATACAGCACACATGCATCTAACAACTTTCAACTCTGAAAAAATCTTCCCTCAAAACAAACCCTGCCACCTGACAAAATGTTGTAAAGCTGGAAGTACTGAAATGCAAAACCTCATAGCAGGCAACATAAATGCTGTAACAGAATTCTTTTTTTCCAGCATGGCTGTGTCTAATCTCTTGCACGCAGGTATGGAATGATGTTTGAGGAGCTTGGCAACCATCCATAAAATAGCTTATGTCTCATGGCAGCTTACTACACTAGGATTTTTCTAGCATTCATCAGCCAGTAATTCTGACACAAGAAGAATTCTTAAAGTAGGACTACACAACCTTTTAAAAACCGAAGAGTTGTTTAAAAATGGCTGGCTATTTTATTAACATGTTGGCTATTAAAAGAATCCCATCTACTAACATAGTTTTATACTTCACTAAAATTTAAGACTAGCAACCATGACAAGCTTTCTATTAATTTGACACTTACAAGCAACTACTAATTGCCAGCACAAGGGGGAAGTATGCTACAATTCCAGATCTAAAGAAGCTGGGTGTGGAAGGATACTGTATTACTGTACTTTGAGGACATCATGGAGATCAAGATTAAAAAACATCAAATTAGACTTCACATGAATGATGTAACTGACACTGAAGGTAATGAGTCACTCCCTTCCCAGCAAGTTTAGACAGGAAGATGGCTCAAGTTCAGTTAGCTCACTAGGGATGTTCAAATATTTGTTAATTTTTTGGGTTATGAACTGATTGGTAGGGCTGACACACTGAAAATCAAATTGTACTACTAGGTAATATTAACTATTTAAAATGCTGTGTGATTCAGCTTTAGCCATAGAGACAGTAAAAATATAAAATAATAAGCCTGTAAAGACATTAAAAAAGAACAAATCTAGGTCTATTTAGCTGATTAAGTTACAGAGAAGAAGCAAGAATCTAGCTTTAAAGGCCATTTTTACTATGACATGTCACAACAAAATAAGGAGACAAAACTACTAGCAAAAACTTACTTCTTCCCAAAAGGCTAGCAGAGAAGATGTAGACGAAGAGGAAACAGAATCCTTTGTTGTAATGAATATGAGGGATAAAAACGATCACTTATCACCCACAGCAAAACTTTAGATGGAATATTAGTAGGCTAGCTAAATAAAATGTTTTACATGGCCAAATCATATTTATCAAAACTAAATCAACCCAGAGCAGATGACACAGACTATCTTTTTAAGTATATGTGGAAAAAATTGGTAATGGAAGTCATTAACTACAGAATCAGCATTTATATGTAATTCATCAGAAAACACTACCTGCATTTCCATAGTGACTATTTATTTATTGCAGGATCCACAAAACACAATCTTGATTTGTTATGGGCTTGATATTCTGCATGTTTATTCTGTTTAAAGTATAGCTAGTACTTTTTAATGTACTGTTTGAAAATATCAAGGTCAGTAGACAAAAACTATTATATAAATAGCAGCATAAATCATGCTCCTCTCTCTCCCCTCCATCTCATCCACACAGCACATCTTGCTGTGTCAGAAAGAAAGTCAGTTTGGATATTTTGTTACTGGGAAGAGTACATACACAAAGTAAGCACATGTAAATATCAAAACATGTCCATAGGTTTTCTTTTTGGTGACAGTGAAAATTTGAAAAAAAAAAAAACAAAAACCCTGTGAGTACACATTTCAGATAAAAATGTAACCAGACCAAATAGGTTTTATCCTGGGCCCCTCAAACTCAGCTCCATAAAATTACCATATTATTTTTCCCAGTTCCAGCTTTTGGTTCTATCCTGAACCATTTATATGTTTTGCAAAAAAAAAAAACCCAAACAAACCAAAAATATCTCAGAAAATCTTCATGGATCAAGAGTTCATGAAGTAAGGAAATGTGATTCAATGTTGCATTTAACAGCTGCTTCCTCCAGGAATGCACAAACCTTTTTAACTGGAACGCCCATTTGGAGCTGTGATTTGTATGATTAGTTTTCTAAAGATCAGAGGGTGTGTCACAATGAACTTATTATACCAACATCTGTGGGTCCTCTGATTCTCTTCCCAGTTCCTTCTACTCTAACCACTCCATTAAGATCAGGAGCCAACAGTTTTACATATCTGTTTGAACACTTCTTGAACCGTGTGAATGTTTTCCCTTGTACCAACCAGCATCTTCCAACTGCAAAGCATTTAATTCTTTATTTGTAACAGGGTGTGCCAGCCTTTCCAGAGAACCCTGAATATATATTATTCAGCCAGATGTTTGAGATTAACCTAAACAAAGAAGCTAGAATAGGAAACAATCAATGTAAACTTGAGTATTCCAAAAGGTGTGAGCTGCCCTAACAAATACCAAGCAATTTGACATCTACTGGATATCTAGTCCTGAGTCACACTTATCTGGCTAATATGTCAGATCCAAGTGTGCCATATAGTGCCCGAGCTTTACTTTTATATAGTAAAAATATATTTCCACTATCACATTTTCATGGTTACTTTATATAATAACTCACTCTGAAAGTCAGATCACGTGCAAGAGGAGAGGTGTTGAAATATTCAAAAATGGAATCCTGAAAGTCTGGAAGTTTGAGACCTAAAACCCAAAGCAGAACAGGCTTAGCTAAAAGGCAACATAATAGGTGGTGCTAGGGTTCTGTTAAAAAAATAGTAACTTTAATTACCTGAATCTGATCTGTATTTTTCTTCCAGTTTTTTCTTCAAACCTTCCATCTCTTCCAACAGTTCCCTATTTTTGGCTTCAGATTCCTTTAATTTACTAAAGCAACAAAGTATGATCAAAATGCAATTTGAAATATCTCAAAGGCAGGAATGACAGTGAACAGGGTTGTTCATTTATAGTCCTACATCTCAGAGTTTTGGGAAAAAAAAAATTTAAGAGTTCTTTTAACAAGATGGGTAATTTTTTTTGGGGGGGGTAGGGCAGGTTTTGTTTGGGTTTTTTTGAAGGTAGATTAATTTTAATTTTCCTCTGAGTAGGCACCTCACCATCAGACAGTGAAAACCATACTTCAGACTCCTGCTATCACTGCATATACCTGCCAAAAGTTATTTTAATATTAGTTTGGCTTTTATTCCCAAGACTATGTCTAATCTCCAGTTAATCTAAGAAAATTTATTGCATTCGCTTTGAATTATTTCTTAGAATGTTTTTTCTCAGATGTCTAAGATCTGTATCTTATTACCAAGAAATTCATAGCATAAAATGTTGCCTGGAATTTTTACAGTTCTCATTTGACTATGTTAAAAATCTGCAGTTTGTAGAACAGGTTTTTCTGGCAAAGTCCAATATCCCACACACAAGGGGCCATTTAAAGGAAGTTACAATTCTAATTGGCAGTTTAGAGAAGTGCATTAAACTCCAAACAGAACCAAGGCTCTTATTACCTTTCAAATGACATGTTTGCATCTTTAACTTTTCGTAGCTCTTCTTGAACCAGTTGTTTGGCACGAATTTCTGCATCAAGGGCAGACTGTAATTCCAGCCTAGCTGACATATCCAACTTCTGACTGCGTCGCACTTTCCAAAGTGGATCCTGTTGTGGTAAGTTACTGAACATTAATACCAACTCTCTAAAGATATTTACATTGTTGTCCAAAGACATGAAATAGCTTTCACACTGGTTCAGACATTCTTCTTTTAGTTAGTTATGGACTGTGTCCCTCCTAAGTGGATCTTGGCCAATAGTCAGACTTTAACAAAAACCAAGCAACAAGCAGTTTTTATACTGGTTAACCACTAACACAATATGCTTGAAACCAAAATGCTGGGACACTGAACATGGAAGTAAAACTGAGAGAGCCCACTGAAAATGGTTAGTTTCCACTGTTAGCTCTAGAAAACTAGAGTACAAAACTTGCAGTGACACAATGGACTTTCAAACATGAGAGAAATCCAAATGCTTTTCAAAGCATTTTTCACTTTCACTGATGATACTATCTTATGGATACCTCTCTAGTCACATATGAACTTGCAATTAACAGCGATGAAAATGAGAGGCATTTTTTAAGGTGGATAAGTAGCTGCCTTATATCAGGTTCTGCTGAAGTTACAATACCAGTTGTAAGGTCAAGAACAGATAGTGCTCTTTATTCTGGCAATAGCTAAGAAGAAAATGCCAACTGTATTTGAACCTATCCTTTTCCCTGTTAAACCTCTCAGTATTATTAGTCTCTTGATGATGCAGGCACATGGTAGCTCCCAGAAAGCCATAACTTTCCTTATTTTCTCCTAGTCATAGGTTTGGAAGGGATGAGGAACTTCTTATGAGTATAAACCAGTAGAAGGTGGACTCTGCACAGCAGACTGTGCTGACTGGCATTGCTAGGGATGTGAGCTTCCATGCCTAGCTGCAAATGTCTCCACCCTTCCTTATGCAGGTACTTATTACCTGCCAGTGTTTTACTCCCTGAAACCATACTCTTTTGCAAGGGACCTTCTGTTTTGCAGATCTTATTTGGAATTCATGAAACTACTGTATAGGAATATTATGGCATAAGCTCTCACTGTTCTGCATGTAAATAAAGCCACAGGCTCTCAGTATGTCACTAGTTTGTAACAATACACAGATAATTCTTTTTCACAAAGGAAAGCCTATTTTGTTATCTCATTGTAAAGGCAATTACAGTTACTCATTTGGATCTAACAAAGTGAGGTACATTTCTCTACCACCCTTTAATGGTTTAAGGTACTGTTTCTTCTCTCCTCCCTACCACTTAAAGCAGTTTGTGATGGCAGATACTTGTGAGAAACAACACTCATCTCTATCAAATTCTGATCAGGTGATCCAAATGGATTTCACAAACAATAGCTAAAATCCAGACACTTATTAGCAGATTTATTAGATTAGAAGAGAATTCTGATTATGAACGCATATTGATAAGACAGCAGCTGAAACTACAAAAGTAGCTTCTTAAGACATCCTCAGAACGACCTGAATGCTCAGTATATTCTTACCAGTGTTCGTGATCCCAAACTGGAACTTCTCAATGATTCTAGTTCTTCTGTCATCTTGGAAGCTAATGCTTGGAGATAGCCACGAGCATCCTTCTCATCACTTACCCTATTGTGCAATTTCAAAAAAATGTTACTTAACAGTTTCCTGTCTCATAGCACCAAATACCATACCCCCAAATAATCAGAGTAGATTTAGGGACATAGCAGAAATGGACACAGCAGGGAAAACTCTCAGCAACAGAAAACTGAATATATCTTAGATTGCCTGCTTTAGATTTTTCTTCTATCTGATTCTCATGATTGTGGCAGTTGCTAGGGAAACTAAAGTTTTCCTTCTGCCATCAGCAAGAGTTCTGCAGAAATTCACTGTTACTGTTTGGAGCATGATCTGCATATTGGTTGTTCAATTTTTGCAATGGCTACCTTCAAGTCCTTCTTGTCTTGCATGCTGAAAACACTTGCACACAACTTGCTAAACCAGCAGCTAACAGAAGGAAGCAGTGACCTGAGAATTAAGTGCAAGTACTAAGTAGCTAGTACAGCTAATGATGTTATATGTGTTAACATGGGCCTTTTAAGTCATGACCATCTTCCTGAATGAATTTATCAAAATGTTCAAAATTGAGCATTTTAATGATCACTTTAGAGACTGGAACAAATTGACACAAAGCCCCTCTCCTTTGTACTTTATAGCATCTGACAATTTCACTTGTCATTACTAAACAGACATACTAGAAAGGTGTAGTTAACCAACACTCAGAAGTACTGTGCTTTAGCTGAACCCTGACACAGAGAAAGAGCTTAGCTATACATTAAGAAAAAAAAGCCAATCAGAGTTGATAAAGTTGGTCATCTGGATCTCTAAACAGCACATACCATTGAATGATTTCTGCAATCTGAGCTTCCCAATGAGCAACAGACTCCTTCTTTGCTGCTAGGTCTTGGAGCTCATCTTCCAGCTGCCTGTTTTGTGCTGTTAATTTATCCACAAAGGAGCAAAGCTGAAACAAAAGATTAATTTCACCCATGTTTTACATCAGCTCCTAACTTTTTACATATGTTTGTGTCAACACACCTATAGAACTAGAACAAACAAGACCTATCCAGAAGTTCTAATGCAGAGCAAAAACATAGAACAGGTTCTCTTTTGGGGGGAACTGGAAACTAGCTCCTGAGCATAGAACACCACATTGCCAGTTCTCACAAAACAATCCAAACAGAAAGAGAAGAAACGAGAGCAGAGAAATGAGGTTTAACTGTAAGCCATCTGGAAGGCAGTCTTTGTAAATGGTTCCCTCTCTGTGCAGCCCTCATGAAGAAATCAGAAAGTGGTGGTGTCCTCTCAGCTGTGGGAATCAACTCCATGAAGACTAATACTGACAAACCAAGGTTACTATTGAACCAGTTCTCTGCCACTTAAATGGGGAAAATTACATTTGTTTTATTTGGATATTGCCTGAACTTTCACATATCTTCTCTGATCAATGAGTAGAGACATTCATCAGCAACATCATAAAGTAACAAAGTAAGAGTAACATTTTGCTTATAAATGTTTCCTAATTACCCTTTCATTTTCCGTTGTTAGCTTTTTGTTATCTTCTAAGAGCATAGATCTTTCACGCTCGTATTTCTCTTTCATTGTTCCTACTGTTTCCTCCATTTCACTGTGCCTAAGGAGGGGGACAAGAAATAGAAACAGTTATACTGTAAACCTATAGACTGATTTTCACAAAGGAATAAACAGAGTTAAGATGATATACCACCCTGCCCAGATGCCTATGCACTGCAATACAAAAAATCCCACATATCCATAGTTAATGAATCATGGCTGAAATCTCACCTATCTCGCTTTGTTTTCTCTAATTTATCCTTTAATATCATGATCTCTTTCTGAAGTGCAAGCTGATGGCTCTCTGAATCATGTACTTCTTTTTTCACATTTTTTACTTCCAAAACATGTGATGCTTCTCGTCGGACCAACTCCTCTTCATAAAATAAGATTTTCTTTTCGAGCTCAGACTTAATTTTGGAAAGCTCCTGCTGATGCTCCAGTGTGGCACCTGCTGCCCGCCCTCCCTGCTTCAGCTGCAGAAGAGGAAAAAACATCAGGAAGAGACTCTGATCTTTATATTTTGTGAACATTACTTAAAGTTAGAATTGCTGAATTGGTGGCACTTTGGACCAATTTTTATCTGGGCACTTGATGATGTAAAAGGTGCCTGTCCCCCAGTATTAAGCCCTGTAAGTGACTGCTCTAAGAGTCATTACGTGACTCAAAGAAAGAGTTCAGATGGATTGCAGAGATAATATACTTGGATCATACTGTGCTTATATTCATTAACTGAACATTTTCAAGACATTAGTGTCCAATGATGTAGTGAAGTATTTCAAGGAAAAAAATCTCCAAATCAATCTGAACAGGTTAGGTCAGTCTTTTAAGGCACCCACACATATCAACAGTTCAGGGAGCAAAACTACTGCAGCTCCCATGTCAGGAGCAGAAGTTTGTCAAAAAATATGCAACCTTTAGAGCTTCCAGTTCATTTTCTAGTTGCTTGGAGAAGACCTCACTATGCTCACGGAGCTTGCGTTCTTTTGATGCTTCTGCTACAACTTCTTCAAGTTGGGCTTCCAGCTGCAATAAGAATAATTGTAAGTGATTTCAACACAAGACAGCACTATCTGTATTATTCATGTCCTTTCCCTCACATGGATGAGCAACAAGTTTTTCCTTACTTCTATTTTGTTCCAAAACTATTAACAGTTACCTCAGAATGTCATAATTGTTTTGCTTTCAAGAATCAAGGCATACATCTCACACAGGAGAACTATCACTACACGATTTGTTGTGCTGAAACAAACTACACAGAGCACGTAAAGTGATAACTGCACAGCTTCTATTAATGCTAAGAGAAGGAAATGGCACTAGGAAGTCAGTTACAGCTGGGAAATAGGAAAGTATCCAGAATGAAGACAGGAGACTGATTATAAAGCCCTGCCCAGAAATGTTTAACTGAATAAGCAACAAGGCATAAATTCCTGTTGCACTCTGCTCCAGAGCTGAAGTACCATAGCCATATTTGGATCAAATATGGTGCCACAGATTCCTTTCTCTTTCAAAGTTAACTACTGCTTATTATTCATGGATAAGCATCTGAGAATCTGTATATTTTACTATATTTTCATGGACTGCCTTTCAATTTGCTGGGCATTTTCTAACAATGTCTATAAAGCTCTTGAATTTCTCTGCTTAAAAAAAAAAATATGATTTTTAAGTGATTAAAACATTTCAGGTTAACCACAACAGCTGTTTCTTATGCCCACTTCTGGATATCCACTTAAACCTTATGTAAAACTATACATTGCCTAGAATGCAAATTGGAAATTGAGTTGCTTATGGATAATACAGACATTCTCTACATTAATAACTACAGAGGAAGGAAAAACACCTATTTAGTCTGTATCACTATTTCAGCCCCCAGCTGAAGAGAAAAACTCAGTTGAAAAAAAACAAAACACATGAAGACATTAAGCTCTATAGGTTTCAAGCTGACATACAAGACAGTGTCTACAAGAATCAAAACACAAGCACTAAAATGCTTGGCATATAGCAAGAATACATTTCTCCAGATTAAAATCAGCCTGCATACAAACAATAAAGGAGACTCCGTTCATTTACTGAAACACCAGTAAAACATTCTGAAACAAGATCTTTTTGTGATGGGCAGCAAATTATATGGAAGAATTACTGGATAATTTCTTATAGACAGACAAAGAAAATTATTGTTAGCAGTCCTGATTTTTCAATACGATCATATATGAGATACTGGACCCACACAGCAGCTGAAACATGCTATTGTCAGGTATTTTAATTATCAAGCTACCTCTTTTCTGATCTTCTCCAATTTGCGGATGTCTTGTCGCATAGCATCCATTTTCTGCATGCTCATTTCCACCTCTTCTTCTTTGTCACGAAGCTGACGGGACAGCTTTTGCTTTTGGGACCGCAAATCTCCCATCCTCTCACTAAGTTCAGAGAACTCCTGCACAGCCAGCTTTCTTTGCTGATGGGCATCCCTCAGTTCTTTGGATTGTGTCTTTAATCTCTCTGAGGCTTCCGCAAGTTGCTGGTATAAATAAAAATACAGGAAAGTTGTTTAATTCCATATATTCTTTCCAAGACTCACACAGGTTTGGGTTGGTTTTTTGATAAGCAGCTGCAATAACATACCAAGACAGCATTATTCTGTGTGGCAGCTCCATGAGTACCTATGCTATTCCAGAAGTCTTTCTTATAAATCTGACAGCACAAGACCACCTCACTTTTAAGTAACTTAATTTCAGACTACCACCATGTACCTGCACAACAGTAATCTTGCTTTAAAGGAATGTTTTAGCAGGGAAGCCATCAAATACACTGTACCAGCACTGAGACACTGCAGCAAATTTCCTGAAATTCTTCAGAAAACTGGGCAGTTCTAATATTTCCAATAAAGTATAAAAGCTTTTTGTTTATAGCAAGTAGTTAAAAAAATTAACAATACTAAGATACAAAGTTAATGTTCCACAGTCATTAGGAATTGGAGAAAAAGTATTAGAAAAGAATATTTTGCTGACTTGAACTAAAATACTGTTTCATTTTAGCAAGCAAACAAAGGTGTAATTTACACAACAGTAAATAAACTTAGCAATTACATAAAAGTCATCCTCACCCTAGGGCAGTAATTAACCTTTTGGTATTACAAAGAGTAACTGGGCTCATGCTGGAGCAGTGATCTAGCTATAGTAACTCTTTCATACACAGACACACACACACACACACACACATATATATTTGCTTTTTGGTATCTACAGGACTGATGATTAGCCATAGATCTGATTTTAACTCCTGTCTATATTGAAACACTTCAGAAGAATTTAACAGTTACACTAAAACACATTTGTGAACAAGTAAGAACACATTTGAAACAAGCAAGCTACCAGCAACTTTGGAAAACTACTGTATTGCTAATGAAATTATTAGGTTAACTAACATCATATTAACATAGTATCATACTAACATAGTATTAAAAAGCAGCATTTAAAACATGGAAAGTGCGAGCACAACAAAACTGTTCTATAATTACTTTACATGAACATTTAAAATTTTTTTTTAAAACATAAAAAACAATTGTCCAATTGTTCTGTTCAAATTACTTTACATGAACATCTGTCTTTGGATCAATACCTTATGCAGCTCCTCCTTTTCCTGTCGCAGTACTCTGCACTGTTTCTCTAGTCCTTTCAGCTTGTGTATAGAGTCTTCATGTTCTTGTCGAAAAGCCACTGCATCTGCAAGCTGTCCTTCCAGTTTATTTATATCTGTAGATTAATACATATTAAAGGTAACCTGTCTCAAATTACCACCAATAAGGCAAGCAACCTGGCATTACTTTGGAAAATCAACTTCTTTACTATTCCCATTATTTTGGACTGTTTAATGAAATTTTGTGGCACTGACAGCTCCAAAATATAATTTTAATTTTCTCAGCCTCACCTATACATCCCACTAAAGACTGTGATCTCCTGAAATGAGAAAGCCTTAGCACAGGACTTGTTGTGTTTTGGAGTAATGCAATTTCTAGCCCTTGGAAACACTGAAATGAACTTGAGCTGTTGAAATTTCAGTTCCAGTAGTTTGTCTCCTAAATAGTTTTCATTGTATGACAAGCAAGGCTACAGCCAGTCTTTAGTGTGTCCAGTAGGATAGGAAAGAACTCTTTACTTCCTGGGACCTCACTATCTGGGTAAGAAATACCATCCTGCACCAGGCAGACCAAAGACCTGACTGCACATATTGCTGGCTGAATGTTCTCCTGGTTGCTCCCACTTTACTCTCAAAGACAATAAAACAAGTTTGAATTGAAATTATCAAATTTAAAGTACATCAAACTAACAAACTTTATGCATTTCTGCTTAAGTCTTAAGAGCTGGTAAGAAAATGACCCGCAATTCTCCATTTGGTTTAAATTGCTACTTCTTTTAAACAAATAAATATGAAATTAGACAGGGAATAATTATCTGAAGTTCCACTGATATGTGTGGCAGAACAGGAAATATGACCAATGAATTCAGGGATCCCAAGTATTGCTGTAATGAATAAAGTATAATTCCTTTTCTCATTCCAGCACAATTCTCCTTCTGCTTTACATGAATCAATACGATTTCTTCTAAAATGAGATCCTACAGCTGGAGTTTATATTTAACATGACACCACTGGCTGACAAGCTGGATAAATTTGAAGAATTGGCTGAATCATTTGAAGAAGTGGCACCTTAATCTAATTCTTTTGACTCAAACTTAATTCCAGAATATACAATGATAGTTTTTTTTTTTTTTTTTTGAAGGATAATCTACTTAGGAGAGCTGATCTGATTTTTGCAATTCATGTACCTGTAAAGGGGATACGCTGCCAAACTGTAGGAAAAAAAGAAAACTCAGCATCTGAAAAACTCAGCATCTGAACTTACTTATGCTACACTACAGCCCCTATAAACTTCTCTGATAAATCATTAGGATTCAAACCTACCATTTTGTTTATCACTGATAACCACTTAAAAATTAGATACTAACAGGAGGTTTGTCTGGATAAACTAACAGCATTGTCAAACAACAGATTTTCAGTGATATGGATGAGTCACTCCTGTCTCAGGACAGATGCCAGTATTTGTTTTTCTGCAATGCTCAGTGCTTCCTAATTAATGCATCACCAGACAGAAACACAAAGGGAGCAGGAGCTCAGAAATATTTAAATGTGAACTATTATTACATATCCTCCCACCTATCTCCTTATGTTACTAAAGAGCAGCTAGTCTTGTCTCACCACTGCCTTTTACTCTTACATCTAGTAAAAACCTCCAAAAGATTACCTCCCTCACCACCCCAAAGGAGTAAGAAAATAGGATCTTTTGAGACTTCCAGAGCCATCACAAAAAAAATTTTAATGGAACCCATCTAGACAATTTATTGTACCCTAGACTCTCCACTTTTAGTACCTCAAAAACACTAATTCTACTTACTGAGAAACCACTACATACTTTGCTATTCCTAGTAACATTAAATTGCATTACTACAATGCTGGAGGCTTACCTGTTAATTTGTTCTTCAACCGTTCAATTTCTTCATTTAGTTTTTTTATTTCCTTATCACGGCTTGTATTTACTGTAACACATACTGGACCCTGGAGGTTCTGCACTGCCTGTGTAGATTCTGAAAATCAGGAAAGGAAGGAAAAGGTTTTGAAGAAAATAAATTCCAGTTCCTTCTAATGAGCAGAACAAAGAATCCAAACAAACAAAACCCACTCACCTTGCAGTTTTCTGTTCAAATCTTGCTTTTCTTGTTCTAATTTCCGTATTTTCTTTTCATAGCCTTCTATTTGTGAAGTGTTTTTTAAGTCACGCTGTGCATCCATATCTTTGGTTACAGTGTCAGACTGCACTGCACTCTTTAAAGTGCCTCTATCAGATAAAGAGCTGAAAACAAGTACATAAATTTTAATAAATAAGAAAAAACCTCACAGCAGTCTATAGCATCAACATGCTGGGATTCCACCTTATATGCACCTTAAATTTACAAGAACAACTGGTGCTGTCATTGTTATTGTTGAGACAATTGTCAAGGTAGGTGAAGGTACTGTTCCCTAGTACTGTGTACACTGCTGTAGAATCATTCAGGACTTCACTGATAGGGATGTGCATTCAATTTCCAAATTGCCTAAATGACTGAAAATGTTAACTCTCCTATGCCAAAGGTTACTAATACCTGACAGAGAAGCAAGCAGGTTAAGTGTACCTTGCACTGAATGCTGAGGGACAAATCCAAAAGTTTAGTTTGAACCATGACAAAGATGGACTTAAGCTGTGAAAAGGATGATATATGTGTACTGGGTTCTTCCTGCAATAGTACTGCATGGGGTAACAAACCCCAGCAGAGGCAAACAATGGAGTAGGAAGTAGTGCAGAACAACTGTAGGTTTGAGGATCTCCGAAGCCAGTTCAGAAATGTGCAAATGAGCCACTTTGCCCATGCTCAGAACTGCCTACGTTAACTTAGCCTACCAACAGGCTGTTGGACCACTGAGCTAATCCTGAGCTATTCCTGGCAGACATGCAATGTGGACAAGACTTGTTCTCAGCTTCTCATGCAGGAACAGCAAGTTTATTCTAAACTTCAAGAGACACATCTAGTCCTGTAACTTCCTTCCCTTTAAGCAGATAAAACATTAAATACAAAAGTATCTCGTTTTCACAGGCATGATCAAAATATGCTCAGAGAATTGGAAAAACAAAAGGGGGGATAAAATTTTACACACAGGTACACCTACAGACATAATTTTTTCTACGTGTTTATAAAAATGAGAATTTCCAAGTATTACCTGCATTATGGAAACAAGTTTAATGGACAATATATCCTTTGCTTACCTATCAGTTGTATATGTAAACCCAACGAATGGTAAATGCAATCCAGAAAAGCCTGTATGAGAACTTGGTGGCACCACTTCCTGCATGAAAACAACATGCATGAAAACCCAAAAGAGAACATACAAAGCTAAAGGCATTTGATATGGCCTCAAACAGTTGAAGAGAGACAGCTAATGGAAAGACTTTTCTTAGCACACACCAACTGACAATTGGCAGTCATGCTTCCTTGTATAGCCTTCCAGTCTCCCTGGATGAGCTTTATTTCAGATTAAGTCACGTATTAAAATGACCTAAATTTAGGAGCCTCTTGAACTGGCACTTGAAAAGGTTGCATTTTAACAAGTTCAGAGCACAATGTAATCAGGAAAAGAAAATGCAAATTTTCAAGTTCCGAATTAAAAGTGACCCAGCACCACAATGTATGCTGTTAGTTTTAGTATGCTAGTTACTGTTAGATATGTAATTAAAAAAAAATGCCAAAAGGTCTTCATTTCAGGGAATAAGATAATAAACAAATTACTACAAAAGCTTTCTTTTCCTCCTGACTCTTTTTTGTATTATTTTTTTTTAAATTTGTGAACTGTTACATAACAGAAATGAAGGAAGTGAAAACCAATGTTCCAACTGCAAAAATCAGCCTCCTGGTCCTGAAGTGAGCGGAGAAGTATAATTGTGAACTCTCTCACCTCGACAGCTTGCACTGCAAGCTGCATTGAGAATATATATTTATTTCTGAAGATTATTTTTTTAAACTCTGAAATGTAATACTTTCAAATATATCCTTCTAAAGGTAAACTAAAAGAGCAACTAAGACTTTTCTCCCACTGAAATATCTTTTAACTTTGACTGACCACGCAACAGTAGTCCATTTAGGTATAATAACTGCTATAATTTAGAAAAGCACCTCACAATTTCTGAGGTTAAAAAGAGGTTTGAATTTTTCACTTTTGAAATTATTTATTTTTCATCTCTTAAATTAGTTAATTTGAAAAAAAGTTCCCACTACTACCGTATAGTGCAGCAAGCAATAGTAATATTTAAAACAAAGACTCACTGGATTTCTTAGTACATCATCATCTACATCAAAGTTTGATGTGTCAGAAGGACTGCTAACTTCTGGAATGTAAGGTGCTTCAAGGTTTCGAATATTATCCCAATTAAGTCCTTCAAAAAATGCATGAGACTTAAAATCCTCTATTCCATTCTGTCCCAGTCTACGCTCCCTACTGCAGATAAGTCTCTGAATAAGATCTTTTGCTTCTTCAGATACATCTGTAACATGGGATGGAAACTGAAATCGTTCCTAGAAAATAAGACAAAAAGAATTCATCATTTTCAATAGCAGTTTAAAAAGGAAAGTGCTAAATTGCATCAGTAAAACTTGAAATGAATAGTCAAGCATTGCTCTAGGGCCAGCAAACAGTGCAGAAGAGCAGATTCAGTGATAGATTTTGTCTTAAAATATATTTCAAGGACAAGAAATAATTTCTCAGTTTTTAAATACAGATTTATTTGAAACTAACTGCAGTGACAGTAACTCTACCAGGAAAAGCAGACTTTTCTTCAGAAAGACATAGAGGCATTTTGGTATGTTAAACAAAGGCAGACCTTTGCTGATATTCTTAGTAATTGATCTTATCTCCTCTTATCTCCTGAAGATATACTGCTTGAGATCTTATTAATTTCAGCTATTAAAAACCCTTGATGGTAGTCAATGCTTTACAGAATGTTACATTAAGGCTGTATTTTTCTTATTTATAGGTTAAATACCTCTTTCTTATAAAAATGTAACCTACATTTAGCACATATTTATATTACCACAAACAAACAGAACATCTAAAAATTGTATTTACCACTAACATCTGCAATTACTCTAGATAAAAATTGGAAAACTTTTTCTGTAATTTGTATTGTTAGTACTATCACTGTATAGTCAAGATGGGTTTTTAGGGTTTGTTTTATTCAATAAAAGACATATATATATTATTTTTGTAAAACGTTAGAACTTTTTAAACAGTTTAAATTTTTCAAGTTTAAAATAATATAATTTGGGACAAAACAAGCATAACTGAAATTAAACTTTATAACTTCCACTGGAAAACATAAAATCATGTTGACTGTATGTCCAAATGAGAATAAAATATTAAGTTTGCAGAACAGTATCTTCAAATTTCGTCCCTAGTAGTTTAAGAGCCAGGCAGCCAGATTTTACACTGGTTACATTTGCAATCAGTTAGTTTACTGAAGAAATTAAAGCAAGAGAGAGATTAATATCCATCACAGCAAGGTGTCAGCTCTGGCAAAGATTTCACATCTTATCAATCACTGCTTCACTGTGAGAGCAGAGCATGGTAACTTCCAGTAAACTGCACTCATCCTGGGGAGAAGAAAATGAAACAATACACCCTATGCAACAGCTTCTGGCTTCCTAGGATGAGTACACACATAAACACATCCTCCTAATACAGGAGGATGAAAGGACACCATGAACAGGGTTATTCTTATTCTCTAATGTTCAAAATGCACTCAGAAGTTTCAGCTATTCTCCTGGACAAACACCCTAACCTCATGCTCTTCACACAGCTCAAGCTCATGTTTTTCTAACACTTTCACTTAGGGCAACTCCCCCTGACCTCAGGTTCTTCATGCAGCTCATGTCTACATCAGTTGACTTGCCTGTTGCCTTTTTTTGTACTGTTATCAGTGTGACAGAAAATGTGTGCAGCTGTGTAAATAATGAGCTACTTCATTTCTCCTGCACAGCCATGGTTCAAACCAGGACATAGGCCTAACATAAGAGTTGCTTTTAATTTTGATTTGTGATGACTGCTTAGATTTTTCCAACAACAACAAAACCAGCCTTTTGAGAAAAATTTCAATTTGACAAAGAAGCAAACATTGCTAAAACCTGAACCAACAAACCTACACAATATGTCTCTAAATCATGAAAAAGCAAAGAACTACATCACTCTAGGATCTTGAAGTGATCAGGGTTTCTCTGTAAACATTATAATCTCTGTGAATACACAGCAATTTAATATATCTCTTACTTCATGATTCATGATCTTGCCATAGGTTTCCACTAATGACTCTGCATAAAAGGGTGTTTCACCATACAGCATTTCATACATGCAGACACCCAGTGACCACCAGTCACATTCAGGTCCATATTTTCCCATTCCATCTTCCATTGCTTGGAGTATCTCAGGGGAAATGTAGTCAGGTGTGCCTACTGCTACTGATGACTGTACCTTAAAAATAAGACAAACATAATTCTCTTAAGTTTTTGGGTTCTCACAAGACCTTTCTCACTCACACATGAGTATTTGTGACAGAGAGACCATGTCATGATTATGGGAAGGGAGGAGATTTATAAAATCACAGCAAGAAAATAAGGAAAATATTAAGATAGTAACATAGACTGCAAAGATTAAGTTCCAGTTTAGTTCTATTTAAAAACAGTTGAAACATTTTATTCTGAACACTAAATAGTCATACCTGTTATGTAAATGCAAAAAGACAAGAGGTGAAAATGTTTTGCATTGTATCTGTTTATACTTTAAAACTGTAACTGGGTGCCAGAAGCTGAAATAACAAATACACAAGCAGGGAGTTCAATCCCTATCCCCAAGTTTTTGTTTCATTTGAAGACAGCAAGGGCAAGAAGACCCCTAGTTTTAGTGTCAGAAATTGGTTTAAGGCTTAGCTGTGCAACTGGATGCAATACAGGGGTTAGGTGGGGAATTGCCCTCTGCCCAAGTAGTAGGGAAGCCCTGGCCATTAGGGCAGTGGCAGAGCAGCTCTGATCTCTAGGAATATATTTTCTGGATTCACAAAGAGTTATGATGGCTCCTTCCAATTACTTCTGCTTTATTTATTACCGAATTAGAAAGTTCCCTCAATTTTTAGCATGTCAAGAAGCTTACAACCTACAACCTCCCTTATGCACATTGACAATATCTAATAGCTTTTAAGACCAGCAAATCATTTTGCTGAGTTTGTGTCCCAATACCAGTGACCCAGTTAAATTTTGTTTCATACATACTGTGCCATCTTCACTCATTTTCAGACAGGATCCAAAGTCTGCCAGTCGTATGTGACCATTCATGTCCAAAAGGACATTATCAGGCTTTATGTCCCTGTTACAATAGAAATAATTGAAAACATTTAAATATATATTATCTCTGCTTGTAAACATTAGTCTTGTACCAGAATGAAAAAGAATTTTATGTTGGATACCCACTGATGCAAACTCTTTTTATTGCACTAGTTACAGACCCTGTCCTCCTGCCCAACTTTAAACTTTGTCTGAATACTGAAGCCTTAGCTCACATCAAATGTTCAAGCTTATCAAAGTTGAACTCTGAATGGCCAAAACCCAAGCAGAACAATTGCAGTGAGCCATACCAGCTGTAACAGATAGGCAGTTTACTTGCTTCAACATAATTTCCTGTTATTTAGAAGAAAGAAAGATAAAAGAGAAGAGGCAATCTTTTAACGTCATGGGTTTTTTGACAGTTTTATAACTAAATTCTAGCTTCTTATATAGAAGTTTTTTTACTACTTCTCTAAATTTTGTCCAGCCTTTCTGCTAGCTAGTATTTTTCATTTGCTATTCAAGACTTCCTATACACCACTGCACAGCACATTTGCTTCTATGGATACCTAAACCCCTTTGCATCCTGTGTAAATGCAGTAGACACTCTTCAAGCCACTGAACTCCTGCAGCTCTGGGATCAGGGCAACACCAATTCAACAGGATATAGTATGAAGGTTTCCAATATATAACCATGTATTTCCTATTCTTATATTTACATACCAGGGTAAAAAATGGTATATAGCATGCTAAGGTTATTAAATGACATGGAACTAAGATTCTCATTTCATTCTAGCTCATTATTTCATATTCTTTCTGAAATCAGGACGGAAGCCAAAAAAGGATTTACTAAGGAGCATGTTAATTTAAATTAGTTCACAAATTAATTAATTACTTAATTAATTTTATTTCACTACTTTTTACTCAAATTCACACAAATTATCAGTAGAAGATCAAGATCAATACTCCAGACAACTTATTAAGACAGTCTTGATACATTGATATATATGCTGCATTTAAAAAAAAATTCTTAGCCTCTAAACATCCCAAAAGATTTTAACTTATTCATTAGGTTGGGAAAGTGGTGAGAAAGAAAGAGATGAGCAAGTGAAGAAAACAGAACTAACTCAGTTATGTAGCAATTCTGCAGACTAAAAAGAACAATATCCATGACTTCCAAGGTAACATATGTTCCCCTCCTTCCTTTTCTTTAGCCAACACTACCCAGGATCAGTTCCCAGCATCCTAGTATATCACTGTGCCATTTGAAATATTATTATTTATCTGAGTTAACCAAAAAGATAACAAAACCCATGTGGTGATCTGAGGTTTGTTTTTTTTTTTAATATATCATATTTATTCATTTTATTTTGTCTAAATAAAATCACATGTGCTTTACCTTAAACCCACGAAAACCTGCACCTTGTGCTTGTTGTACTATAAACTACAGTATTTCTTCTCAAATGGGAGTCCCAAATGCTACTATGTGTGCTCAAAAATTTAAAAATTGTACAATGGCTTCAGCTAATTTTTAAGGAAGGGACTAGAATTACTAGGAACAAGGAGGAAAATGAGGCACTCTAATACACCTTGCTACATAGATGTGGAAGCTGATAAAGTCTGATTTTTAAGATGCTGAAATCCACAGTTTCACACTTGAAGAGACTTACAAGAAAAAACATGACAGCTTTAACAAAGAGCCCTCATATGTGTAAAAATCCTGTCAATCTGATATATTTTTCCAACATGAACTTGAATTTACACCTTTTACACAAGGACTAATGCTTGAGAATAATTACTGAAAGAAAATACAATAACACTGTCACTCATTAGCAGTATTAAGACAGAACAGTAAATGCTGATCTATGGCTGTCAACATAAATTAAATGCACACTTATTTTTTGTAATATGGAAAAATATGTCCTAACCCAGAAAATTATGCCATCTCACCATGGTTTCCCAATAAGCTCATTAGTAATTTTCTGTTGTTGAACTTATTCCATACATTTCATTCCAGATATTGCCAACATTCCCTTAAAGCCTCAATACTACAAGTCAAGTGTAGTAGGTGCAGAAAATTATATGCAGTTTATATACAACTATACAGCAGTTTGGGTTTGTTTTGTTTTGTTTTTAAAGAAGACTGCTCACAGTGCCACTGGAAGCATGAGAAAATCTCACCCAACACCTCTCTGCTTTTCTGCTTTGCATGCGGATCTTGCTTGCCTAAGGGAACACTGTTTCAGTTCAGAAAGGCTTAATGCCTCATCTCTCAGCTCCACTGTTTCCTATCTATAGCTAACAGGTCACATAAGCCTTTAAAGGGTCCTTGAAATCCTCTCCAGTGCAATCATGCTTCCTCCTAATCCATTCCAGTTGCCAAGCAGTAATTTCTTGGGCATTCATTCATCTCCTATTGAAAGGGCACATTTTAGCCTTGGAGCCATTCACTCCTCCTGCTGCAACAGACATTTATTCAGCACCGTGCAAAGATGTTGCTAGTCAGTTAGTCAGGTCACCCTCCTTGGAAATGGGTGTAGTGGTGCCTCTGCTGAATTTCTCTGAGTCTGTAACAGTTTTAAATCTCCACATATTGTCTACACTAATTCACAGGAGCATTACAATCTTTTAATTTTTGAAACGGTGATTAAAGTCTCAACAGAACAGTTGAGAACAGTTCAAATCATTATAGTTTAATAATTTCCTGTGTCTTTTAAAGGTAAGTTGTAAATAAAAATCACCTCATCTAATGGTTTTCATCCATAAATTTCATAGAAAAGCAGTCAAACTGTCTTTATTTCAAAGACTCTAAGAAATAAAGGCATAAAGAGGTAAAGGGACCTGTCCAAGATCTACCTGGCCAGGTCAGACAGAACACTAGCACAAAGTCTGTTTCTCCTGAGCCAGGACATCAGTGACCTATCATGAGCCTAATTGTGTGACCATAAGCAGTTTCCAGTTAACTCAAGAATTTCACTGCTCTCATGCTCTGTATTTTTAAAGTTCTCTATTTACTGAAATCAAGCTATAAATCAGCATATAAGGAGACAACTACAAAGGTTTCCAGAATTAGTATAATTTTGCCTCCTAATTGACATATCATACATACTTATTAAATCTGAAAAACAAAGGAATAGAAATTCTCAATTGATCAAGATTCTCACAATGATGAAACAAAATATTTATCAATACAGAAGTGTCTCCCTTGCACTACTCACGGTTCTTCCAAGAGGAAGCCAAAAGAGAAGCAGACTAGGTGTGCTCTACCTTCCTGACCAGTTTCCTCTGACAGAGAACGTGGAATATTTTATATTCTTAACTGCTGCAGAACACAACCTAAGTTAACGTGATGGTAGGCACTGATCTGGAACAAATACTCCGTGTGCAGAAACAATTAGAGAGGTACATGCCCACTCCTTATAATAAAACATCTGAAAAGGACCTCAGATAAGGAGATGCACTGATGTTATCAAGGGCTGATTGTGTGTAAATTTAGCAGAATGTCTAAGTGTTTTCAAAGACATAAAACTACTTCAAAGTTCTAGGCTGGCTTGGACAAAGGTAGATACATATTCATGAAGCGACTTGAGTCAAGAAGCTTGATTAAAAACAAAACCATTAGTAAAAGGTTACTCCAATAAATGTCACTGCTTCTAGCATCAATCCATCAAAACCTGGCATTAAAAATGAAATTATAATGTAATGTATGGCTATTATATAATAAGTACCCACAGCAGTTTGCCTGTGGCTACTCCTGTGTCCAGTTTATACACAGCATTATCTTTAGGATTAACATTACATAACAGTATATGTACCCCAAATGAGATGGTATTTTACCTGTGCACATAATGCAGCTCATGTATGGAATGTATAGCAAGCACCATTTCACCAATGTAGAACCTAGCCATATCTTCAGGAAGTTTGTCTTCAAACTTACTGAGAAGTGTCAGCAAGTCACCACCAACATAGTAGTCCATTACTAGATACTGAAAAAGGATAAATAAAGCAGTTAAGTACTGAGAGACAGGAAGAAAAAAACTATTGCTAAGAATAGTACTTGATGCAGCTTTGTCTAAAATATATGTTTCATTACTACTTTTAGTTATGGTACCATTTCAATAGTACTACTTGTTCCAAAAGTGGGACTGTCCTCACTCATCTTGGCACATGCCACATCACAGATGCAGAACATGGCTGGCAGGAGGTTGATGGCACTATACATCAGGGATGCCCATGACAAGGCAGAAGCACTGTCAAGCCAGAGGCACTACAGAAGTGGGAAACTTAAAAATAAAACTCTGATGCTCTTGTGACCACATTTAATTGAAAAAGTAAGCAGTGCCCTAGGCCAGTCAGCCAGTTTCCTATCCACAGAAATCAGTAACATGTAGAGGCAATGTGAAAGGACTCAGACTTTCTATTTCTTTCTCATACCACAAAACAGGGATTATATTTTACTTATTTCCTAGCAACATGCACCTAAATCCAAATCATCACTTCAAGTGTAATGACTTTATTTGGTGTTATCAGTCTTGAGCCATTTTGTTCAATGCTCCCCAGGATCCTTTGATACATGGTTTTAGAAATAACTTTGCTTATTCTGGAGTAACTTTCCAGAGCAATTATTTTTCTCCTCAAATTAAAGCAACCTGCAATCCACTGTTTCTGTCACAGACTCACCTTCCGTAAGGCAAGAAAATTAAACAAGACAGGAACTCACAGGAACATAAAATGCAATACTAACCATTTCCTCACTATCTTTCAGCTTAAAAGAGAAACTCTGAAAGGCATAAGCTTTGATATTTTTCTCCATATTATTCAAACTACAGCTTAATCTGATAGGCAAATTTTCTCATGCATGTTGAAATCACTCAGTTCGGATTGCACAACCCATCAAGGAATGTTAAACACGTGTTGAGACATTGTACCTACACAATAATTACATTAGAAAACAAAAGGCTACAAACAAGAACCATCAATCTTTTAAAAGGGATATTGTTTTTAAGTATTTTTTCTAAAATTTAAATACAAGAGACCCTGAAGAGACTTCTGTGGGAGCTGAAATAGCCTGCCTGTCAAGGAGAGGAGGTAATGCACTTCCCTCAGCTCCCACAGCATTCATAACACAGCAAGAACTCAGCTGACCCATGAAATGAGGTACTTGGATCCAAGAAAGATGGAAAACCACTTCCATTAGAAAGCAAAATTTCACTCATCTTCCAATTTAGAATGATTTTCTTGCCAGGAGACACTTCTCCTTTCACAAGGGCTCAATATAAAGGGTATTAAAGCACTGAGACCTAGAGGTATTACATTCTTCCAGGGAAGTGACTACATCAAACGGGAGAGTAGTTGGAAATCAAAGGTAAAAAATACACCTAAATGTTCTCATGAATACTCAGAAACCTTTAAGAGGCTGACAGTAGAAAAACACACATATGCATTTCTTCATACATGAGAATGGTAAAGTCTTTCTGGTAAAACTCAAGAAGGCAAGATAAGAACCTGGAATTGATTAAGAATTTCAGGTCACATACCTGTTTCTAATATTCATACTCTCTATATTTTATCAACACTGTTTCTGCCTTCAGCAAAAACACCAAATAACTTGACACAAACTGTCTCTGCAAAAAGCAGTCTAGGAACCAGAAAAAAGCCATGCTAGCATTGCCATGTAATGTCATGTAAGAGAAGGCTGCTTAGAAAACATTACCACATAGTGTATTTGTTTCTAAAAGATTTTAAACCTACAGAAGCAGAACCAGAAAATACATTTTTTTTTTTTTAATTTTGTGTTACTTGCTTAAATATAAGTTCTGCATCATCACATGTTCTAATATGAAATAGAGGGAATAAAACTCCAATTATTTCTAGACTCTGCAAGGGCAGCTACTATTTTACTATTTTAACATCTTATTATTTGTCCCACTCTAAGCCCTTTATCATGTAGCCAACATAAGATGGCAATGCTTTTGGTGTGGAAAGACACCAGCTTTTTCACTGTGCTTCATAAATAACCTTATCTGGTTTTGGACTTAAGAATCATTAGATATAAAGCACCAACATCACCAGGAGCAGACAGAAATGAGAACCTTCAGAGGACCAATGCCCACTGAAACTAGGAGAATCAACCTCTGTTCTTGTTTTATTCTCCGTTTTGCATTCCATTTTACAAAGATCAAGGATGAGCAGCACAGCTAAAAAGTAAATCAAATCTGCTCAGGTTCTGTAATGTGGCAGCACTCCCTTAACGTGTGGAAACATGAACCTACAAACTTCTTCACGTGGAACAGAGAACTGAAGAGAGATCTTTCACCTCCTGGACAAATGAACCATGAAGATGGTATGGAAGAGAACCTTCTGTTCAGGTTTTTTTTGGATGAAAGACTCTTCTTGATGTGTTTCACTTTCTCTTACGCATCATTTACAACAGTGGGACTGAGATAGGGATACCCCATCTGTGAGCATCACACATTTACATGAGATGGATGCTGAGTAACAGACTAAATTAGAAGGCAGTGTCTCAGCACATGCACAACCAGACCTCAGGCAAGCTGGGAATCTGCTGACTTTGGCTGTCAGGCAGAGCTGTTGCTTTCTTAGATACTGTATCTTAAATTAGATGCTAGATGTCTAAATTCTGCAGTCAAGTGAAACTTCAACATCTAAATGCCTTCAGCAACTTGGGGAAAATAGATGTTATATATTAATATATATTATATAACTATTATATATATTATACTGCTATGGTTATCTTAGAACAGATTTGTACAGAATGGTATTAGCAACACTAGATCTTTCTCTGTAATGTCATTTCTACTCCTTGCTATCTTATACAGCTAACAATTTTTTCTTAGGTAGCTCCATTCCTAGAAACTACTTGAAATACTATACTATAAGATGTCTTGGTTTATTTTTATGCAAGTCTATAGGTCGTTTGGTTCTGAGGGACTTTCAAATTATGAGCTATATCCATGAGGAAGTGCCAGTGGTAACTAAACTTTGAGGGCTTGAAAATCTGGATCTTCCACAAAACACTCGGTAGAAATACCCTATAAATGAGGGTCTAGGACCCGACTCCTTATTTGCTTGCAATGTGCTTGTTATTCTGAAAATACTTGTAACGTGATGGTCAAACTAATTTGTTTTGTTTGAGCACTTGTGAAAAAGTTTGATTATTTGCCAATTCTATCATATGCTCACCTCCTGAAATAATTTGCAGCTCTTTATCAATACGTTTTTTCTTATTTATAATCATGACTTGCTGCTGTGATACTATCTAAAAAAATGTTAAGAAGGTAAAAACTTTCACACCACAACTATGTCAGTTGTTTGAGAAACAGTAGGTTTGCAACAGCCTCAAGTAAGCACATGGAAGCAGTGTGGCTCAGGATACTGCAGTATGCTGGGGCTTCAGTGACTTTGCTCCTGACCAGCACTTTCCTGACTTCTGTGAATAATGTAAACATGGCTTATGTTACAGTTCTAGTAACTCATAATTAAAAGTGTAATAGGAGTATTGACTTTCTTCATAAACGGTTCCTAAAATACCTCAAACTACTGAGACAATCAATCTGCTGATTTAAAAACATATTTTAGGTAAATACTTTCAAGAAACAGGTTATTTTTCTTCTCCTAAAGCTTTTAACATAGCAATTTAATAAGTTTTTGAAATGAAATTTTAAATTACTTTTGCCATTTTAAACCAAAATCTTACTTCAAAAGACATTCAGAAAGTTAAAATAAAAATATTTCTTAACTTTCACAGCATTAACACCTCTAAAATTATCTACTTCCAGTGTTATACAAGACATCAAACTTAAGCATAATATATTTTATGCAAGGGAGATTAGTTATTTTAAGGTGCTTAAACAAAACCCTATATACTATATTACCACAGGACTTTCTCTCTCTCATGGAGTTACAGTCATCCCTTTGAAGTAATTCTTTACAGAGAAAGCAAGAATGTTGAAACACTGCCTCAAGGCCTAAGGTGGACTGATTTATAGCACCAATATCCTTAAATGTACCCAAAAAACAGTTCTTCCATAAACTAAATCTTTTATTCACTGATGAATCAAACATACCAAATAGTTCTCATCTTGGAAGGCATAGTGCAATGTAGTAATCCACTGACAATCTCCATTCACCAAGACATTTCTCTCCTCTCGGAAGCAAGCTGTCTAAAGGAAGAGATAGAAAAAAAGCCATCATGAACATCAATAAGTAGCTTTCACAGGATCAATATATATATGGACAATTTACGGGATTATTTAAAAATACTGAACAATTTATTGGAATTCAGTCTGCACAAGTGAAAACCAGGGAATCTCTGCAGGCTTGTAGTCAGGCATTCAGTCACTCTAATCCTGACTATGACCTTAAGAAAACCCCACAAAAAAACCAACACAAAACACCCCCCACCCCCCCTCCACCCCAGCTACCAAAAAGACCACAAACCAATTTGAGTCAACACTGAATCTTTGTTCTGTAATGTATGTTTCAAAGCCAGAGAAACGATAACCTGTCACTGCAATCTGTAGCAGAAAGATAACGGCTCTAGGAAACTAAGTCTGGTTCTTCTGAAAAAGACCTTTGTGAAAATAGTTTCACATATACTTTTCTTATTTTACAGTTCCAGTTCCAGACATTACCAATACATGACAGGAAATAACCATATTTTACTATTACTGTCTTATCTTTGTCCAATATAACACATTTTCATTTTCAATAATTTTTGCCCTACTTCAAATAGCCCAGTGCAACACTTCAGAGAAGCAAGCTGTGTAACAGGTTTTTTTAGCAACTTTACATAAAACCAACTTTCATAAACTTCAAGAGAGTCCTCCTTAATAAAAATATATTAATGTTTTTATTGGATTAGGTATATGAAGATGCAGACCTTGGGACTCTTTCATGACTCTCAGTTCAGAGAGCCATTATCAGGCTATTCCAGTTCAAGTGCTTATGTTTTGGATAATAACTGACTTTTTTTGGTCATTGCCAGTTGTCCAGATGTCTTAGAAAATGTATTATGGAAGGAACATCCTTGGGAAGCCCAAGCCTTGCCATATATTGACTGCATCTTATAAAGGATTCTCAACTATTTTTATTTCTGAAGGAAGCAAAAGCCAATTTACATTTTTACTGAAGATGACCATGCTGTAGCCACATTGTAAAGTTGGTGCAAAATTGTAAATTGTAAATTATTGGTGCAAAGAGATGTGAATTTTAATTAAATGTTAACTGAGAGTGGTTTAACGGTTTATGAATGTAAGGCCAAAGTATCACTCTTCAAAAAGTTTGGCAGCAACAGCAGTTCTAAGTAATCCTATCCCCTGCCCGCAGAACCAGAGCCCAGCACTTCTCAGTTCCTCTGGCACCACAATGCAAGGGGGCTGCCAACACAGAAAAGCAGTTTGTTTCTTTTCAAAGACATCAGTTCCTTGATCCAGTTCACTTGTGACCTCAAATAGCGAGGGAATGTTATGTACACTTCAAAACCAGTAATGGTGCTGAACACTTTGCATCATGATTCAAAGTAAAAAACTTTCCTATTCTGCTTACACTCGATTAAAAGGCCCTGAGACGTGTCTTGGAAAAGCCTGACAGGCTCCCTAATCAGCCAGTCACGACTTAGTTGGAACTGTCACCAGCAACACCAACGACGATGTATTTTACTGCCAGAACAACGAATACAAATGGTCCACCTCACCAATATAAATAGCATGCCTATTTTTTGTTTGCAAACCATTTAGGGATGTCAGTTTATATTCACTGATCTTTATTTTAGTGGCTTCTGACTATGTTGGGGGTTTTTTTTGTGGTTTTGGTTTTTTTTTTGCGGTTTTGGTTTTTTTTTTTGCAGATAGTACACAAATAAGAAGTGTTTATATAACTTTTTGCAATGCTTAGTAAGTCATAAAATGCTTTGTATTTTAACTCACAAAACAAACATAAACCCCTATAACTATGCTTCTTAGACCACGCATACAGAGGATAATAAGAGATCTGAATTCTGCTTGCCACTGGAACTGCCCAGTTCAGAGGCTACTGTATTCCTGCAGGCTTCATTTTAAAAACTAACGAGTTTTCTGCATTTGGGATATTTTAACACCCAGATGTTTTATAAACTTGACATACAAGTTATAAAGTCTTGTTTATCCAGAAAAGCCAAATCAAGCAGGAAAAGACAAAAGAGCTCAGCAGAGAAGATAGTTCATTTATTGTTCTTTGTAGGTGGGGAAAATCATCAGAAAGAGAACTTCACTGTTATTTGTCCTAAAGTGTGTATTGCAAAACTTCTTGCTCATTATACGTCATTCCTGGTGGATAACCCTCTTCCACCTCTTGCCCTCTTACCTGTGAGGGTAAGAGGAGTTAGTCTCATAATTTGAAGACAATTTGTAAACATCTATCTTCTCAGGACAGATCTGCATGTGGAAGTTGCAGTTATTTAGGCAGGCCATTTAACTAAGTCACTTTACAAATGACTGAAATAAGCCAGCACAGCTGAATTTCCATTCAGAGTTTGGAAGCCCCCTACAAGCATTTGGGTTTAAAAAAATTCTGTACTGACCAATGAATTTACCTAACTGAAACCTGCGTAGAAAGAGCACCAAATTTTCCCCAGACAGGGCAAGACGTAATGCAAACTGCTGGTGCAGCACATCCAGGAGCATAATATCTCCTGACTGCTCAAAGGACAGGCAAGTAGCAGTGGTTGCCACCGCTTGTGAAGAGGAGCACGGAGCGATGGATGGAGTGTGACTGAATCAGGCAAACGCATCGGTGAGGAAGGGCTTAACAAGAGAGAGGAGAATTATTCACTGGAAAGGAGCTGGCAGTGACTCACTGAAAGGAAGGGAGGGACTAGGAAGACTGGGCTGGGGGGAGGAGGTGTCAGGAAAGGGACAGAAGAATGGGCCAGGGAAGGGTCAAGCAGGCTCACTCCTTAGCAAGCAGCTCGCTTTCGTGCTCTAATAAAATTTCTACAAGTACTACATGTACTGCACGTACCCCCTAAACCTATGACTTATTTATCTGCTTATTTACCTAATACTACATTTGCCATAACGTTTTCCTCTACAGTGCAAGAGTAGGTATTCTAGAACTACACCACTTCTCATGGCACATTCTCAGCAGGTCCTTCCCTAGTCTGTGAAGCACCCATTCACATTTTACCTAATGTGTTGCGATAATATACATCTCCTTTCCCCCAAAATACCCTTTTTAGTAGATTCAACTTTCTAACACATCCCAGTATCTCATCTGAATCTGTGATTCCAAAGTATTTAGTTATAGTTTTCACCAGTTATATAGACCCTGTCACAAACTGTAGGATGAAAAGCTCCTTAATGGATGCTTTCTGAATGCAAGAGAAAAGACCTTTTCATATTGTTTTTGTATACAGCTGTGAATGTTGCAGTAGCACCAATCTCAGCTTTCAAGTCTTTAACTTGCTTTTATTGTAAACAAAAATCTGGCCAATAAATTCAGGGTAAGAACTAGGGCAGACTGTCTGGTAAATGAACTAACAGTAATGCTGAGAACAACAGATGCCTGGAAGGGACTGTCAGACTTGATTGCATTAAAGCAGCTTAAGGAAAAAAAGAAAAAAGAATGAAGCTGCTATGCTCATGAAATAATTCTTCCTAATCTGGAAGAGCTTCAATATAATTTTCCTAATGCCATTTTAAAAATTCTCTGCATTAGAAAACCGTATTACTTACCTCTGCCCTTTTAAGCATTTCCCATTTATTTAGAATTTTCATCGCATAAATGCGTTCTGTACACTTCATTTTAACAACTGCAACCTGAAATAATAAGATATCTTTAGTTAACAAAAGCATGGTCAGAGAAAAACAATATTTAAGCAGTTTAATACAAACAAAATATTAGCAAATAAGTTACTAAGGAGTCACCAGTGATCTGCTCCCACACTGATAAATTAGTGGGACTTTGCTCCTGTATTTCTCCTACATTTACTCCTATATACTCGATGCACAGCACACTATGGGTGGTCAAGTACTTGTGATCAAGTACACAGAGGATGATGGAGGAGAAGGACGAAGCTTTTCATATGAAGATGTGTAGTAAAGCTGCATTGTCTGCCAAGAACAAGTGATGCTTGTACACCATGTCTACAGCCAATGAGGCAACATTTAAAAGGTCAGCCTTCAAAAACAAGGAAGGCTTCTGTCAATAGAAATACACTACATTTGGCTAATTTGTTTTCGTGCTTCAGGTTTCAGAAACCTGAAAGATGTTTACAAATTAACATGCTTTTGTATACTCTATGCATATAGCTAAAAAGAAACAAAACCAGAATTCATTTACTTATTCATCATTTTGCTTAAAGCATTTTACTATGCATCTTGTGTATTAGACTTGCTCAGACTGGTCTGTTATGAACAGCAGTTGTACACATAGCTGTGCAGTGGAAGAAAACACAGAATACTGAAACTTCAAGGCTTAGGAATGCAAAGACTTTATTTTGACCATGACTTGTATTTTGAAAGACCAAAACTAATTCTTCTTGTAGTAAAGCCATCATTTCCACAAAATTCTTTCAGTTGGCAAAGAAAAACAGGCATCATGACTATGACAGCAACATTTTCACAGGACTATACACAGGCTGCTTGAATATTTCTCCTACTTCTAGGCTTCTCTCTATTTCAGAAGTAAAAACCACCTAGCTTTCATTGCTTTTATCAGCGCTCTAAATAACAGTGGTAAAATAACAGTAATCACATCAGCTTGCCTCCTTCTGTTGTTTAAAAACTCTCTTATCCTTAAAGATTTCAGGAGCTGCAGCATCTCTAAGAAGACTCTAAGTATGGTACGAGGTTGGAATAATGTGCCAAGCAGAGCAACGCTACAGTTAGAAGTCCTCAGGAGTGAACAGGGAAATATAATACCTCACTGCACCTAACCATTAAAGATGATGGGCAGGGGGATGACTGATCCTCCAGTAACACCAGAATGGGATATTCACACTCAGACACCTGACTCTGCAGACGTGTGCCTAACCTGCCCACCCCTCAGTGTGTGAAGCTCCTACTCACCAGGCTCATCTGAACACAAGGTTCTCTGGGACATGTGAAACTCTTCAACACTGACTTTCAGTACTGCCTAAAAGATTGAGCATTATTCCTGTCCTCATCACAGTGCTGCAGTTGAAAGCCATTGCAACAGCCTCTCTGCACACCCTTAAATGAATTACTTGCCTGATACAGCTGAAGGCAGGCTGGAAGTCAAACTGCACATTAAAAGCTTTGGGAAACTGCAAGATGCTGACATTACCTGCTATACATTTTAAACTGTATCATACAGAACATGATGACTCAGGAAATACTCCCATCTCCAGTGAAGGGACAGACCAAACTGAGCACGTATGAACAAAAGCTCTGAGGCAGAAGTAATTTGCAAGCATAGCTCTGCAAGCCCTGAAGTAGCAATATTCAGGTTTCATTACACCCCAACACTAGAACTGCTCAGCCATTTATGTACAAATACGGTGTACAAATCAGAACCCAGATATGCATCTACTGCACTTTATCTAAGGCCATCACTGTCTGAAAGTACTTCAGGCTTACAGAAGCTTGAAGTGTGCTCAGCTGCTGAGGAGTGACATGATCCTGGCATCACAGAGGACATGCACAGCTTAGAAGCTGTGCAAACCTCAGTACAGAAAGTGGTGAATGAGAACAAGCCTGGACAAAGGGAAAAAAAAAAAAGAAAAAAGGAAGCTGAATCTGCAGTTATTTAGCAGTTCCCCTGTTGCTATCTATATTAGTGCTATCTATTTGCAACTGAAAGGACTGTTTAAAAAAAGCCCAATTTAACTTTGTGGAGGAAGAGAATTGTCTTTTGTGGAAGAAAAATCAGAATGAATAAAAGGGAAGTTGACTCATATTTTCACAACATGTGGTTATCGAGTTATGGCACTGGTAAACACACCACTGCTTTAGTTTTAAGGGGAATAGTGGGAAAGCTTCTTGTCTCAGCAGGAAAATTAATGTAGCCATACAGCAAAATGGGTAATTCCTCAATAATTTAGTATCTGAAAAGAAACCTGAAAGATGCAGAATGTGCCTCACAGGACTAACAGAACTTTGGCCTGATTAGACCTGACTCCTCAGAAATGAAAAACCCAAACCTCATTGATTTCTGAACCAAGCCCAGGGAAGCACCGGCTAAATGATGTCTTTGTAAACTCTTGCTATTATAAGCAAGAATATTGTTGCAATATTGTAAAAAACTCCTACACCTCCTTTGTTCTATAGAATGGCCCAGCATTTCCTCAATTTAGATTTCTTCTACTTTCTTCATCAGGTGGCAGTATTTCTATGTCTACATTTGTCATACAATGTTTCAGCTGCTTCTGAGATGCTATGGTGCTGCTGTTTTCTCTCACTTTTGTATTAATTCCTATCTATCTGACTTACCTCAAATTCAATTACAATAACCACACAAACCACTTTGCAAGATCAAAACAAAACCTCTGACATTGTGGAACCATGCAAGATGTCAGGTTTTAAATATGATGGCTCCTATGCAACATACCAGTCCATCAGATCTACTAATATAAGAAAAAGTATTTGGTGTTCAGACTGCTCATGTTATGCACAGACTGTAAAGGACCAGGATTTAATTTTGATGCTCACTCTTCACTTCCAAGGCTACTACAACTTATGCTGTGATAGAAGTTAATAAAAAAGGTATGCTAAGGATAATGAAAGGGAAAAAAAAAAAGGGACAAGCAGAGGTAGAAAATAGCTTCTGAAGAAAAGATTCAATAACGTAAAACTTTACAGGCCTGGAAGAGGTAACAGCTATGACAGGCAAAATGTTGTGGAGAAGATGAATAGAGAACAATTATTTGCTGTTTCTCATAACACAGAAATTGAAAAACATCAAATAAAGTTAAAAGGTAGCAAGATTAAGGAAGTGTTATTGTCACACAACAATTCCAGAACTCAGACACAGGCTGCTGTCTATACCTAAGTATTCAGAAAGCATTTAAGTCACTGCTTAATACCTGAGCAACAGATGTAGCAGAAGTCCCAGAGACTTCTGACTGCTGAGTTACAGGTGCAGCTAGGGAGTCCCTGTACCCTCAGCTGCTGGAAGGGAGGAAAGGTTCAGTTCTGCTCTGGCCTTGGACTTTTCCAACACCTACCCCTACCCAAAGTGGTGGGATATGGGCAAATTACTCCACACATCTTTGACCCAGAACTGTATCAAATTAAGAAAATTAAAACCTGCATCTCATTGTGCTAGGTTGGAATGGAGAAAACTTGCAACATTCGCAGAGTGGTTTGGTAGAGGTCTGGGTGATTCTGTTTTATCAAGTTGTAAAACACTGGTAAGGAAAAATTCCAAATGCAAGGGTTCCCCACCTCTGCTGTGCCTATGGATTTGAGCTGTCACCAGCTGATTTGAGTCACTGTCATGCCCAAAACTCATGGCAACTGGGACAATGCAATAAAGAACTCCTCACGGACCTCAGAAAACTTAACGAATCCTAAGGCCTACACTTTAACCAACTTAACACATTTATGTAAAATAACAAAAAAAAGTATGAGAACAGGGCCTAAAGTGTAAGTGAGAGCCAGTTGCTGCAACTACACACCACAACACCCTATCAGAATTTCTGCCATTCATTTTCTTCCAGTAATTTTTGCCTCAATGCTCTGTTTCACTTGCATTGCAATCAAATACAAATGGAACCAAGATAGCTAACATAACAATTTTAGACTTTGGCAAGAGCTAGTATTTTGCTTCTCGAATTTTTTACAGAAGTATTTTGTTTCTCTTCAAAAGCCACTTGATACTGACATTTAGGGTTGCAATGTGCAAAGCCAACCTAGACCAAGTTCCAACTTTCCTCATGACCCGATGAAATCTACAGGGTGGGAATACGAGCCAAATCACCCTCTACAAACATGACAGAACTTCCCACCACTGTACTCTGCCCTTATCAAGTTACAAATATTCTTTATGTAAACAGTAAGCCTGGCATAAGAAAGTGCAGAAATACAAATGCAAGACTGGATTTCGAGAAAACAATTAAGATGGCTAACAAACAGACTTTATACCAGAAAGTTTATAAATTCTTTGATGTTCAATGTCTTGGAAACCATTCTGGGATTAGTTTCAAACCAAAGATAAAAAAGCCACCTAAGTCTATTCATGCTCGTGGTATGTTTAACTTTTAGGTAGCACTTATCCTCACAGGCAGGACCTTCAAGGAAAAGGTGAAACTCAAATGCAGAAAGTTCTCAGCTAAAAAGAACAACCTGGACATACAGGTGATAATCCTTGTGCAATCAACTCATAATGACAGGCAGTTAAGAAAAGGCAAACACTGGAAGTCACGGGCAGATACACACCACTAGGGAGGGGTAAACATTACTGCCTTGCAGAAATACAAACTCATTGGAAACTCCACACACAGCCGCACCCCAGAGAAATAAACTTTATCTGGAGCAGGTGTGACGGAGAACTGCAGAGGTGAGGGAACTCAAGAGCCTCTCCTACTACCGTGGGAATGGAAAAACCTTTACTGGTTAAAAAGAAAAAGCGTGTATGATTGCTACCTACAAATAAAAGTGGAATGAAGGACATGAATAATAAGGATGATAAACATTCTGCACAGGCAGTAAAACTACATGCATAAAGCAGCGTAAAATAACATGATTTAACCTTTGTCCGGAACTTGGAATGGCTTTAGACATTTGAGTAGAGATTTTGGACAAGCCTTTCAATCAGGAGAAGAGACAAAATCTCATTACAGATGTAAAAAATTTATCTATAATGTCTTATTACCAGATTCATAATAGAACGATACAGTCACTTCCCTCAGTTAAAGCTTGCATATGCCACTTTTACTCCACTATTTCTGTCTCATGCTAGTGATCCTTTGGACAGTAGCTACTGAAAAAACACTGCAGGAATTGCCTCATCCTCCCAATACTCCTGGATATGAAAAGTCTTTGATATATGGCTCATTAGTTAACAGTTTTAATACTGCATCTTTGAGAAAAACTGGTCTGGACTGCTCCCTTCAGTTTTTTAATGTCTATTTTACATTTAAAATGAGCAACCTCAGCGTACACATTTCCAAAGCAAAATCATTTTCTGAACACGGTGTGGAGTGGATCTTCATGTCATGCAAACAAGAAATTGCTTACAAATGCCAGCCAGAAAGGTTCTGCAAATAAAGAATAAAGGCTCCAAATAACACCTAAGCTCTTCCTCAGCAATTGGGGGGATTGAAGAGACAAATGGCTGGTCTCTCAGGGGCACTACAACGAATTGTGTCTCTCCAGCTCCTTGCAACCTGCCTGTCACCATAGTAACTTGGTGCTGCCATACAAACAGACACTGAGCTGGGGAGGACTAAGATAGTAACCAGTTCTTTTGAAGCATTTTCAAAACAAAGCAGCTTCTTCATCAATTTCCACAGCAAAAAATAGCTCTGTTTGATTTTTTTTTTTTTTTTTTGAAGAGCAGATTATGGAAAAACAAAGCTAATTAAATATTTCTTTTGCATCACATTTGGAACACTTTGACTCTCTGAATAGCTGGATGAAAAGTGTCCTAACATTGTGTGTAATACTTAGGAATTCTGTTAATCTACAATATAGGAAGACATAGTCCTCGTTGGGCACTTAATACCAATCACCAAAGCTTCTGAATAGGTGAAACAGGCTTAATCGCAGTCTGTAGGCTCACTGTGCCCCAGGTTAATTGCCAGAACTACATAGGAACACTCAACATGGTACCCTGTCACATTGCCACACATGTCTGCCTGAAGGAAATTTTGCACACTGCTGTAGAGTTTCACTTGCACCCTCAGCCAGTATTTCTCTCATTAGAAGCCAAAGAATTTATCAGAAACCCATGGCACGAGGGATCACTCTTGTTCTCTGAAACATTAGTTACATTCATAGAACCACAGAATGGTTAGGGTGGAATCACAGAATGGTAAGGGACCTTAAAGATCACCAAGCCCCAACTCCCTCTGCATGGGCAGGGACACCTCCCACTAGACTTTTCTTTGGGAAATAGATTTATATGGCTTTGATTCCAGCTAAGACTCTGACTAAGCATCCTGGGTCGAGGTGACATGTCCTAAACACCACACGGATCAAGTCTGTACACAACAGCATTTATATAAAAAGGTATTTCTAATCCATCCAGAGCAGGAATACTTAGGTGGGGCACATTAAGAGTTTTAGTTATTTTTGTGCTTAGCAAGCTCAAGCAGTTCCACCCTTCCGTTGCAACTTCAGTAAGTGCTACTCATTCAAGAAATTCTTGCTAACAAACAAGGGAAGGAAAATAATTTTTTTCGGTCCCATGCTGCCAGATTTCCAGAAGGTGTCAGCTACATTATACAATCCAATTCTTCAAAGAAGGTGCATCTTGACATGGTTCTTCTTTCAATGACTGCTCTTCATTGAAATGTGTTATTCTACAGCAGGGCTCCTAAATGGTCCTTTACACAAAATGAGGAAAAGTGATGTTAAAGACTTATAAGTACATTACTAAGAGGTCAGATAAAGCTTACAAAGGAGCAAGTGTTTGGAGCCAGACAGTCCCCATACACTGGATCCTTCTATCCATCTCACCACGCTGTAGCACCAGTAGCTGCCTGCAGAGGCAAACACCAAGCACACAGAAGGTACTTCTCAGGCTGGAGTAAAGTTCTCAGGTAGGCCCAGTCCCTGCATAGCTTCTCAGGATGCTGTTCTCCTTCAAGTAAAGGTCCACAGTGTTTCTAGACAGAAGGCATAGTCAGGCACATGCAAACTTCAAGCCATAAGTACGCTTGGGTTTGTTGTTTTGGTGGTGTTTTTTAAAGGCCTGGAAGCTGGAGGATTTTTCCACGCTGTGATTATATTCTTCAAATCTTCTCCCAAAGAATGTGTATTTTCACTAGTTAACAAAAAACTTCACCCTCCACAGAACATTCGTTCTTGGCTACAAAGACAGACTTCTACATTAATTTTATTAATAGAAATCAGAATTAAGATTGCATAAAACCATTTTAGTTCTGATTTTATTTCAGGATTTAAAAAAATTACTATTTGTGTTACCGGTCATGGAGGTTGTTCCTCTGCAAATGAGCCATCTGTCTATATGACCCATAAAAAATAAAGACTGAACATTAAAGGAATCACAAAAATGTTCCACCCAGCTGGGTATACACCCAGGTGAATACACTGCAGGAGACAGGGAAGAGCCATGAGTAGTTTATTTTTCTCACAGCTAGCATTTCAAATAACATTCTATTCTGACATACACGCAAAAACATTTCAAACTTTTCTTCATAACTTCAAAAAAAAAAAGAAACTATATTCTCAAGCCAAAGACTTGAGGCTGACTATGGAAGTCAGAGCCTTACATGTCACTGTAAAGAATATTCAGATATTCAGTTTATCCCGCATGCAAAGCACGCTAACTTTATGAAAAAAGGAGAACTGTGTGTTTTGGCAGGCAGCCTACAGCTCTAGGTTCTGAGCTAAGCAATTTCTGTCCCACTATAGTATTAAGAACTTTAAGAAACAGTTTTTCTTTCTCAGATCTCCCATGCTATAAGAGCTTTCACTCAGGTCGTTTTGGATTGCCATTTAGGTTGTGTTCTCAAATTGGGGGAAAAAGCGTGAAGAACAAAGTTGAGTTCTGCTGCTTTGAAAAGAAGAAAGAAAAAGGCAGTGGCGCGCCAGTCCAGATATATACTGGTGACTGCATAATTCTGCCCTAAATTAGACACTGATTGTGCAGTTGTGTTCACAGGGACAAGCTCACATGTGGTATCAATCCTCTCTCTGGCCAAAAACCCTATTTCCCTGGCTTACATTCTGTGTGGCAAAATTGACCACTGATCCTGACTAATGACTAATATCATGCCTTTATTTTCTTTAAGCTATCCTTCTTCAAAGCTACTGACTTATGCAAAAGTTCTTTGGTAAGACTAGAGCTTCTAGCACTCTCCAAAGAGTCCAAAGTAGCTAAATTAAGAAAAAAGGAATGTAGTTTTCATCCTTTTTGAAGTCTGGCAGGCTTAGCTGTTTAATTTAAACTACTTAATTCTAATAGGAATATATTTAGTTTAATTCTGATGAATTTCTTCACGCATTCTAACAAATATTTTATAAATATCTTCAAGTTTTATTTCTAGCAGATAGTTGTGTTGGGTTGGTTTCTTTAAGTAACAACTAATAAATGACCTTGTAACCACTAGAATCCCATCAACTAATTTCTAACACAGTACCTATGTATGTATTAACATGCTATGGAAAGATTTCTCTCCCCTCTTCAGGTTTCTGAAGTGTTGCTTTATACAAATCAGATGCCACAGATTTTATTTTCTTATTATGGAATGTCAGCCTTTATATAATTAATATTTTATAACACCTATAATATTTGGCAGTTATAGCATTGTAGTGTACACAAAGGTCAAAGGATTCATTCATAAACAAAAAGCACAAAATACTCTCTGGCAAGTGGGATTAAAGTATAATGAATTTAAAGTCAATAATTACTGCATAATTTAAACTGATCAAAACATTTCAAGCTGCTACAACTATAAATTAAAATTTTAAAATGAGACTATGAACAAGACAATATGACATTGACAGATTACAAACACCATTGACTTTATGAGCACTCTTAGCTCTAACAGAATGATGACATTGAGATATTTCCTCATTTCACTTCACTTCTGGGGTAAATGAATTGCTGTGGCTAAGTTTCATGCTTTTCCAAATGAAAGAATATGAAAAGGCATTGATTCAGGCACTCTAACCACTATTAACACAGGTTTCCCCTCAGAATTTCTCTCTTATACACCTTAAGATTCTTAATCCAAACATAAGAAATATCAACCTAAAGCCCCTAGCAAGTATAGATTTAAGTCTCTTGAAGTTAATATAAATACTTCATCTGCTATTGTACTGAGATTTCCAGTTGGTCAATTCCTTAAGTGGAGAAAAGCATCTTTTTGAAAAAGAACAGAGCAAGTACTATTGAAAACAGTCCTTCCTTATGCTGTGTGAAGGCATTCTCAACACTGTAAGTCACTAAAAAGGGTTTCATTGACCTGAAACCATTTTTGATAGCTACAGCATTCCCAAGTCTAGTTCTGAAAAAATCCAGGAACCACCTCTAATCCCACCAAAAGACAAACTGCCAAAACGCTAATCTGAAATTCTTTAGATATCAGTAGTCACACAGCCACTATAGCAAGTAATTTGGCACAGCAAGACCAGAACAACAGATGAAAGTAGCCTGTGCTGAGCCTTCCCAACTCTACTGTAGGCAGTTCAGGAATTTTCCTTCAGACTGTACCTAGCCTGGTCTCCTGGACCAAACATGCTTTGAAGCTGTCAGGAAAGTCAAACCCAGAGACTGATTCTTACATAGTCCATGAGGCCAGAAACACATTTGGTGCACACCTGGAATGGAGGTTCTGGTTTAGTTTCCTCAAAAAGAAATCCAGCTCATATATAGCAAAAGCATTCTGCATTCTCTTCAAAACTGTGCTACTGCTTTCAGTCAAAATCCTATCAGAGAGACAGACAGTTACCTATTACTGTTTGGATTCTCTGGACTTTTAACCTCATAACTTCTCTGCTCAGACCTCTTTTCTGGAGTTGATCTGTAGCTCGCAGCCCATTCTTAGACTTAACATTTTCTTCCCCAATTCTTTGCAATAACTTTTCTCTCTGAAAGTCATGTTTGAATAATACATGCCAGCTAGAAACACACTCAAAGGAAACAACCAACTCATCTTCATGCAGTATTTCTACCACCCTACAATAACATTTCCTTTTATGTAACAAATGTCGCAACTCATCAAGTTCAACATCCACTCAAAAGTGAACTTTTGTCTTACAAGTCAAGATGTTACTATTTTTCTGGGCATTTTACTTAAAACTCTCAAGCTCCTTCAGCAGCTATGCTCATGATGATTACACATGAACTGCATGTTACCTCACTACATCATTAGCTGATGGTACAGACAAAGAGATGTCCGTGAAACATTAATTTCTGTCTTAGGTGTCTACTTTTGTCTAAAGCAGTCTCTGAAATAGCTTAACTGAAGCTATGACTTCACCCACTACTGAGTGCATATACACAAAGAAATCTCATTGCCTTCTGAACCTAGGCTGAGTAGGGTTCTGTTTTTTTTCTAGCTCAGTTTCTGGGCTGCCTGTGATAGCTCTGTCCCATATTCAAACCCCACCTGAAAGAGTTTGATAGTCCCAGGGCACACCATGCTTGGAAGATGATGACATACATGGCACATGGTCTCTCTTGTGGAGACAGCAGGAGATGAAGATAATGAAGCATAGCCTTAGCCACAGGCAGCACAAGTTGTAACCAAGTGCTAATGGGTTGAGGTAAGCCCCTAATGGCTGTCACTATACTTGACTTCAGCATGGCACCACTTAAAAAGAAGCTTCCTTACAGAAATCTAAGGGTGTTTTTACTTCAAGAAATTCCCTAGTTAATAACCTCTTTTGCCGAAGGCTTTAGTTACAGGTACTTAAGTCCTGAAAGGGTTGTATTTGAGACTCTACAGCATTCTTAGGTATCCTGTGCCTACTGGAGGGAACATGCTCATAAATGCTTTTGCCAGTGGCAAGGCCTATCAGACTTCTGTGACTGATGAGAGTTTCACCAATGACAAAACTAATGCTTCAGTCCTGGGTCTCAGGACTCAAAAGTCCTCAAAACACAAGGCGTTCCTATCATACCAGCATGATTCAACTCACTGTCCAAAAAACCAGATCCAGCAGCCTTTGATCTTCAAAGATGACAGGGAACAGCCTTTGAGGCAGCCAAATGTGTCTTTCTGCATTACCAGATTGCTACAGAGACAGGCAGCTGGGTGGAGCAGCCTCTGTGTTCCTACCATAGGAGCAGCCCAGTTCTGTGTTAAATTATAGCAGCACAGAAGAGTACATATGGCAAGTGGGAGAAGAGATCCCAAATTCTGCTGTGCAGCTGCTAGGTGGGACCACTCTGTTCATGCACACTTTGATGAGACACTTGTTTTGCTACACTGAAACCAGAATGAGCCCCTCACAGAAAAGGCAGAACTGGACACTAGACACCCTGCTTCAAGGGGACCTTTCACAGGTACCAAGCTACACCCCACATTTGGAAGTATTTTAACCCATCCAGTAGAATCTGTTGTCTTTAGGAAGAATACAGGTCAACTGTAGCAGAAATCAGATGCACACACAGTGATAGTTATATTGCTACAACTGAGAGAAAAGAAATTTCTTACCTCACCAAATGCACCTCTTCCAATCACTTTTATAATTTCAAAGTCATCTCGATGGAGTTGCATTTCCTTTACCAATTTTGTGAATGGTTTTGCTGTTAAGAAAAAAAAAATCAATTATGAAGATAAATATTGTAAGCCAAAATAATCCATAAACCAGGTCAAAGTCCTTGTTTCATACCCAGTGGAATAATTATTTTTCAACCATTATTAGAACTATAGAAAGAAAAAATATTAATTCAAATATTTAACTTAGAATTTTTTAAAAAGTACAGTTCTCTCATTGGTCTTGCCTTGCTGCTAGCAAACAAGTAACCAAGTATTCTTTCAGAAGGATTCCCTCCCCCCCTTCTTTAGCATTTTGTGAATCAGTGAAGAGCCATATGAAAGTGAACCCCTAGAGAAAATCTGTCCTATTCTTCAGCCACTAAAATAATTCTCCTCTTAAGCAGAGTTCAGCTTTACTTCTTAATATCTCAGCTAGTACCACCTAGGGCTTTAACAACCCACTCTCAAGAGACAGCTGTCTCTACCCAAGAGCAAGGAAACCATTTTCTGTAAGGTCTGTCAAAAATTTAAGATTTTTACTTTGAAATATTTTTTCTATTAAGCAACATTCACCAGATCTCACTTAGACCAAGTATTCAAGGGTTCCAACCTACAAGATGTACAGTAATTAAATAACCTACACCTATTTTATTCTGGTGGTCCTAGCTAGACTCAAGGCTCTTCTCAAAATACACGGTTGATAAATTCCACTGTACCTGCAGATCCTACCAATTTTCTCCTCCCCAGTTACCATTAAGAATATTTTACATCCCCGGATGAAGATCACTGTTTAGATAAATTCACTGCTTTGATTATGAAGGTCAAATCAATAAGGGTAAACACTGGTACAAGCTGAACTTCTACACAGCAGTAGCTTATACTTCTATATAAGCACCAAAAAAATGCTCTTCTTCACCTCATCAGACTAAAAAGATGTTTATAAACACATGTATTTTTCCCATTTGCAACTGAATAAAACATCACAGAACTGCTACTTGTAATTCAGGTCAGAATCACGTTTTACCTCACCTTACATAATGATTAGGCTAATGAGTTATAGGACAAACTGAATTCCTACAAGAGGGGTCACTGCCTTGATGGTGTATTTCAGATGCTAACACAAACAAACCAAACCTTACAAACACACAAAGGAAACAGAAGTCTAAACCAGAGATTACAGACTTCAGTATGAAGTCTAACAAAAAAAAAAAAAAAAAAGCCTGAAAAACGCTCAGCAAAAAAATCAAATAACAGCTAAAAAAATAAATAGCTGTATTGTGAAGAACAGCCATATTGCTTCCCTGTTCTTAGGAGAGGTGTTATTGATAAGGCTTACTCGAAAAAATTATACTCTTTACACTGGATGTTTCTTCTCTATACAAAGTACAAAATTCCAGAAAGAGACTTTACTAGGTTTTCTGCTAGATCCCCCATTTCAGCTAGGCAGGAATGCCAAAGTCTCCCCCACCACAAACCCATTGAGACTATCACCCCCAAAGCCCTAATAGTTTCTAACAAACTTACCCGGCAACACCAATTGAAACCAGTTAGAGACCTGTACCAGTCCAATCAGACATCTACACAAGTAAATATCACTGCCAGTGGCTGTGATTTATATAAATTATTTTACCTCCTTCCCATCAAATCAGGACAGATTGAGGAAATGCCACTAGGGATAAAAAATAAATGTTAAAGTTCCATTATGATTTGCTACTACAGAACACAGACTAATTCTGCAGAACACCAAGAGGGGGTACTAATCCAACAATATATATTTTTAAAAAAAATTAACCACCTTCAGCAATAATCCTAGTCAGTAAACAGAATACCAAAATAATTAGTTTAACCACATTATTTACACCCTGCTACTGTAAATTAATCACAAGCAACTTTCAAAGCGGGGAGACACAGACCTACCCAAGTTTAAGCTGTCCTGTACACTTTAAAGAAAACATTTTTGTCAAATGATGACAAAATATTTTATGATTTTGTCTACAGTTTTCCTTGCTTTATAGTGTATCAGACTCCACCTCACTTAAACAGATTTAGAAATGCGCTAAGTTGTATTAGAGCAAGTAAATTAAATAAGTTTTATATTTCCAAAGCCAGTTAAGTATAATGTACCAAGCAGAGCACTTATTTAAATGTGTGAAAACAGAAGAAATAGTGTCTGCAGAGAAGGGCATTAATGCTGTCTTTCTAGAAATTGTATCCTTCAGGAAGGACAGAACAGATCTCGTTCTTTTTACCATAATTTCAATAAAAAAACTCCAGGTGTCCTAGGCTGGCCCTGCTTCTTCCATGTCAGATGGTCAAGTACTGAAGTATATGAAGTACTACATATTAGAATGAATTAGTCCCATGTAAATTGAAAAAAGTATTCCTAAAAGAAGTTACTATTTTTACAAGGTACTTGCGTACTTAATTAATCTTAGTTTTTATTATTTAGTAGGTGTTGGTGTTCAAAAACAACACAACTTCCGTGGTCTCTCTCATGGAAAAATAAGCACCAAACAAGAGTATTTTAACATACAGAAAATTTTTTTATTGTATACCACTTCCTCCAAAACAGGAAAAATACAAGTCTTCATCAAAGCATCTAAGATATCTTAAAATTAATTACAATTTTAAAATAAAACCTAATATCCACAGAATCTCAGAATCACAGAGACTACAGCAGAGATTATAAAGGAGATGAGAGCTCAGGGAGGGCAACACACCACTAATTCACTTAAAATCAAATTTACTTTACTGGCATTTTGGAGAGGAACACTTCACACCAGGATGTGCCCTGCTCCTTTTAAGTACCAGACTGCACAATTTTTACCTCTTAGTAAGTTAAATAAAAAAATATTTCCAATTTGCTTTCCTCCTATCCCACAGTAGGTTGCTGTTCCTCAAACCTCTAATACCCAGATCAGTAGCATGCACAGAACTGGCAAAGCTGAGGGAGCAGAAACTTGAACCAGAAAGTGCCAGAGCCTTGTTTGCTGTGCTTGGCAGAATGATGCCAAGTGATACATCCACCACTAGCTGGTAAAAAGCTCCAGCTTCTTTTACATATTACTATTTTATAAATAAGGAACACAAAATCAACTTCTCTACACATATTGGAATGGATTACACCTTACTGATTAGTTCTGATCCTAATATTAAAACCAGAACTTATAATTTGGAGTTGATGTAATAGTTAAAATATTTCACCCTGGCAAACAGTAACTTTAGCTGTACTGGGGGTTTTGTTGGCAGTGATTACTGGATTTTGTTATATATACTGTTGTCACGGTAACATTAGCTGAGAAAAAATGCAAGAGTTTGTTTATTCATGATTGTAAGGCTTTAATCAGAATTGAGATAGATGTTCTATATGCAATATACTGGTGTGCATCACTGCCTTTTCTCTCAAGCTCATTTTGCATTATTGCACATACACTTGTTTGGAAGAAGGGTGGTCTCCATAAGGCCACAACAGAAAAAAACCAAACCAAATCAAACCAACACCTAATTTTAAGAAGCCAAGAAATGCATGCTCTCAAGAATGTAATACAAAACATTACCAGTTGATGTTTTGATCAATATTCATAACAGGAAGTGTAATGCCAGCATTTATTTCTTCAAGGAAAACAAGGGTATGTATTAAACACATAATTCTCCACCACAAACAAATTCTCTTCCAAACATATCCTCTTCTTTCCCTGATAGATGGAACTAGAGTATTTTGTTTACACACAAAGGAAACACCAATTTCAAAGATTTAAAAATGTAATTTGAAGCACAGTCATAGGTAAATAGGTTTGTGATTCAAGTTTGTAAGCTGATACATCTACACTGCAGTCAATTTGTGTTATGCCACCTGATAAAGGATATTTAGAGTCTGTTTCAGAACAACTAAAAGCTGCAAGAAATGCCAGCAGGGATGATCTGGCATGGCAGATTGGGAATTCTGCCCTGCTTCCCCAGGAGTGGGCACACGCCAGCCTCTGTCAAGGTCAGGAGCATATGTCACATTTCCTCTCATTTCTGAAAGCAAGTCAGGGACACATAGTAGGACTGTCACCATCACCCCCAAAAAATAACAGTGCAACTTTTCCAAAGCTAGAGTGTGGTTACAAATGAGAAGAGTTGAGGTATGCTTTGGATTTTTACTTTCCATTCAGATTCTGAACCACTCACTTTATGTCAATAATTTACTATTTGGAACCCCAAAAGCTAGCATTTTACAGCACAGTGGACAGAAGACTACCCACTGAGCTTATGGTAACTACTGCTGCAGTGGTGGTTACCCAATGGCTCCAGTTTGAGGACTCCTGCATAGTTTTATTAGGCAGTGCAAGTTTCCAGAAATTAAGTCAGAAAATCACTGAGTTGACACTGGCAAAAATGTTCAAGAACATCTGATGTTTTGTATCACTGGCAGCTTCAAGTTTTAAATATGTGTGACAACTACAAGAAAATCATACACAGACTTACAGATCACTTTCAGCAATACAGCTTGACAGGGACCTCAGTGGGTCTCTAGTCCTACCTCCTGTTCAAATCACAGTCAATATTGATTTCAAAATTAATTAGGGTTTTGTCAGGTCAAGTCTCAAAAACTTTTAAGGCTGGAGATTTCATGCTGTCTCTGGACAGCCCATTCATACACTGGACTGCTCTGCACCAGATAGCTTCACAGTTCAGAACTTAACTTTTAAGTGATTTGGGGTGTATGTCATTATATAACACAATGATAACATTCATGTAGATCTACTCAGAAGGTATGGCCATACTGTCTGATCATACAGTAATTCATCTGCCACCCTTTTTCTACTCATCCCCTTTACAAAACATTGTGGTAGGAAACTATGATAATTGCAAAATATTAATGTCAGAAAAACAAAGAAATGATGTAGATAATTGTCTGTGGAGCCATACTCCCACCAGGCAGATCCAATATTTTATTTAAGATGTTTTCTTTGGAGGAAGAACATGAAGGAGCAGCAAGTTTTACCATTTCTCTCAACCATTCCTCTCAACTCACATTCTGGAAATCAAGCAACTTGTCTGCCCTTTGTGCACCATTTTCAAAGAAACAGCATTCCTGTGATATTGCTACTAAAACAGTAGGCTGACAGGTTTAACAAGTTAGTGCTTGTACATGTCTTGGGAGATACCCACACCCTGGTAGCCCCAACCTGCTTACTAGGTTGATAAATATTTGTTACAACCCACACTTGAGTTTTACAGAAGTACAATCTTCTTGCTACCCGACTGGGACTTTTTCCCCCACATTTTAGAAATGTTAAGTTTTTGTTAATGCCTCCATCCTTTGGATTTTTCCAGTTATAGATTCTTGCCTCTCTTTTCCTGTGCTGGTCTGTTTCCTCTCACTGCTGACCCCTGTGAGTGCTTTTTTTCAGTCTGATTTCCTAAGGAAGTAAGGTATGTGTGATCACACTGCTTGGCAGTCTGAGCCCATTCCTCCTGCTTGGTACCTTTTGATCCCAGTGAAGACCCTTAATATCCTCATTAACAAATTTCATGAAGTTGTCTAAAGGTACCAAGTTGCTACAAATTTTATAATAAAAACTGCCAGTGAACAGGAGACTCACACAGTATCATAAAGGAAAAGGCTGCAGCAGGACTGCAGCCAGCACCTGCTTAGCTGGGCAGCCAGCATGCATTAAGGTGGAAAGCAGATATACCTTGCTGTGCCTAGTCATGGAGGGACAGTAGAACAATACTGACACAGAAAAGGGGAGAAAAAAAGGAAGCATACAACCTAAAAGGGCAGGTAGTATGGTGGGAAGGGCAGGTGGCTGTCCCACTAAGCCTAGTAAAGGATGCAGATCCCAATTCTACAGGAAGCTAAATTTCACCAAAGCTCTGTTGTTTACAAGCAAAAAGTGCCACATCCTGTGTTCTGACACATTTGCTGCTGGGCCTTTGACTTCTGCCATGTCCTCCCTCCTGTATTTATAACATACATACACACACTTCAGTTACCCTGCCTCTTCCTCAATGAACTGAACCATTAGACAAATAAATAGTGCAAGACTTAGGTTTTCAACTCAGTGGAGCTTGTGCCACCGTACTGATAACCAGAGAAGCACAACTTAGCTACCTCTTGTGAAGTTCTTGCAAGCCCTTGGAGAACAGCTTCTTGATACAGAACTCTGCTTCACATGCTTCCCCCAAGCAAGGCCATCCAGTTTTATATTGCCTGGATAGCCAGTACTTCCTATATAGTAAGATGTTTCCTCCTAGCAACATTTATCTGAAATGCCAGAACACATACACCAATGAAACACCAGAGTCTGAATCTTCTTGAGGCTCATTGCCAGCATTCTTCAAGTGGCAACTCCATTGTTAAATATTGTATTGTGATACTGTGGTACAGAATTTTATTTTTTTTTAAAAAAACCCTCAAACACTTCTGAAGAAGCAGCACACAATGATATGCCTTTGCAGCCATGATTCTGGATTTTGCTTGGTTTTATGAAATCCTTCTGACATATGTAAAATAGAGTGCCTGACTATTTCCAATGAGATACCTTGCTGGCACTTAGGAGAACTAATAGAGTTTGGAGAAGATTAGGATTAATTACATGCAAAATCCTCAACAGTTTAAAAGGATAAAATCATCACTACCTTTTAAGCATAAACCAAGACTGAGGGCTCATAGCTTCTCTATTCTGCACCATGCTTTACCCATTACACAAGATTTGATCCTGGTGTTAAGAATTTTTATGCTAGTTTGTGATAGCTGCATGAAAAATTTATCACCATGCTGAATGGTAATGGCATCCGGAAATGTTTCAAAGAAAAACACTGAATAGTACTTCTGGTGGTGATTCTACTAGATTTGGTAAATTTGCCAGCAAAAAAGCAAAGAATTTACCTTGAAATATCGCCCCATGTTCTATGCTATTCTTTTGTGTGGCAAGTCCCCAAAGCAAGTACTACACAGAAAGGATTCAATATGCAGTGTGCTACCATTTGCCAGCTCGTTGATAAATGTTACCACTAACACTTCCTAGCTGGCTATTTGCCCAACTACCCCATTCATTGCTTTTCATGTTTACATTGAAAGGACACCAAAGATAATACTCAAGATTTGTACAGACAGTTATTGAGAAACATGCAGATGATTCTTGGTAGTCAAAGTGGCAAAATGTGTTGCCAATTTAACTCCTGTCAAAGTCACTGTGCTGCTCTGTGAGAACTGGAGAGCAGCAGAGTTCCAGCAGGTGAGAGGAACTAAGTGGTGGCTTACATTTCCAAGAACAAACACCAAATTACTATTTACTGTACTTCTGTCTGACAGCAGATTACCTATGGAAAAATAATGGTCACATAAAAACCACATGCCAGTGAGACCTAAAGGTAGTGGCATGTGCTAATGCTATGGTGGGTACAAGTCCTGTATCTTAAATCTAACAGAGGAGGAAGATCTCTGCCCAATTTTTCATCTTCCTGTTGTGTTACTGCCATGGAACGATCCATAACTTAAGAAAGTAAAACTTGGTTTCTAGAACCAACCCAGGCAGCGTTTGTTTTGGTTTGCTGTGGGTTTTTTTGCTGTTGTTTTTGTTTGGTTGATTTATTGTTCCGTTGTTTTTTTGAGTTTTGTTTGGTGTTTTTAAATACTGAAGTTGACTTTGCAAGATGTAACTGCTAATACTAGGACCAACAAAACATGTGACTGTGATTAGCATTTAGCTGGGAAACCCAGAAGTGACTTATCCACACAGGCTTGGTGCAGCTTCACAATATGTAACATTTTAGCACACAGCTACCAGGATGCAGACAGACTTCAGGCAGGACCACACCTTCTGAACAAGAAAAACTGCACATTTATGAGTAGTAACCAGGGCATTTCAAAAAACGCTCCATGTCCTGAGTTCAAGTTCTAGCCCAGCTATCATGAGATAATTAAGAAAGCTCCTCAAGAAACTGTGTTCCTGACTGCAGTTTGTAGTCCAGTCCATACCTCTTTCCAGCTTCTCACATTTGGTTGTAAGAGGAAAAGCTGCCTTGCCTCTAACCTTTCCCTGAGGTTTTCAGCTCTTGCATCTGACTACACACCAACCACAGACTGATTGCCTGGTGCTCTATCAGCTTTTTCAGCCTTACAGACTTCACTGCCTGATCTATGGTGCAGAAGACCAATACTAATCCTCAAGCTCTCACTTTCTGAATAGACTGAAATATCAGATATTGCTTCTACTTGAATTTCATAAGGTTTTCAAAGGTGTCCTTTCCTTCCTCTTAAGCCTTGCTAGAAAAATATAAGTATTACTATTCTACAATAAAGAATCCTTTTGTCTCTTGAATAACTGTTGATAGCCAATGCCATATTAAGCTCCATCTTCAATCCTTATATTTTCCTTGTGATGATCATACCAGGCCAGAAGGTGCATGGACATCAAGTCATGTACATCTTATTGTTCCTCCTTGTTCCTTCCCAGCATGCTCCACACTCATCTGGATCTTCATTAGCATTCCCATGGTATGTCAAACCAGAAACCATTTCCAGGAGAAAGCAAACTTGTCTATCCCATCCCCTCCCACTGAACCATTCATATGATGTGGCTCAGATACAGCTGCTTGTCAAGCCCAAGGCAGGCAGAAGGATGGGGATGGAGAAGGGCAAAAAAGTTTTTATCGGAATTATCTTCCTTGGAGTGCAGGGAGCATGGAGGAGCTATGCAAGTCTGCTTTGAGTCAACCTTATTACATTAGGACACAATCTGCACATTAGGACAGAATCTTCCAAGACACATGCTAAAATATAGCAAGAAATGAATGGCAACAAACACCAGAGACTACAATCGCTGTTTAATGCAACTTTATTTGTACCTGAATTTTTCTGTACTCCTAGTCCAGTGTCAGGTTTTGAAGGTGTTGGTCAGGCCATTTAAGCCAAAGTAAATGTTAATCATATGTTGAAGCACATCAGTAATGGAAAATTGTTTCAGGATTCTATACGAATCGCTAATTCCAAACAGTAAAATTTCAATTATTTATTTCATTCCATAACAAAGATGTAAATATTGCTAAATTCCACTCATTGCATGATAAACAATCTAAAAAGAAATGACAATTTTTTGTAGAATAGTTTGAGAATTGTCTGCTCAGAAAAACCTTTGTCACTTTGTTCAGATAGTTTTAAACAAGAGATTAAGAAAATCTCAAATTTTAGCTCAGCCAGATGTCAGTAACAACACATGAATTAATTTATGTTTTCAGACAAAGCACCTCTTGCACACCCTGCTAATAAAACAGTTCCAGTGTGATGACCACACTGTGCTGATAAAAGCTTACAGACATTTACATTAAGCCATCACTTACATGATCAATGTATGGGCAAACTTCTAGTTTTTCTTACTGTGTGCTTTATTTCAACTTAAAAGTAAAACTCAGCAAGACAAGCAGCAAGACTGTTTTATCCATTATGTACAGTAAAAGCACACCTTTTGTTTTCTCAGATATATGCAAGACCTTCTCTGAAGTTACTAAAAACTTAATACATGCGTTATGTAACAGAGAGATTCCTACTTTATGTTGGTGCTATATTTACTATATGATACCTCCTTAATTTTAAAGATTAGAGGTTTCTATTAATAAGCTCTTTTTGACAAAGCATCCTACACACATGCACTTACAGTGACACAAGAGAAATTCACCTTCTGAGGTATTCTTTTTCTTTGCTTATAAATTTGAATGAAGATGTTCAGCAACACAACTGGATCACTGCCACCAGAGGGGCACTGTCACAGCTCTTGTTATCAGCTTTAACAAACTCAGCTCTTCCCACCTCACTGACCTGACTCTGCTCACTAAACCAGCAGAAACCCAGCCTACCAAGACACATCATGCAACTATCAGGCAGTATTTCAACAGATTGAATCACTGTCACTGAAGGGTTGGGAGGGGCTGCCACACCAGCGCACGCAGGAAGGGTAAAGGAGTGCAGCTCTTTTTTGGGGACCATCATCTTCAGTAATTCAGACCAAGGTGAGATGGACTGCCCTCACAGCAGCCCAGTTGATGAAGAGATGGCCTGCAGTGCTGCTAACACCCAGAAAGCTGCACAGAAAGTTGGGTAAGGGAGCAGATTAAAATGACAATTACCTTTTTCCTGTTACTTCAGTCCTCAGCTAGATCAAAACCATAAACAAGGAAATGTAAGACTAAAGGTCTGAGGAATGAGATGGCACCTGATTTTTATTTTACTTTTCTTTGATGGCTCAAGGCTGCAACACTATGATTCTAAATACCCTGAGCTTTTTTTCAATTTCAAGAGTTCAGATAGCAACAGCTTCTTTAAGCACAGGTGTGGCACCTCTTCACTTCCTTTAAAATGGCAGGGGGCAGCAGGACATTTTCTCAGCTATTACTCACCCCACCTCAGAGCTTCCTTGAAGCTCCAGATCTAATTAAAAGGTCAATGAAAGTCAGATTTTTGTCACAGGAAAAGGCCATGAAGACATGAAACAAGCAATCACTGTAACCAGGCACTACAGTATTTGGCATTCCTGAAGTTACTCAGAAGCAGAGAAGAGGGGGACTGTATTCTTTGCAGACTTAAAAGACGAAGGTCCATAGTAAGATTTGCTACACCTTATAGAGGAAGACTCAGAGTACTTATTATAAATAAATACTTTCACTACTTCAGCACCCTCTCTAGAACTGGAAGTCTAGACCCAAAGCCATTCTGCTCCTTCCAGTGCCCCTGGCTGGGAGCAATGATGAGGAACACTTCACAGCAGCACTGTTTTCACTGACTCATAGTGCTCAAAGTCACTACCAACATAACAAAGGACAAGCAGGGCATTATGGGCACAGTTAGACAGCTACAACAGAAAAATCCCATGGTTTTGGGGTATTCAGAAGGCAAATGCATCTCCAGGGGTGGGATGCTTCCTGACACCTGCTCATAAAGGAAGAGAGCAGAGAAATTCACCTCTCAACCTTCCAAGGTGTGATGAAAACTTTATCCAGATAAAACACCACGCTTCTAATTTCACAATGCAACTTTTCTTTAATGTCTGACATTGATTTAGCATGTTTAAAAAAAAGAAAGGCTAGATTTTCTCTGTGTGTCTGTATGTGTAATCTACTAGTAACCCTAAACCTGGCTTTAGATGCAGACTTATTGAAATGCAGACAGCCTGCATGGTACTTTTGGCTTTGTTTAGTATTTTGAGCCCATCTTTTTCCATGTTTGCCATGGTTTTTTTTAGAAATTATTAAGTCCAATTTCTGGATCATTATGTTAGACAACAAACTCTAAGCAGGCTGCCAGCTCACATGACACACGGTTTAATGGATGTGCTTCTAGGCATTCCCAAACCTGTAAACTCCTGAAAGCTTATATTCCAAAGCCATCATTCCAAACCAGAACACAACTCCCATTACTGCACATCCCAGTGTGATCAGTAGCAGTCCAAGACCCCTGGGTTCTAGCTTCTCCTTCTTTCTTGCATTTGCTACAGCCCTGCATGAAACAAAAATCTGTTAATTGTCCTTAGCTGGTACCAAAATTGCTGCCATTAAAACAGGAAAAGCATTTCAATCATTACAGTTGTAAAAACCACATCTGTCACACCTTTGTGCCTTGCTCCTCAGTTTTTTGAGGTAGGTGTATCAAGTGAGGATCATCCTGACAAGTTTTTATACCAGGTGCAGTATCGGACAGAACAGTCTGCTTTTAAGTTTATAATTTCAAATACAACTTTTCAATATTTTACACTCCTCTTTACTTGAATTTAAGAGTAAGATTATCTAAATGCCATCTTTGTTTAGTAGGCACTACATTCATAATCTTTTTGCTCTAAGATTTATTTCCATGCATTTAAGTACAGAATTCCTTTTCCTTCCTCATCTACCGCCCATCTAGACAGGTGTGTTGATTTCCAAACAGAAAATCAAATACCAGCATATTAAAAACAAGCTTGTAGTAGGCTACCAATCTTAAATCTTCATCTATACCTCAGGCTCCATTCTGTTGGCTTCCAACCTTTTTCCTTTACTCGAACTTCAAAACAACAAGCAAACATTTGGATGCTCTGACTCAGGTGAGCACCTGCATGTCAGTACAGATGCAGCTGGAAAACACTACTGCAGATCTGCTTTTACACCAAAATACTCTAACCTGTTACAATGTAACTGCAAACTACACAGACACTGAGTCAACTAATTACATATAGAAAAGCCACATAGTTGCCCTTCTACTTCCTTACATCATTTTAGCTATATCCTCTCTTTTTGCACACAGAGTTTTTTCCTTTTCTAATTTATTTCCAGTGTCATCTAAGTAAACCTTGACTACTTTGCCCATTCAGTAACCATTTTAGCTGCTAAATAATATTTTCCACTTGCACTGACTCAAATTAAAAACCTATTTAGGCCCAAACCACAATCTTTTAAAGATTGTCAAACTTTTCATCCTTGATATTGCATTTCAGACTTGCTAGTTCCATTTTTGCCAGAGTATTGTGATGCTGAGTATTGTGATGCTGAGGCTCTTTTATCCTTTTATTCTATCAATTTTTTTGGAATTTTCTTATGGAAAAGATGTAATATTTGATTTTTTTCCTTGACTTTTTCATCTCTTATAAATTTCAATATTTATGCTACTGACATTTTATTTATTGATTGATTTTAAACCTACATGAAAAAGGTGCTCAGGACTGCTTGTTTAGTAACACATCAATCCATCTTTGGGTTGCCACTGTGAATCCAGCAAGGACACAAATACTACAAAAACACTTCTAATTTTTTGGTAGTGTTATGGCCTTTAAAGTAACATGCAACCTTTAATCTGGTTTCTATGGTCAGGTACACATTCAAGTGTGTGACAACAGTGTCCAAGACAGATATAACATGAAGCACTGAGGGAAAAGAAAACTGTGCTTACAAAGCTTGCATTTTTGTTGTTCAAAGCTTCAGTAAAGAAGTTCAAGTCTTCAACAGTATTCTTCTGGAAACTTTTCTGAGGCTCACACCCTAATAGCCATGCAATTTCACTTTTATCATAAGTTTGTCTAAATATTCATCTATACGACTTTTATGAGCAGCAAGTATCATTTTATCACAATTTCTGTTAGGGTACACAGACTGTACCAGTAGTTACTCTTACACAGGAACAAAAATCTACCTAATTATTTTAAGAAACTTTATAATAGTTGAGTAGTCTGTGCAGCTGCTGGCAAAAGCCAACACCAGAGTTCATCTGTATTTTAAAGAAAGTAAAGAAGCCAGGAGCGTTTACAACTTTATTATATGAAATCTAAATTTATGAAGCTGTTCATTTCAGAAGAACCACCCTAAGAAATAAATTTTCAAAGAACCAAGATGTAACCAAGACTCCTCTTTTTATGTGAACATATTCTAACACATCAAAACCCCCAATAGTCTAGTAAGAACCTGTCAGTTATCAGATATGAAAATTTTTTCTTTGAGTATCATCAGTTCCACTTCTCTCTTTAAAAATCTTATTTAACAAATATTTATGTATATAAACTCCACTTAAAGTCTTCCTTAAAGTACAGGCAATCACTTCTGGAAGTATCAGGTAAAGACATCTGGCCTGACCACTGTTTGTAGCATATTGAACAATATTCAGGACTTTTCTAATTGATATACGTGCTGATTTTTTTATTCCAATACTGCAAATTGTAATTCCAATACTATGACTCCTCAACAATCTATTTCTGGGCAAGTGTTAAAATATTACAAATAGACAGTGTTGATTTCCTCTTCCACAAATTGTTAAGCACAGCTAAATTTATTTCCTTGCCAATTAACTTCTTTTTTTTTTTTTTTTTTTTTTACACAGAAGTGGTAACTCACAGTTCCCACCTATGTCCCTCAGCAAATGGAGAGGGAAGGTTCTTAAGTGTTATATGGGACATGAGAGGGGAGGAAGAGATGAGGGCAAGGAGATTGAAGTAAGAAGTAGGTCTTGCCTATACTTCTCTCTTGCAGAAAGCTAATCCATTGTCTTTTACCAGCTGTCACCCATTTCAGAGCTCACCACAGAACTCTAAAGGTAAATTACTGAAGCATCTTTTCCAGTAAAGCCTCTGCATTATTTATTCTGTATCTATCAAGCATATATCTTGAAGTAAGAGCTATTATTACCAATGTTTACAATGACACATTACAGCCCCTGATGCAAAAGATCATTGCAGCAATGTACACATAAGTGTATGTTGCTGTTTTAAAGACAACACTGCAAAGTGCCCTCTCTAAATACAAATACAAAATAAGTAAAAAGTTTGAACAATGAAACAAAAGAGGAAATTAAGGACATGAGAGGAGCAGGACAATATTTGTCAGTAGTTTGAGACAGCAAGACTCAGTCCAAAAAGGATGTTACTGCCCTTGCTTTCCTATTTGTTTTTTCCCCCCAAGGTATCTGCACAGTGCCTGCAACTTCCATGCATCAATCACTGACACAGCTGAGGGCTCACAGCCACAGCATCCAAAGCTGCAACACTTTGAGTGAAGTTTCTTCTGAAAAATTTACACACATTATAAACTCCTACCATACACAACCCTTGTCCCAGAAGGGTAATGGACCATTGCATTATACATTACTGCCAATGAATGCTCTCATGATATGGCTGACAGTATATGTACTTTGGCAAGGATGTCTACCAGACTTCCAGGCATTTAAGAATTTTGAAAAATCTTACTATTTTCCCAAGAGTTTGCTGCAAGCAATGTACTGAAAACACAGATATAACTTCATTGTATGGGGAAGTGAAGTGTTACTCAGGATAGCCTTCTAATAATTACAGCACAATGCCAACAAAGGCTTCAGTTCTTGTTTTTTGTCCCATTTATACATCATTATCCTCATAACTGACAGAACTTCCTGTGCTATTTTCCATAATTGACTCTGTAATGCTGAATTTGTTGTGTGTTTTCATTTGATAAGCACACTACCATCCAGACAGAATTTGCAAGCCATGTTGCAAGTCCAACTTCATGTAAGTCACACAAACTCTTACTTTACAAAAAACAGAGAGTATTACCCATTAGATCTTTACAACTATGAGGAAGAATCAGTTTCCCAGAACTGGACACAATACTCCAGAAATGGCCTCACAAGTGCTGTAAAGATCAGAATAACCACTTTCCTCATCTTGCTGACTACACTCTTAGTGATGCAGCCCAGTACACAGGGAGCCTCCATTTCTACAATAATACACTGCTGGCTTTCTCAACGAGTTGCTTAACAGGATCCCCAAATCTTTTTCTTCAGGGTAGCTTTCTAGTTGATCATTCCCCAAGTTCCACAGTGCAAGACTTCACACTTGTCATGATGAATTTTGTGAGGTTTTACAGTGCAAAAGAAATAGAATGCTGGTATGCAAAAGGTAAAGTGTAGAACGTAATTTCTGCGATCCACACCCTTAAAAATTAAACAAAATCTTTACAATGTTTAATACTGCCCTCAAGAACAGGAAGTTTAAAACTAGACTACTTGTAGCTCTGATTCTGTCAAAATCAACCAGGGCACTTCTGCTCCCGGTTTGAGTTACTCAAATGCATGCAGACCTATAATGTGGAGGACAATTACTGCAAAGCCCATTCCTCAGAGCACTAGAAGTTACTTCATCCCTGAATTTTTTTTTAAATGAAAAGTCCCCCCTGCTGACCTGTCTGGGTCACACCTGACCAACGTGGCTCTGTTGGTACAGCACTACACCCAACCCAGTAAATCCTGATGGCCAGCAATAGCATCCACAGAGCAATAACCACAGTTCAGTTGTCTTAATAATCAGTAAATACTTCTAAGGGTAAGATAAAGACAGGCTGTGTGCCTGATACAGCCTCCAGTTAGGTATCCCCACAGAGTGCTCTCCTGTTTTATGTTATCTGAAGCATCAGGCCAGAAGAACCACAGTTTAAAAACAGCTGTTTGATAATGTAATTATTCCCACTTAAATATTAACTGTCCAGGAAACCAAAGGCTGAACTAACTGGTAATGGAACTCTTCAGTTACATAACAGAGTAACTTATCACAAACTTACTTCCTTCAGGCAGAGATGCAATGCCATGAGGCTAAGGCTACAACCAGTTAAAGATGGTCCTCAAGGAAAATGTTTGTGCTTCTTCCCTGTGACACAGCAGGCTAACTCACCTGTCACTTCTCAGAAAGTCTGCTCTCAAGGATGAAGTGTTGAGAGTTTAGGAAAAATACCATATTACCTATAAAAGGGAGGACTGAATACCCCAGGCTCCAGCCCTCCCTCTGCATTTATAACCCAACATCTAGCAATTGGTTTCTATCTACCAGTTACTCTATTAAGACCCTTAGATCACTTTTATTCATTTGTACATGTAAAAATTTTCCTTTCCCAGACTCCTGTTATAAGTCATATAGGGTGAGGTTCTCATTTACAAAAATGTGGCTTTCTTTTTTTTTTTAGGTAATTTGAGAGAGCTGCAGGGCAACAAAACCATCCTAAAATGAATCACTGACACTGAGTGCACAGTCAGATCCCCTCCTCGCCTTAAAAAACATACAAATTAAAAAGAAAGAAAACACAGACAGATATTACATTCCCATTTCACTCAAACACATTGAAAATTATCACAGAACAGATAATGGAAACCTGATTCCTTCATTTAAAATTTTAATTACAATTTTTTACTGAGGTATTACCTATCCATAGAAAAAACACATTTGATTCTCCTCTTTGGGTCCACAGTCCAAGAACAGTCAGAAGTCTGCAGGAGCATGCACACGAGGCATCCATCTCTCAGTGCTAACAAGAGGCCACACAGCCATCAGACACAGAAATGGGAGTGGAAGGAATGACACAGGACAATCTAACTAATCCTATCAAGAAAATCACTTAAAGCCTAAACATGCACCTTGAAAAGCAAACCTTTGGGGACATATTTCAAAAAGATAATAGGATCTTCATGCCTAAAGTCACCTCCCTCTTGTTTCTACTCTGCCTTAATTATGGTAAAATAAAAGACACTCAGAACACTCCAGCTTTCAGCATTGACAATCCAAGTCACAGGGGCTGCAGCAAAGCCAGCAGCACACAGGAAGAGTTCCAGGAAGAAACCAACTCTTGAAGAAGGATTTGCAAAATGAAGATCACAGAACCCATGCTGTAACAACAGCAGAAATCCAAAAGTGAGCAAGGCAATGGAGACAAACCCATCCACACCCAGGGTACATGTGGATCTCTGGAAGAAGGGGGTAGAACAGGGATGAAGGAACTCCTGAAGAGTGGGGAAAAAGGTTTCAGATGCACCAGAAGCATTACCATGCAATTACTAGAAACCTCATTCTTCCTCAGTTGAGGACAGAGATTTCCCACACCCCACACAGCACAACTCTAAAAGGGATTCAGGTTTTTAATGTCTTCAATTAAAAAAATGGGTTCTTTGCTAGGACAGGGTTTAAAACAATTTAGAGTGTGATCTATTTTTATGTACCTTTGGAGAATCTCTAAGTGACACAAAGCTTTTCCTTAAGTCTCATCTATCCAGGAAAGGCATTCTATTTAGTTCTCAGGCTAAAGGACCATCACAAGCAAGGAAATCATAACCTAACTGGAAAGCCCCATAGTGGTAGCTGCATTTTGGATAAAGTTACACCATGTATAAAAAGAATGAATCCACATCCCAGGGACTACGCAGTCCCAAATGGAAGTATAGTATTCCCAGAAGAGCTACAACACTCCTTCAAGACTGACTCTTCCACATTTGATTAATAAACTCAACATATTTCAATGATTCAATACTTGGTGAAGACCTCCCCACCATTTTCCAACACTCATTTTCCTTTACAGAGGTCCCAGGTTGGACACCCAAAAGTACTATCACATTTGAAGCTCTAGGCCATGGTTAAGTAATAACAGGTTTCTGTGTTAAGACCCTGATGACATGAATGACAGAAATTAAGATTTCAGGCACATGGGGATGCCTAAGGCCTCAGCTGGCAATGATGGATGCACACACTTAATCTGAATGCACTCTGAAGTGTATCTCCAGACATGATTACTGAGGTCTATGCAAAATCAGGGCTTAAGAAAACAGTGTGTAATTTCCTATTGAAAAAAAGCTACATTCATTACAGTGAACAAATATATTCACAAATGAAAGCCTGCATTCTGCATACACTGATGAGAAAAGTAAGAATGGAATATTTAAATATTAGAAGACTGCTGAAATGAATAGATCACACTGAACCACAGACAAAATGTACTTAAAAATTCTTAGATCTGGAAAGGCTTTTAAAAATTGAAACCCCTTTTATTAAAACAAACAAACAACACACACAGACACACAAAAAGCAAACAACAAAAACAGGGAAAAAACCCATCAAAACAAAAAACCCTCAGCCCTTAATGCTTCAGAGGGATGCATCACTGAGCACAATACAAGCTCTTTGGTAATTACATCAAGAATATACTGAACTGTCAAGTGTACCTTAACAAACACTTAGAAAATTAAACTCAGTTCTTTTAAAGCATTATTAAAAGTAAAAATAGAGTAAAAAGCTTAACAAGCCCCTTCTTTTTTTCTAAACATATTTACTTGTGGTTTATCATCCTATTCATCTTTTTCAACGGGGATAATAAAAAAGAACCCATAACATTTTTCCTAATTCTAGGCACTATATTCTGTTAACAGCTCGCATAAATTTCTAATTGTTTAGGTATTATTATTCTTCCTTTTTATAACATCCATCTAAAAGCAGCTTGTGTGAATTACCTTGAATTACAAGCAAGGGATAAAAATCTAAGTTTCATGAATTAACAAATTTGAATAATCTGTAGTAGTTTAACATTAAAAACTAATCTCAGCTACAGATAAACATTTCTAAAATCCAATATGTTAATATATAACCATAAAGTAAAAGCAAGTTGCTAAAAAACAGATACAGTTATGACTCACACCGTTAAAATCACTTGGTTTTAGTAGGTGTAGAAGAAACTGGCTCACTCCCACATCTGAATTATTAAAAAAAAGTTAGTTCAACTGCATTTAATAAAAAAGTCCAATGCACTGAATCTGCTGACTAAATCAACATCCAGGCCGTATCTACTGATAATGCACAACTCTGCCAACCATGGAAGTTTCAAGGACATATATTAAGCATTTTTTTTCCAAAACATTTTGTTTTAGTATTACCTATGAAAAAGTGATATGGAAATAATTTAGATTTCAAACTGAAACAAGTCAGAAAAAATGTTAAGATTTATGGATGCTTATATAGCCTGACTTTTGCACTGTGAGAAACTAAAAGTTGCAGACATTTTTTCTATACAAAGACAAATTTATCAACTACCTCTTAATACATGAAAACTCAGAAAGGGGTAATAAAATTAAAATGCAAAACATGGACCACAACCTTTTAACATACCACATAATTCCTCAAGCCCTCACTAAAGAGTGCTATTTATTAGCACCTTAATCCACAGCAGAAAAGCAACAGTGACTGCCTGCCATGGGACAGAAGGCGAGCATCACCCAGGGGATCTCTCACTTCAACAGCACATGCCAATGTATTTCTCATCCTCCAGACCACATCACTTTGCCATTGTCAAAACATGACAGTGGTATTCAGTGCCAATGGTTCACAGCATAAAGTTTGACAGAAAAAGTCATGAAAAGATGCTGCCTCATCCTAAAAATAACAGATGTAGTGTACAAGGTCTACTTGGGCACAGAGCAGCAGCTTTGAACCTCCTGCCTTCCCATCACTAGCCTGGACTCCAATGCTATTGAAGCTAATGTGGAAGTTTGGACAACTTCAACATCAATCAACCCCAGTATATATTTTTCAAAAGAACAAAACCAGTTTACTCAGAGCAGGAAACTGGGATTTGGCAGCCATGCTCATGCTGTTCTCCCAGATGACCATGAAAGACTTCATTAGTGAAGGCTATCCAAGTTCCAGTGCCCCATCTCCAACCACAGGGAAGCCTTCAGGGAGCAGGAAAGGCTTCCAGCTCCATCCACACTGCACTGTGCACAAAGAAACTGTGGCCACCACCACCACTGGCCTTTCCAGAACCTCTGCAAGCCACCTGCAGCTTCTCCCTGCCCCACTGGGCCCTCATCCACATCTTCCTAACACTGGCTCTGGTAAAAGGGATCATAACAGGCTTTGGTGAATAAAGGATGGAAGTGGAAGAACTCAGGTCAGAATATGAAATTGTTGTTCATCAGCTGTCCTCATTATCCAGCCACACTTACAGCTTTTGCCTACACAGAGAAGGACATTATACAAACTAGCAGAGCCTGAGGTCCCTTCCTGGCTTTGTTTGTGTGCTTCTGCAAGAAGGGGAGGGGGGAAGAATGCTAAAGGGAAAGAAGAGAGGAATTTAAGCCCTCAAGTCAAGAGAGATGGCCTGTTAAAGGTCCTCATAAGCACCCCTAGCAAACCTAAGGTCATCTCAGAAATACCTAAGAGTTGTTTCTGTCTCCTCACTCAAGGGGAGTGCCCTCACCCTTATCTAGCACTTCCTCTAGTACATCAGTGCCTATGGCAGTCAAAGGACCAGATCTAGCATGCTCCTGGTTTGTAGATGTTCTAATGCAGGCTGGGAAGACTTTCTCAGGCCACATCTACACTTCCGAATACAACTCCTTTCAGACTGAGAGAACAGGCTCTACACATTTCTGACAGAAAGACCATTCTCCAAGACTCTCCCTTCCCTCATTAGGTACTTTTTAATTTGAAAAGTGAAGTGAATTCTGCTCTTTAAGCATAACTAGATGAAGGAAAAAGCAGGTCTGGGAGCAGACTTGCCAAGTCCACAGAGCCCCCTACCCCTCCACCAACAGCAAAATCCAAACTTGAAGCACCAGTCCTGACAGCAACCCAAAGCTGTGAATCACTGCAACAGGAGCAGCATGACAGCAACCCTTCCTGGTGAACTTCCCATGCATGATTTATTCATCTATGGGCCAGTCTTAAGTATAACAGATTTCTACCCAAAAGTGGCAGCTCAAGGCTAGGCTAGGCAGGCTATTTTGTGCAGTCTGTGTGCAATTTCTCACTCCTCTAGCCCAGACTGGCAATATATTGCTGTTACTACACCAGCACCCACTGCCTATTATGCCAGATTGTCTCCAAGGGCATGGCAGCAGGTGCCTCACCAGCCTACTTGTGCTAATCATCTGCAATCTTCTTTCTTTTGCCCACAGCTTTAGCCCCCTTAAAGTAAGTTCCTCTCAGGAAAACTAAAAACACAAACAAATCAAAACCAAATCCAAAAGCCACCACCATCTAAAAGCAGAACACCAATCTAGCTGGGCAGCAGACCTTGCACAAACTTGCAAAAGTCAGCATTCAAAAAGACAGCTTCTAACACATCAGGAGAAACAGTCTGCAGAAGTATCCTGTGCACCTGCTTCAAGGAAGGAAACCCAACAGTTCAGATCAGTCTAAACTACTCTGGCATTGGTTCTGAGATGTTCTCACAGAGAGAACTAGCAAGTACACAGTCCAGGAGTGAGGCAACACTGAATGAACTATGTGGGGACGTGTGCCATCTTGCCCTCTGTAGCATGCCAGCAGCACAAAACAGGGTCAAGGAAACAAAGGCTGGAGCAAGAGCACAGTGCAGCACCAAGCACATTCTGAATAAAAATAAGGCCAGTTTCTGTTAGACTCTTCTCTGAACATGCTTGCCTACTGGCTGCAAACTGTGCCAAGAAGCTGTTCAAAAAAGCTGGTTGTGCCAGTCCCTGCTGACTAGAAGTAAGGGGCAGCAAGCAGCAGCCACATCCAACAAAGATAACTCCTGAAAAAAACAAGGTGATGTCAGACAAGCACAAATGTGATGCCAGCTAGCAAGGTGCCCTGCGAGCAGCCACTCCAGCGCAGGATTATGAAAGATCCAGATCCCTCCATAGAGCAGAGCAAGGGGTTCCACAGGCAGGAACAAACTGTACCTGAAAGCCAAAGGACAGATGATGCACAGAGAGATTGGCTGCTGAGATGCCACCATGCTGCTCCAGCACTCCTGTGCTTCTGCATCACGTGAAACAAGGGACAGCATACGTCCTATTGCGGAAAGGTCTCCTACAGCTCTCTCTGCAGTGCATGGAAAATACCACCCCACAGCATGCAAAACAATCCATCACAGAAGTCCAGAGCCATGCAGCCTCCTCTAGGCTTGCTCGTGGCCTTAGCTAGTCTTCACTAGTGATCTACGCCAGCTTTACCAAAGGAAGTACCTCCACAGATTTCTAGGGACAGGCAGACTGTTTTATAGGCTAAGATCTAGGAGTGTCCAGTTCCAGCCATCTGCCCAGATGGTCAAGCAATTTGGCCTCAGAGACACAAGGGTTCTGTAGCAGTTCGGTTTCACTGATGGCTTTCTGAGAGGAATGAGTAAGTACAGCTAAAATAAACAGGACTGCTTGCTGTTAGGATTTCTCACTCAAGAAATAGCACACATAGCAATAGTTTAACAGACACTAAACACAGATCTAGGAAATTCTTTCTGAACATGTAGACATGGGTCTGCTTTCTAACAGAGTTGGATTCAATTCCCACCAAGAATACTCAGCATGATTTCAGTATCTATTATATAAACAGTACAGTGATAAACAACTGGGCAAGACTTAATTCAACAGGAGTTATAAATAAAAATAACTGGAAGGACTTTGGAATTCCTCACTTGCAGCTTAGCTAGCTCTTCTCCAAAGATAGCTGGCAAAAAGATATGCTTCTTGTACTTCCAGTATAGGGAAAAAATATAGTCTGTTTGAAATCTCCAGTCACCATGGGAAAGCTACAAATGCCAAGGTTAAAATGGCAGATTCTTTCAACATTTCTAAAGCAATGGAAGCCACAAGCTGCCTCAAGGCAAACGGCCACACCCTACGCTCCTCTATGGTTAGCAAATAGGAAGAAGGATTTTTAAGAAATAATAAGCCTGTGGCAGGGCTACCAGGAAGCAGATGCAGGATTTACAGGACAGCAACAACGAGATCCATCATTTGGTTCACCAACCCCTGCGGGTGAGGTGTGAAGGGTCTACAGCTGTTGGACAGGGAGAAGGTGGCATAAGTCTCATAGGATAAACAAGAGACATAACTTTCTGGACTTCCCACTTCTCCCAACAACTCCAGAATATAAACAGCATCATGATGCTGTCAGGAGAGGGGAGATATCCACATCCAGCAGCTACACCACTCAACTCAGCATCTCCTCTGCACCCCATAGCCAGGAATAAGTCTGCCTCAACTACCATGCCTGAATACTACTTTCTCTAGGCAATTAAGAATGTGAGCAAGTCCATTAGCCACACTGAATCATTTTAAGGGAACTTTATGTGAGCGATACCTCACACCCACTTTTAAATCTGAAACAGTAAAGAAATGCTGGTTATATAGCTCTGCTTAATTTAACCTTAATACCTATGCAGCTTATTTCCACTGACAGTGACAAGTCTCCATTTTGTCAACAGGAAATTCCATCTCCAGTTGATAAAGAAACACTGATCCTCAAAGAATAGCCCAAATATTTAACTACACTTTCATGCATCTACAGACTCATAACAGCACACAATACTTGTGAACATGAATTCAGAATATTTTCTAATATAGAATCAGGCTGTAATTAAGACTGCACATCATGACATGAGAGAGATTAGCATGTTCAGCATGATATTTTCCTTATTAGCTGGAGGCAGAAACAAGTTCCTTGTAAGTGGAAACATACTGTGAGGGCATTAGGACACAGATAAAAGGTGTCTCATTGCTGGCATTTATTTGTTTTTAACAGCTTGAAGGGAAGGGAAGAACACACAGTATCAACTGTAATTGGTTTAAAGGGTATTCCTTGTTGATGGAACACAAATATACAGCAGTCCAGACTTAGGGCCATCCCTTTACCATCAAGAGACTGGATTATAAACTTTTATCCCTACTCTGCAGCACCAGATGGTAGCTCACATACATTTCAATTATTTATTGAATAGGCACTTTGTTATAGTAGGGTAATCCCACACTGCAGTAAGAACTACACACTGTTTTCTGTGCAAGCTATACTTTTCATCAAGTCAGTAACCTTTCACATTCAATGAACACAATAAATAGAATTAGAAGAAGTGATTTTATAAACAGTTGGATAATCGGCCTCTCCATCACACAGAAAATGACAAGGCAGGGATCAATCAGTAAGACACAACCACCAGCAGTGCTATAGAAAAAGGAGATCATTCTCTGGCCTGCCCCAATCCTTTCCACCACTCCAGTGCTCAAAGTACCATCATGCTCTGATCTCCCACATTTAACAGTTTGTAGGTGCTCACTCGTTCAAGCCATCAGCTTGAAAGCAAGACTCTGAGGCCAGATTGCAATTTGCAGAAGGCATACAAAGCTCCCACCACAAAACAAATAATCAATGATCACCAGGCTGCAGCCTTGGGAGGCAGATGTGATAAAGTGGTTAATTATTCAGTTGGCAATCGCATTACTGACGTCAATAGAAGAGTCCAGGAAGTGAATCCTCTTAGTTTGTTAGTGTATGACAAAGACTGGTGGTCCCCACAGAAATTAAGGAGAACCAGCTGTCCCTACATGTTAGTGCTCTGGTCTGTAGTGCTAAGACACATATTTGCATTTACTGAAGTAAATCGGTCCCTCCCTCTCCCTTAGGAAATCCTTTGTTGTGTGGCTTTTTTTTTTTTTTTTTAGGAGAGCTCTTTAAAAGCCTAATTAACTGTACATGCATGGAACAGCTGATAAACGGGACAGTATACTCATGAGCAATGATCTCTCCTCCTTCCCTTTCAATTCTTATTCCACAGGGAAGTTAAGTCACCTTCGTCATATATTGTTATTCATAACTTACTCAGCTGAATAAATCAGTCAGCCACCATGGCTGTTTTAATATAAATTCATTTAGGGATGCAGCAGGGAAAGATCTCTACTACCCACGTACCTGTAGCCAATAGTCCTAACTAAATAACACCGGATAGAAAACTTTTTTCTTAAGTATTATCAAAAGTATCCACGTTTTCTTTTGTCAGCACACCTCAGAGTATTGGAGGTTTCCCATGATCAGGCTTCTCAAGAGTAGGAAACCATTAAACAAAGCTGTTAGAAAGGCTGCCTGGAACTGCTCTGTCCTTCGGGGGCATGCCCAGATTAAAAACCCTGCATGACGAAGGGTAACTGTTTTTCTTACAACACACACACGCCCTCTCTAACAGCAACAAACCATGCACAAGAGCAGGATTTCAAAGCCTGCGCCGGCTGCTCTCCCTCTCCTCCCCTCCCCCAGGTAGGAAACCCTCCGAGGAGCCCTGGATTAGCCTGACATTTGGGGTTAAACCCAGCAGGGTTTCAGGCCAAGGACACTCCGGTGCTGCTCCTGCTGCCGGCTGCCAAGCGGTTCCCCTGAGACCCAGCGGATCTGGGAGGAGACCCGCAGGGGTCAAGGCCCGGCTGGCGGCGGGGGTGTTTCCCGGGAAGCTCCGAATCCAGGGGCGGTGTCTCCCCGCCCGGCCCGGCAGCAGACGGAAGCGGCGGCGGGGACCGCACTGCCGGGGCCGGGCCCCTCTCCCGGTGAGCCGGGCACCCGGGATCCCGCACACGCTACACTACACCCCCCACCCCCCACCCCCGCTATCTGGGCTCCCTCCCGTCCCCGTGCTCACCCCACTCGAGGAAGTCGGAGACGTATCGGTCTCGGCGGAGCGGCGAGTCGCGGCTGCACTCGGCGTAGACGCCGACGAGGAGGTCGAGCAGGGTCTCCACGCTCAGGACGCTGTCGTGCCGCTGCGGCCCCTCCAGCACCAGCTGCTCCAGCCGCTTCAGCCGCACCTTGGCCGACATGGTGCCGCGGCGGCGGGCTCAGGGCAGGGCAGGGCAGGGCCGCTGGGGAAGCGGCGAAGCCGGCGGACGGCAAAGGCCCGGGACGCCGCGTTCAGCCGCGCCGCACCGCCCGCGCCCCGCGCCGCCTTCCGCCCCTCACGGCCGCGCCGGGGCCGAGCGGCTCCTTCCACGGGCTCCGCCTCAGGCCCGGACGGTCCATGGGCCGGACCCGGCCAACTCCCCGGCTCCGGCCTCTCCCCGGCGGCGGGGAAGGGAAGGGAAGAGCAGGGCAGGGCAGAACAGGGCGAGGGAAGGGCAGGGCAGGGCAGGGCAGGGCTGGGCTGCTCCGCTGCCCCTGCCCCAGCGATGCGCGGCCCGGCGGCTCTCACGGCGCAGCCCCGGCGGCACGCGCCACGCCCACCACGCAGCGTCCGCGCGCTCCGACGTGGGCAGGGCCGCGCGAAGCCGCGACGGGAAGATTGGACCGAGCGCCGCGCCGTAGCGGGAAGAGATGGGAGGGAGGAGGAGGAGGAGGAGGAGAAGAAGAAGAAGCGGCTGCCCGCTACCAGCAGCGCATCGGCAGATTCGCCAAATCTGGGGGGCGGGTGGGCGGAGCGAGCTGCGCGTTACCATCCGCACTTTCGTCTCCTGGCAGCCCGGCACCGCCGTGAGCCCCGGGAGGTTTCTGCGGTCCCGGCTGGAGCGGGACCTTCTTTTTCTATGCCTCGGTCACCATTCCCCGCTCTGCAAGCCGGACTTGCCTCAGTGGAGCCCCCAGATGAGACAGAGGGCTGGCAGGGCGCCTGGGAGCTGTGGTTTTCTGCACCTTCCCAAAAGAAGGGGGCTTGGTGTAAGGCACTCAAACTTCCTGCAGTGCTTTTTTTTTTTTTTTTTTTTTTTTTTTTTTTTTTTTTTTTTTTTTTTTTGTAATTGCTGTTGCATTGCAGCTCCCTCTGAGAAGGGCTCTCCCTGAAGGCTGCAGCAGCTGAAGGCGAGGAGCTGAGTGAGGGTGGGAGTTTACATCTCCAGGAATGCAGCCCGTCAGGTCCTGATGCAAAGCTGAACCGGGAAGGATGCCTTCTCCTCACTTGTCTCCCCTGGCATGTAGATGGAGCGCCATGTGCTGCCTGAAAACCCGTGGGGACAGAAAGAGAGGCAGCTGAGTGCTGGCTGTGTCAGGGCTGGGCAGGGGGCTGCACCGGGGTAGCTGCAGTTCCAGGGCTCTGCCTCAGTCAGACCTGACAGTGTCGGTCATCACTGAAAGGTTTGAGTGTTCTCAGTCGTAGCCTTCAGAGCCAATCATTTAATCATAGAATTGGCTGGGTTGGAAGGGACCTCAGAGATCATCAAGTTCAACCCTTGACCACTACCGCTGCAGTTCCCAGACCATGGCACTGAGTGCCACATCCAGTCTCTTTTTAAATATCTCCAGGGATGGAGAATCCACTACTTCCCTGGGCAGCCCATTCCAATGTCTGATCACCCTCTCTGTAAAGAAATTCTTTCTAATATCCAACCTAAACTTCCCCTGGCACAACTTAAAACCATGTCCTCTTGTCTTGTTGAAAGTTGCCTGGGAGAAGAGCCCAACCCCCCCCTGGCTCCAGCCTCCTTTCAGGGAGTTGTAGAGAGCGATGAGGTCTCCCCTGAGCCTCCTCTTCTCCAGGCTGAACACCCCCAGCTCCCTCAGCCTCTCCTCACAGGACTTGTGCTGGATCCCTTCACCAGCCTGGTTGCCCTCCTTTGGACCTGCTCCAGGACCTCAATCTCCTTCCTGACCTGAGGGGCCCAGAACTGGACACAGGACTCGAGCTGTGGCCTCACCAGGGCTGAGTACAGGGGCAGAATCCCTTCCCTGGACCTGCTGGCCACGCTGTTCCTGATCCAGGCCAGGATGCCATTGGCCTTCTTGGCCACCTGGGCACACTGCTGGCTCCTGTTCAGCTTCCTGTCAATCCAATGGTCAGGCCAGACCCAACCACTGCTGTGTACAGGCAGCTGCCCTTCCACAAGGGTCAGGAGCACAACCAGGCAGAGCTACATGGAGTGTTTGTAGCAGCCTGCATTGCTCCCAGCAGAGCAGAGAGGTCCAGCAGATGATTACAGAAATACTTGTTTCTAGGAACCCTTGCTCCTCATACGTGTCTGATAGGTATCTCTTTGACACCAAATACCTGTTATATCTGAGAGCTATTCGGGTCATAATAATACTGTGCTGGGCATTTGGATCTTCTGCCAGGACCAAGAAGGTTTGGACCTGTTAATTCTGAAAAAAAACCAGCTTGATAGAAGATCCTGTGAGTTGTACTTTTATACTGAAAACCTATCATTTTAGGGAAAAAAAAAAAAAAAAAAAGCCACACTGGACTAAAATAGTTTGGTGCATTTATTTTTTTTTCCCTAAATGATTCCTGACTCTTTGTACTTCCTTCTGCAAACATCCACTTAAAAAAATAATTCACAGCATATCTAGAAGTTTTCATTGTTCTCTGTCAGTGTTCCCCCCCCCCCCCCAACTTATTTCACCTGACCTCAGGCTGTTTAATATCATAGATATTTACAGGATCCTTAGCATTTTAAAAAATCCATTTGTATTTCTGGTGCTGTTGCTTTATTTAGAAGGAGAGTTTGATATTTTTCACTTCTTACCATTTTGGAGATACATTTTTGAGCAGCTGATCAGAGTAATAGCTGGAGAGACAGGAGTTTAAAGATCGTGTAACAATATCTTTTCCCCTTCTTATCTGTTCCTGCAGATGGTGGTTATTGCCACCTACTTTAGCAAGGACAACGTGATAAAGGAAACTGCATCTGGATGAAGAAATAGCCATTTTCTACCTACCAATCACTCTACTAATTTCCAGTCTCCTTGGTCTGTTTTACATTAGTAGAATTCAGGGATTTCAAGAGCTATTCCTGACTTACACCAGTCACAGGGAAGGATCAGACCCCATGCTGGGAAAACGACAGATGGGTGACAGATGACATATCCTGCTTTACCAGTGATGGGAGGCTTAGTGTATCAGACCAGCACGTGAAGGATTATTTAGGGGCAATACTGTAGGTATTCCAGACTTAGATGGAAGATTTCAGAAACTAATGCAAAGAGTTAAAAGCTGCCTGTGTATAATAACTATAATATGATATAATAAATATGATTCATATACTATAATTAATGTAATTAATATAATTGATATAATAATACTGGATTTTCACAGCAAGTTTTGCAATTACAAAAAACCTACCTAACTGCAAAGTGGTGTTTGGTATACATACTAAAAATTTTACATAAGCTTGAAAATGTAGCTGAAGGTATTCTGCTTCTGTTACTCGCCTGTGCCAATTCTATATTCTAAAAATAAATGTGATCTGGGTAAAATGAGTTGAATGATCCTTCTTACCGGTTCCTTTTCCTGTGGTATATTTCAGTGGAAAAATACAGCCCTCTTTTTTTTTTTTTTTTTTTTTGTGAGAAAAAATGTAAGCGAATGGGTTCTCACATATATTTCTGTGGAATCTTTGCAGACTCGTGGAACTGAAGGCACAAAGACCATATGGCTACTGAAAAGTTTTCTCAGATCCCATCAACTTAGATCTTCTTTTTTCTGTTGTTTTTGGCTGTGCTCCAAGTAACTTAGTAACTAGTAGGGGGAGAAATTCTGTTACAGAATTTTGATGGCAACAGGAAATAGCTGTGTCACCGCTTTATGACTCCAGGAAAATCCACCCACAGATCATTTTGGAATTGAGGAGAAGAAATACAGAGTATAGACAGAAACTGCAAACATAGCTCTAACAATTAAGACCTCCCTTGCTACCTTGCTTTAAAAAAAAAAAAAAAAAAAAAAAAAAAAAAAGTGAAGACATTGCAAATTTCTACTTTGTCACATGCAGATAGATAATTCGGGGGGGGGGGGGGAGACATAAAAACCATCAATTTGCAATCTTATTTGCTTTTTGGTTTAATTGTTTTTACATTAATAGGCAGGGGGAAGACTGAACAGCTAGAAAACCTAGCTAGAAGATCTAAATATATTTAATTCATTAAGGAAATCAGATTAGATTTCTAACTGAGAGAAGTTGACTAATGTGGAGCAAGGGAGGAGTTTTCTAAGGATTTGGAATGCAAAATATAATTAAATTGAAATCTGGGAAACCTCCTAGTAATGAGTTCCAAAGGTAGAATATAAGAAGGAGTTAAACATGCATAAAAGCAGCCCAACTGGTTTATATCTTCTTGTTATCATAGGCTTTCCTTCCTGGAATTATTTTTTAGGAAGCTATCACCTTTCCAGCTCTGTTTGTATTTGGCAATATCCGAAAAAATTCCTTGTTGCCAAAAGCAGTGTAAATCTACAGCTGTCATCCATACAGGCAGCCAAAAATAGTTTGGGGGGGGGTGGGGGGGGGCTGTCTTTAATGACACTGCATCATGTAAGCCTGAGCACTGAGCTGATATACTCAATATTTAAAAAAACAACAGCTAAGTCACCGTTGATGTGATGTTAGCCAAGGTGGGAAGTTCTCAAAGAAAACAAAGCCTCTGCTCTTTTGGGTGGGTGGGAGATGTTTAAACTCTGCAGCTTTTTAGCCCTGCCTGCTTCAGCTCACTGCTAATGCACTGGCTGAGCAAGGGGCTTCACAAATGCTCCTGTTGTTGCACATGATGATGAGTGAAGTGGGAGAAAAGAAAGAGCAGTTGCTTGTGGAGAAGTGCTGGGGAGGGCTGAGAGTCTGGTGGTTTCCAAATTTCACTAAATGCATTCTCCCACCAATAATGAAGGAGCAGCAAAGCCATTTGGCAGGCTACCTTCTGTTAGGTACCTTCTGCCATTAAGTGAGTTTGTTGGCAGCACTTCTGTTCTGCTCTTGTAAGCATCTAGATTTTAGGGATGGTATAACCCAACATTTTGAGCTGAAGGTGTGGCAAACCAGGATATGAAAAGATTTTACACATGCTGTGTGCCTCCTTAAAGAGAAAAAAAAAAATCTGAGGAAGAAAAAAAAATCATCAGATGTGTTAGTCAAGAATTTTAAGGACTGTCACTTTTGACTGTTTTGCATTGCAGGATTTAAGGAGCAGAGTGCCATCACAGGCAAAGAAACCATGCTAAGCCCTCACTTCTTCCAGTCTAGATGGAGCAGGTTCCCAAATGCACTGTTTTTTTTCCTCAGTGTTTCTTCTTACTCGCAGAGTTTTCTTTCTCAATAATTTATGCTTGTTTATAGTTCACCTGAAAGAAGGGGAGCTGCCTCCCTGCTGCTGTTTCAGGAAACCATCAGTCTTACTGATCAGTGTGTTTCCTGACTACAGGCAGTTTAATACAAGACTGAAATGGATCACATCAAATTAATGGGCTTCCCATTCCAGTCACACTTTGAGAGCAGCATTAACTGAAGTGGGCAGCTGCTTCCATCAAAATCATTATGAGGCCACTTGTGTTTTGGTGGGGTTTTGTTTCCCCCTTTCCACCCTAGAATTAGTCTGAAAATGTCTGAAGTGTAGGGAATGCAGGGTTTAGATGAAGTTGTTGTTGTGGACATCTGGAACAGAATGTCATCACCACATTTAGGCAACACAACAGCTCTATTTTATTTCAGTTCTGGTTTCAAGCCCACAATATCCCAAGGAAAGCGTTGTCTCAATGATCCAGTCTGTTTAGGAACCTGGTACTGTTGAAAGTCTGGCTAAACAAAACATAAAACACCCCTCAGACTCATGCTACTTCAGGGATCTTCAAAGGATTTGAAAGCAGTAGTACAGGGATGCTATTTAAAAAGCCTAATACTTGACAATTACAACATCTTGCAAGTAGCAATACCCTGTCTTGCTCTCTGTACAGCTGCCATTTTGTCATTTAATAGTGTTGTGTCACTCCAACTTCACATCTGCCAGGCTCGGTCTGATCGATCTTTGTACAAAGTGTGAAAAGCATCGTGTTGCTAAAGGCAATTTTTTTGTGCCTGAGTTGATGCTACACTGAGATTATCCAATTTTGTTTTGTTGGTTTTTTTTGTTTTTTTTTGTTTTTTTTTTTTTTTTTCCTAGAGATGCTGGCACTGTGGTTCAGTCCAGCTGACAGTAGAACTGTTCATAGCAGAGAATAAGAGAGGAATAAAACCAGATAGGAAATGTGTCCCTTTTTCTTAGCTAATCTGCAGAATTAGTTCTCTCTCAACCATTCTTGGGCTGCTGAGAGTAGCAGTTACTCATTTTGCATTTTAAATTAGTACTGCTTTTTTTTTTTTTTTTTAATGTCTTCAGAGGAATGATTGGAGATGAAAAATAAAACTTCTCTGGTGTTCTTGGTTGAACCTTTAAAAATCTGTCACTGACTTTAGTAGGAGTGTTCCCATGGAGATAAGCACAACCAAGTCTACCTACAAGGAAAAGAACTAGTCTTCTTTGAATGAAATATTTTTGCATTTTAAGTAATGTTACTTTAATATACACTTCATTCTTCTGTGACAAAGTGCTCTGTGATTTTCAGAGACTGTATAATCAAAATAAAAAGCAAGTTCTATTGTGTTATCTCTCCTAGTTCCCTCTCCACAATGGACAATCTGTAGATAATCATTCTATGGTAATAAGAAGTTGAAATCAGGAAATATTACAGTCTATTTCTAAGATGCAGGCAGAGCATAAATTGCATTCAGGAAAAATACAGTTGTACACTGCCCTAAAAGCAGCAGGAGATACTGTGCAGAAAACACTTTTACTTCTTCAATAATGACAACCTGGAAAATCATCCTCAGCTGATAGGTCTTATAAATTTTGAAAGGCACATGTAGGGCCAAAATGGCTTCAGTGTATTCACAGTATCCTGAGACACTAAAAATAACTGTACCAACTTCAGCATCAAATACCCTGAAAGGCTGCTCCTGATAATTCTCATTTTCTATTCAAAAAAACCTCTTCCAAAAGCAAGATGATTTTTCTGACACTGCAAAAAAGACATTTTGCTCCTATTTGCTCTGGACAAAGATTTTGCCCAAGCTTCAGCCTGATGTTGGCTGCACCATTAAACAGCCAGAGGTGCTCTGTCTGGATTTGCACAAATTCGACTGTCTTTGGTATCCACCTCACCCTGCCTCAGCAAAGCTGCACGGGAGCCCTCCATCTCACACTTTATGCCAGCAATTACTGAGATAATTTGTAACAACATTGACAGCAATTCAGAAGGGACTTGAACTTCACAGCGCTGCAGAGACAAATGAAGGTTGCTCCTGTCTGACTGCCCCTCTCCCAGCCACCACTAATCCCCACTCCTTGGGAAGGATTTGTTGTCCCCTCCCCAGTTCACTGCTGGGACCTGGCTCCCTGTCATCCTCCATGTCAGCCCTCTTCTCTTTGGGACTACTGATAAGCTACTTGTTATCTAGTAGAACATGATGCAGGAGTGCATGGTGGTGCCCACCTGGAATTCCCAGAGCTCTGTGGAGATCTGCTGCCTGTGGGAGTCAAGGGGAAAGGGAGACAAAAAGCCAGGGAGAACCCTGAAAAGCTGGACATGGAGCTGCTAAGGTAGAACTGAATGGCAGCTGGCAGTTCTCCTGGGGCTGCATTCAAAGCCTCTTTCTGAAAGAGCAGCAGTGAGCCTTGCTCTCCAGCTTCTGTGAAGGAGAAGAGGAAAACTGCTGGTTCTGCTTGGGCTGCCAGCTCACTCTGTTGAGCAGCTCTCCACCACTCCTGTCAATAAAAAGCTATCTGCTGTCCCTACACTTTCAATGTGGATTCTTTTTTGCCCTGTATGGTTGTCTCCATACAGTATTAAAATGATCCACGTATTTTAGAGCAACTTGAAGTCCTGCAAATCGAATCTTCAATGAGGTGCCTCAGTTGGGGTTTCAACTTCACAGACCAGAACAAATGCAGTGTTACAGGTGTGGGTACATTCCCACCAACATGGGGGTAGAGTCTGCACCCACTAGTGGGTGTGACAGGGGCAGACATACATTTTAGGGCATCATGTTTTATTAAAGCTCTGTTTTCATTTACCAAAGGCCAGGCAGTGATCACACCTTGGTGCCAAAAGCCTGTAGTCTCAGGTGAGAAGGGCTTCCAGCCAGCAAGCTCCATGGTAAGAGCAGAAAGCTGGGATTCACCAAGCAGCCTTGAGTTCAGAAAGCTTCTTGCCCACCATGAGATACAATGGGAGATGTACAGTGTAAGAGGAGGCAGCTGCTGTGATTATCACCTGATGTTGTGAGTCTGTTAGCTGTGATGGGGAAACAGAGAATCTTCTGGGTGCAAAAATGAAGGTTCTACTGTGGTCATTGCCCCAGGCTGAGTACTCAGGCTGGACATCCTGGAAGACCATGAAATCACAAGTGTTCTTTCTGTGAGGATTAATGATTTAATGGATGCTGCTTCCATTCCTGATGTAAAGCAGGAGGGGGGTAGATCCTCAGCTACAGTAAATTGTCACGACTACATGGGAGTCAATAGCAAATTGAAGACACTCATTATGTCAATAACTAAACTCCCCAGGGCTGATCTTCATCTGGTGGAAATGTTCCTAACTTCATTGAAATCCATTGATGTCCAGCTGACCCTGAGGTTTTGCTATTGATTATTCTGGGAGTAGGACAAGACCTAAATTTAATTTTCTGATGGGCCAGGAACAGGATACATTATTTCAAAGTATCCATCGTTACTGCAATTAATTGGTGCCTGTCCTGGGCAGGGCTGTCTCTTTCAATCATTAAAATGCTGCTTGACAATCTATGATTTGCCCTGCAGATGTGAAAATCTGCACTGGAATAAGATATGTAAAGCAGAAGGGGTTTGACTATTTCAGGTTTCATTTAGGTGTGTAGCCTGAGGTAACATCAAGGTACTACTTAATCATGATAAGATGATTAAGATGCAAATCCACATGCCTAATTTAAATACATTTTTCCTCCAAACCATCCAGCTGGGTGTATTTTCTAAGAGTAAACACAAAGTACTCACAGCAGGCTTCAGCTGAAGCAGACTCTCAGGGACAGCTTCCAAATACAATTACTCACTGTTTTAGTAGAAAGTTGATGTGATGCTTTTAGAAGTGCTGGGAGTCCAGGTGTTACACATGATCCTCACCTGGAGCTGGTTGCCCAGGACTGTGGGCAATGTCTCCAGGGATGAGAGAGTATCTCTAGGGGTGGAGGCTCCACAGTTTCTCTGGGCAACCTGTGCCAATGCTTGCTTACCCTCGCAGAGAAATGTTTCCTGATGCTGAAATGGAAACTCACTTATTTCAACTTGTTTCCGTTACCTCTTGTGTGAGAAGAGCCTGGCTCCATCCACTTTGCACTCTCCCTTCAGGTATTTATATACATTGATAAGATCCTCCCAAGACTTCTCCAGGCTGAACAGTCCCAGCTCTCTCACCCAGTACTTCTAGCAGAGATGCTCTAGTCCTTTAATCATCATTGTGGCCCTTCTACTGGACTCCCTCCACTATGTCCATGTCTGTCTGGTAGTGAGGAGCCCAGAACTGGACAGAGTGCCCCAGGTAAGCCCTCACCAGCACTCAGTAGAGGGGAAGCATCACCTCCCTCCACTTGCTGGCAGCACTCCTTCTAATGCAGCCCAGGATACCTTTGGCCTTCTTTGTCACACAGACACAGTTCTGGCTTACCTAACTGCTGTATTTTCTGAGGGGAAAAGGCTTTGTGCAGGGGTGGAAGTGTATCACTTGCTGGAGCCAAGCCTCACAGTTGGAAAACCTGCGGAGACACTGCTCAGCAGGGCTGGTGTGGTCTCTCCTCTGAACACAGTGATGAGTCCTCTAAGTTAACTGATGTATCTACCTTATCAAGTCCTCACTGTCATGTCCATCTGTCCATCTTACTCTGAAACTATCTGGTGTATTATTACTGAGAAACCCTCCTTGAGGAGCAGCCTCTGCTAAGCAAGGTGAGGTGCAGCTCCCATTGTGGGATCCTGCTGGTCTCCTAGCAAAGCATGAGGATGGCATTGGTTGGTGGCTCACATGGGGCAGCAACCCAAACTCTGAGCCATGCTGAACCCTTGGTGGACATCTATCCCAGACTTTTGACCCTGATGTTTCTAGGCAGACTCATGTGTCTAAGACACCTTGTAGCAGCTCCTGACTTGCTGAGGTGCAGCCTGGTCAGATTTGCCATCATCCCTCTGGCTTTGTCAATGTTGCTGTGACTGTCTGTCCTGTCTGGGTGGGACAGGCTGTGCCATGATAGAGCAGCTGGCATGCAGTCTCCATTCTCTGCAGCTCAGGTGAAGCCCAGATGTCTTGCAAGTTAACAGCTTGTCCTGCTCTGCCCACACCTCTTCCTGCCTCCTGCGTTTCCTGAGGCTTCAGAGAAGGTTTGCTTCATTTTCACTACCTTGAGGCAGGTCTGTGGGTCTCATTCATCCCAAAGTATGAGCTCTAATGGTGTTTTAATTGCCTTCTCTAGTTAGCATATGACCATGCAGAAGGGCTTTTGTATTTCCGTGAGCACACAGCTAAACCTTTAGTGGTTTCACTTGCAGGCTCTTTCCCCCATCCTGCTGAAGGAGAGTGAGCAGATTAAGCAGTCTGATCCTTTAGACTGCAGGCTGGGCATATGCTTAATACCTCTTTTCTGCAAAGGCCCTGATTTGTAAGAAACTCAAATACACCTCAGGAAAACACTATCTACCACATTTGCAAATGACTGACGGTGGAAAAAGGACCAGCAAAGTGGAACATGAATGTTTTGATCTTACTCAGTTCAGCCCACCTCTAAATACAGCATTGCAACCAGAAGAATAATACAGCCCTGCAAAAGCTGTAAGAGCTGGAAGTCTGTTTTAAAAATGAGCAAACACACTCTTTTGTAGAAGAAGCAAGCCAGCTAGATATGCCGTGTGAGCATGTATTATGATGAGCTTGGGTTATTAGTAGTCACCGGTTTGGAAGCCCTTGGTGAATAAATTTGCTGTCTCAGGATAAAAAAGAGAGCATGGTATCTGCTTCGTCAGTAGTCACTGCAGAAGCAATGAAACAACAGGAACAGTTCATGAAGAACTCTACTGATATGTACTGCTTTTCTCAAGTTTGTCATAAGAAGTGAGTGAGAGAACTACAGTGCTGAAACAGGGGAAGAAACCAATTGCATAAAGTCTATGCAAAAATAAAAAGAGAAAAAAAATTAAAGAGAGCCTGTGTGTTATGAATAGTTCTAAGGGAAAGAGATCAGCTAACTGTGCCATGCTTGAAGTGTGCCTGTATAGAACTCCTGAGAGCAGTCACTGTCAATCATGTCAATGAGTTAAAAGTATTGACCTAAGATGGAGAGGGTTCATGAGCAGCAGAACTAAGGAACTGTTTTCCAGTGGCTCTGTGCTCTGTGCACCAATGCTCATTCTTCCCCTTGTCCTCTGTATTGTCTCCACAGCATCTTCCCCAGGTCTGCCCCATCCAGCACTCCATACCAGTACCTGCCATTCCTTCCCATGTTCCCGTGCCTTTATCCTCCAGCCCCGCAATATGCCAAAGAGTTTACCTCTCCTTTTTGGCTAATCACAGCATTTACAGTCCCTGCCTTGCTTTCCACCTACCTCCTGTGGGCTCTCAATCAAGTGCTGTGAGCATCCTGGGTGTGTTTGTTGCCAGACCTGGTAGATGGGGGCTGAAGTCAGTCTTGTCTTTCTGGGAGGGTACAAACACAGTGTCTCTTTCCTCTATTAAATCACCCATTTGCACAGAACTTGCAGGCAGACAGCGTCTCTGCTGTTTCTGTACTTTTTTCCAAATTTGGTAGAAATTGAGTTCAGTGGTTGCTGGTGTAGGGGCAACTACAGACACATAACCAGGAGACAGACTGCTAAGGAAATCAGGAATGACCAGAACACCAGGTGCCTGAGGAGCTCTGACTGTGACTTGTAAGAAACCCAATAGTAGAAATACCTGCATGATGAAGCAGCAGATTAAGAACAGCCATAGAAATACAGATAAAAACAGCCATAAGTTTTGAGGAACACAGATCTGGATGGACGTCACAGAAATACTAAGAAAAGTTTGAAGTTTCAACTGAGTGTTGTATGAGAGCTTTGAAAGATGTTGGTATCTACAAAATGTACACAACACTGGGAAGATGATGCAAAAGCATCTGAGGATTAACATGGAAGATTGTTTGCATTCAAAATCCAACTCAGCCTCTTGCAGAGGGATATGATATTGCTGAGAATGGGTTACAAAGAGGTGACAGGATGAAGCAAAAGATATTTCTTTTGCAGCTTGCCAGACACAACGAGGCAGAATAGAAGTCCTAACAGCATGTGAGCATTTTACAAAAGTGGCAGTGGAGAGAAGATAGCAAGTGGGAGTGAGTCTGATAAAGAACAAAAAGGGGAGATTTTAGTTCTAAAGAATTCAATTGCAGAAAGCCAGAGGAACACTTTAATGAGCTCCTCAGTAGAGAGGGCAAAGGTGAAGGGTAAGTGGCAGTTCTCCAGAGAGCTGAGCTGTTTGCAGCAGAAATTTTGAAAAATAAATAAATTTTTAAAAAGATGCAAAAGATGCTTGGAAAATCTTCCTGCTGAATTACTAAAACATGGGTGGTGGAGATAAGATGAAAGCCTTTATAAGCTGTTTTTATTGGCTTGGAGATTTTAAACAATAATGGAAGGGTTGACTGTGACCTAGATTGCGTGGCTGGTTTGGAGAAAGAAGAAAATGAGTGTCAGAATGTCAGAAACTGCTCTTCGAGACCTGTGAAATCTGACTGTGACATCTGGGAGAGATAGACTCCTGTACCAGAGATGTAGTCAGGCTTTTCCAAACACAGGACTCAAGAAAAGGTTTGCTACTAGCAGTCTTAAAACCTTTCAGTCAGTGCTCATCAGAATGCACAGGTCTCTGAGTTCAGGCCAGGCAGACACAGAGACACAAGCCCAGGCTCTGTTTCTAATGTATCCTCTTGTGTCTGTTTCTGGATGGCCTCTGAGCTGCTTCTCTTTCTCTTAACACTTGTCATTCAGCTTCAAACACTACCCAGACAAAACCACGCTCTCCAAAACAGTCGAATTCCTGAGCAGCCTCCCCTATGTGAAACACATGTTTATTGTGTCTTAAAGATCCCTTAAATAGAAGAGCAGCATAGAAATGTACCATAGCTCACAGGATTTAACCCAGTCCTAAATCAGTATTTATGAAGGTATTGTGGTGGTTTTTTTTTTCATACTATAATCTCAGCAAAATGCACCTACCACAGACCATATGGTGCAGATTCTGTATTCAGTACCATCAGCCACAGTGTAGTTTCTCCCCAGTTTTATTGGAGCTACATACAATGCTGATGAGCTCAAAAGTTTTCTGAATAGGACTCCCAAATACTTGGCAGTGTATTGCATGACAGTGCTATTTGCAGCTTGGCCCTACTCCCTGATTTATTGTTTCACATTAGTCATCAACATTAAAGCCCATCTCTCCTTTATTGGCTTTGGGTTGGAGACTGATGCCCTGATTCCCTTTGAGAAGCACTAACAGATAATCCCACTGACAATCAAGGATCTCCAGTTCAGTTTGCAGAGCAGGTGGTTATGAAACTGTCATTTGCTTGTACATGAAGTATAACCATGTAAAATAAAAAAACCCAGCATGTAATTTCCATAGTCACCTTTCAGAGTACAGCATACAGTATTGCACACAGACCAGCTCCCCTCCTGCTTATTAAAATCCACTGCTGTCTTAACCTGCAAATTTTGGTAACTAATAGTTTATATCTCAACCTAGTAATTTAAAAATACAAGATGTTACAGATAATTAACATCTTAAAATAAAAAGCTTGCTGGTTTGTTCATGTCCTCGCCTCCTCTCATAAGCTGCTTTTAAGCCAGTTGTCTATCTAACCAGGTGCTTTATTGCATTATCATACCACAACCAATAGTTAATTAATCTTTACCTTTTATCTTTATGAAGTGCTTTTAAAAAATATTGGCACAAAATATCCCCTCTATTTTCCCTTACTAACATCTCACTAACATCTTTGAAACATTGCAGAGAATTAGTTATGCAAGACTTCTCATCATTGCAAATAAAGCACCGAAGTGCTTATTTACCAAGCCCTGTCTCAAATAGATTACTACTTCAGCAGCAATAATATTTTCTTCTTAATACATGTCCGTTTTGGGTTGTTTCCCCCTCTATGTTTGACTGCATTTTTCTTCTGGGGATATTAGGTCACACTGAGAGGTTTAGTTCAAGTATTTTTGAACTCTGCAAATTCTACACTGACTCTCCTCTAATTGCCTCTGGTGTCTTTCACCTTTTTGCAGGGTTGGCTGGCAAGTTCGACCAGCTCTGCATTCCCAAGGTAGGGAAAAGCCAACAGTTTTCTGCAGCTTCTGTAATCATTCTCTCAGCAGAGCTGCTGTAAGGCTGAGGAACAACCATCTTTGGCCTGGCAGCATAACGTTGCTTAAGCACACTGTATGGATAATTTAACTCCTATGGCATATGGTGCAAAATATGTGCCAGCAAATCACTTCCAAATGCTGTGGTCCTTAAGGTCCTGAGATGCCTCGTTCAGCAGCCCAAACTGTGGCAAGCACACTGCTATGTCCTGTGGCATCCTCCTCTTCCCTGACTTTTGTCCACTTCAGCAGAAGAAAAACAGTAGCAGAAGATTGACTGCAAAATACTTACCACTTTTCAACACAGATTTATTTTAAAATTACATTTGCCCTTTATCTTTTCTCATGCCTGTACTAGTCATGTCAATAGTTATCAGGTAGGGAAAGGAAAGAAATACAAGACTAGATAACTCAACAAACAAACATGTGATGGGCTAATTTTTGCTGAAGTTTTTCCAATTTGCAATGATTCAACAGCTGCTGCCACAGAATATTTGATTTTTTTTTTTTTTTTTCCTGAGGGTGGAATAAATAAGGTGCTATTAACACTCAGGGCAAAAACAAAACCAACCCAAAACAAACAAACAAAAAATCCCAAAAAACAAAACAAAAAAAAAACCCCAAAACCAAAACCAACAAAAATCCAGGGATGTTCTTCAGCTTGGTAATGAAAGTGGCAGTTTATTGCTCCAACAAAACCAATGTATCTCAGAAAGCAGCAAGTACAATTAATTCACACTTGAACTGACATGAGTGACCAAAGAGACAGAGTGATCTGAACTGCAAAGCAAAAACAACCTCATTCTTGCTTTTAGGACACTACAAGGTGAAAGAAGTGCCCTGAAATGGCTTTAATACCCAGGACAGAGCCAGGCTTGCCCAGCAGCCACCTGTGGCTCCCTGCAGGGGTGCAGTGCCCATGGGCTCACCCTTCACTTTGGTGCTACCACTCCCACTCTGCTCTCTCAGAGCTGGCCAGGCTCCATCACAGCCACTAAAGCAGCAACCCCTTTCTCTCCAGAATGCTGGCACACCGTGCCACGTGGCCAGGCTAAGATACCAGCACCAGTGTGGCTGGCAGTGCTTGCCCTCTGGCAGTGGCATCCGTGCTGGTGTTCCCAGGAGCCTCTCCCAGCAGGAGCAGAAGGTGCCAGCCCATCGCTGGCTGTCACTCTCCACATTGCCACAGTGGTTTGGTGCTGCTGGGAACAACTCAGTCCCCACAGAGCCCAGCTCCATGTCCTCACTGATGCCAACCAGTGCATCCTCCATCCCTACTCTATTCTTTCCACTTGGATGCCTTTTGTTTCAGTTTGAGGAGCACAGCAAAGGAAATCAAAGTCAATAGAAGGGAGGGAGGTTGGTCTGAGGTCCCTGTAACACAGTGGTCTGCCATGTGATGGCTGTAGCCAGCAAGAGCAATGGTTCACAGCTCTGCTCCCTCCTAGGAGCAAACCAGGTGTAAAGGGGAGATGCTAGCAAGAGCAGGCACAGCCCAGCACAGGTCCTTGAGAGCCTGGCTGTAACTCAGGCAGTAGGTAGTTTTTTCCAGTCTGAGGTGAGATGGGCATCTGTGGACAAGGGAGATGGGATGGGCCAGGTCACTCCACAGCCAACGTGAGGGCTTGTGCCTGTGTATGGGAAGGGACAGCAGTCAGTGGGTGTAGAAATGGAGGAGTATGTGTGCATATAGCACAGCTGTGCCTGGTGGAGCCTGGGCCGAACCCCAACTGCAGCCTCGGTCTCCTGAGATTCTCTGCTGGGGAGAGACAGGCTCCTCTGGGGCTCACTCAGAGCAGAAATCCAATTTGAATGGCCAGATGTGCCCTCTGTTTGTCCTTCTCTTTGAGCATAAAGGAATCCAGCTTCCTCTGAGCGTGTGGTGTGTGTGTGTGTATGTGTGTGTGCATGACACAGGTAAACCAGCCTCAACAAATGCTCAGAAACTTTTCAAACATTAATCTGTGTGGTCAAAATCTGGAAGTAGACTCAGAAATACATAGGAAAAAACCCCACAGATGTACAAAGAAAATAGCTAGTCAAGAAAATTACAGATGGGAGCAGTTATGTATTAAATGTAATTTAAAGGTGTGATGGTTTTACTTAAGGGCCAGCAATTTGTTGTTATGCTGCAACAGTCCCAGTGACAGAGCACATGAGAGATGCTGCCAGTGTGCACATTTGATGCAGCTGAATACAGGTGGAGTAAAAGAGAGAAAAAAAGAGAAAGAAGGGTTTAACCCTCAGATTGTGGTTCAACAGTAGCAGACCTCCACCCTCTGCTCAGCCCTGCAAGGGCCTAGGGGCATGGTACAGTCCCTGCAGCCTGGCTAGTGCCATTATGTGCAGTTCCTCCATCCATTTCATGGTGGTACCCTGCAGGAAAGGGAGCAGAAGGGGCAGAAGCCACTGTTGTGTCTCAGGGCCAGGTGGGAAGTGAAGCAGGGGCAGGGAGATACCTGCAGAAGCACTGCTGCTGGAGGACATGTGTCCTGGATCTCCAGGCTTGGCAGGGTGGTTTCATAAAGAAGTGAGGCAAGAGGCATAAGAAAATATTCAGGTTTTTTCCCCCTCGGTGACAGGGAACAATTTGTGATTAAACTGAAAGAATTCTTTCATAGCAATTGGAGTGACAATTAGTGACAATGGCAGGCAGCTGTTGTACTGTGACCACAGCTTATTAAGCTAATCATAATTGTCTCCCTGTTACCTTGTGCTCCTCCCTGTCTGTATGGGGCATCCATCTGTTGTCACTTGTTCTGTAATTAAACCGGAAGCTCTTTGGGGCAGGGACCATCTTTTCATTATGTCTTGCACAAGGGGGTCCCAATCAGAGCCTCTAGCTGCTACTCTGGTGCAAATAAAGAGGCAATAAATAAGGGAAAATACACTACTTCTCTTTGATTTGAATACCAGTTACAGCTTAGAAAGCATTACTGCTAATGAGACGTAGGTTGTGAGAGGGAAATGTGCTTCAGAGAGAAGCATGTACTTTGCTCCTGGCTAAGAATCAAGGGTCGTGGTGAGACTGACCCTCCTGCAACTGGCATGTGTGAGCTCTGGTGTCCCAAGAGCAAAGGCTTCTCCTTCAGCCAAGCACTCAGCTGCTGGTGGAGGAAGCATCAGTGAATTTGCCCCAGGTTGCTTATCCCCTGAGCCAGGGGTGGCCCCAGTCATCTGGGAGAATACAGGAACTAAGTGTCCCTCACAGCCCTGCTTGTCAGAGCTATACCCTGTGCAAGCTGCTGGATGCTCCTGGGGTTTGTGCTCAGGGTACCCTGTGTGCTACTCTGTGTGTCTGTGTGTGTCTGTGTCTGTGTGTCTGTGTCTGTGTGTCTGTGTACCTGTGGGCAGGAGGCAGAGGGAGGACCTGGCATGGGGCATCCTGCAGCTGGGGAAGTGCAGAGCATGGCACTGAGGCGGAAAATCACAGAATCATTGAGTCTGGAAAAGACCTCTGAGATCATCAAGTCCAGCCTATGACCTAACACCACCACATTGGCTAGACCATGGCACTAAGTGCCACATCCAACCTTTCCTTAAACACCTGGCAGGGACAGTGGCTCCACCACTTCCCTGGGCAGCCCATTCCAATGTCTGATCACCCTTTCCATGAGGAAGTGCTTCCTGATATCCAACATAAATATCCCTTGGTGCAGCTTCAGGCCATGTTCTCTCATCCTGTCACTGGATGACTGGGAGAAGAGCCTGAACCCTACCTGACTACAGCCTCCCTTCAGGTAGCTATAGAGAGTGGTAAAGTCCCTGCTGAGTCTCCTCTTCCCCAGGCTAAACAACCCCTCATCCCCTCTTTATAAGTCTTTGCCCCTAGTCCCTTCACCAGCCTCACTGTTCTCTGGACCTGCTCCAGAACTGTACACAGTACCTGAGGTGAGGCCTCACCAGTGCTGAGTACAGGGGGAGAATTACATCCCTGGTCCTGCTGGCCACACTATTCCTGATACAAGCCAAGAGGCCTTCCAGGCCACCTGGGCACACTGCTGGCTCATGTTCAATTGGCTGTCAACCAGCACAAAGGCTAGAGAGACCAGCCCAGGGAGCCTGTGCCAAGAGCAGGGCTGCTGCTCCCACTCAGGATGGCACATGGACAGCAGCTGGACCCTCTCCTCCATTGGGGTCACCAGACCCAGGGCAGGAGACCAGGAGCCTTAGCATCAGGTCAAAACAGGGGAAAAAAAAACCCTGTAAATCAGGCCCACAGTGCAGTCCTGCAATCAGTGACATATCTTTCTAAAGGACCATTCACAGGTCCCTCTCACCGTATATTATCTTATGGCTTTTAAGGGTTGGACTTGATGATCTCAGAGATCCCTTCCAACCTGGATGATTCTGTGATTCTGTGCTGCATTTGTAATCTGCTTCAGAGGCAGTAAACAAAAGCCCACACTAGCAGTTCATCCTTCACCAGGCATCAAGCTTTGGATGTGTCAGTACTCATATTTTATTTGAAGCTCCAGGAGGCTGAGAGTTTGCTGCAATTAGCACTTCAGGGAAAGCCCTATGGGGCCAGGACCCATCTTTCTCCAGCATGGTTTCGAGGTCCAGCAAGAAGGTGCCCCACATCTGGCAGGCACAGCAGCACCCATGTACGGCTCCTGGTGCTGCCATCAGCCCCTGCAGCATCCCCTCTGAAAACAGCATCCCCTCTGGTGCTGCCTTTGTGATCACTCCTGCTCCCTGCAAACTAGCCGGGAAAAAATTTCCCTGCTCCCGAAAGAGAATATTGCCAACCCGCCCCACGAGCACTGCGCATGGTATGAATATTAATACTGAAGGCTTGGTGGAAAAAAACACCAACAACCTGAGTGCCCTCTAGTGACATGAGATCCAATCTATGCCAGGCTCTGGGGGGAACAGTGGATTTGGGGCATGGGGGTCTGGCTGAGGGGCAAGGCTGGGAGCCAAGGGAGGCCTCAAGAGGCGTTTTGGGAGAGAGGCATTTGCAAGGTTGAGGATTTATAAAAATAACCTGTGGCTTTGCCCCCGTAGCCTGCTGGAAACCTCGGCAGTCCACAGCAGCCGTGCATCCTGTACATGCGAGCTAACCATCAAAAAAGCCCCCGCTAAGACATTGGAACCATCCCTGACCTGGATTGTCCCAGCTGCCCTGGCTCAGCGGCAGCAGCCCTATTAGCCAGCTCCTCCGATTCTTCAGCTTTTTCCTGCCTTGAATTCATACTCCCCAGTGACACAATATTTTCCATGGAAACCAGTGATAAAGTCACAGACAAATGTTCCTCGCCAATCTGTCATCAGCTGCCCTTTCAAATACACGAGGCAAGAGCGGCAGCCAGTGGCACCTCCGGGCACACCGCTCCCGCTGCCCCCAGCCAGACCCCCCCTGCTCCCAGCCAGACCCCCCTGTCCCCAGCCAGACCCCTCTGCTCCCAGCCAGACCCCCTTGTCCCCAGCCAGACCCCTCTGCTCCCAGCCAGACCCCCCTTGTCCCCAGCCAGACCCCTCTGCTCCCAGCCAGACCCCCCTTGTCCCCAGCCAGAACCCTCTGCTCCCAGCCAGACCCCCTTGTCCCCAGCCAGACCCCTCTGCTCCCAGCCAGACCCCCCCTGTCCCCAGCCAGACCCCCCTTGTCCCCAGCCAGACCCCCCTGTCCGCAGCCCGGGCAACTCTCTGCTCCCTCCCTGCAGTCCTGCACTCCTCCAGAGAGAAGAAATCTCTGCTTTTCCAGCTCTCCACTGCATGTTATCTGTCCCAGGAGAATCCCTAGTTTTTATCAGGATTTTGTGTCTCTCCAGTCATGTTGTTCCAACTGCGGCAGGCTTGGGTAGGAGCCTGCCTGTTCCTTGCCTTCCTGGTGGGTAATTCATCTACTGGGGTAAGTCAAGTGAGGAGATGAACAGCTGAGCAAATTGCCAGTGTCCTCAGCTGGCAGCCCTTTGCTCTGCTTGCAGGCTGGACTAGTGCTGCCATTGCTAAGATGAGTCAATTAAAATATATCTGCCAATATATCTTCCTGATCCAATGTGCTTGCTTGGAATAGAGAGAGGCTCTCCTACAATAATGCAAATTATCATCGTAAGTCAAATAACAATATTAAATAGCTAGGGTGATAATGCTGATTGTAATTACTATGTATTTTATGGCAAAGCAAGACAAGAATGAATTACTGCTGAGCTGATCTTGTAAACTGTCCTTGGCTGAAGCTGTAGTCCCAACACACAGCCCTGAGTGGCAGCAGCAGGATGGGGACATTCAAATTAGCCACATACAGTTCTTTGGGAGAGTTGACGGGTTGTGACCTGCTCAGGCAGTGATACTGAGTTGTCTAATGTACTTCTAGTACCCTAATGGTTCTCCACATTTTATTAAAAAAAAAAGGACCCTAAAATAAGCAAGAACAGAGTGGATTATTACTTGGCTTTAGCTTGCTGAAGCATGAGGCTTTTAATATGCGTGACCAGTTTGCAGAGCCTTTTCTTTCCCATTGCTCTTTTGCAAAGCATTTAAACATATTGACTTGGAACCATCAAGCAAAACCCCAAACATTAATTCCAGACAAAAAGCTTCTTTTTTTCCCTGGAAACTCTGGTTGAGAAGATGTAGCCATTAGATGCACTTGATTTATAAAAGAGCATCCGTGCAGTTCTGACCCCTTGAATATTGCAGCTGCATTGTGAATAAGATTTTCTATGCCCTGACTGCCCGTGAGAGGAGGGGATGTGACTGCTGCAAGGGCTGGGTCTCCAGTGCAAGTCTCTCTGGGGTCAGGAGCAGCAGGCCTGTCACTTCCCAGGGGAAGCAGGGACTGCACAGCAATGCTTTCTGCCTTTCAGCTACTGCCAGCTGCAGCCTATGTTGCACTGCAGAGGGGAATGGGCAATCTTTACAGCATGTCTGTGCCCATAAACTATCTCATAAATCACCCCAGCAGCAGCCCAAGGAGGTGACAGAAGCTTGTGGTAGTATTTATACATCATTTCCATCCAGAACCCTCTTTCCCAAGGGCTGTTTTCCACACCCTTAAATCCAAACCTTGTGGCCTTTACACCAGCTTGCTCAGTGCAGTGTTCACTCTGTGCCTGCTGATTGCCCTTGCCTGCTGCAGAACCTGCTGACTGCAGTGGGAAGCTGTGACTGTGCTCTCTAACCATGATGGATATTGCAAGGCCAGCTCTGCATTGTAACCACAACAGGAGAAGCAGCCATACCCACAAGGCTTCTGGCTGCTTTCTGCCTGCCAGATGTTATGTCTTTCCTGGATGCTTCTTGCTTCTTAATGGTTATGGAAAGAGATGAATGAATCAAGAAATAAGATGCCACAGTGCTGACTGTGACTAGACTTCTCCAGCCTGACTAAATGCAAATGCCCTCCTAAGTCAGTGGCCTGTGAGTCTCTGGGGAATTAGTCAGAGTTCCCAGCACTCAGGATTGCTGCAGATGAAGACACGGGGCCACTCTTGGTTTCATGCAAGCTGACGTGTGAGCACATGCCCCTGGCACAGGCACGAGCAGAGCATCCAGCTTGCAGCCACTGGCTCTTCTAAGTAGCCCCGAGTCTATAGCTTCAACACTCCAGCTTTGGACTTACCACCAAAGATGCAGGATGAAATACTTTACTTTACCCTTACCTCCCCCTTGGAAACTATTAATGAAAAGTAATGAGCAAGAGGAGGGAAAAATAACTTTTGTGCTGCATCTTAAGATTGCCATGCCATCAAGACCATGTAATTCAGAATTTTGCCATTCAGAAGCCTTTACCCAACCAGACCCCAGACACTAGCTTGAAATCATGCACCCTGCTGTGTTCCCCCTCAGACACTTTGCTTCTACCATGTAGGCAATATTAGTGTTTGATTTGTGGTCTTCTACCATTTGCAGTTTCCTTCTGCTTCCCCCCTTAGCAGCCACTAGAAAACTCTCCCCAAATCTGTCTGCTGACTGCACTAGTCTCTTTTGTTAAGTCCTCTCCAAAATTTTCTAACAGAGGTTTTGAGGCTAACCAAGAGAAGTGGAGAGTTTAACTACGGTCAGCAAAGGGGCTGGCTTTGCTGCTACCTTCTGCTTTTGTGGCCACATTGAAGTCCCCTGTCTTCCACCATGAAGACCCTAAGGGAGGAGGGGACCATCCCTGGGATATGCTTGCACAGCATCTCAGCCCACACAACCCACTAAGGACACCACCAAGGCAGAGTGAGGGGAGTGGCATGTGCACCCAACAGAGGAGAGTGCACCCACCAAGGAGAGTTCAGCACAGCAGTCTGACACAACCATCAGCAAATTCCCAGAGCTGCAGGAGGAGGGAAGAATGTGCTTGTGTTTCCCCAGAGTACTTGCTGGTTGCCTCTTCTGGACACAGGCTAGAGAGGCCTTACTTGGGACACTCTGTGTAACAGTAAGTGGAAAAATAAACAGAAATAAAACCCAAACCTGCCTTTGAAAAAGGATCAGTGCTACAGTGGTGAATAAAAGTAATTAATATTTTCTACTTGAGGCTTTAAGCATCTGATGAGGAATGAGTAGTCTGACTTCCCAAATGAGAAGTGACTGAACTGTCTACCTGCCTTCACCTTTGACTTTGATGTGCAGATTTAAAACCTCCAGACTTCACACACTTAAGGAAACAGCACAAAGATGCCAAGGCCTCCTTAGGACAGTTATGGTGCTGCTATCCCTTCCTTGCCCTGCCCTCTGCCCTTTTATCCACTGATCAAACATCTGATTTCAAAGAGGCTGATCCTGGGGTAAACTCTATGTCTTCATTCATTTCTATTAATACATCAAGAGAGCTTCTGGTCCCCTGAAATAGAAGTGGATCCAACAGCAAAGGAATCAAAAGGCAGAACCCAGCTCTGGCTGCAGCCATTCCCCAGCCAGGAGACAAACACCCAGCCCCTCACTGCTGCTCCTGGGCAATAAATACTTCCAGCTGAAGACAAAGGAGAAGGGGAGAGGCAGTGGGAGAGCTTGTGCTAGTTTAGTTAGCAGCACATTCCCAACCTGAAAGGCATCAGACAGCCAAGCCATGGGCCAGCATTTTCCCTCTGATACAATAATGAGGTTGAGGAGTGGATTGCAGGCTGCCAGGATGGAGATGGCAGCAATATGAGCAGCTACTCTCTCTGGCACACACTGACAAACCAATATCACATGCCTGCCCCTCTGCCCGTGCCACACAAGAAGGCAGAGGGGTTGGTGACCAGCAGGAGTCAGGGCAAGAAAAGGGCGTTGCTGGCAGCTGGTGGCCTTGCAAGGGGTTGTGCCTCAGTGCATTCACTTTGGGAAATCTGGTGGGTGGGTTCAGATGGAGCTGAGCTGATGCTTTAAGGTAGTAGCCTGTGTCTCTCCCAACAGGGCCAACTCTGAGCTGAAGCCTCTGCCAACAGTGCTGAAAACAAGCCCCACACCAATGTCAGTGACAGCCAGAGCAGGCTCCTCATTCCCACCTCATGACATCTCTCATCACATCCCATCTCTCACGAGAGATGAGAGACATTCCACCTCTGCTCAAAGAGGAAAGAGTTTTCACTGTCATGGCACTGGCTGTGGTCAGTGGGCAGTGTGGGTACTGGCTGGTGCTGAGGTGGCTTGAGGTCAGTTCTGATGGTGCTGGTGGGAGCTTTCAAAGTATCTGATGGAGAAAAGGGCTAACACTAAGCAAGAGGAAAAAAAAAGGCTGAGTCATTCTGTTCACCTCTCAACATCCTGTACTTCTTCAGGCTTTCACTGTTCATTGGGGTTGCTGGAAAGGCATGTTTATCCTGCCTTCAGGATGGCACCTTGCATCTTGTCTCCTTTCAACTGACAGAACAAGAGGCCAAGGCTGGGTGTGAGGTGTCTTGCTAAAGATGTCAGCTTTCTGTCAAGAGGGAGCATGGGGGTCAAGAGGAAAGGAAGGCAGAAGTGAATCTAAGAGAAGGAAGACAGAAACTCAGGAGAGAGAGGGGAGGAATAGGTAGAGTTGCAGGGACAGACAAACGAAAGCCAGACTGAAGGAAGAGACTTACAGCAGGTAAATATTTATATTACTTTGACTTCCAAAGATTTCAAGCCATCTTCCTACTGACTCATGGTTCTGGACATGCTTTAAACAACTGCCTGACCTTCCTCCTTTGCCCTCTGACTTGTTTTCTGCTGCAGCCAGCTGGTCTTCTGTCTTGCCCTCCATTTTGTTGCTGGCTACTTCTTTCAGATCCTGGCAACAGTACTTCACTAAATAAAATATATGGGTTTCCTCTCTCCAGGGGAAACCTTGCTTCTTCACTGAATGCCTGGCGTGCTGAAGCAGAACCAGGCTGGGGCTTCCACTATTGTCTTTTCAATGGTTTATGAGTGAGGTCGACACAAAGGCATTTCTAGACAGATCATATGCAGTCAGTGTTGCTGAGATCTGAATGAGCAGACTGAAGAAAGACCAAATACCAGTCAAAGCAACACCTGTATCCTCTGTCAGCTGTCAACTACCTTTAATCTAATATTCAAGTTCCAACTTGATGGAGAATCCACCAGTCTGAATAACAGCATTCAGAAATAGCTTTTCTTTGTTTTCCAAAGTCTAATGCAAGGAAATCCTTGCTAGATTTTCCAAGCAAGTGACATGTAAACAGTGATTCTTTCAGGAAAAGAATATGTGTTTTCCACTTCACGTTCAGCTTTTGTACCATGAGGCAAAAGACCTCTCAGATGGATCTGGGGCATGGAAGACCCAGCTTTGGCCATGGATGCTCCTCCTTGCTTATTGCACCAAGGTACCCAAAGAAACCTGAGAGAAGGTGAGAAGGGCAAGGGCAAGGCAGAAGCATCACCAAATGGTATTGTTCTCCATAATTTTACAGTAGTCAGAGATTTATATTTCTGAATAAAGCACATCAGACATATTGGATGGCTCAGTGGTTGTTCTACACCAAAACTCTTTCTAGCTCCCCTTTCACATATTGTCACTAGGTCTTGTGGATTATCTCACAAGTGGAAAATGAAGTGTAAGTGAAGTAAATTGTCCTGGAGGCAGCTGCAGACTCATGGGTTTTTAATGTGTAAAACACTAGCCAGCATAATTTCAGATATCAGATGCCATTTGCCAAAGGTTTATTTTACAAGTTCCATATACTGCTTTTATTATTCATATTGTTACCAGGCCTTAGATTCATATAGAAAACAGGATCTCTTTGAATCTGACACCCAGCCAGAAGAGAATAAGAAATTGTCCTGCACTTGGGACTTGAGTTTGAAATATAGAGGACAGATGAAGGAGGGAAAGAAAAGCATGGGTAGGTTCAGTCATTTGTGCAAGTTGATGAAGCAAAGCAACAGCCCCTAATTTACAGCCCACAGCTGCAGGCATGTCCTGAGCCTCACATCAGCTCCATGTGCCCTGTGCAGCTTTCAGTGGCATGGCTTGTCACTCTTCCTTTGTGTCTCAGAATGAGTTACAGCTGGAATAAGGGAGACAGCTGGGACCAAAACATGTAAGACAAGAGGGGAAAGACTAAAAGGAGTGAAGGAGTATAAGCATGCTTTCAGGTGATTTAGGGTCACAGGGATGAAAAGAAGGGGTCAGGCAGGAGAGTCAGAGAGCAGTGCTAACAGTGCCCTGCTAGACAACAGTGTTGAAGGTGCTGAGAGATGGAAAAGGGGTGAAAGAGCTTCCAAGCAAGGACAGGCCCACATCTAGAGAAAAAGGAGGTGAGAGCTGGGATGAAGGGGGTCAGGAAGGGGCAGAGAAGCTAGCAGTTTGGGAATGGTGAGGAAGGTGACAGCTCTCTAAAGCACTGCAAGCTGAAGACTTAGAGGAAGGTTTACTTCAGGTATTGGTTGATGGAGAGACATGCAAGCCCAGTTCCATGGGACCAAGATAATCAGCAGGGGAAGGAAATGCAGCAACCAGGGACACAGCTACTGCAGATATTTGCTTGAGGGAGTGCAGAAGGAAGAGGATGCTTGGGAAAAAGCACGTGTGTCCCTAAAACTGGTGGTAAGGCATAGAAGCAAGAACATCAAATGAGCAGCTCCCCGTGCCTGAGGGCATGAGCACAGCTGAGAAGCTAAACACACCCTTGGAAAACTAAAATTCCTCTATTTTACTTTGCAATCAGAATGGTGCCCCTGGCCGGGTACCGCAGCCCAAACTGCAGTTTCATTTCCCACCCATTCCGGAGCTCCCTGGGGAGAATGAGGATCAGGAGGCGAGGGGGGTGGGGGTGGGGGGTGGGAGATTCGGGGACCCCGGGGCAGGGGAACCCCCGAGAGCCGTAGGGCAGGAACTGCAGGAACGCCCAGAAGCTGCTTTTTTGGGAGGCCCACAAGAGGGAGCCAGGAGTAAAGAAAAGGCGAATGCTGCTTCCGTCGGAGCCTGACGAGCCCGCAGCCCGGAGCCCGACCCGGCTGGGCAGGGAGGGACCGGGACCCCGCACCCCGCATCCCGCACCCCGCATCCCGCACCCCGCTGGCCGCACGCAGGTAGCACCGTACGCAAGCCCCGCAACTGGGGTTTGGCCCCCAAAGGAGTAAAGACATATTCACGCATTATTTGGTGCTTGTAGCAATATCACAGAATGAAATCACAGAATAGTTTGGGTTGGAAGGGACCTTAAACATCATCCAGTTCCAACCCACCTGCCTCTGGCAGGGACACCTCCCTCTAGACCAGGTTGCTCTAAGTTCCATCCAACTTGGTCTTCAACACTTCCAGGGATGGAGCATCCACAGCTTCCCTGGGCAATCTGGTCCAGTGTCTCACTACCCTCAAAGGAAAGATTATTTCCTAATATCTTACCTAAATCTATCCTCTTTCAGCTTAAAACCATTGCCCCTTGTCCTATCACTACATGCCCTTTTAAAAGTCCCTCTCCAGCATTGCTGTAGCCCCCCTCATGTACTGGAAGGCTGCTATAACGTGTCTCCAGTCTCCTCTAGGATTAATAGTCAAAATTTCTCAACCTGTCCTCATGGTAGAGGTGCTCCATCTCTCTGATCATCTTTGTGGATGCAAGTTGGCTCGGTCACATCTCTGTGAATACCCATGGAATAAATGTAGTACATAGTTTTTGCTGTCAAACTTGATGCAAGTGGCAAAGCTGGATACCTCTCGTGCTTGCCTTTCCTCCTCCAGCAGCACTTCTTGAGGTCTTCAGAGAAATGGGACTTTGCCATCACAAAGTTGTGCAGTCTCAGCCCCCTCTCCCAGGGCAGGGCCCAACAGTTTGGGTATGGTCCCATTAGCAGCTCTCAAGCCAGCACCTTCCTGCCAGCCTGGCATTAAGAAGGGAGAGTAAGGACATGTGAGAAAGCTTAGCATCGCTGATACAGATGAAAGCTGCTTTCCTAGCACCCACTGGAGTGACTTTGATGGGAAATAAATGGTGTTTGGACTTGCCCACAGAGCTCTGAGCTCAGCAGGAGGGTGAGCACATTCTTGTATTAAGTAAGCACTCCTCTGAATTTGGGCTACAGAACTCAGCATCTTGCAGGGACAGGTCAGAAGATTTGGGGATCATTCCTTATATTGCTATGGGAGACATGGTGCTGGCCTGGAGGACAGGGAGGTCACCAGTACCTGTGCACCTCCAGTGCTGCAGATGGGAGGCAGCAGCTCAGCTGACCAGAGTGTAGGAAAGAGTGAAGCTCTTGAGGCTGCACTGATGACCTGGCACATAGAAACTGCTTTTTTAAAAAGTGACTACAAAGGAAAAATGAAGCCCTCATTGAAAGGCAAAACAGTAGCAGGCATACTCCAGCAAGTGTTCAGGGAAGACATATAGGGCCCAAGTTGTTATTACTCTCCTGAAGCTTTCTGCCACACTGTGAGAGGCACAGCCAGGGCTGGATAAATAATAGATCATAATTTCCAAGTCACAGAGAGGTGACTTGGGGGTAGTTCAAAAGTTCAATGAATTATCAGTTGCCCTCGGGTTCTTTATTTCTCTTGCAAAGGATGCTATCAATCTCGATAACTCACAAGCTACCAAAAATAATAATAAAAGATCATTATGTTGAAATATGTGTTGTAATGCAGCATATCAATTTGGAAGATTAATTCAGTCCAGAAGGGGCAATAGCTGCTGGCTAGAGATGGTTGGACACCAATTACTGCTCTCACTTATTACTTTCATGGACAGGGATTGGGAAAACACCTGCAGTGCATGAATAATTCTCCTTGAATTAATATGCTTTCATTCAGTACTGATTAACTCTATTTATACCTCATCTATGGTGACTGAGCAATGTGATTCATTCTTTTATTTCTGTAACTCTCTGATAAACTGCATTTATTTGCCACCTCTGGCCTCCTCACGTGCACACCACCTATTAGACCTTCTCAGCCCAGGCTGATGCTGCCACCCCAGGCCTTTCAGTAGCCATCAAACAGCTGCTTTTCATTCCCTTTCCTTCCTTTAAAAGCACCTTTGACAAAAAATGTGGATCAAGAGAGAAAATAGGTGGGAAATTTTGTTATACTGATGGAGGGCAGTGGGGTATATTTTGTGTGCACAGTATCTGGCTCTATAGGGTGCTTGTCCTGTAGTGAAGCCTCAAAGTACTGCTTGAAGAAACAATGAGCAAATGGGAGCTGGTTGGGGGGGATTCAGTCCTGGGGAACTGAGAGCTGCCAGGTAATGTGTCCTGGCCATGCTACAATATGCAAGGCATGACCAGCTTGAAATCAAATTGGTATCACTGAGGACTAGCCTGTGGCCTGGGGTATCTTTTCACAGTTTTATTTTTCAGGTTTATTTTAATTTTTATTTCTCTAGCTCCTTCTCTGAGTCAGGGGTACAGGGTTCATGACCTGTGACTTAAGATGGGATGTAACATAAAAAATATCTGATTTCATGCAAGAAGTAGAGGTGCTTGTCTGCACCTTTGCAAGTGGAGATGCATTGCTTAGTGGAAATACTGACTGATAAGACCCCTGACATTGACAACAGGAGCACATCTATGTAGTCTACCCCAGTCTGTGAGCAAACTGTGAAAGTTTGACTTTGGTTGTCAGAATCAACCAGGAACACCTTTGCTGAGCTGACCTGCATTTCCCTGTAAGCTCCCTTCCAGCTCTCTTGAGTATTGCAGTGCTTGAGTTTCCAGTATAGCAGGCAAACATCTTAAAACTCTAAAATATTATCCTGAGATGATTTCAGATTCTAGAGTTGTAGAATTGTGGAGCAATATAGGGTGGAAGGAACTGACAGAGATTATTTGGTCTAAGTTCCCATTCAAAGGAAGATTAACATCCAGGTTAAACCTGGTTACCCAGGGCCTTTTCCAGCCAAACTTTGAAAATCTCTAAGGCTGGAAACTGCATAGCCTCTGTAGGTGATCTGTTCTGGCTTTTGACCACCTTTGCCATAATTTTTTCCCCTTTACATATAATATCTTATTTTTTACACATCTCTCCATGTTATTGCAGATCCAAAACTTAGGACTTGTGGCATTTCCCATAATCTAGGCAGGAGGAAATATTGCCTTTCTGCTCAACCCTGCAGTATGAGCATGTGCTTTCCTGGTGTGGGACAGCCTGGATTCCCTGGAGGAGCTGAAATATCTCCTTTAATACCTGATCCCCACAGCTGAGCTATGAATCTTTTTCCTCTGCCTTCTGAGGGCACGTTCCTCTTTTGCATTTTCCTTTGATCATTGTTTCAAAATCTTGAGGGGATTCAGCTGCCTGCTCTGTTTATCTTGCTACCCCTTTTTTTCATTCAAGTTCTTGTAACACCTTCCCTAGGAACGAGATGAAAGCTTGCACTGGGACCCTGATCCTTTTGTCTAATTCCCCAGTCCACCTGGATCCCCTCATCAGCCTTGTCAGGCTTACATGTCATTTTATGGTTCAATAGGTGTAGATGCTTCAAGATAGCTCACTGTCCTCCCTCTCCCTGCATTTGAAACTATACATTTATGTCCAGCATGTCCAAGATCTTTCTTTTTCTCCATAGAGAGCTGTGCTTAACAGCCCACTCTGTTCTGGTGCCACTTCCAGTGGCATCTGGCCAAGCCTTTGGTGAAGAATTGGTTGTAAATGGCCTCCTCCCACTGATGGCTGTGGTCCAGGCAATGTCTTTGCTGGTGCTATATATCATTATCTGGCATCCATCTATCAAATTATAACCAGAGGGTGTTGGAGGCTTGTTGTACCAACCACATGGGTCAGTCTGCATAGAAGAGGGTCAGAGCTGCCAAGGGTGGGTTAAATCTACCCTCCATCACCACTGTGTCAGTGATGGGTGTCCAGCTGCAGGGCTTGCTGGCTCCAGAAATAGCCCTTGTAAGCTATAAGGGAGGATGTCCTTTGCTGCCCCCCTTCAAATCTAAAGAGACCCCTGATATGTCAGCTGGATATTTGGGGAGAATGGGTTCAGGCTTCAGTCCCACAGGTCAGGACTGTTTGCCACCACATATCATCTTTACCTGTATTGGAGGCTGCACATGAGAGACTCACTTCAGCTTCTCTTGGTTTATTTCAGTGTGGCCTCTTCAATTTCATCTCTCTTTCCTGAGACTTTTCTCACCCATAAGTCATCACAAGGCTCCCCAGAACCAGACCTCCCATGACAATGGGGATGATTAGTTCTGACAACAAAGCTCCTCACTCTCTGCCATAGGGTCCCAGCGTTCCCCTCCCCGTGGCTCCCAACTCTTGCCCGGGCTCTGCTCTCAAAGTGGGCCAGGTAAGGTTGCCAGCAGGTGCACATCAAGTAGTGTTTGATTACCTTAGTTGGTGGTGCTGAAGACTGAGACCTGCCACTTACTTCTGCCCTGAGCAGCTCAGTGCCTCCTGCTAGTGTGAAAGGGCCCCAAGTCAGCCAAGGGCATGTTGTATCTGGAAATGTTTTCTGCCTTCAAAAGATCAGCAGGATGTCAAAAGCTTAAATAAGAAAGAGGAAAACCTTTAAAAATGAGGTTTTATACCCTTGCTGTTGCACTTTGGCGTGGCAGAGGGATGTTTCAGTTGTAGGTGAGGTTGAGTAGCCACTGGCAGCACACTGGATGGCCAAGGCAACACTGGGCTGGTCAAAAAGTTTTTGTCTAAAAACACAGAGATTTGCATTTGGGAAAAATACCACTATCTGGAAAAATTAATGTAATTAACTTTTCCCAGGCATGCTGTTGAAGGAAAGTCACCAGTGCTGAGAGATGGTTAGATCTAAGAGGCAGCATAACTGCCCCACAGGTGGACAGACATTGGAGTCAGGCTGTATGGGGATGAACTGCTGTGAGACCAGAAAATAACCATAAAGGGACAGCACAGCTGCCACCATAAAAAGCAAACCCTTGGCTCCTTCCACCACCCTGTGCCTGGTGTCCCCCTCCTCTCCATCCCTCCCTGTGCCCCTGCACATCCTGCAGCCACAGTTAATGGAGAAGTGATTTGTCTCATAACTACAGCTTTACACAGTGTGCTGCCGTGGGCGTTACAAATTGCTAAGCAGATTTAAAGTGTTCTTTGAGTTGCAAGCTGCAGTATTTCTCCACATAGTGATTATTATTCATCTTTTCCAAGACACCATGGGCCTGATCCTGCAATCTGCACTCCTATTAAAGTCAGTGCTGTGGGAGTGCTGCTGGCATACAGACGGCAGGAGTAAGACCCAATTAATTTAACTGCAGGGAAGAGCAGGGCACCGAATGAGCTTGCTTTCTTTCTTTCTTTCTTTCTTTCTTTCTTTCTTTCTTTTCTTTCTTTCTTTCTTTCTTTCTTTCTTTCTTTCTTTCTTTCTTTCTTTCTTTCTTTCTTTCTTTCTTTCTTTCTTTCTTTCTTTCTTTCTTTCTTTCTTTCTTTCTTTCTTTCTTTCTTCCTTCCTTCCTTCCTTCCTTCCTTCCTTCCTTCCTTCCTTCCTTCCTTCCTTCCTTCCTTCCTTTCTTCCTTCCTTCCTTCCTTCCTTCCTTCCTTCCTTTGGATAGGGAAGGATAGGGAAATTTTCATCCCCCATTTATGGTGATGGGCAAAAAACCAGGCATACTCAGTTTGGGAAGGAAAAAAGCCTAATGTAATCTACAAGGAGAAAGAGAAAACATGGCCTTATCTTAGTACCTTCCCCAACCCTTCTCTTCTTCCCAGGCCTGGATCACTTCACTTCTGCCTCCAGCAGCACAGGGGATGGGCAGGGGGGTTTAGGGTCAGTTCCCCACATGGTGTTTCTGCCTCTCCTTCTTCCTCATGGAGAGGACTCCTCACATTCCTCCTTCCCTGCTCCAAGGCTGGGTCCCTCTCACGGGAGAGTCCTCCAGGGCTGCAGATCCACATCTGCCCCTTTCTGTGATTCTGCACAGGCTGCAGCTTCACATCTGCTCACCCGTGACTCTTCAGGGGCTACAAATCCACATTTACCCCACTGTGGTCCTTTGGGTCTGCTCCACCGTGCTCCTCCATAGGTTGCAGGGGCACAGCTGCCATCTCACCATGGGAAATCTGCGGGGAAATCTCTGCTTGGGCACCTTCTCCTCTCCTTCACTGACCTTGGTGTCTGCTCTGGCATTGCTCTCTCGCTTCCTCCTCTGCTCTGCAGGTCCTTTTCTTTTATATTTATGCAGCTTTGTTTGGTTTTTTCCTTGAATATGTTACTTGCAGAGGCACATCCAGCTTCCCATATCTGCTCAGCCTTGATCAGATGTGGGGACAGAACCAGAACAAGAGTAGCTTCAAGCAACTTCTCACAGGAGCCTCTCTGCTTCCAAAATACCACCACACCAAACCAAGACAGTCAGATGACTAGTAAATCTGTCTCAGTAGAATTGTTGTCAAAACTGGTTCATAGGCATCAAAAAGTTTGCTTTGGTCCAACTGTTGGCCATGTTTGCTTAAAAACAGGCTTTCCTGATGCAATGTAAAGCTTGTCATTCTGTTTTTTCCTCCTGAACCATAAGCGTGGTGAGAAGAGATGTAGACACATACTTAAAATGCTATATGTGAAAAAGCAAAAGGTCTAAAAATATGGTGTGGGTGTATGCCTTGAGCCCTGACCCACACCAGCAGTCCTGCAGGGGCTGGTTCTTACTGAGAGCATCCCCCAGGGGATGCTGCAGAAAGCATTTATGGTTCTGTTTCCTAGTCAGCACCAGGGTTTGGCTGTGGGCAATCTAGAAAAAGCCTCTGACCCTCATTCACCTTCTGAGCAAAACAGCTCAGACCTCTTCTGAAGGAGAAAGCAACTCTTTCCCCCTGTACTTTCCTGCCTGGAGGTGTTGGCACCAAGCTGGGGAGCTGCTGCACTTTGGGGAGCATAAAACCCTGCTGGCCCAGCCCCTGCACTGTCCCACTTTTACTTGTGTCACGGGATGGTGGCCACTTGTTTCTTCCATCTAAAGATGCAGACCTTGGATTGGGCTCAGCTGATGAGTGAGGAGGCAAGAGCAAGGCTCATGGTGTGAGGTGTTCATGGAAACGTGTGTTGCTAAGCAAAGAGGATATTGTGCTTTGTACTGAGTGTTTTTAGCTTGTGAGATTGCATGTCTTGAGGGGAGCTGCAACAGCTGAGTCTAGGAGTTGCAAATAGGTGGTCTTGAGGCCAAGGATGATCCGGAGTCATCCCACCAGGAGGAGGGTGTTTGTGTGTCTGAGACACTTGGTGTCCTTAGCAAAGGCTCCTCAAGTCCTGCTGGGCTTCAGACAAGGGCTTCCACCCTGCTGGGAAATATCTTCCTCCTTGCCCCAGGCCCAGCAGTGCAGAGAGACACCTGGGCAAAAGCCAATGTGTCCCCCTTACTTACTTCTTACTTACTTCTTACTTACTAACTTACTTCTGAAACCTCTCTGGGATTTTTCCTGGTCTGACAGAAAGCCATGACCATTCTCCTGTCCCCTCCCAGGGCAGCAGTGCCAGCCAGGGAGTGAAAAACACTCTCAAAACCATAAGGAAAAGCAACTGGAAAAAGGTCATGATTAATTACTTTTCTGCCATGTACATGTATAAGAATGAACCCTGAGAGCAAGGACATGTTAGTCCTAATTGTAGTTCTTCAAATATTTATATAGCTTAATCTGATCACCTTGCTCTTTGGCTTGGTCCAATAGATCTGTAGGACTGACCTTTCCAATTCAGCCCCATTTGTATACCTTACAGGCCTCTGGGTAGCTATTACTTTGCTTCATCTGAGAGGGGAAAAATGCATCACACCAGAAGAGCAGGCCCCAGGTAGCAGGAGTACAATGTTAAATAAAACCAAGAGGTTATAAACACAATCTTCTCTCTCAAAGTCACTTATGCAGATTGTTAACTAATGCAAAACCAGTACATTTCAGGAAAATTAGCCACCAGGTATCCTTTGACGAATCAACTGAGACAACCACACTTCTTTTCATGTGACCTCCATCAAATCAGAAATGGTATCTCCAGCAGTACCCCTTCTTTCACCCCTCAATGCTTCATTACAGCAGGCCTATTAATATGTAATGGGAATGGCTGGAAGATAGATGAGTTGCTCATGGCTGTGATGGGGGATTAGCTGTGCAGCCAGTCCCTTCTTTAGCCCTCTTCTTCAAGTCCTTCTTCAAAAACCTTTCTTTCAACAGACCTGGGAACCCCAGGCTGCTTTCCAAAGAACTGCTTGTGAACTAGAGGAGTGAAAATCTGAAATATTTCAGATTTTATATCCTGAATATATCCTCCAGGGGATGACCCCTTGTCCTGTTCTGTACATTGACTGTCTAGGGCATAAGTCCAGGTGAGAAATTTGGCAAACCATGAGCAGTCTATAAACACTATCACTGAAATAATGACTGACAGCGTGCAGAAGACTGCAGCTCTGAGGATTTTGGTCACCTTGGCAATTTGAAGAATCTCTAGTGTAGCATACTGAGCACCCTTATGAAACCTTTATGCAGACAAAATAACACATCTGTACCTCCAGGTGCTTCCATACAGCCTTCATTAAGGAGATGTTACTCCAGAGAGACTAAATTAGTTTGCATAACAAGTGCTTGATGTCCTCAAAATGCTCACTTCTATACAAAATTTGATGGCCAGTCTAGGTCTGAAATAATAAATAAAATCATGCCAAGGACTATTCTCTGGCCCTCAAGCCAACTGGCACAGATTAGCCACTTCCAGTCCATAACACATGTGATTCTGGGTCTCATCTGGTCACCGTGTGCTTCCCTGGTACAGCATTACTAGTATTACCTTTCTTTTTTCCTCTTTATTTTCAGTTCAAGGCACCTGAACTAGTGTTATAGTTGAGCTGGGTGATACTTTATTACTATGAAGATGAGGGTATGGAAAAAGTGTGGCACTTCTGGAGGACTGTGGGGGGAAGGATGATGCTGAAACCAATGCAGCATCATCCCTGCTGCCCATTTGGGAAGAGTCCTGTGTGCATGCTGCCCTTTATGCTATGCCAGGGCATCAGCTGGCAGAGCACTGGCCAGGGAGCAAGACAGTGATTAAACAGTGTGGATGACAGCCCACACCTGGGGCTTTTCATTTGCTTGTGCTGATGAACCCATAGGAAACTTCCATGAGGCTTCAAGTCAACCTCAAGGTGGTTGGCTTCCTAGTGAGACCATTTGGTCTCCAAGGTTCATGAAACTTTCCATTAAATTTTTCAGCCCAACATCTGCTTTATTCAAATCTTCTACATTTCATGTAGAATGGGTTAGGTTCACCTGACCAAATCTGAGGCCAGGCTCTGGGATGCCTTCCTCCCTAACATTCCTGGGCTGGTAGTACTGCAAAATGAGAGGACAGAAAGATGCATGTGGAAAATCTGTTCCTGGGCTAAGAAGCCTTGAGTTTCTGGGCCTTTGGCCCCAATTTGCTGAAATATTGAGAAGGGGAAAAAAGGCAAGAAAAATGTAATTTTTGGTGAATCATAGCTCCGGATCTTCAGACAGCTCTGGTACGAACATTGCCATATCTGCTAGGTTTCTAGATATTACCCAAATGACACTGCTTTTATTGGGACTGGCCTCCTTGGTACCCTTGTGTGCCTGCTGCATCTCCCATGATGTCCTCAATAGGTGCCAGGTCTCCAGTGCTGTGGTTAACAGTGCCTGAGAGGAGCATGTTCATTTAGTTGCACTGCAGAGCTTCTCTCTGGACCCTGCAAGGGCCTGGGGAGGCTGCCTCTCCAGAGCTGCTCATTCCACCTCCATCTGGAGAACCACCACCAAGATGAGGAGAACCATGGAGAAGATGCAACCCTCCTGAGGCTGTCCTGGTGCTGAGGGGAGGCAAGATTGCTCTGGCAGAAGTGTTTGTGGGCAGTCAGTGATCCATCTCTTTGTTTAGCTCATGAGGAGCTGGGCTATATTTCTGCAGATAACATCCCTGATATGACAGGTGTTCTGTACAGATTATGCTGCCAGACAGCACAGCGATGGAATAGACCATTTGCCCAGAACCACCTTGTCAGTCAGTAGTGAGACTACTTACTAGTAGGTGCCCAGGTATGTGCAGCATCCAATCCAAAATCTGAGACTTTCAGGTTTGCTGCTTACCATGACCACACTGCCACCATTAGCCAGACCCCCTGCCATCCCATCCCATCCCATCCCATCCCATCCCATCCCATCCCATCCCATCCCATCCCATCCCATCCCATCCCACATTCTTGGCAGTTTGCTCAGCACTACAGCAGCTCACATGATGCAGGGTTCAACTTGCCAGCAACACACTGCTTAAATAATTAAGCATGCCAAAACCCCATTATGAGCATAACTAGTATATCTCAGGCAGAAAAACTCTCTAAAAAGGTTCTCTGGCTCATTATTTCATTCAGCTGCCTAAGGTAAGCTCCTGTGACCAAGCTACTGAGGCTGACCAGGCATGTAGATGTTAGGGTGCTGTGAAGTGGTGGGAAACTCCAGCACACTTGTGCTCATCTACAGGCCCTGTGTAAGGGAAATCAAAGCCTATCTGGCACAGGACACCCTTGCAGGGCAAAGCTGCTCTCCCAGGAGAGAGCTCTCTCTCCACTTTCATTCCTGGAGCCATCAGGAGAACCAGATTTCTGCTGTTGGTGCTGTCCTGGTGTGACTATTGCTTCTTCAGAAGAGATGTGTTTGCAGCCTGGGGAGTTTGTCACCGAGGTGATGTCCCCCAGCACCTCAGCACTGCCCTGCTGACTCCAGCATCTGCCCTGGGGTCAGGGCCAGTGCCAAGTCCCTGCTGTAGGAGTCTATTCCTGAGGAAGCAGCCAGGTAAGCATTGCCTCCTCCTGATGGGAACTGAAGTGTGTGAAGAAAGGACATGAATGGCATTCCTGAAACGTGGGAAAAGAAACATTTTATCATGGTTGCCATGGGAACTGGGAATGGACAGTAAGCACTTAGAGGTTTTTATAATTTCCCTTAGCACTGTAGCACACAACCTGTGTGTAGAGGAGCATTGGCACACACTGGGAGGCTGACAGATACCTGAATGGGAAAACAATGTGTGAGAGAACCTGAACCAGGGCTGATCAAAGACATTCCAGCAGAGGGGCCTCAGAGACAGCAGGGAGATGGCACTTCCTGAGGTGCTCACAAAGAATTGGACCAGGGCACCTTGGAAGGAGGGACTTTGTGGCCAATGCAGAGGCAAACATCTGGGGAGACTGGGTTTGGTGCAGAGAATCCCATGCAACCCAGGAAACAACCATACCTTCCTGGGGATCTCATTCCTGCCAGCCCCTCTTAGGCACTTTTTGTGGTACTATACATTCTTAGTCCAACCAAGTATCTCTTTCACAGCTGTTATGTTTGTGTGTTTCCTCACTGTAGTATTCAGGCTTTCATTCAACACATCATGTTTTACTTTTCTCACCCCAATTTGTTCTGGTGCATTTGACTGGAAAAGGTCATGTGGATCCAACCCTTAAATGACAGATCATGCCCACACACCATCAATACATCAAACAGGGAGACATTTCCCTGGTTACAGTGCATTCATTAGCTAAAAATCACTCTTTGTCCTCAGCACACCAAGCATTCATTATGTGGTCATGACTATTTTGGTCATTTAACAGAGATACTTTCCCATTCTGCCTAAAGTATTAAATTTCTGCCTCCTGCTCCCACTTACATTTCTGCTCCAATATTTTCTTCAGGATGTCTCTTCTTCTTACGGATGTGCAAAAAAAAAAAAACTTCATGCACTTATCACATGAGGCACTTCATGATGAGAAACACCCACCCTTCTCATGAAGTACCACCTCCCTCCTATCTATCTTCCTGAAGTATATGCCAGTGATCATCTGCAGCCACTCCACACAAACCTAAATAATTCTTCCTTCATGCTGAAACCACCAACAAAGAGCTTCCTTGGTCAGGGAGACAGCATACACTCAATCCAGATGCTCAGAACAAGAAGAGGAACCATAATGCTCATATCCTCTCTAGAAGCAAACAGTCCCTCTCTATTCCAGCACCTAGATCTGATTTTTGCAATACCACAGCATCACAGACCTTTCCACTTCACATTACCTTTGGTGAATATTTTAGAGTGATCTGTCAGCCTCTGCAAACCCATGGAAAACACCTTTGCCTACTGGCAAAGACTATGCATGTGTGTCTATCATAATCCTCTAAAGCCAGCAGCAGTTCTTACACATTTCCAGGATTATAAAATGACATTATAAGATGATTAGAAGAGCAGAAAACTCTCCATTTCAAATCCCTGGTACAATGTTTGCTGTACCTGATCTCCCAGCCCCAGGTGGTGAGCTCCTGATCAGCAGTAAGATGCCAGAGGTAATGGTGGCATGCCACTTGGATGGACACACTCATGGCTTTGTCTTTTGCTTGTAGCTCTGGGCTCTGCTCACATCTCTAATTAATCTCTGTTGTCCAAAAGCTTTGCCATTGTCAGTGGCCACCCAGTTCTCCACCACTACCTGCATCCCATCAGTCATTGCTGCCTATGTGAGCCCTGAAACAAGAGTTTCATCAAGTAAAACTGCTCCACATAAGCTCTCCACAAAAACTGATCTCACCTTCCTACAGCTGTAGCACCTCGGTATCAAAAATCTCAGGAAACCCCAGATGCAAATTCTTCTGCTTACCCAAATACAAATGTATGTGCATAATTCCATCCATATTAATGAATCTCATAACCATAGCACTTAGCAGCATGTCCTCCATCTGCTGCCCAAGACTAATTTGAAAATGGTGCCAGGGACTTTAATGGATATCAGGAAAGGATGTGAATCGAGGGAGTTTGGCAGTTTAATACACTCACCCCTCCAGACCAGTATTCCTTTACTTTCAGAAAGTCATCCCACAAAGTACTGCTGGTAAATTTGTACAGCACAGGCCTGCTGGACTTCAGGACATCTCCTAAGTACTGAGCAAACAGTGCACACACAAGGATTGTCAAGAGAAGCATTTTAGACTATTGTAATGAAAGAGGTGACAAGAGAGTTTGACATCGTGTAAATAATGTACACATATATATACACACACAGAAGAATATTGTCTCTGAATAAATATGGCCAAATCTCTAAAAAAGTTGGTGTCTGTTCTAGTTGGTCCAGAGATTCACATTTGATGTGAATACTAGAGAGGGAGATATCTGTAACCTATCTTCCTAATTGATAGCTGTGATTAAATCCGGAATGGTTGTTTTTTCACCATTCAGCTATGTGAATACATTGTGACAAATTACCCTATAAATCTACTCCATCATGGTGGGAAGAAACATAGTTCAACTTCTCATGAGTAAGGCCCCTCTCTCTGGCTCTTTTAATATACATACTGGCATATAGCAAATATGGTTTGAAGCAAAGGTCTGCAGAGAACTAACGTTCCAGATAAACACTTGTTTTTTTCTTGACACAGCACCAGGATGAATGGGCTGTTGTTAGGTTGAATTTTTTTCTTGTTACCAAACAGGTCTCCCAGTAGCACTTGCAAAGATAAAGAGATCAGATCTCCAAATTCAGGGTGAAAGCTGATCACTACATCATGATGGAAATTATTCTCTTGCTTTCAAGTATCAGGTAGTGGCCTTTACTACAGACTACTGTGTTAATTTGGAGACATACGAAACACCCTATTTTCTGAGATTGTTGCCATCCCATTAATATGCCCATCTTATCTTTTCTCACTTTTCTTCATTTTATATGTAACTTTACACTTTGCTTTGTTTTACTCCTTGCTGTGTAACCTATATCCCAAGAACAAAAATGACTGTAGGCCATATTTTTTTGGTAGCAGGGCTGGCAGCTGATTGCCTTCCAAGTTGCCCAGACAAAATATTTAGCTAGTTGCCATACAGCAATTTCTACCTTGTAAATGTGAGGTCTCCTCCTTTATCACTTTGCTTCATAACAGAGATAAGTGTGTCCTACAAGCACATTTCTGTTAATCTGAATGTTTTTATGGATTTGCTTTGACTGTGTTTCTTCCTTTTTCATGTTTGCTTTCCACAGTTATCCTAGGGAACACATTTTCTGGTAGAAATACTCACCAAGTGTGATTTTAGCATGAAAACACATTTCAAACTCATAATAACAACCACTTACATCACAAAAAAAGAAAAAAAAAAAAAGGAATCCAGAAAGTTACACTCACCCACTTGGGAACAGAAGCACATCACCATAAGAATACACATCATGAGAGTATCAGCATCTCCAGAAGAACTGGCCCCAAATGAGACACAGAGAGAGCACAAATTATTCCAATGAATTCTTTAGCAAATAAGTATGAACAATAGGTCTCTATGTAAATATTGTGATCTTTCTCAGATAATCTATGAAAAGAAATTATTTAGCTATGTGTCAGATGAATTATTCATCCAAATACTTGAAAAATAACTGGGATGCAAAACTCTTGCTCTTAAAGAAGTCCGTCTTTTAATCAATTAATCTTGTTAGCAAGTTGGCTTCTGACATAGGAAAAACAGGAAGAAAATGAAGCAGAGCAGATTCTTCTTGAAGAGCATTGATTATATGTCAGCAACAGCCTTGTTTTAAATCTGGAGAAGCAGTCTTTGAATGCTAGTAACTTTCTTAAATCTTTCCTCAAGTTTGGAAAGTTATGCCTACAATCCAGACACTATATCTCAAAACTTCTGCAAAGATGCTTGAGCATTGTTCTCAGAGAGATTCCAGAAATAAGGAAAAAAGGTCTCACACAGGTCTAATTGTTTATTCTGCTGATCATGAACTAGATTTCCCTCTTCTTGCACCTCTCCTGAGTTATGTCACCCCACTAAGGAAAAGATGAATACACCTAGTGACTCCCTCTTTCAAAACCACGTTGAAATGCTTCTCCAAGAAAAGCAGCCTGCATCCCCCTTGAGCAATGAAGACTGCCATCTGGTAGGTTTGCTCTTTATAGTCATTTAGAGGATATTAAATCTTCTTTTGTATGCATAGAATTATGTGGTGGAGGGGCTTAGCATTCTATTTAAGAAAAAAAAAAAAAAAAGAAAAAAAAAACCCAAACATTTCAGAAAATCATTGTGTCCAGAGAGGAATATTAGAGAGGCATTAAGCAGAAAGACAAAAGGCAAGCTAACATCAGCTTCTTTGAAAGCTGTAAATCATTCTGACTCTTCAAGTGGTTGGTTAAGTTCATTGTCAGTTGGGTAGTTATTGTCCTTTGTTAGAACCTAAACTTCTAAACAGATTTTAAAACAAAATCATCAAAAATGAGCAGCCAGAAAGATCTAATGTTGTCAAGAGGGAATCATGGAAAAAAATACCTTCAACCAGAGCCTTTAAAGAAACCCATAGATTTACATTTACTTAATTGCTTAATTTACTAAATTGCTTATCTTTGGAAATTTATGGCTTTCTCAAGGTCTTCTCTTTGGTCACAGTAGAAAAGTTGAAGTTACCTGGTTCCTAAAGGAGAAAAAGCCTCCAGACAAGGATTTTGGTTTACCTTGAGACTTTTTTTGACCCCCTGCCCTGGAGACTAATGGAGCAGCTAATGCCCCCCAGTCTGCAGTTCTAGGAGGTGCCAGGGCCCTTTGCCAGGGTGGAGTGTCCCTTCTGTGACCCTTCTGTGGAGTGGAGGCTGTCTGCAGACTGTTCCAGACGGAGGGATCAGGTAAATCCATACAGAGCCAGCAAATCTATGGGCATGGTAGGAATTCAAGAGACTTGTGCAAGGTCTGATAATCTAAAACATATGATATTCAGGGATGGATGGCATGCTGCTGATTCATTGCAAAGACATAGACCATCAGTTTCCAAAACAAGCTTTACAGTCCTAGAGGGTATAACAGTGCAATAAACCTAAATTAGATTCAGGTTAACTTTATTTTAATGGTGATAACTGTGGTTCTTTTAAGCATTGTGTCTGTAAGTGAGGATTCAACAAAAAGAAAAGTTAAAAACATTAAATTAGACAGTGTCACCATAAAATGCAGAAAAGCCTTGGAATGGACACCCAAAGTGTAGAACTTTGCCTGAGACTTGCAGGACACAACTGGGCCAGTGGAACTACATAGTCACCTCAGGGCTTGTATAAGTCAGAAATTGTCTAAAATAGGAATTCAACTGTTCTCAAATCACAGCAAAGATAGAAGAAGTCATCAGAGAAATACTATACATCCACTTAAGTTACTGATGCTTCACCTACAACACAAAGGGGATCCATGTAAAGCCAGCTGGACAAAACAGGTGCAAATTGGAGGAGCCCTCTGGCTCACATTGCTACCTGTAAGGAGAAACAACCCTATGACTAGCACTAGCAGATCTCCAGACCCCTTCCTCCAGATTCACAGACAGTCAGTTTCTCACCAGACTCATGTGTCAGCAGGTCATAAAAAGTTTTAAGTTCTCTTTTCTTTTTCTGGCGTTCTGGAAGAGGTTGTACTAACAATGAACCACTGCTTGACAGCTCTGAATCCCATGCTGTTGGGATACAGTGTGACTTCCAACATATTGCTTCCAGCCCCCACCACCCACAGAGAATGGCCTGGCAGGGCGAGCAGCACAGCCTGTTAGGAGGAGCCTCTAACAAAGAGAGCCCTTATTCCCTGCTCTTAGCTAAAGGGCAGCACCCACATCACTCAAGGCAAGGAAGCCAGTTCAGCTTCTTGCAGGTCAAGAGATCAAAAGAGTGGTGATAACTTTGTATGTTTTTTGTGCTGTGCAGCTCAAATCACAGGGTGTGAAATGAAATGAAATAAAAGCTACCACATCCAGAAAGGATGGAGAGATGATGTTTGTTTGTTTGTTTTGTTTTGTTTTTTACCTTGAACTGCAGTTTCAAACCCATGGAGTAAAAACTAAAGGGCTATGAAGAGAGAAGACAAAATTAAACACCACTAAATGCTGTCATTGGACCTGGCTTCACTCCAAGGTCTGTCAGAGTTGAGATTGATTAGGATATATGGTATCCTGGAAACAGTCGGTACCTTCAGCTGGTTATAAAGCAATTTTTCTTGTCTCCCTACCACCCTGGCAACCACACTCCCAACCACAGCTTCCAGGAGGGCACGCAGGCTGTTGGAGGACAGTCTTATGCATATAGACCACATCTGATGATGATGATACAGTGATTCAGGCAGATAGAACCTTGCTCCAACACCAGAAGGGACTGAATTTGGAGAAGGAAGCAGACCCAGTACTGTAATCACAAAATGACAGGATGGTTTGTGTTGGAAGGGACCTTAACAATCACCTAGTTCCAATACCTCTGCCATGGGCAGGGACACATCCCACTAGAACAGGTTGCTCAAGACATAATAACTAATTATCTTAGTCAACATTAAGCATAATAATTTAAATAAACTTTTATACAGGTATTATACAGGGAGGACCCCGTTGCAGCAATCCCTTCAAGTCTTGTCACACGAGCAACTCCTGCAGTGTTGCACACGTGTTGCATACGTGTGGGGTATGAAGGGCTGTGTTGCCTGCTCAGCAGTAAGGGATGAAGATGTGTGGCCTCAAAAGTGTATGAGAGAGTAAAGCCTGAAGAGATGGGGAAGTAGTGTAAGTAGGAGGATTGCAGCCTCCTTGCAAAGAATTCTCCTTCCAGTACATTTTTTATATTTAACATCAGAAAGCTCTGTGTGATTATTATTTTCCCAGTCCAAAGCCCTGCTATCTGAAGCATCTGTGATTATCATGCTCTGTGCATATTAATATGCCCTTCCTTCTCTGGTTCACGCAGCACTACAGTGTGACCATATTTTCTGACCCAAAAGCCCTTGTACCAGGTGGGCAGTGATCCCTTTTGCTGCTGTTTGATTTGTGGGAGAGCTGAGCTTGCTTTTGGCCAGCTTGCCCATGCATGCTTGGACGAAGGAGCTGTACTGCCTGGGTTTTCTTTCAGAATATATAACAGTAGGACTTTATGTATTACAAGATGCTTCACAAAAACACCTGTTCATCTGCAAATGAATTGGAAGCTCTTCTCTGTCTCTGCAAGAACATTACTCAGTTGAATGCAACCAGAAAAATTGAAGGACTAAGAAATTTCAATCAGGACTGGGTTGATTGTCCTGTAGTACTCACAAGGTGCCCTGCATGGCAAACGAGTTACGACATCATGATTCACAATGAGAGGTGTGGCCAGGAGGGACAGTAGCAATCCACAAAATTGAAGAGAGATGGGAGAAGAAAGGTCAAATTTACAATAGTGAATTTGCAAGGTTAATAGTGCCTTAGCATCAGGCATGTTTATCTGATTTGTTCCCTTTGGATGAGGCAGCACTGCTGTTCCTGCTTCTGATGTTACTCTGCAACAGAGGCAAAAGAAATCGGTTTCTTTTTAATTTGTAGGAAAAAGGCTTATGCTAAGACACAGTTGTGTATAAGCTGCGCAGATGGGAAGTTGCTACTGCTCTGTTGAAGCACTGGCTTGTTAAGGTGTGTGAAAAAAGCAGCAGTAACACCACTAAGAAGCAAGGTGGTAGCTGCATTTCTTGCACACGGCTCTAATGGTGGATACAGAAGATGGACACATGCATATGCGAGTGATGCTGTAGACATCCACTTTGTGGAAACAGCACATCTAACCTGGGTGCCTTGGCCATAATAACAAGTGAAATTTTGGCAAAGGCTCGAGACAGGGGCCTTGATGCAGTAATGCTGGCACTGGGGCTTGCATATGGTCCCCTCTGGAGAAACTGGAGGTGGCATGTGTTGGTGGTGTCACCTCAGCACTGGCATGTAACACTGAGCCTCCTTATCAACCAAGAATTATCTCCATTATATTTATTTAATAAAGGTATCTATCCAATACTTGGAGTCTCCTGGCATAATTATTCATGAAATTAAATTCAGTCTTGCAGTGTTCAAATCAATTCCACAGAAGTAACACTGGCTGACTGTCACTTACCCTGTTCATCATATAGAGAGCCTTTGCCATCCAGCCTATTTTTGAAACTGCAGTGGGTTTCAGAACCCACCAGTATTGACCTTTCAGGAATCTACATGGAGGATATCCCTTCCACATCTTCTGCTTTCCCAGCTGGCATCTGATCAACTTGCCGGTGGAGGGAAGTAAATTCCCCACTGAGGGACTCCAGTGTTGCAAATGCAACTCCAAAAGCCTCCTGGAGAGCACCAGGAGGTTGAGGAGGATGATGCTGGTTGATTCATCTGAATATTTTCACTAGCTGCTGTGAACACATCTTGAGCTGACAGAGGAGTAGACTATATCACAAGTGGTGCGTGAAAGAAGAGGTTTCACATTTTCTCACATACATGGTAAAAACCTGGTGGAGGTACTGCTACAAGAGGAGCATCAGATAGCACCTGGGGATTTTTTGCTGTTCAAAGGGACCTCAACCATGCCCTCTAGTTGTCTGCATGGTTCTTCATTATCCCTGCTGCTCCATCTGGGTAGTGTCCAAGCCTACTGCTTTTAAATCAATCTGCTTTTAAATCACATCATAGCGGTTGCCTATTGCCCAGCAACATCCAAAGAAGTGAAGAGAGCCCTCAGCCAGCACCCTGTCCTTGGAGAGGCTGGTAGGGAGGAAGGACAGAGGGTTTTGAGCTGTACCTGTTACCTGAAAGCCCCTCAGAAAGAGAAACAACTGCCCACTTCCCCTCCATGTTCTCTGTGAGGAACAGGAGCAAAGCCCCATCACACTCTGAAGGCATCATGAGGGCTGAGGTAGACAGCATATCCCACAGCACCCCCTGGACTGGGTGCAGCCCCCACATGCCACCAAGGCACATCTGCTACTCGGGACTACACAGATCCCATGGCAGAGACAGAAGCTTGTTCCTTTCTTCACTGTGGTCACAAAACCAAAATAAATAATTGTTTCTGAAAAACTCAAAACAGATATAAAACATCTGTTTTCTGACAGCAGTCGCCCCCTCTCCCTGCTTTCCACCTTGCCTTCTGCAGCTCCTGGTGAAGCAACTCAGGAAAAAGAGCACACAGAACCTGCTGGTGGGGAGTGGAGAGCAGAAGTGGAAGCAGAGGGAAACGTGTCTTGGTGGCATCGTATTGTCCCCAACAACTTCCATGCAAGGTTCTGGTGCCATTAGACAGGGAGAAGAGCAGCAGCAGTTTCTCTGTTCTGCTCAATGGAGCAACATCTTGCCCAGCCCCAATGGCTGGATCCTGCCTCATCCCTGCCACCATCTGCACTGCAGGAGCACCTGATGGGGTACCCAGGCTCCCTAATATTACCCTGGGGTTCTAGTCACAGGGACACCTTCTTCTAAAGATTTCCTGAGTTTTTTGACATTATTGGGAAATCAGTTTTGACATCCAGCCTGTACATCACCCCTTACAGCTGTTCTGTCTGCAGACAAGAATAACTTATGAGTCTGGGAGAAGAACTGCCAGAAACATCAGCCAGCCCAATGCCACGGCAGGGTTCATCCTCAGAACACCCTGTCTTTATACACTGAAGTTATATATTGCATATATAGGTTTAAATTTGGAGCTAGCTAGATCTACATTTTATATACATTTGTAAAAGCAGTGTGTAAAAAGCATGCTGTGTGCAAAAGCTCTGTTTAGGAGCAGCTCCCAAAGGAGAGCTGATGCAATAACCATCTTGGGTAGCTATTGAGCTGGGGCCCATGCCTGTAACTCTGGCATTGGAAATTATCCCAGTAGGTACACTCTGTATATGATGTATGCACATATCTATAGATATCATTTGGGAAGAGGCTGCCTTCACTGCCAAATGCTTGCACTGTCCCATTGCCCTAATTCAGTTACCCTTCAGCATTGCCCACAGGCATGGGTGGGTGTCTTCCACTAAATCCCCAGGAGCTGATGTTTTTCTCCCCACCAGCCAAATATGAATCACCCAGAAATGGGGGCCGATCTCCTTGTTTCCTGACAATGCAATTTTAGCCCAAGCAGAAGAGGATGAAGAGGTTACACATCAGCACCTCTACCCCTGCCTGCAGCTGCCCAGGCAGTATCCTGCAGCAGAGCCTCCCTGGGATGATCCATACACCCTGTGCTGTCTGTGTATGCTGGCACTGGGTTTGCAGGACCTCAGATGAAACAAATGCTGGAAGGGCCTCCCTTGGTTGACACCATCTCCCCTTCAGTGCTCACACTGCTCCATCATGCTCTCATGTGCACATCATGCTTCGTGCTGGAAGCCTTGCTCTCAGGAAAAGCATCAGGAAAGAGCCATGTTACAGCAGCTGTGGTTCATGTCCCTCCTCAGAGCCTCTGGGGCCAAGAGAAGAGGGAACATCAGGGGCTGCAACTCCACAGGCTGAATCCCCAGGTCCAGTTGCTGGATGTGCAGAGGGAGAAAGGTAGGACTCCCCTCAAAGCCTGTGCTGGAGCTGCTTCACAGGGGGATGCACAGCAGCAGGCAGGACTGTGCTACCTTGTACAGCCCTCCACAGGCCACCGCTGCTCCCCAGTCCCCTGCCACCAGAATGCCTCTCACTGCTGTGTGGTTTTTCTGCCTCTTTCCCTAGCATCACAAATACAATTAGCACAAGTAGTGCTAATGCACTACTGACAGTCCTTCTCCTGGGGGTCTGAGGTGGGCTACTGCCAGCCCCCTGGCAAGTGGGAGCCCCTGAGCCCAGCCCAAGAGCAATCTGCCCACCAGTTCCATGGACTCTCTGGACAAGGTGGTGGTGATGGGATGCTGCCCACAGGACAGTCCAGTGTCCCTGCTGCAAGCAGGGGATGCAGCTGTGAAACTTATCCTGGACTGGAGCACATGCTTCCTCCACCCCTCCAAAAAAAAAAAAACAAACAAACAAACAAAAAAAAAACAAAACAAAAAAAAACACCGTAAAAAAGAACTAAAAAAAGTTTGCACCTCTTGAATTCAGCATTTTCTCTGCAGAGGCTGCTGCGGAGATGGGGTGGGGTGGGGAGCCGCCTCTCAGCCCCACGGCCGTGAGGCAGGCAAGGAGGGGGGAATCTGTCCCGCGCGTGGGGCGCTGTGCGGGCCGGAGGGGGGGGGGGGCTGCTGTTCCACGCGTGTCCGCAGAAAGCACCGGCACGGGGGGATCCATCCGCCCCCCTCATCCCCCGCGGAGGGGCTCAGTCAGGCGCGGTGGGGGCCGTGCCGTGCCGTGCCGTGCCGTGCCGGGGGGGGCTGCGCACCGCCCCGCTGGCGCTGCCGGGGGAGTGGTTTCCCCGCACCGGCAGCGGCGGGGCCGGTCGGCGGGCGGGGAGGTTCCGCGGCGGCGGCGGCGGCAGCGGTGGCAGCGCCCGGCCCGGGAGGATGCGGACGCGCTGACGGAGCTGCCGGCTCCCCTCTGCCGCCGTGCATGGGCGGAGGGCGGCTGCCGCTTCGCCTCGTCTCGCCTGCCCCGTCGGTGAGCGGGAGCCGGGGGCTGGGAGGTTTCGGGCGGTGCGGGATGCGGGTGGCGGGGCCGGAGAGCTGCCCCTCCGGGGTCTCTGCGGGGTCCGGTGGCAGCTCGGGGGAGAGCCGCCACCTGTAAGTGCCCCGGTGGCAGCTCCGCGGAGGCGGCCCGGAGCCCGGGGAGCTGCTGGCAGCGGCGGGGCCGGCAGCCGGCGCGGTGCGGGGCGGTGCGGGGCGGTGCGGTGCGGGAGGCAGCAGGACGCGGAGCCGTCCCAGCGCCGTCCGGGAAGAAGTGTTTGGCTTTCACGCGTGGCTGCGGGAGGCTAAGGGGGAAGGAGAGGGAGATAGTGCGCCTCTGCCTTAGCGTGTTTCTGCAGATGGTTGGTTTGGTGGTGGCTTTTTTGGTTTGGGTTGTTTTTTTGTTTTTTTTTTGTTTTTTTTTTTTTTTTGAGTGAAGGATGTGGAGGGGAATTCACTGAGAAACGAGTTCTCCTTTTAAAAAACGCAACGAAACAACAACCACAAAGCAACAAACCACCCAACTTGTTCGGCATCTGAAAAGGCTCCGTGAAGGAATCCTGATGAATGAGCACAGTGCTGAGGGAGTTGATGGTTTGTGGTCTGAGATCGCCTCAGCTGTTGGTTTATTCAATTTTTATTTTTTTTTTTAAAGGCAACTTTGGAGGCAAGGAAGTGGGTAACAAAACACAAGTTTAAGACAATGATGCTTTTGCTTGCAGCCTAGCCAAACGGGGTGAAAGAACACTGAAATCCTGCTTTTCCCATCAGGTAGCAAATACCGCACGTACAATTACTTGTAGTCAAAGAAAGAACCTTCTTAGCTCCGTAAATGAGGACTCTGTTTCACTCTGAGCAAGGGGTGTGAATATCTTCCTGCTGCCAAATGAATATGCCACAAAAATTTTCTTTTCATCTGGGACAGAGACGTGTTTGTAGATCTCTGAATATGGCTACAGTCGTGGAGGGGAGTGAGTTAGGCTGGATGTAGTGTTAACCCCTCAAGCCACAATAAGCCATATACAGAGAGAAATTTGTTTCCATTGGTCTTTTCCTGACCAAGATCTTTACTGCAGTTGTATAGTCAGTGGTGCAGTGAAGGCAACCATCCTTCTATAGGTTCAAATCTTGTTGAAGAACCCAGTTGTTGGTGTTCACGTCTGTCCCTGTAGCCTGGCTCTCTGCACCTCCTTATGAGCAGCCTGAAAATGAAGGTGAAGTGGGGAAATCTGCCTACACACAACCAAGCTCAAGCCAGTGTTTTCCATCTCTCAGACTGAATGAGCAACAAATTTTGTGCCCAGAAAGAGAATCCAGCTCACAGCTCGGAATTTAGATAATTAACATACCATTTTAAAAACATGTTTTCAGAGTCAATATTATGATTACAGAGACAAAACAAGCAAACAGGGTATGACTTGACAGGGTCTCCTTGCTTTCTGGATCTAGCCTGACAATTTGTCGGTCAAGTGGAATTTCTTTTAAGGTTGCCGGTACTTTAGCAGAAGAAATAAATGTGCAAATATAGTCACTACTTTCCCTCCCTCCTCACAATGATCTCTTTGTGTTAAGCAACAGGCTTTTGCATAGATCAGGTATCAACCCCTCAGTGTCACAAGCTGAAATTGCTCCTTCTCTCTCATTTCTGAAATTATGCCCTTGCATTTGAGCCTGCTTAACCACATTTATCTATTTTGGAGGGGTCAGTTGGAGAAGCCTTAATCCAGGACAGATCCTATGTCATTTAAGGCAGGAGGAGCCCTGCTGTGACTTCAAGGAGACCAGCATCTGCCCCAGACACAGCCCTTCCCTTTGCTCCTCAGACGTGTACCTTGTCAGGAAAGTCTGTAACTGAATCGATTTCCTTCTTTTTTCCATCTTCAAAGGGACACTTTATTTCAAACTCTAGGAAAACTGCCAACTAATAACAATCAGGTAGAATTAAAAAGACTGATTGATACCAACAGGTACTTAAAAACTTATCTCAGCCCCCCTGTTTCAGCTTTTATCCCTCCTTGGTTGCAAGGCTTTACAGGCTGAGATCACTTCACTATTCAGAGTGTTACTGTACTGTCCTCTGCAGAGTAGACACCAGTGCTGGAAGAAGCTGTGGTCCAGCAGGACAAGACCCTCCTCTCATCAGGGTGTACTGACTGATTCTGCAGCTTTTTGCCCCATAGTGTTCCTGTCCCCATAGAAGTAGGAGAGAATAGTCCAAGTCTGGCTCCTCTGTTAGGACCTGCAGCTTCTGTAATATGTAACCAGAATTTTCAGCTGAGTTCTGTCTCTGACGTGCAGATGTATAAACTGCCTGTGTGCCAATATTTAGGAGACCTCTAGATCCGGAAAGTGCTTGTTAACTGGTTGGCAGGAAGACTCATAGCCCTCCTAATGCATATCTGCTTTCAGCGTTAATGACTCATTCCAAAAAAAACATACCATATTTTTATTTTTTTAATAATTTCTTTATTTTTAGCTATGTTTTGTCCTCACCCTCCATCATGCCCATCCCTACCGTGATCGTACATGGTGTTCTCATATCCTCCATCTCAGGCTGGGGCAACTTCCCATACTTGGAAATTCAATTAATGTGGCGGAGTTTTAATTCCCAGAGAAAAGCAGCTGCGTGTCTGCTGTTAGGTTGTGATGTCATGACACCTGCAGTTGTGCTGTTAATTACCAACAGAGAACATTAGAAGTCTCTTAATTGTCTTTGTTCTTTTATAAATGTCTGGTGGGTTTCTGTTTGCTGGTTTTTAAATCTAACCCTTTTGCTGTGGTGTTTTTATTAAATTCTCTAGTAAATGCTTAGTATTGCATCGACAACACTGTATTCTATTTTCCCCAAAGCTACAAGGAAAAAATAGTTTATCTTTTAAGTAAGTACTGTTCTGATTGCACCTAACTCCTTATCCTATTCTGTTACCTAGAAATGAGGCTGGTGACAGATGACCCAGAGTATTCTTTCACAGTGCCAGAAAGACATCAGACATTTCACGATCAGTTTTCCCAAGATATTTCCATCTAAGAATCATCTCCTCTGTTTTGGTGCTCTAAGATACTTTTTTCCTCACTCATCTTCTGATAGTGGAACTGTAGCCTGAGTTCAGGAATATTCAGAAATACCTATGCAGTAGTAGAAAGAAGCATGGGAAGCCTGTTTTCATCCGTCACCAGTTCCTACAGGTGCTGTAAGGAGAGAGACAATGGCTTGAAATATGGGGGATGAGAAAACAGTCATCTTCCAGGGAAGATTCCAGAAACAAAACCAGTTCTATTTTAGAGCCTTTAGTAAAGGTTGCTCTGAATTAGAAGGAATGGTACAGTTATTTGTAAGGTGCTGGCTTCAGAAGGTTGTTTTGTGAAACTGAAACTAATGCAAGGTATACTGTACAAGCACAGCTCAGAAGCATGCTGCTCAGCACAGGCATTTCTGATCCCCAAAGCAGGTTCTCAGATGAGAGAGTATTTGTACAGCCAGTATCAGAAGACATACCTCTAAAAACATTTAACAGCTTGTTGAGGCTTATCTCTAATTTTGATGGAGCTGTTTTCTTAATGAGGTCTTTTCACATCAATTAGCTGCTGAAGCTTCTGAGGTTAAAAAAAATAAATCCAAACTTTCTCTTGGCACATGGTTCCATGAGGACCCTGTGGAGATTTCCATGATATTGAGGTCTACCAGCACTCAGAGGAGCTGGCTTAGTCATTCTTCCCATCTGCTCTTCTTCTTCCTCCCTCCACTGCTCTGCATATACTTCCTGCCTGTCTGCTCCTCATTCCTATCCCCAAGCATCCTGGCTGGCTGCCTTGCTCTCCTCCCTTGCTGTACCTATCCCCTGTGGCATCTACCTCAAGGAAGTTCAGGTACTTTAGTGCTGAGATCAAAGAGCTGAAATAAATGAGCTACTTTCTAAAGCAGCCAAGACAAAGAAAAAAGAGAAACTCACCAAGTAAGCACCCATAGTAAGCAGGACTGCAAACCTCATTTGCAAAAAACTTGGAATTTAATCACCCTCAAATCATGAGATTGCTTAAAAAATTATGCTAGTTAAACACAGGCACATTTTAGTTTGTTTTCCTTCTTTGTTCATTTACAAGTCAAGTTTTTAGATCCTTTTTTGTAGCTCTGGGCCCATAGGATCTTGGACAACTGCAGCAAACTGGAAGCTGAAGTTTGTGTGTAGTCACGATGCTCCATGAGCTGCAGATATAAGAAAGAGGAATGTCCTCCCAGTGCCTCAATGTGCAACATCAGGAGTCAAGGAAGCCAAGTTAGAGTGATGTCCCAGAAAGGTGTCCTTTGGAAGCCTGTGTTTTCTGGTGTTGGTAGTCCACAGATGAATGTTTGAGAAATTCCCTAGGGTGGTATTTACCCCAGTAGCTTCTTTGGAGCAGGAAGAGTGAAAACTGCAGCTTGCTGCAAAGTTAGTCGTGAGAGGCAGCATGGTCTGGAAATAGCAGCCTCCTACCCCTTTTTGCTCTCCCAAACTACGTGCTGTGTCTCATGCTGAAATGCCTGCTCCTCCACGTCAAGAGTCATTTCATCTTGCTGCTTCCTGAGAGGGATCAACATCTTCTGCAGAGCCACACACCGCCGAGGCGAGGAAGGCAGCTTTGGCCGGTGGGGAGCAGAACTCAAGTACTGTGTGGGTGGCCGAAGACAAGAGCTTCTGAAATGAGGGAACAGAACAGATCTCTAATCTCCAGACTCTGACACACATCGCACTTTTCCCAGTTGCTTAGGAAAGAGATATGCATCCAAAAAGAAGTGGGAGGTTTAAACGGGAGTTCATACACACATGCATTTATCTTCTGTGGTTCATGTGGTAATTTACATTTCGCTAGTCCCATGGAACCCACAACACTTCATTAAAAGCATCCATTACAAATGTACAAACCGGGGAAACAAAGAAGCTGTCCAAGTTTCTATCTGCAGTGGCCAAAAGTTGAACTCAGTAGGCGCTCTTGGAAACTGCAGACTGCCTAGTGTCACTGAGGTGAGCACATATTTTTGGTTGTGCCAAGATGCTGAAGTTAGTGTGCCACCCCCTACAGAGGTATCAGATACAGTCCTACCTCTGGATGGCCCATGTAGACTGAAGCACTGCAGGACCTAAGGCGTAGCTCTGTCCTCTTAGGACTGTGTCATAAGAACAAGGCATAGAAGAACAGGATCCATAGAAGCACCTGGCCACAGAAAATTCCAGCTGCTATGCTTACTCACAGGAACATACACCTGGTAACGTGAGCAGCCCCTTCATGGCTTCCTCCACCACAACTGTAGTTGTGGCCTAGACCACCTTTACACCTACCCTGGCTGAACTAACAGCCCAGTGAGCTGCAGCAAAGTGGCACAAATAAGGCACCCTTTCTTCTCTGTGGAAAAAACTCCTTGGACCTATCTCTTTATTGGGATTTGCTAGGCAGGATTCGTGGTGGCCTGCTGAAATTTTCCACTTTGCAGATGTCACCACTGCGTCTCCCGTTTAGCACCATTCTTATGCATGCCCTGTCCCAGTTTTCCTTGTAATCAATAGCAGGGGTTTCTTTTTGTAGCACACAAAAAGGCCAGGCTCCTTGAATGTAGAAAAGTCTGCATTTATCCAGAGGCTTCAGTAGGGTGAAGCAGGGGGGGGACTGTGTGCCCAAGGCTGAACTTCTGGTTTGTCTGAGGCACTGTCTGGGATCAGTGGGAACCACGCGTGCACCATGATCCATGGGCCCACTCCGCTGTGTTCACAGCCCTCCCACCTGCCAAGCTGAGCCCGCAGAGCCCTGTGGGGGACATCTCTACAGCACAATTTAAATTCGGGGCTGGTAATGCCCCTGGGATTGTCCCATTGAAATAAGAAGGGAAGGTTCCCGCTTCTGCAGTGCCAGAAAAATGATAAACTTACACGAGGAGCAGTGGTTCAAAGCTAATTCCTGCTGCCTGTCTACACTTAGTTGTTACAAGGTGCACCTTCAATGTGGTAACAAGGTTATTATCATAATATTTCCATGAGTGCTCACAGGGGGAGTGATTAACTCAGGGAGCCCGGGAGAGAGGAGGAGGAGGCTGTCCTGCAGGCCCTGCTGATGGTGCAGCAGCCCTGGCACCCCGAGGTCAGCTCTCTCTCTGCCACCCAAGTGTCTCTAATGCTGGGGCAGCTGCCAGAGGAGGAGTGATGCTTTCAGAGTAGGACACATCTCTAAATAAATGTGAGCTGTTGTTGAAGGTGCTCCCAGGGAAGCATTTATGTCTCTGAAACATGGGGCACCTTTATCAAGTGGCTGATCTGCAGGCTGCTAGGATTGCAGCCTGTGGCCGGTTCCTATTTCTGTTTTGCTGATGAAGCATGTTTGCCTTGAAAACACCTTCTTTGCAATTCACAGTGGATTTATCGCAAGGAAATGACCCCACTGCTGTGCATGGTGGTGTCCTCTCCCCATATAGGCACAACCCAGAAAAGATAGCCAGGCTGGGCTCCCCACACAGCCAGCTGGCCAGAATTGCTGTACAATGTCCTGCTGCTGCTCCCTGGTGCTGATTGTCTTCCTGTGGGAGGTGAGACCACTCCACTGAAACAGACTGTGTCCTTGTGCTGTAGAAACTCCGAATACATGATGGACCCCGCATGCTTTCCGAAGTGGGACACAAGCCTGGAGAGCACCTTTCAGTGCCTGGCCTTTTGGCTTGTGACAAAATCCGTCCCTTTGTGTGGGGTGGGAGGTGGAGGGCCCTTGATCTGTGTGAAGTGGCCATGACAGAGGCATTTCTTGGTCTCACCGGTGGAGCCAGCTCTCCTATCATGGTATCCTTGGTTGTATCTCCTCATACTTTCCTTGGTCAAGGCAAGAGAAGAGTCAAGAAGAGTCAAGGGCATGACTGGCTCATTGGAGTAGTCCCTAAATCAACTGGTCTTTCCTGGGGAGTGTAGCAGGGCTCACCAAGCCCAGCAGAGGGGCAGATACTGTCACCAGTCTCAGAGACTCGAGAATGCTTGGTCACTGGCAGCATGCACTCACACTATCATATGGCTCTGCTTGGCAATGCCTCATGTGCTACATGAAAGTGGTTCTTATTTCTGTTGTGGTCATGCACTCCTATATTCCAGCCCCAAAGTGCAACATGTGACACATCAATGTGCTTTCAGCAGAGAGGTCCCAGACTGCCCCAGGATGAGGGTACATGACAAATGAGGAGAGGAGGAGGATATGGTGACAGCATGGTGCCCAGCTGATGCACAGCTTACCCGTTTCTTGTGATTCAAGGGGTTTTGAGTATCTCTTAGAGAATGAAGCAAGAGGGTCTGCACAGCCGTGTTGGTACTCCTGGAATGAGAGAAGCACCTGGTTATCAAGCTGAGGCAAAGGAGGACAAGTTAATATGGGAGGTAGAAGAGGGGTAGGAGAGGAGTGCATGAAGCAACTGGACTACAGGCTAGAGTAATCAGCAAAGCAGTAAAGGCAGGTAAAAGTAAGAAAGAACAAGAAGAGATAAGCAGAGAAAGGCTTTACTCAAGTAATTTCCAGGATATTTCCACTGCTGTAAAGCAGTGGCCCGTGCCTTGTTTTTAAAAGAGTAAGCAGTATTAGGGAAGCAGTGTACTAGTTTATGCTTACTCTAGTGTCGGCCAAGGAAGATAAACATACCTATCAGGTAGATTATGTGAATATTTCCTCTTCAGAGAATAAATGCATTCTGATAGTTTTATGCCCTGGAAACACTGAACTCTTTAAAAGTCTTGACTGGGAAGAAGTTTTTCTGTTTCTAAATATGGCTGTGTGGGGCAAGGAGAAGGGACTTCCAGCTTGCAGTTCTCAAGTCATTTGGTGTGGTGTTTGAGTAGCTGGGCCCCAGGGGCTGATGTCCTCTCTCAAGCATCTCGCGTGCTATAGCATAAAGTTCCCTGACACTTCGGAGAGGAGATTGGTCTTGGGTCAGTTTAATCCAAAAGTATTTTGCTGGGACTGGAAAAGCAGCAGAGGTGGGTTTCATTAATTCAGTGCTGTGTGGATCCTTACATACTGCTAACCAGGCATCTGAAGGTACCTCTAAATAGGAAGTGCCCTGGCTTGGATTCCAACCAGTGGCCATGTGGTACTCATTTCATTATCTCTCACACCATTTTGTCTCTCACTGGGGGATTACTCAGTGTAATAACTGTTCTTACAATCTGCAGTGTTCTCTAAAGGAGCAATTGAAGGTAGACAATTTTATGTTGAATTTTCATGTGTTTAATAGGAGAGGGTTTGTAATGAGTAATGGGATAAAAATCTTCCTTCAAGAGTATTGGATAACACGGTATCAGGTGCTCTCTGGTTTCCATAGTGGAGACGAGCACCGAGTGTAGTCATGAATTTTTAAGGGACAAAACATTAGCCACTCTGAAGTTAGTTTGATCATTGGTTAGGAAGGAAGATTGCCAGACAAGAATTAAACCTTCTGAATTAAATCCTGTGGATAGAGATGTGATTTCCTGCTTCTCTATTTTGCAATAAGCATGGCCTGTAGCATGAGAAGAAACTCCAGAATGTGATGCATGATTTTGCCCCTGTCACTGTTTTTGAATAAAATCAGTGTGGAGTTAATCCAGTGTTATAAATCTTGGTAGGAAGGCCTCCAGACCAGGTAGATTTGTTTAATCACTTGGGCTGAAATCCAAACCACTGGAGTATATAAAATGTATACACTAGTGCCATTCACTTCACTGAAAACACCTTTTTCCCATCCAAGGAAATAGCTGTGGCTGGCATGAATATATATTTGGCAAGCTGTTGGGCTAAACAAATTTCTCAGAAAATAATCTCTGGCCAAGATACTGACTGTATTTTGGCACTGTAACTTCTCAAGCTCTTCAGCTAAGACTTTTTGACAGAAAAGTAATAAAAATTTGGTGGATGACACTTTGAATTGGTGGGCTCCCCTCACCTCTGCTCACCAGGCTCCCTACCCTGATACCAGCCAGGGTACTGACCTGCAGTATGGAACAGACCTTTGCGAAAGTCACTTCTGTGACATCTATAATAAACATGCAGTAATGCAACCCAAACTTAACCTCTTTTCAGCCTATTTTGTCTTCTTTGTGTCTTAACCATCAGCTTCAGGATCATGAATCTTGTTCTTTGATGATTTGAACTGTTGTCTGACTAAAGCACACTGGTCCTGCCAAATAAGGGCACACATTTTTGTTTTCTAACTTTCCAACTATTACCAGGATTCCTGTATGGGAGAATTTCAGAGTGTCCAAGGCTCAGCAGATTTTATGTATCTATCCTTATCACTGAAGAATAAGGTTTATCATCACAAAAAGAGTCAGATTGCAAGGTATTACAGCGAAGAGCTTTGGGTAGTTTTGGAACATTAGTTGCCTCAGTAATTCACTAGGTTTGCTACAAGCTGCATCCTTAGTGAGATCAGTTCCCATCTGGTGTAGAAAATTATACAGACATTCACAGCAGAAGTTTCTGCAGCAAGTTTTCAGTAGTCCTCTTTCCCACCGATGGCTGCCAGTGTTGTCACTTTGGTTGCTTGCTCTGACTATGTTGTATGGTCTCTTTCAGGCATTTTTAGGGTTTGACAGAGATTGCCTGACACTTCATCAACGACTTAAACATCTGCAGAAGGAACAGTTTTTGGAAGTGACATCTGTTGATGCGATTGAAGGTAATGTGCTTTCTTCTGTCATTGCCCTGTTCCTGCCATTTATTCCCCATGGACCCTTGTCCTCCAGGGGCCTGTGGGGCCTGGCATCCCCTTTGCTTCCCATCCTGGTTGGTAAGGTGAGAGCAAGCCTCTCATCAGCGTGTCTGAGCATCTTCTAGGCTGGTCTTGGCTTCAGGTTCAACAGCTCTTCCCAACTGGGGCTTGGCTTGCCCCATAAAATTTGGTTTTGCCCCTCTTTTTAAGGAAATCATTGCTTGCATCATTCGACCTGTCTGCTTTCCATAGCCTCATAGGTGCTTGATGTTTTCTGATCCTGAAGCTGGTTCTCAGTCACATACTCTTACCACCTGGAATTTCACAGGTCACTTTTGCCCTCTGTTCAAAAACTAAAATAAAAATGGGTGCATTTTTTTCTGAGCCCTTTCTCGTGGCATATGATTTAGCACTTGTCAACCTATATATTGCTCTGTATGTTACTGACCTTGTTAGGGCCGTGACAAACAGCAGAAAGTGGGCTGTGCTCCATGGCCCTGCAAAAACAATCATCATAGCACAGTCCTGCAACTGTAGCAGTTGCATTTAAGATAATCTTCTCTAAGTGTAGTTTTCTCAAAGAAAAGCAAGAACAGATTTTGGTTTTTTTCCTCCCTTAATTGGTATATTTGAGCTTAATTAAACCGAGGGGAAGTAAATGCATCCCTTAATTCACTGCCACAAGAATTTTAAGGCTCAGAGTAGGTGACTCATTCACCAGAACAGAATTTATTCTTTGTTTGTAAATGCTATTTATTGCCTTGTTTTGCATCACTATGACTACTGCATGTCATTTGTGGCATCAGCACCTACTGTACATAAAATGAATGCAAGACAGAATTTAATAGAGATGTAGTTCTTATAATAATTTACTTGTATCAGCCACTTTTCTGTTGTATGTTAGTACATCTCACATAAAAATATCAGTAAATGTGGCTCAATATATTCTCATCAAAACTGGCTGAAAAGTAAAATATTCTCCTGCTGATAGGCCATATCCTAGATTTAAAAAGTCCAAGCAGCAACCAACCCCCCTTTTCAGATTCTGTGTCTTTATAAACAATTCAGTGATGTCCTACAGGTGATTTTGAAGTTTCAGATCAGCTGATTTGCAGTGGCAGTCTCAATAATTTTGCTTCTCATAATTATCAGTCTTAAATACCAAGTTAATCTTATTAGAAGCATCACTGCTTTTGCAGCCCATATAGATTTCTTCTGGTTTTCTTTACTGTTTCAAAGTGGAGACTGAGAGCAATTAATCTATTCCAGTTAAAGCTTTAATTCTTTTGCCAATTACATGGCCCCATGTTCTTTTCTGAGACATATCAAGTACAATCACTGATGCTGTCCTATTCAGTCAAAGCCATAAGTTGCACAGATTTTGTGAAATGGTCTGGGCTTCAACAGCTTGGGAGCTGATTCACTGAGGCATCTGCTCTAACACTGGCAGGACTGTCACTATTTTCCTAGCCAGAATCATTTGTCTTTGTCATTTAGAAATAATCTGTAGGGTGTAATATGGTCTTAGGGAAGCACGGAGCCCATTATTGCTCAATAATAGAATTTCATGAGGTCTTGCCAGCATCTTTGAGCTCATATGACACATTTGACAGTGCATGTGTGGATATATATCTCTACTGTCCCATGGAAAAGGACAGAGAAATGTTTTGAACACTTAGTATGTATTCAAAGGCTGCTAAAATAAGCCAGACAGCTGTGGGTGACTACAGGGGTCTGCTGCTTGGCTGGGGGGCACCAACCCCCAGGACACACAGCAGTGTATCATATCTTTTCCGTAGTAGCCAAGCCCAAGACTTCATAAATACTGCCCCCCCACAAAGCCTATTTCCAACCAGATACACACTTTCTTATTTCCCTTTCCATGCAATTGAGGGAACACTGAACCCCAGAAAAAATCCAAATAGAAAGGTGTTCATCTTGGACATGGTCAGAGCAGTGGGCCTTGTGCTCCTCCAGGCTCACGGGTGGGTCTCACTGACAGGAGGTATGAAAGCCCCCCCAAACCAAATCTGGTCAAAGATTTGGTGTGGGAGAGTGAGGTCCTTCTATGACCCAGAGCCATCATCTGCAGTGATGGAGGAGCAGCAGGATGGATGCAAAAGGGTCCCTCTGGGACTAAGGCAGAGACCAGAACCAGGACAGGGAAAAGGGCAAGAACTGCCTGAGCACCAGAACTGAAGAGAGGGAGGAGGCAGCAGAGAGAGTGCTGCTTTCCTTTTGGACAGGGAATGGTCCAAGGGCACAACTTTGTCCTTTAAAGTGCTGTCTTGGGATGTAGGAAGAAGGGCACAGCTGGGCCCGTGATTACTGCTCCAGGAAAGGGTGGCTCATTTCCAAGTCACCCTCACCAAATCATCCTCACCAGTCCCTCATTGGTGTTGTCCCTGAGTGCCCAATGGTATGGCCCTCTGGATGTAGCACGAATAAAAGCATCTGTACAGAAAATAGATGTCTTTTACTGATGAGGTGATCTGTGGTGTCCTGGTGTGGTATCCCCGGGCAGGGCACAGGTCCAAGGGCAGGGAGCTCAAAATTTTCTTCCTACCAGATAGAACCCATCCCTCTTCTACTGTGCTGTGTCTCTAGGAGGACTAGGATTGTGTGAGCTGGGGGATGCCCACATCAGGGGGTTGGCTCAGCTTCTTGCTGAGTTTTGGAGCCTGGTTCTGTTCTCCTGCGGTCTGTGTGTGTGTACCAGGAAGCGTGCTCTTTAATTCAGCATTGGTTGGGTCCAAGGCTGGCACTTCAGGGCTTTTCCCTAAGGTAATGGATGGCCATGGGGTCAGGTCCTGCCCCACAGCTGAGCTCAAGTGTCTCCTGCATCTGCCGTGCTCTTTTTTAAATAGACCACAGTGGGAGTGAAAGTCTCCACGATCTCACGCTGCTCTGTGCTACAGCTAATTAAAGTCATTGTGAAGGGTTTTGTAGTAATTGCAGGTATTGTAGAATTTAGTTTTGTGGGGTAATTGGTAATGTAAGCCTGAAACAAGTTATCCTTAAGATGTTTTAGTTTGCATTTCTCAGTAGGAGCAGCCTTTACAAAGAAGGCTTTTGTGTGTGAAGCGGGACCAGAATTAATGGCAGCATTTAGTCGTGCCTAAAAGGGTGCTTGCTGTGGCAGGTGGCAGGGTGGTGTAATTGATGTTGCCTACGTTCTGTGTGCTGCAGGAGGCTCTGGCAGCCAGGTGCTGCTGTACCTGATGAATGCCAGCTGAGGAGAGTGAAATGTCCAGTGCCAAACCCATCCAGGGCTGATGTATTCCCTTCCAAGATGAACATAGCTCTTTCAGTCTGTAGGTTCGGGACCTTTTTGCTCCTACTTAATGTTGCTTAATGCACATTATGAAGTTTTCAGGCATCCTCAAATCTTACAGTAGAATGCTGTATCTTATATCTTCCATGTGAGGAAAATCCTAACACTGTGGCTAACCAGCCATGGGCTGAGCTGAGCTCCCTGCAGCCAGGACCACAGCAGCTCTTCTTCCTCTGCTCCCAAGTGCCCAGTGGAGCAAGGAGAGTGCAAGGGCCAGTGCTGTAGTGCCTGGGATGTCAAACAGCACAGGGGGATGCTTAATGGACACACAAGCATCTTAGGTTCCTAAGTCCGTGATTTAAATGAGATTTCGGTGTGCCAAACCTTCCCTGATGCATCTGAAAATCCCTCTCCACACCTCTGAACACTCAGGCAAGTAAAGACTATTGGAAATCTATCCTTTAGACACAGATGCAACTGATGTGTCCAGAATTAGCAGTTTAAAAAGAAGTGCTGGCTCATAACTAAATGGAAGAGATGTCTGGGAAGAGCAAGTATTTAATATGTTATGAAGAATCACAATCTAAATTTAATTCAAGGCTGGTATTTCCATGAGTAGCTATTTTGGGACAACAAACACTATTTCTGAGCTTATGTATTTGTTATAAACTGCTTGCTGATAACATAGGAGGGCTTATATGTTCCTGCTGGTGACTCTGGGACTCTATGGGAATCCTCTCTGCTGTCCTGCTGGAGTCAAGCCCAAATCTTATGAAGAGTGCCTGAGGGAACTGGGATTGTTTAGTCTGAAGAAGGGGAGGCTGAGACCTTGCTCTTTACGACTACCTGAAGAAATGAGGTTGTAGTGAGGTGGGGGTCAGCCTCTTCTTCCATGTAATCCATGACAGGACAAGAGGAAATGGCCTCAAGTTTCACCAGGGGAGGTTTAGCTTGGATATTAGGAAAAATTTCTTTGCTGAGGGGTCAGACATTGGAACAAGCTGCCCAGCAAATTAGTGAAGCCACCATCTCTGGAGGTGTTCAGAAAACCTGTGGATGTGGTGTTGGGTTTTCAGTTGGACTTGGGGATCTTAGAGGTCTTTTCCAACCTTAATGATTCTGTAGATTCTATGATGCCAGCCTGTGCATCACAGCATGGTAGTAATTGGCTTGAAGGGCCAAGGAGACAATTTTCTGGAGGCTGTTCAGAAAGGACAGTCTGTAACACAATTATTTTAAGAAACACAAAAAGCCAAAGGTTTTTGTTAAATTAAATGTGAGGCAAAAACTCAAGAGATGAGTTGTCAAATTCTTGTTTAATATTTGCAGCATGACAGAAGTGATGAACACACGGGAACCAGTGATGGAGGAATTTGCACTCAGCCAGACTCCTGAGGAAGAAGGAGGTCCTTCAAGCCAGGTAACATCAGAAAAACTGGAAAGTATCCTGAGCTGCTTTTCAAAAGCAATGTAATGCAACCAGTAACTGTCATACATGTAGATAGTAAATTGCAGATCACAGCTGCCAGAAGAACAAACCCTGAAATACATGTTTGATTCTACTTAGGTTTTATTTATAAAAGGTAAGGGTTCTGGCAGAAGGGTTTTGTTGGGTGCCAGACCTCCAGGGCAAAGTAGCAGCAATGTCTTGCCCCTGTGGAGATGCAGGCAAGAAGTTGTTTATCACCAAGAGCTGAGATCTGAGCCACCATCGTGTGATAAAGGCATCCAGCCAATACTGTACCACAGCTTTTACACAGCCACCCTTGTAATGAGCTAAGTTTCTTCAGGCTCAGAGGCAGCTCCCTTTTCAGAAAAGAGACCATTTGGTGTCATCCATGTAAGTGGCTGTGGCATTATAGCAGCAGCACTGTTCAGAGCTGTTTGCTGGCAGGTCCAAGAGCACTTTTTGTCCCCAGGTGGGCTCAGACACCCACTCACATACTCCCCTGCAGTGCTGTTCTCAGCAGGAGGCATCACGATGCCTCAAGCCCCACATTGTGACAACCCCTGCATGCCAGTTTGTGCTCTGTAGTGATGCTTGTGACTCCCAGTGTCACTGCTGAGTGTGACCACCTGAATGTGTCCTTGAGTGTGTCCTGAATGTGAGTGACACCGGCTGAATGTGTCCTTGTAGACCTGAGTTGCTTCTCAACACATAATGCATTATTGCAAGCAGACTCATAAAACTACTCTAGGAGAAGCCCGTTGCAGGTTCATATTGGAAGCCAGGGAAATCATAGTTGAAGTTTTGCAGATTCCTTCCAGATCATTTGTGAATGTAATGAAAGGCTGTATGCAATTAGAGAGCATTTTTCTTTGCCTTGTTGGCCACACAGGATAGATGCCACTTGCTCAAAGAGCACATTTTCAATATCCTCTTTCCTCTTTTTCTCTGAGCCTCAGGTTTTCATTATTGTGTTAGTGTGCCCTATCCAAACTCTGTGCCAGCTCCACCTATGTCTTTGTGGCTTCTCTATAGTGCCCTTGTCACATGCTCCAGAGGTTTTCCCCCAGCTCCTTTACCCTACACCTCTGGGAGAAGGTGGTACCATCCATATATTAGCGATGACCAACTGCGGCAAAGAAAAGCAAAAAGAAATGAGGAGTAGCACAAAGTCCATGACTCAGCTGGAAAACTAGGTTTCTTCCAGCAACTTCCAAGCACTCTAGCCAGGAGACCAGTCCCTCTCTTCCTGCAGTCTCCTGCCCACTCGTCACACACTCCAGCTTCCGCAGAAAAACACAGCGAGGCCCCGACAGGCAGCTCTGCTTCCTGCCAGTCCTGACTCATTCCTGGAGGGACGTGGTAACTACTGGGCTCCAGTGGAAAAAGCATTATGTGATTGGTGTGAGAAAAGACCGTATGAGAACGACAGAAACAAAAATAGCCAAGCTGAGGCTGCACAGGTACCTTCCCTGCATTTTGTTTCAGCCGCAAGAATCAACTCAGCATATTTTTAGACCAGTCAGTGTGTTGTTTCCTAGGGCTTCGGAAAGCCCTAGGATGATGATAAGTTTTGTTGCATTGGATGCCCCTGGCAGGGGGTGTTGCTGCTTGTCACCATTCTTGGAGAAAGGGTGGGTGTCTCTCATAGAGTCCCCTGCCACCTGAGCAGGCTGAGCAGCAGCGGAAAGAGAGAAAAAAACCCTTAATCCAAAACAAAGTACCCTGAGTTATTTAAATGAACCATCAATTTTGAAAACAAGAAAGCACTTTTATGTGTTACTGTATCCTTCACTAGAAAGACATAATTCAGCTTCAAGCTTTGAATACTGCACAGTGTTTAACCTGCAGCTTTGATGTGACAAGTGAAAATAATAGCTGGCACTGTCCTCTGTGTAAAGATGATCTCTGGGGCTACCTGTTTTGCCTGAATGCATTGTAAAATACAGTGTTTCACATTACAGAAAGTGTCTCTGCAGAATGGTGGCTTCTTAATGAACTGTCACAGCAAGAAAACCTGGATTTCATATCAGAGTAAAAGGACAGCAGTAAAGAAGGGCTGTGACAGCCATTTAGCTTAGTGTTACAGCAATGGCCTTTGTGTCCTAAAAACCCACCAGGACTGAAACACAAATGTTTGACAACCCAAGTCTTCATTTTTACTACACACATCAGATCACACAAGTCACAGCCATCTGCCCAGTGTGCTGGCAAGCTATATTGAGTATCTGGTCCTGGTCTCTGCCCAGCAAGACTAATAGGTCTCAGCACCTCTGTGTACATTCTCGGCCAACAAACAGCTGGATTCAGCTGCTTTTGCAATCCTGTGCAGGACTGCTTGCCCTGCACCAGTTTGAAGGACTTTTTGGTGGATGTGGGAGTGTGTGTCAGATGCAGAAAGGATGCTGAGATGGAGCATGTACTCTGCATGCTTCCAATATGCATCCCTCAGGAAAGCTTTGATTGACATGTCCTCAAATGTCTCACCAGACCTTCCCAGACTCACGTGAGAAGTACCCCAAGCTGTCCAAAAGGCTGCCATCAATTGTGGTGGAGCCAACCGAGTCCGGGGAGGTGGAGAGTGGGGAGCTGCGCTGGCCTCCTGATGACCTGAAATCAGCAGAGGACAAGGGTCTTCACGGTGACCAGCGAGGCTGTGTCCAGCAACAGCAGCAGCAACAGCAGCAGCAAATGGATCTGGAAGGTCTGAATGAGTAATTTTCATCCTTGTTCCCCATAGGAAAATAGCAATTTCAGGGCAAGCCATGCCCTGAAGCTAATTGTGTACCAAAGAGCAGTAGGTGCTTGAAGTTGCCCAGAAACACCTGCAATGGAAAGGGAGTCCTGTAAACTTAAAGTTTCTGTGTAGCTTTTGAGCACATGGTGTTTCCATCACCATCAAGCTCAGTGCTGGCTACTCACAAAGCCAGCAGGCAGTTCACTGCATGTTAGTAGTTCATGCTGTTCAATAGCATATATCTGCCTCCCTCTCCCCTAGCCTACAAGTAAAGTGTTTTAACAGCTGCACATTTTCAAAGCATCATGGTGTCCCAGGAGTGTGTTAATGTAGCAGGAGCTTACAAATATATAGATATGACTAGTAGTGTCACTGTGGGGTAAACACGGCTAAAGATAAGAGCTTTTTCGAGTGGTTGCTCCAGTGTGGAACTGGTGTATTTATTTGTTGTTTTTCACCTCAGCAGTCTCCTTTTCCCTGACATGGTTTCCATTTCAGTGCACCATTTGCCACCCAAGTGCCCAGAGACAGCACCCAGAATGGGGTGCAAGATGCACTTCCCTTCCTGTCAAATGGGTGATGACAAATGGTCTGATCCTGAAGTGTCAAATCACCTGCTATTCCAGCTGGCATTTCTGGGTGATGGCATTCAAGAAGAAATATTAGCCAAATCTATGGTCTCACCTCTAGGTTGCACATTATGACCTCCGTGTTGTTTTTCTGTACAGTGACTTTAGGACTTGTTATGTCTTCTGGACTGGGAGGTTGAGCGTCTATCACTGAGACAGGAGGTCGTCCTCCTGGTTTGGTGGCTGTCCTGCTTTAATGAGAGGGATCATCACCTCATTTCACTAACCTATCCTGAGGTCTGATATCCTCTGTAAAGTCAGGCTGTGATAACACTCAGAATACCCTACTCCAAGTTTAACTATTAGTTTGCAAGTAGAACGAATTGCTTAATGTCAAGTCTGAGAAGCTGGACAGATCACCTGTCTCACGGAGCAGGGAATCAAATGAAGGCTGTTGTACCTGTGTAGGGAAATAAATGCTGTCAAACTATATCTTTGCAGATACTTTAGTGCACCCAGCTCAAGAAGTGGAAGACAGTACAGATACTCTTGAAAGCAGAACTGAAGAGGACGAGTAGGGACTCTATGGCCTCAGAAGTGAAGCTTCATGGTGAATGTTGTTGGAAAGCTAACACACTCTGAAGACATGTCAAAGTAATCTGTATTTAAATCCTCAAGAGTTTTAGTTAGTACCTGGTAAGAAGCATCTGGGCTTTAGAACTGTTCTTTTCAACATTTTGAGTTTCAGGCTGGGATTCGTATTTGTTTAATTTTTCCTTGGGAAACAATAGAACATGCTAGGAAATGTGAGATTATAATTAAGGGAAAATGCTCCTAATTTCAGTTAGCACATTTCATTGGATTTACCTTTTTCAAGCAAAGCTGCTTTCAGGTATCAACAGCAGGACAAAGGGGTTGCATTTCTACAGGAGGGATGTCTTAGATCTAAAATGTTTCTTGTTTTTAGCCATTTACAACTAGCACTGTGATATTATGGACAATAGATGTAATATAATGTCACCATTTGATTTTGTAACTTTTGTATAGAGATGCAAGTGTCAGATTTGCCTGCAGGCTGCCACCCTGAGGTGGCCCAGAGCAGTTCTCTCCCTCTGGCTGACCTCTGCAAATTCAGCTGCACCAGCCTTTCCTTGGCCACCTTTTCAAGGCTGACTGGTGCCTTCTAGAAAAGGTTTCTCGCTGTACCTTGGCAAAGTGGGTTGGTGAGCTGCAGGTGTTTGTGGGATGAGGCTGTCTGGGGGTTTGGTGGGGTGGATCATGATGTATGTGCACTCTTCAGGCCCAGGTCCAGCCGTGCCGTGCGCTCTTCTACCTTGAAGCCAACAAGATGGCTCCTGCTTTTGCCGGGACTGGATTTGTCCCACCTTGTTAATAGAAATTGTTGTGACAATTCTTCTTCTGGTATGTTTTGTGTGTAACATATATGAAGAGGCCCAGCTGTTCCTCCCCCAGCCTGAGCTGTGTGGTGGTTGGAGGTGGGTGATGGGAGCTCCATAGCCCAGCCCAAACCTGGTCGCCATTTTGTCTGACTCCAGGTCCTCCCTGACCCACTCAGAGGGGGAGGATGTGGAGGAGGGCTCGGGTATGGGTCCCACACCTGCCTTCTCCCTGCCCAAGCTGTGCTGCCTGTGGGACCGTGAGTGCTGGGGTTGTCCTCACCTGCAGCGTGTTGCACAGCCAGCTCCTGGAGACCAGAGCTCACAGTGGGACAAGCTGTCTCTGGATGCTTTAGGCTTCCAGAGGATTTTTCCTGGGGCTTTGAGGGCCATTTTGACAGGGGGTAACCCATTTCTGCATGGGGACCTCTTAGACACTTCCTCCCAGCATCCCAGGAGAAGCACCAATCTTGGCCCAAAGTGGTAGCTTTTGGACAGTGTTGGTGGAGCTAGATAATGCATGTATTCAAAAGGGTTTGACTGTGTCAGTGATGAGTGTCCCATAAGACTTTCTCCATCTCTGCAGGGCTGGATGGAGTCTGTACTTTGAATTAATGTTGCAGCTGGAAGAAGCCACTTGTTGTAGGTGGAACGAAATAACAGGATTTCTTCCAGCATTAACTCCTAAGATGACTTCCAAGTGCTTTCTTTTCTCCAGTAATAATTTTCTCTAACAGCAACTTTTAATTGTGTGATGGTGGATAAATTTTACTGGCCAGATGTATTAATAAGTTTATACCTTCTTAGCAACCAAATTTAATATATTTACTTACAAAGAATTCTGTGCAATGAATGTTTAATACAAAGCAAAAGAGACTATTTTACTTCAAAGCAACATTAATTTATGTACAAAACTATAGCTCATTATTTGGGGTGTTCGGGATCTAGAACCCTTTTTATAAGCAGTGTAGTATAGTATATTGTGAAACTTAAGTTAAACTTTGCTCTCTGAACCTATATAATGATCTGTTTTGCCTTCTTGATGTAGACTCTCTTTACCTACGCTGTCACAGAATTATTTTGTTGGATGAGTGGGATTCTGGTCAGAGCACCAAATTTCACCAGCGTAACTGAAGGTTTCAGAGCACCTCCTAAATCTAGCTGCTGTCTCTGTCACCCCCTTCGCTGGTGACACTTTTTTGGTAAAGCCAACGAGGAGAGAACAAGCTCCGTGTTTGGGTAGCACACGAGCAGCGAGCGATGGTTCCCAGCTTGGACTTGTCTGCAGCTGGTGGTGGTGGGAGGAAAAGTGCAGATGCAAGGTGCTCTCTAAACACTGCTTTTGCATCGACCATCAAGATGCTTTACAAAGCTCTGGGGGAAAAACAACAACAGTGACGACATATTTTTAGCTGTGTGATTTCCTTTCAATCTGCGTCTGCTCAGCTCCATGAGGAATGACGTTAGACGAATCATTTAATTTGCTTTTTGCTTTATAAAAGGAAAAACACTTGTTTGAAACACTTCCCTCAATTTTATGTGCTCTCTATCTGCTTTCAGACGCTCCCTCCCTTCCTGCTCTGGATGGCCCTTATCCTATTTCCACCTGAGGTCAATGGCACTTCCCTAAATAAGTTTCCCAAAGAAACAACAAAATTTTGCATACACCCTGAAAAAACGAGACACAGCATTACTTTTTTTGTCCTAATACATAAAGCTGCAGTCTGTATAGAAATTCCAGGTTTCCTCTTTCCAGCCTAGTTACTCCTGTCTTTCCTTTTCTTTGTTTCTCACTGCTCCTTTGAAATATTTTACCTGAAGCAAGTGGAGACTTCAAACTATATCTTTATCCTAAGGCTGGGTGACCTCACTTTAACAACCATGCAAAGCCAAACTCCTCCTCCCATTTTTATTTTTCTGAGCATGGGCCAGAAGCCCTAGAATAGGAAAGCAAAATAGAGAGAAAATTTATCTATACAAACAAGCCCTATTTATTCTGTTTGCAGGTCTTTGAATGTCTACTTAATCTGTCTGTGTGCAAGTGTTGTCTCTCTAATAAACTTGATAGTTGTTTTGTATTTTTTTCCGGATTAAAAGCTTTGTAGAAAAAAAGGAAAAAAAAAAAAGGACATTCAGTCATATTTTTCTAGTCTTGCTTGTAGAATATTTCATGTAGTGCAGAAAGGAAGTTTTCTGGAGTAAGGCATTGTTGGATTTTGCTCTATTTCAGTTCTTTCTAATTTTGTAAAATGCCACCTGTACATAATACTCAACTAATGTATGTCCTGTAGATGTATTACACCATTTAGCCTATTAAATGCCTATACTGGACCAATTGGAAGAAGTGGTGTACCCAGAGTGTCTTGGTTTAAAAATGCAAGAGGTTATTTGTCGTGGTGTGCAGCTCGTGTCCTATTGTTGCTAGAGTAATGCAGGGCAATGAGCCCACTCTGACCCTGGTTTTGCCCTGTGGTATGGAAATATCCACACTGCCCCTTTATCCCAGATCACTGTACACAGATAAAATCAGATTTTCATCTTTAGCAGTTGCCATCTCTTTTTCCTCTGAGCACTTGCTAGATCAGGCAGCTCAATGCTCCCTGCTTCAGACTCTGGATTTCCTTGCTGCCCTGCTTGGTGTGGCTCCTTCTCCCTGGGTGGCTGCCTGCCTTACTTGCTGGGCTGGCAGCAAGGCAGGGACTCATCTTCATTTACCTTTAATAAAATGCACATTTTTAACATTTTCTGGAAAGGCTATTGTGGAGCCCAGCAGGAACTCACATTACTGGAAAACTATACCCCGTACAAGGAGAGCAGGGTCATGTGGCAGAGGAGATGAGAAGCAGAGATAGTCTCCCATGGAACAACCGGTTTTTTTCCAAAAAAAAAAAAAAAAAAGTCTAGTTACCAAAAGGCAAAGGATCTAACTGGGGGGTGTGGTTCCTCTCACTTCCCCAGTGCAAAAGCAGCTGCACTGAGATGGTTCTATCAGCACAGCAAAAAGCATTGCTTGGGGTCAAAGCCAGTTTCTCCTGGGGGGCAGTGGTGGCATGGTTATGGAAGTGTTTTGTATCCCAGGTTCTGTATCCCAGGCTGGAGGCAGTGAGCCCAGCTCTGGCACTGCAGTGCTTGCAAATCTACTGCTTAATGTCACTCAGTACTGCAGTTCCCATGCATGGAAAATCCAGGCATATACTGCCCTGGGGATGGGGAGGTAGAGGGACAGACACTGCCTCCTTTTTGCCTCCCTAGCAGCACTACCTTCCTTCTGGGGTTTTCCTGTGTAGTGTATGATGTTTGGTCACATAAGGATGCAACAAGTGCTACCCCATGACTCCAGGGATGCAGTTTCAACTGGTGCCTATTTTGTGTCACTGTGAGGTCTATGCTGAGTGCTGGCTCTTCTCTTCCTCTGAAGGCAGAGGGGGTTAAGCTGAAATAATCACACAGGATGGGAATGGGAACACTGTTGTCTTGCTTCTAGTGTTTATATTTTAAACTTAAATCCAGTAGATCTTCATGTTCATTCAGTGTTTTTCCACTGACATATTAGGAGACATTTAAATTTTCTTTAATCAGACATCTGCTTAGTAGTACTTTCTTTTAGATATATTCAGCTTGACATTCCTGTCTGAAGGAGCAAGTAAAATTGTCAGGAATCAGCTGATATTTGAACTACTCATAAGAGATGGAAACTGTTTTTTTATGATGTTAAACTGAAAAACATCACATCTAAATCAAATCAATCCTAATTTGTGCTTTACCATTTTTTTTTTATTTTTTTTTTTCCACTTTCCTGAAATCCAGTATTTGTGTGATTTCTTTTGTGGAAAAAGGTGATCCCCAGCAACTACGGGGAGCCACAACTCCCCTAACAAGCAGTACATCCCTCACATTCACATTGTAGAAGCTGTTACTCATATGCACTGCTTCCACCACAAATCAGAGCAGGGCACCCTATTTCCCCTTGTCTTTAAAAACACATTGGGTTTTTCGTTTCAGAGACAGTAAATCTCCAAGCTTTTAAGTTCACAGATAGAAAGTCTCCAAACTTTAAATTCACTTAGTTCTGGAAAGCTAAGATTTAACAAAGTTTTTCTCTTTAAAATAAAAATAAAAAATAATAAAAAAATTTTATCTCTCTCTTTAAAATAAATAAATAAATCAATCGAATTTTAAAACCCAACCTTGAAACATGAACAAGTTGCAATCTTCCTCTAAGAATGCTGTTAAAACATTTTCCTCCAATTTCTCCAATATTTCTGCCATGAACAGTCTGAAAACCTCACATCCAGCCTCAGCCCTTCTGGAGACCCTCCCTGAGCCAAGCTGGGAGGATGGGCAGGAATGGAGGAGCAGGGGCTTCTGGGGAGGTGGGGACATGGACCAGAAGGTGTTCTCCTCACTCTCAGCTTTCAGACTGCAGACCTTACACTCTGAAGGACAGAGATCTTTTCAACCTGCCTGACAATTCATGCCCACACACTGAAGGAAATCTGTTTAAAGCACCCATGATTGCAGTGAGCCCAGCTATTAAATGGATGTTTGCAATCAAGCCAGCATTCAGCTTCGGCATAGCTCCTGGAGAGTGACAAATTCTCTTTATGAATTAGTCATTTAATTTATGAAACATAGGCTGGATGTTGTCATATACCCACGTGTCCTCCATACCCCTGACAACAGTACCTCCACACATTACTACTCAATAGGTAATGAAGCCATGAAAACCCCTGGGACTGGGATGCTGCTGGGATGTACAGCCAGACCCAGGGGCTGGGGAAGGCTCCGGATAACACAGTGCTGATAAGCTAAGAATATTTCATTGTTGCTGTTAACTGTTCACTGATGATGATTTGAGCAGGAAAAAATAGCACAGGTACCTGCCTCATCAACCCAGCCTTCCCCTGGCAGCCCCAGACATCTTCCTGGATTAGCTCGTCAGGGCTGCAAGTCTTGCAAAGTCTTGCAAGTACAGAACTAGCTGAAAACACAAGGGCAGGGCAAAATAAACTGAACATGGGATGAAAGCTCAGGTGTTATTTCACTGGTGCTGGTCTTTAACTTCTAGCTTGAGTGTGCAGGGGGAAGCAACTGGGTTTTTCCTCCCAAATTTGCAACAAGGTGAATTGGACACAAAAATGGTCTCCCTGTTGCCATAGAGTGCCCTGCCTCTGGAAGCAGCATGGTCAGGTCTTTTATTCTTAATGGCCATACCCAGCCCTCTTGTTTCCCAGCAGGATACACAGGCAGTTGGGGTGGTTCATCTTCATGATCCCAGGGGCTGGGACCTGCTGCAGAAGAGGTTTCTCTAAGCCTCAGGTGTTAATGCACATCCTAGCTTTGGTTAAATCAGCCTAGTGGTGCAGGCTGGAGGTGCTGGATGGTGTCCCCTGTGGGGACAGGGACTAATCCCACCACTATGAAGGGTCTCTACAGAGGGAAGAGCAGGTCCTGGTGTCTTTTCCACCATGAAGTCTTCAAGTCACCACAGGGATGAAGAGTGACTCCCACCATCCTGAAACCAATTTTGCTCCAGTAGGAACAAGAAAAAAAAAAAAAAAAAACAAAAAGGTGGGATTTGGGACACTGAACACCAGGAAGACATGATACTTAAAGCCCAACCAAGAAAACACCAGCAAAGGCAAAGCAGCCATTTGACTCCTGCTGGCCCCAGTACCTTCCTTCTAGCTCCAGGTCTATCTTTGAACCGAATCTGGTGCCCTCAGTTATCTTTAATGACTCTTTAGCATCCCTTTTGGGACACATTTCAGACTGAAGCTGTGCCTGATGGTAACTGAGAAGACACATCTGAATTCCCTAGTCCATAAAGAGGCTAAGGTGCTGCTTCCTATTTATAGCCAGGCTGGGTTAAACCAAGTGCCTTATTCATCCCTGGGGTTTTAAACAAATTCCAGAGAGGACAAAGGGTCTTGTGTCTTTTCCCCCCACCCTTTTTTTTATTTTTTCATTTGGCCTAGCTTGTACATGCAGAGCTAAGACTTGTTCCAAGAGTGATTTAAAATAAGACTAGAAAATTATTTGCTGGCTCAACATGAAGCACCGTCCTGCTAGAAACAATCTGTACAATTTTCATATGCATTCTGAGGAAAAGAAGCCATTAAATGATACAAGATTTTGACATGTGGGTAAAAACCCTGCTTGCAGATACACTGATAGAAATTCTTTAAATTTTCTGGCATTGCTTTGGGTCCACTGCAGCTGAGGGCACTGAGGGGAAGAAATAAAGGAATAAAATGAAGGTATTTTAAACTTTTGCTTTATAGGAATGTTCAGTAATACACTGAAAAAAGCAGAGCAACAGATGGTGCTTATCCTGCCAAGCCACTGTCCCAAACAAGCCCTGCTCTCTGAGTCAGTACAGATTTTATTGTGTTTCTTCTATGTTCTTCTGGTTTCTAACAGTGATGTGTGCCCTTCTCACCAGGCAGAGCTACAGAGTGTTTGAGCAACAGTGCTGCTGGAGCTGCTTCATTGTTTGAACATGGCAGCAAACTACACAGCTTTGGAGCTTGTGTTTTATTTCAGCAAAAAGGAAAGAACTGATTCAACTCACAAATAACCCAGACGTGTAATTACCTCGTTTTCTCAACAAGTGATTTTGTCATAACCTGGCATCTGGCTCCGGTTGTGATAAACACTAACGTAACCAAGCCAAAGCTTTCCTTCCAAGTGATTTGATTTTAAACTCTTTAGGGTAGCAACTGCCTTTTGGTTGCTTTGTATTGGGAATACCTGCACAGCACCCAGGGCAGTGAGCTCCAATCTGCAAGAAGGAGGAACCTGGAAGGAGATGCTGGCAGTGCCTTGCCCAAGCAGAGGTGCCTGGTCCAGAGGTTCAAGCTGGGGTTCCTGCCCCACTTTGGTGCAGCTTTTGGTATATCACCCCTCTCTCATCTGCTGCCAGCCCCTGGGCTGTTGAGCTGGCTCTGGCAAGGACAAAACCTACAGGTTTTTGCTTCATTCCTTGCTGAAGGTGCCCTGGTGACAAACTAAGAGTGGGCTGAGACTGAAAGAGGCAGGTAAAACAAAGAGCTGCCCAACACTTTCCCTTAAAAGATGAATAAAAGAAGCTCTGACCCTCTCCAGATAACTTTCCCGGTTACTCTTGAGTTGCCAGGGAATAATATTGACACATTAACTATTTAATTTAATTTTTTTTCCTGCAGAAAAGCTTACATGCATTTGTATGGAGGCATAAAGTGTTTCTGCCATGCAGAACTCTGTCAAGAGCTGTGCTTGTTATTCCATATTACAATAAAAATTGTTGTGCAAATGACCTAGATACATAGAGTACAGAACTTAAGTGGGGATTTGGCTAAATCCAGCTCACATATGTAATCAGAAACATATACAGGCTTCTGAAAACACTGTGATTTGATCTTACAGTGTCTTAATATATCAGTGTGCACTGGTTACAGAAGAAGAGACAGAAAATAACTGCATTAATGCTGAAAACTGACTTTTGTATCACTTTGTAACATCTGCTGGCCAAAGGAGAGAATGAAGAGCATCTTGAGAAGTAAATAATCCTGATCGACCAACGTGATGCCTGAACTGAAGTCATTTGACCTCCTGTGTCTCAGTCTAAGAAAACTGAAGAAATGACTGATTCCCAAAATGAGATCCAGACAATGCTACATCCCTGCTCATGGAACTACTCATATTGGGAAGTAAGTTCCTCAGACAACATTTTTTGTGCCTGGAACACAAGAGGATGTGAGCTCTGAGCAGAAGTATGACTGTAGGTGTCAGGATAAGTCCCATGCTTTACACCTGAGCAGAAGACAGCTATCACCATATGGCCATCACACCCTGGGGTGTTCAGAAATGACTGAGCTTCTGCAGCAACACAACTTATAGGCACTGCATCACAGCAGACAGGTTCAGAAGTGCTGTAGCACTGCAGAGTAGTTAATTTACAAAAGCTAAACACACACAAACCAAATGAGACATATTAGCACAGAGCATAGGATGCCTAATATCAAATATTAAACATTCCTGGAATGACCATCAGCTCTGCTCCAGAGAAAGATTTCAGAAGAAACTGGAAGAGCTCATTTGTACTACGAATTTACTGTGATTAGCGCTGCACTCAAGCTATTCGTATTGGTATTTCAGGTTTTACAAGGCACCACTATTAATTCTGTTTTACAGTGTCTCCTTCCTTTTTAGTGCATTTAAATAAACTTGAAGATCATGACTAGAATTCACAAGTTGAATTTTATCAGGACTGTATATCCCAGCACTAACTCAGAAAACACACACAGACCAACCCAGGCTACTGGGAGTACATAGCATTCTGTACACTGAATTAATCCCTAGCTGTGCTGTACCTTCTCTTTGTGGATTTATTTCTTTTACTTAGTAATACCATTTACTTAGTAATACTACCTCTGAGTAGTAGTTTGCAACCAACTCAAAACAAAGCTCTCTGGACACAATATACATGAAAGAGCAGGAATCTCTGATGTGAAAACAGCTAATGCAGACACTCAACTCTTACCACAAAGGCATAAATCAACCCCACCTGTACCCATGCTGCTAGGCTAGAGCTGGTGAAGTTGTGCTCAGGAACTTCTAACTCAATGTTCTTTTGAGATTGAATATGTACAGAGGAGACTTTGACTTTGAGGAGATCCTAGAGGGACAATACCCTGAATCTGAGTATTTGGCCTGTTATTGGAGCTTACTTTTGAAGTGGTTGTGCCCTTGCTCATCAGATGTGCATTTCTTGGCATCTTTGCTGGTCTTCCACTGAGAACTTGCCTCATGTGTCTTCTTGGGGAGATCAGGTAGTTCAAACCCAGGAAGGATTAAAAAGCAGAGGATGGGATCCCTTGTGGTGCCCTCTCCTTTATGGAAAAATTTTGTGAAAAGGCATGTTAGCCAAAGGTAGTCTCTTCTGCAACAGAAGTTGGTGGATTTGGCCTACATCCTGAAGTGGAAGTTAGCAAATATACCTCATCTTTGCTAAGCAGCTTATTTTCTGTCTTTGAATTCCTACATGACAAGCACAGAAAGAACATATTAAAGATTAATGCAAAGGGCCCTGAAGATTGGAGCATCCTGAAAGGCCCAGCCCAGCCCAGCCCAGCACAGGAGGCCTTCGGTAACGCAGGAGAGCAGATGGAGGCACCGCCGGGGGGCTGACAGCACATGCAATGCCTCTCCTCATTTTCTTCTCCAGCCTAATGCCTCTGAACTTTGTAAGAACTCTGCAAAATCCATAAATTAATCAGAAGAAGATGGATTAACCAGGGGTGAGAAGTGTTTCTTCCTGGGCTGTAGGAGTCCCTAGACCTCTGTTCCGGTTCTTGCTTCACCGCAAACCGAGGCATAGCCACTTCATCTGTCTCAGCTGACGTAGCCCAAGGAGATTTATATGTTCAGCCCCAAAATATTCAACCCCTTCATCATTAGTCTCCTGGGATTATCTTACCTTCCCTCAGGAAAGCACCCTGAGTTTTTGGATCTGACATCCATAGCTGTGTATACGTGTGGCACTCACAGACTTTCTCATCGGTGGGGACTGGTCCACGGGATAGTGTCCCCACAGGACAGGGACTGCTTCTTCTCTGGGAGGGAGAAAGGATTCTGTGTAGTTGTTAAGTGTTCCCTGCTAAGATTGTGGCATGGAGATTATATGCTAGTTAAAAGCAACAACACTCTTCTTATTTCTTTCCCTTTTCACCCCAAACATAAAAGCAGCAATTTATCTCCCTGGTGTTTCAGAAATGTTTAAAATTTAAAAAAGACTACCAAATAATACTTCTAATGCCCACACGATGTGACACTGAACACTGCTGCTTAGCAAATTGGACAAGAATCATTATAAATGATATAAGAGCATGAATATAGCTATAGTGTTTTTACTTGCATCTCCTTGAGACAGCAACAGTTTGCATAAAACACACTAGTAAGGATGGCATGATATATCTTCAAAATAATGGGTGGAAAGGTGCATGTAGTTACTGGAAGCTCTTCGATTCTTGACTCTTCTCATTTCTGACATTCATTTTCATGTTGCATTTCTGGTGCTGATGCTGAGCTTTATACACAAAAGGCAAAATACCTCAAATATTCCACATTCCTATCAGCAGTCGCCTGATGTTGCTACACACCCAGCTATGCAGCTGCCTCATTTGGACATGAACAGCCAAGAGAGAGCTGAGGAGCCAAATCTGCAGCTGTACCAATGCTGGCCAAGCCTCACTGCTTCCCATAACCTTGCTGCTGGCCCTGAGCAGATGTTGGTGCTCATCCCTCCCCAAGTGCCACCAAACCAACCCCTGCACACCAATTTGTTGCCCTTTTGCAGCTTACATGTTCCTAACACCTCTCTGCTCTGCCTTCTCTTCATATCCTTCTGCCAAAGGGGCTGATACAAGGGCAATTGCCCACCACCAGAGTCATCAGAAGATGCTGGTGACATCCCAGGACTTCACTGGGGCTGGCTTGAGCCATTGCAATGGGATACAGAGTGGAGGTGCAGACAGCAAACTTCTTTATTTCAGAGCTGTCAATGGGCCTGCCTCTTAGCTCCATGTCCTGTGCTTTATACTCAGATTTTCTTCATGTGGAGTTCAGACCCAGCACTTCCCAGCATCTTGCATGATGCCACGAGCTCTCCATCCCTCTGCCCTGTGACAATTCACCACAGCTGCAGACTCAGGCAGTGCCTGGTAGTTTTCTAATCATGTGTCTGGTTTTGTGGCTACTCTGTATCTTGATAAATAATTATCCAGCCATGCAATTTAGCCCCACAGCCTGTAGCATCATGCACATCAATTTTATCATCAAATGGTCAAAAGGGGACTTTATTGCAGAAGAACATGATGTAAAACATCTAAGAATCTCCACTTTTTCAACATAGCTTTTCCAAACAGAGGAAAAAAAATACCTAGCCCAGCTGCCAGAAACACACTATTCACCATAGAAACTATAAACTAAAACAACCCTACTAGTGACTGCAGCTCAGTGGAGCATTTTAGTTAATAGGTTATTTGAGTAAGAAGGATATTTGCAAAACATCGTTGCTAATCCTGCTGTTTGCTCTATGTGGAAAGACTCCAGCCAATTCACTGAAACTCCACCCATACAGAGTAGGCAGCAGAACAAGGGACACAATGAGCTCTTGCCTTTTTTACCAAAATAACCTGTCAGCAGCCATGTTGCATTGTAATCTAACAAGGAATTGAAGAATAAACATGGGATTGTTCCTCCATAGGAGTTTAATTTTTTTTTTTTTCCATTCTGTCCCTGCAGTACAAGATTTTCACATCAACTTCACTGGATAACTACCACTGGCTGTGGGGTAGTCAGGGCATGATGGGGTGACCAGCTTCCTGTGCTGCCCCAAGCCAGCTTATCTTGCTTTTTCCCCTGCTCAGTAAAAAAACCCTCTCTGTCTTGGCACAGGTGGAATATTACAAGAGTGCTCCAAGCAGGTTTTTTTTTAGCCTGAATTCTCTCTGTGAGATGACTCTACTCCTACTCACATCAGTTCACCTGGCTGGAAGTGCCACCAAACTCATGCCAGAGGATCTTGTGTGCACAGATGAGTGAAATGATAACACTGGGTTAGTGCTCAACTTAATTCCACAACAAAAAGCATGTCCTTTGGAACAGATTTCTCTTTCTGAAGTCTTAGCCATTCCATTTAGAGCAGGGTGATTTATACCTACCTGAGCTCTGTTTCCCATGAGAAGTCAGAAGCTGAGTTTTAAAGGCAAAGCTCTAAGTAAATTTATAGCCTACATCAGGTTTTTCAAACTGGAAGAAGCAAAACCATAAATTTCCTGTACAAGTGCTTCAAAAGTCATCCTCTTTTTGATTCATTGTGCCTGGGTGTCTTTCTGAGTCAGAAAATGCAGACCTCTCTGGGATATTCATTTTGAAAGTTGAACAAAGGACTGAGGCATCATTTTGGAAATCTTTTCAACACTCTAGAAGATTAGCAGCCCAGATATGCAGCCACATGTATTATCTTCCCTCTGACCAAGTGACAGCAGCCTCTCCATCACACAGACAAAGAAAGCACATGAATACTCCAAGAAAGGCCAGTGCTTAGGAATGTGAATGTTCATGGTACCAGGTGCCTGTTTCAAGAAATTGAAACAGCTTTTCCAAAATACATCACGAATTGAAGACACATGAATCTGTGCAGATACTTGCAAGTGCTGGGTGGCTGAGACACAAGAACTCCAGGGCTGTAGGACTGTCAACACCAGGTGTTTGAAAGTCCTAAAACTGGCTTAAAATTGCAGGATTTAAAACAAGTGGATCTAGGCTCACTAATTGCTTTTTTGCAACAGAGGAAGAGGAAAGGAACTGCATTTTCCATTGTTTCTGTGCAGCACAAAGGGCTGTGAACATCCTTTAGAAAATCCTCATTTTGAGATTCTCTGAATCTCTGATATGCTCATGACTCCAGGTGCTGGATTTCCAGAGAGAGAATGAGCAAATGTGATCTAGTGAGCACTAAACCCTGAGTCTGTGATACTGCTTTGGAAGCTGTTTTTCTTCCACCTTTTCAAGCTTACTCTCTGATGCTGGGCTAAACCCACACAAGGACATTGGCTCCAGGGCCAGCCTCCTCTGCATCCTGCAAAGCAGGATGGACTCACTGAAAGAGACACAGAGGGTCTCCAGGAGGCACATGGGAAGGTCAAGTTCCTGATTCCAGCCAGCCTGATATGCACGGAGAAGCCCAAGTTATGCTGCAGGAAATCCTGAGGAAGGAGGTCGGTCAAGTTCCACCTCTCCCAGCAACACGGGCGCTGAAGGGTGTTTGTCTCTGCTCAGTGCCTGCAGAGAGGAGCCTTCTGGGGGCCACCCCAGCTTTCCCCTTCTCTCAGCATGACAGAGGGGCAAGGAAAGGCATTTCAGAGCCTTCCTTCCTTCCTGCTTCCAGGTCAGCAGGGAAAATGCACAGCTCAGGGCCTGGCACCTGGAAAGAACTGGGGGCAAGGGAAAGAGAGACTCCAGAATTCCAGCCCTTGATCTCATGAATCTGCATTCCAAAATATTTTTAATTCACACTTATCTTCCAGCTGGCTGCCACTTCTCAGACAAACATCTGTTCAATATGCATGCAAAATGCAATAGGGTTTATTTTTGCTTTTTTAAGATGTTGAAAATAAACTACAGCCTCACAACTCCCTAGTGCTTTACCAAGCAGTCACCTCTGAGGCAGGAGAAGTGGTCAAATCCCCCTGGAAGATATGAAAAGTCCTGAGGCTTCCTCATACCCCATTCTGTACACCACACAGATGAGCCCCTGGGTCTGAAAGTGATGTCCTCATCCTGATGCTGCATCCTGGGGAAAACACTAAGCCACTCAGCAAGGATGGGGAGCATGTCAGTGACCTTCTCAACTCAGAAAACTTGCAGAATAATTTAGACTGAAGGGGATCTATAAACTTTATTTTGTCCAAACCCTGCTCAAAGCATGGCTACCCTTGGTAGTAGACCAGGTTGCTCATGGCTATGTGCCATTGAATCTTGAACACATTCTAGGATGGAATCACCACATCCTCTCTGAGGTCTTGCTCTCCCACTTGACCACCCTCTTTGAGAAGTTCTTTTTTCCCTTATGTCTTATCCATTTCTACAATGTGCAGCTATCACTTCCTGCCCTTCTCACTGTGCACACCTGAGAAAATTTTGCCTCTTCTTCAAAACTTCTCACTGGTGACAGGACAAGACAAGACAGAAAGGAGATCTCCCTTCAGCCTTCTGGAGTCTGGAAAGGTGGACTTAGTAAAATGATGAACCATTGACCTAGGTGTGATTTTCAGGGTGTTTTGTCTTAGTGACTTGCTGCAACATCAGCTGGACACCTTTGGCAGGTAACCAGAGGAATATAGCTCCAAAATGTCCATCTCTCATTGGAACAGCTCCACTGTTTTCCTAGATGAGATCAGTGTCTCACTGCTACCATCTACACAGTTTAGAACAGATTTTTTCCACATGGTGATCATCTGCCATAAAGATCATACTTGAGAATGCAGGTATTTCTTTGATACTTAAATATCAATTAAAAAAAAACAAACAAAACCATGGGATGTAACAGGAGCAGAGAAGATGATCTGTGAGGTCTCTGAGCTTAAGATCTCCAGCCATAAACTGAACATTGTAAGATTCCCTTTCTCTTCCCTTTGTCTGCCTTCTCCAAGGACATTTCCAAGATCTTTGGGCAAGAGCTGTCTTTCCTGAATCAGAAGTTGGGACTTTCTCTCCATGGTTGTAGTTGTAGCAGTACTACCAGTGACACACAAAACTGTAAGTTCCAGCTCCAGCAGGTTTTTCATGGGCAAAGGAGGTGTTTCCACAACAGAGGTCTAGAGAAAGCCATGGTGACAGTGTGTGTAGGAGTGGGGCTCTGCAGGCACTTCAGCTGCTCCTTGTCACACCAGCCACATTGCACACTGGCATTGCTAAAAGGCAGTGGAGGACAATAGCTATTGCTATTGTTGGGACAAGTACCCCCTTGTTTAAAAACCCACACCTCTCTGCACACCTACAGAATATTCAAAATCATTGCAATAGGTGCACTCAGATGATATGAATAATATAATAATAATATAATAATCCTTTGTACTGGTTAAGCCATTTAAGTTCTCCCTTCCACAGACCCACCCTGTGTGTCTCTATATATCTGATAATATGGGATTATAAAACAGTGCTGTTATTCCTGTGGGGTTTGATTATTTAACATTGTACTCAGCAAAGTTATCAGAGCAATCCTGGTGGACCAAAATAACTCTTTGTTTCTGATCTGGTGTTTGCAAAATGGGAGCCAAAAATAGCTATTGGCTGGTTGACTTGAAGTATTGCTGACCTTTCAGCACACCCAGCAGAATCTGCCAGCATAGAAATTCCTTTGCTCTGGGTGTGCAGAGCAATTCACCTTCCAGTCATCTCTTCCATCTGACTCCTACTAAACTTGGGCCCAGTCCTGTTTGCTTTCAGTGCCCTTGAGTTACATGTTGAAGGGGAGAGAGATATCAGCCCCACCTGGGAAGACTGTCTGGTCTTCCAGGACAAGAGAAGTCTGTAAGACCACACCACAACCCTCCCTGTTTCTGAGACCATTTTTGGTGACCCAGAGCCAGCCACAACTGTAAATGTCTTTTAACTGTTTCTTGCTCCATGCACAGAAGTAGACCATTCCTGGTTCTGCTCGGGCAGGGTTTCCAGCATTCTGCCCTGTGTATCCTCTTTTCCTCCCTAGTTTGCACTTCTCCATCCAGCCCAGGGCTTTGCTGGCGGACACACTGATAAACACCCAACACCCCTGGAGAGACAAAGTGGGTTAGGTGTTTGTCAGAATATTAGCCCCATGAATCCCCAACCCCTTCAACTAGTTTCTTCCTGTATAACCAACCCTCCAACTCTTACACATTTATTGGAGCTTAAGTGCCTACTTTGATCAGGGATCATTTAATTCTCTGTCTCATTCTGAACCTATACCCATACCAAATGTCAAGTGGTGTAGAAATTCCTGCATGAGTCACCTGCCCTCTTTTCCTCAGTCATGCAGATGACTGTAAGAAAGGTGCCTCCTCTTCATCTCTACTCCTCAGTGTCTCCTACCCATGACTACAACCTCTCAACCTCCTCCCATCTCCTTAGCTGAGAGAAAAAGCCCAGTGCACACAGGAATCAAGGTACCTCATAAATAAGGGAGCCTACATACAGGTACATTTGGACCTGTTCAGGCAATAGCCAGACAAAAGGAAAGATGTGCTCCTTGTCCTTGTCAATTCCTGCCTTGACCCAGAGGACCATCAGTGTGCAAGTCCAAGAGGCAGGGCAGAGCCTGCTGGCTGCTTGAGTCACACTCAGAAGAGAAACCTTGTGAGAAGCATCTCCAACTTATCCCTAACCTGCCTTCCTTGACTTGACACAAGGCACGCTGCTTGGTTTGCAGGATACAAAGTGATATAAGACAGGACATCAAGTGAAAATATCTTAGCTGGCCACATTTGAAGAAAATATCTGCTAATCCTGGATCTTGAGGTGATGTGCAGAAGTGCCTGTGGGGAACTGAGAGTGCAATGCTGCTTTGAAGTTTCAAGGCAACCTTCCCTGCATTGCACAGAGCTCACGGAATGGAGTGATTCTCAAGGAATTCAGCTGTGAAATTCCTGCAAGCCTTTCCTGTGCAAACTGTGGTTATTTTGAAGGTTCACTCATTTAGCTCCATTTAGGGGAATTTTCACAGGGAAATGAGGCTTTGATACAGCACACCCAGCAAATTTCAAATCTCTCCTGCAATCATTTCATAAAATGGGCAAAAAATTTACATTTTTTAGTGCTTTATTCTCAGACACTTCTACTTTAGGTTAATATTTTTACATATCCAGTAAATAGCAAATTGCTTGGCTCACTCAGAATGCTTTTAATGCTACATTTCAGCTCAAACAGAAGAAGTTGCAAATCAAACAAAAAGGACAAATGAGTTTTGCACTCAGAAGCATCAGACAAGCAGCTTGAATAACAGGTAGCATTAGAAGGACAGCCCATAGAGGAATGCTGAGGGCATTTCCAAAGATGATGCTGTCAGCAGAAGTATTCCTAAATGTGCTAGGAGTATGAGGCAAACAGCAGAAAGGAGGAACCTGAAAATATTAAGTTCTACTGAGTTGGATACTACTTACTCCTCCGGTAATACTGCAAGATGTGCACAGGTACTGGTCAGACACTGTGAAAAATATCTTGCCGTGAGCTTGATGGGAACTGTTGGGATCAGTCTGGTTGTTTAAAGATGTTACTTACCAGCAACAACCCCACTAGCCTAGCTCAAATCATTTTGTTTTTATGTAAAAGGGACAAAACTTGGAGAAGAGGGGGAGAAAGTGGAAAGGAATCAGCATCTGGCCTTTGAATCTCAGCCAGTTTTCAACCTGGTTTGTTTCACATTGGTGCTGTGGATCACCATGGCAAAGTCATTACTCCCTGCCTGACACCCCTGCTGACACCAGTAGGTATTTTGCTTTCAGAATATAAGCAGGAATGTGCAGCAAATAGATACTTCATTAGTGACTAGATCTTCCATTAACCCTTTCAATGGTTATGGCAAATTCTTCCTTTACTGCTTTGATCACAAGTTGTCTTTAGGATTTATGGACATCAGAATCTGACTTAGGCAGCATCAACCTCAGATTTTACCTGCTTGTCTTTTGTTGCTTTATATCCTTATTTTATCACTCATCAAAGACAAGTGTATTTTTATGCTGTAACAAGACCATCTTGTAGAGGTTTAGCATAAAAAGGGCAGATTACTGGAGATTCAAGAGCAAAGCCCTTTGGGACACTTGTGCAAATTGCAGCTGAAGCAAATGGTATTTAAACAGAAAGTCTTGGCAGAATTAGGGAGGGAGGAGAGGGAAACCACAGAGGACCTGGGAGGCAGACTGACAAGATCCTGTAGCCTTGACAACACCTTGTCCTGATTGCCCACATCAAATGAAGAGGACAGGGCATGAAGGAGGAGCTAATCAAGTGCCATCTTTGACAATCTTCTTAATTTCTGACATGCTGCTTTGAAGGGCTCCTACCTTTCTCCCAGCCCATGGAGAGGCAATGTGGATTTGCCTGGAGGACCAGTGAGCAGCCTAACAATTAGAATAAATAACTCAGAACGTCCTAGGAGCTACATGAAATCATGCCATTGGCAGAACAGAAATATAAAGGACACACAAAACTAAGTTTTCAGAAGTAACTGCAGTCAGGGAGAGTTTTCTTTGTACTTCCTCCCTGACTCATGGTGACATGCTTTGGCTGCATGCTGGTACCTGGTCAATCCCTGAACTGGAACCAGAAGCACTCATATGTAGCTGCACAGTGGACCAGTGGCAAGGAGGAGAGGCTGCTACTGGACCACTGCTCAGGCACAGACAGGCTGGAAAGCTGGAGTGATTTTTGCCTTCAGCAGCTACCTAGGGATGGACAGAAATAGGTTACTAAAGGCCTCAGGCCTTATTATCTCCAAGCACATTCAAGCTCAGTGATTCCTGAGAGGCATGGCCCCAAAACACACCCACAGCAAAGCAGGGCCAACATCCCTTAAGTGCCTTTGGTAAACTTGATGGCTGAGATAAGGAGCAAGCTCTTGGAAAGCAGGAAAAGAGCAGCCTAAGGAGGGCAGGCATCCAGACAGGCAGGCAGGCAAGCAGGTCCCCTGCATTATCTTCAATGATTTGCACACACTAAGCTATTCCCTTCATAGTTAATGGAGAAAATGAGACATTTCTAGAGGAAGATCCATCTCGTCTTTGAGTTGCTGTTTAAAATGAAGGGAAACATAGAGACTCAACAAAAAGAAAGAAAACTACATGCAAAACTTGTGACACTGGGGTTCTTAAGGGCCTTACAAGAAAACTGAAAAGAACACAGAAATATTTTCTCTCTATCCACTCTGGCATAATCACCTTGGGCATTACAGGGAAACACATTCATTCAGATGACAGAGAGATGCCATTTTTAATTTCATATCTAAATTTCAGTATAAAACCTCCTGCATCACCTGCCAATTTATCTAAGATGTGCAGCCTTATATTTTACCTGCTGAAATGTTTCTAAAGCATTACCTGCTAAAGGAAAGCAGTAGATAAACAACCTGAACTCTAACGTAAGCAATTCTGATTACCCAGGGATTGTAGTAGGAGTAAATAAATGAGGAATATCTGCTGCAAAGGAAGCATTCAGGGTAAAAAAACGGGTAAGTGAAGAGCTGAAAAATCTGAAAGAAAAAAGTTTTGGATCTTTTCAAAATCCTCCCCAGCTTACACAAATCAGATGAAGGGGATTTGGTTTTAGGTCCCTTTTGCAGGCTGCAGTCCCAGAAGGGCTGGTACATATGGTCCAGAACCTATAGATTAATCTCTTGTATTAGATTTCCCCAAACATTTGTCTTTCTTCCTTTAGTGACACCTGCCCTGATCTTCTCCTCTTCCCCCATATGCAGTACTTTATCAGCAGCATAGATGAGCACATTTTGCATCCTGTGAGTCCCAGCTGAGGAGTGTGGGATGGCATATGAGCTCTGATCTTCACTGACACTTTGGTCTCACGTTTCAGGACTCTCCTGATGCTCAGTTTTTCCTGTGCCTTACAGTGGCTGGGGGATGCTTTGAGCACATCTACAACACACACCAAAAACTTTAATGCTGGAAGCATGCACTGCTTCAAACAAAGCCTTTAAGCATTCCATAAGAGCCTTTTCTAAGTGCTGGCGTTTGCAGTGTCTGCACCTTGGAAAATATGGGGATCCCTTCACAGACATCAAGGAAAATGATAGACAGGATGTTATGGAATCAGGGGCAGAGGAAGGAAGGCTGAGAACATCTCCTGTAGCTCAGGGCCTGGCTGCACATGGCTTTGTGTGACTTAAAATCCAAGGGGGAAGTGGGGAGCTGTGCAAGGAGACACTCGCCCTGTGTCCAGCTTGACTGGGGAGGTCAGCATCCTCCCTCACAGCAGAGGCCTGAGGCCATCTAGGTGGAAAAGGGATAAGGGCATGAGCAATATCAGCAAAGGGTGCTTCATTAGCACAGGGAGTTGCACGGGGAGAACACGGGGGCAGTGAGCCAGGCAGCTTGCTGCTGATGGTTACTTCAGCAGCTGATGGTTACTGAGCTGCAGCTCTCTTTCTGCAGATGGAGGGTTCCAAGAGTTCCCATGGATCCCTCTCTGCCTTCACTTTCCTGGCAGGTCCCTGGCAGAGAGCATCTCTTCATTCCCCAGGCACCTGCTCTGCCATACCCAGCACAACACCCATGTCCCAGTCCCCAGAGTGACACCCTGGATTCTCTGGGAGCTGCAGCAGGGCTGACCCAGCGCCATTTTCTGGATATCTTATCAGACTTTTTATTTTTAAAATGGGAGAATAATATTTCTCTTTGCCTGTGTCGGGAGTAGTCTGGGTGGGTTTGCAGCACTGCTTCTGGGAGAGCATCCAACATCCTCCGCCGTGTTTGGAAAGGGTGGCTCCCGCCCCACCGCCAGGCCGGACCTTGATGACATTGGCAGCTGCGGCAGATTTGGCCCACGGACCTTGCTCTCCTGGTTGGTTTTCATCTCATCTCTCATGGTTTTTTCCACTCGGCCTCCTCCCTCCGGGACAAAGATAAATGTCTCTCTGGCAGCTCCTTGCCGTGGCTCTCGCTGTCCCCCGCAGCAGCTGGTGCCACGCGTGCACTCCCGGCTGCTAGCAGAGCCACCAGAGCCACCACAGACCCTGTTTTGCCATCGTGGAATGCAACTTGAAACCCAGCAGGAAGCTCACACCTTTTCCCATCCCTCGCTAGCCAGGAGTTGCCTGTTTTTAGCAGCTTTCTGCCCTGAGATGCTGTGAAAGTAAAGAACAGCTTCCCTCCAGCCCAGGACTGGTGCAAGATCACACATCTCTCTGCCTATAGTACTGTGAAAATACTGATTAGCTGGAGGTTCACAGCAGCAGGAGCAGCCTGATCCAGGCAGTGGCCGGGCAGAGGTATAGCATCCCTAGAGCTCTGGGAGAAAGCAGACAGCAAACACCAGCAAGGCAGCCTGCAGCCTTCTCAGGACCAGGAGCAGCAGGGAAAGATGGAGGCGTACTCTCTGCAGACACACTGCAGTGAGAAAAACTAGAAAATGTGGGTAAGCTCCTTCACCCCTGGCTCTGCAAGCCTCCCTGTGAGAACATGAACATCCTGCCTCCCTCTGAAGGGCTGACCTTGTGCTCAAACAGGTGTGTGCAGGGTGTCCAAGCAAGCCCTGAGTACATCCCCAGCAGTGGCAGAAGTGCCTTTGCAGTCTGGCTGCTCAGAAAGCTCCCAGCCACCTGGAGCAGAGCAGCCCTCACTGGTGTCAGTGCCTCTCCTGGCAGCCCAGTCTCAAGTCAGATGAATCTTGAAGGTCTTGCCCCAGCCCTTTTCTCTGCCCTGAGCTCTCTAAATAAAGCAAAATTTAAGAGGAAGGTTTTGTGAGCAGAAGAAAACAAAGAACCCATTAGCACAGAGGAGAATCCAAATGAGTCAGAATAAAGTCAAAGGTGTTTGCAATTCAGACTGCTGCCACAAAGATGGGTTTCCTCTGTGGGTTTTCCCTGCCGTGTCTCCCTGCACAGAGACCAGCCCTTTCTGGGGAACAGCTTTCTCTCTCTACATCATCTCCAAGGCCAGCCTGTGTGCCACCCCATAACAAGCAAACAGAAAGCTTTCAGTTCTGTGTCATCCCTCATAGGCTTTACAGGAATATAACATAGGAATGGGCTTGTGACAAGACCAGGAATCACCCCCCAGGTCTTTGCTGCACCTCAGCACAGAATTAGCCTGATGACTTCAGGTGGCTGAGCCCCTCCCACCAGTGTAAGCAGTTACCTGTGTTAGCTGCTGCTTGGAAACTACCTCAGACATAGCAAACTCAGCTCCCTTCTTCCCCTGGTTTGTCACTCAAATCCACACTAACATGTAGACCAAAGAGGTGAAATCAACATTGCTGTCTCCCACTCTTAAGCAGCCACTTTTTGGCATCCTCCAGATGATGGATTGTTGATGTGACCACAACTGCTGGGAGCATTTCAGTGCTTCAAGGCTCATTCCCATCAGATATTTAACATCAGCAACATTTAAAGTCCTAAATTCATCCCTCAGAATTGTGGAGGTTTCTTAAAAAACTCAAGGTATGGTAAGCTGGGTGTGATTCAAAAATATATTCAATGTGATATTTGTGTTTCTGTGTGCTTAGGAGCAGAGCTTTGTATTTCATACAACCCTGTCAGCTGGAAACTTCTTAATTTACCCAGAAGTGAAGCTTCTGCATCTAGGAACTGGGGTTTTAAGAAAACAATACATATGAAGATCACAGGACTTAGCAACACTCTGATTAGTGTCAGCCATTTTCTGAGAACACCAAATGGCTAAGTAGCCAAGGACAAGGTTATGAGATGTAATGAAGGTGTCACCCTACTCACAAAAGCATACCTGTCTCCCCTAATTCCTTTTTGTGTACCATCTGGAAGGGTGCTTTTGTAAGGAAGATACTTACCTAGATTGCCCATCAGCTAAGGATTTGTTTTGATCTGGCCTGCTGCAAATTCTTGAGCTCAGGAAACTGATATTTAATCTCTCTCTGCTTCAGTTTCCCCATTTGAAACCTAAGAAAACCAGTGATCTCTCAAAATGGCCAAGACTCTAATACTATGTCTTATTTTGTAGGAGTTTCCAAAGAACTTAGAAAATGTCACATAGACACAACTATAAATTTCAAACTTTATTTTTCATATGAACAGTCTTTAAGCAAACTCACCTCTTTGACTCATTGTCCTTAATTGACGCTGCCATATTCCTTCCTTCATGCCTTTAATTGCTTTAGTATTTCATAACTACAAGACTTATAAAAATTAATTAAAATGTAAATTAAATGGTACCTTGCGGGAAGATTGCAATTACTGTGATTTCATCTTTTGCTGTTACATCCCATGGTACCAACAGGTCTGTGCAACAGGTGTGCCAATTAATATCAGGCGATGGAAATGTCTGCACTCACTTATCTCTCTGTGCTTTGTGTTTGTCAGTAAATTTTGTCTTGTTCAATTACTACACAAGTACCTATCCCAAGTCTCCAGGTTCATCAGATTGAGATGAGAGAATGAGATCTTAATTCAGCAAAAAAAGAAAGAGAAACATATCCAAAACAACGAAAAAAACCTTTAAGAAACCTCACAAATTATTTTCCACATGGTAAACAGATGTCTGCTGAGATAGTCAAATGGAGCACTATATTTAAAGTTTTATTTTGTCACCATGCCTTCACCTCAGTCTAACTTAGAATGGATCAGTCTTTCCATTATATCTCTGTATTTTGAGTTGTTGAGTTCAACATGTCTTCAGGATGAAATTACTGAGTATCAAAAAGAATGTCAGTAATTAACTTGATTATACCAGATCTGAAAACAGAGCTGAGGGAGTCAGGTTTTTCCTTGCTTACCTAGAAATGGAAAATAAAACACTTCCAATAGGGACATGAAAAAAAAATCACCAGAGTATTTCTAATTACTATGAATTAAGTGTAGTTTATCAGCAGTCTCCATAAAGCCCATCATTCTTTTTGGAAAAAAAACAAAAACAAAAAACAAAAACGGTGGTGGAAACTCAAGTTGTTTAGTGTCAGGAAATCCCAGAGCTTGTGATCTTCACTGTCTGACAAGGCAGAGGAACAGGCACAATGGTGGCAGCACGCCTGCAGCAGGGCGACAGCCGCAGCAAAGGGGAGTGTTTTCACACAGAGATGGCTGCGTGAACCCCATCAGGGTTTCTGGAGCCACTCACAGAATGCCTGAGGCTGGCAGGGACCTCTGGAGACCATCTTTCTAATGGCAGTCACCTAAAGCAGGGTGCTCAGTGCCATGCCCAGCCAGGTTTTGGGTATCTCCAAGGTTGAAGACACTACAGCCTCCCTGAACAACATCTTCTAGTGCTCACTCATAGTCAAGTCTGAGTTTAGGAGAGAGTGGGAAGAAACAGATGCCTTGTGTGCAATGTGTCTTTTCATAGAAATATATGAACAGAGTTGAAATTTCCTGCTTGTGGAGTGTGGACAAATGGATGATCCAACTGCAACACAGGCACTGAAGGAAACACTGCCCTGGAGATACAATAGTGCAGGAGGTGAAGGTGTAGCTTCTAGACATGGTGTGAAAGACTAGAGGAATAAGGAGGGAGAACATGCAACAGAGGAAAAACTGGATGAGTCACATTATTTTAGGGACTGATGGTCTGACCATCAGGACTGTGTTGCACCCATATTGCCAAAGACTCGTGGACAAAAATTGCTGTAATGCTAAAAAGCAGAGATATGCTGAAAGAGTTGTACCACTGTGGAAGGCTCTACTGCCCCAGCAGCAGCCTTCAGCCACCAGTAAGTTGTGGTTGTAGTATTTCTGTCTGTTGTGGCTCAGAAACCAATGACCGCTAAGAATCAGGCTGAGTTAAACCTTGCACAGGAAATAATACAGCAGTTGTTCATGTACAAGACTAAAAGGACAACTAACCCAGAGCTGCTCTGTTATGTGGTGAGAGTGGATGTGTGGATTAAAGTTAATGGAGGTATCTCCCTAAAACCAGGTGAGTGTTTTGCTTGAGTGAGAACATTGATGCTGAAAATAATAGAGAAAGTGGGCTAGGTAATGGGAATAAAGATAACAAAATGGAAATAACATCTAAAGTAAAAGCATAACTCTACGATGCTGCTAGTTAGAGTCAGCAAATGTAGATGGAGGAATGGACAGAGAATAAAAGCAAATAATCTCTACTGGAGCCTTCTGGAATGTGAAATCATTGTCCTAGTAGCAAGGCTCCTCAGGGAAGTCAAAGCAATCTCACCTGACTAGGCAAGAGCAAGTATAACACATACACACAAAGGTGCTAGGATATTGGGAAAAAAGGTATGAAAGGCTTTATAATATACTCTGAAGAAAGGAACATATAAATACATGGATAAAATGGGATAAAAATAGAATAAAATTCCTTTACTTAACACTGGGACAGACTAACATGACCTCTACCATTTGTGTAAGGATTTCCAGCAATACATTTCATCAGGCTGAAGAGCAGCAAAATGTTTTTGCAAAATTTTCTTACAAAATCACAGCAAATGTTTATACAGACAGAAATCATCAGAAGAAAAGAAAGGCCATTTTTTCTTCAAAGACAGTTCCTTACAAAATGTGGCAATCACAGAAACTACCCCCAGTGCTGAAACTCCCTGGAAAGAGACTTTTACCTGTATTTCTTGTTCTGTTGCAGAGCAACAGCATTGCTGTAGTATCCTGGATCCCACTGCCCAGGTTTGCAGGAGAATTTGAAAAAAATTGAAAAAAATCTCTATTTTTGGGCATTCATCCAAGCACCTCATACATGAAAGGGCAAGAAGGGATAATGCACAGGTATTTTGTTGAGAAGTCTAAGGAGGAAAGCATCAGTAACGTATCCTTTGAAAGAGAAGTGGCAGCAGCTTTCTGCCCTTCAGGACTATGAATGACCTTGCAAAGGAAGCCAGGCAGGTCAGATGCCATGGCACAGAGAAGAGGGAGGCATTGGAAGGATGCCAAGGGAATGCCATACTCAGAGCAGTGGTGAGGATGGTGATCACTGCAGCAGTGAATACATCAGGGCAGGGTCACAGACCATTTGTGGGGATTAAGTAAAAGGGGATTTTCAGGTACCTAAACACAAAACAACATGTGTCTGGCAGGAGCTCTGGTCCTAGTATGGCTAGATGCACCTTTTTGTAGAGGTGTAACATGAGAAAAAATCCAGAGGGTTTTGTCATGAACTGGGTGCTGGGACCAAGCGACATGAACAGCCATGGCCTCTGTGTAGTCAGGATGTTTGAGAGATTCCTAAAGCAATTTACCCAAGTTCTTGGTTAAGCACTGGAGGACAAATAAATCCATCCAAGGTAGGCACACATTTTATCTAGGCAGTCATTACAAGTGGTATGAAACTGAAGCGTCCTGCCAAGAACTGATTATGGACTGTGATTTATTCCAGTGTAACAACAGCAAAACTTGGCCAAATAGGATTAGTTTATTATAATCTTTTATCTGTCTCTATATAGAACATTTTTTCTGTGAATCGTGAAAGCTTTGGTGCAATAAGCTTTCCCTGATTTCTTTATTTGGGGCTCAGGAAGAGGCTGAAGATGAAAGTGCAGATAAAGTCATAAAATTCAGCAGTCCGTTTACAACAGCTTGCTCAAACATCATAAAACCTGATCACAAAATTCTGCTGCACAGAGCCATGGAAGCAGTGCCAGGGCACTCTGGAGCCAGTTACTCTTGTGCTGCCACTGCACAGAAGAGCTTCCAGTAACAGTTCAATAGGACTGCCACCTACAACAAGGTCTTAATGTGTGTAAAGAGGAAACATTAGCACAACAGAGGTCAATGAAGCTGGTGAAGAGAGCTCAAGTTTCTCGAGGAGCAGCTGAGGGAACTGGGGATGTGTAGCTTGGAGAAAAGGATGTTGAAGAGAGACATTATTGCTCTCTACAGCTACCTGATAGAAGGTTGTAGCAAGGTGGGGGTTGGTCTCTTCTCTCAAAAAACAAGCAATAGAATGAGAAAAATGACCTCAAGTTGTGCCAGGGAGGTTTAGATCAGATACTGGAAAATGTTTTTTCACTGAAAGGATTGTCAGGCACTGGAAGAGGCTGCCTAGGAAAGATGGTGGCAAGTCACCATCTCTGAAGGTATTCAAAAGTAAATGTAAATGTAGTGCTTAGGGACATGGTTTAGTAGGGACTTGACTGTGCTGGGTTAATGCTTGGACTTGATGATCTTAAAGGTCTCTTCCAAGCAAAATGATTCTATAATTCTATGAAAATGTGGTTGACAAATAAGACTGAAAACTTCTTAGGGATCGCCTATCATAGGAATATTGGGTCAAAATGGAGAGTGATAGACCACAGGGGCTACCAGCAGAGTTCACCTGGGGACCAACATTTGGGACTGTGGGCTGATCAGCTGCAAAACAAGTCACATTCCCAGACATGAAGCTTGGCACATGTAGGGCACAAAGAGAAAAGTTGCTGTATTTATATATTCCCATCTGAGCAAAACGGGGCCTTCAAAGAAGTCGACAGTGAATTAGGATAAAATCTGTGAGTTGTTTCCTTCCCTCTCTTGTTCTCACCCCCACATGCAAGGACCTGTTCCCTTGCTTTTTGCTTTGCAAACCAAGGAAGGCATTTCCATCCATCAGGAGGATGGGGCTCCTTGGTTTGCTTTTTATAAGAGCATCGACAGGCCTTGATCCAAACTGGTGCAGGCTTCTGGAATGCCTGGGATGTAGCTTCTTAGTTCACATCTGTCTTACATTTTTAACCAGAAAATGCTTCTAGTTAAAATATCCTCTAAACAGCAAGCAAGGAAGGAAAAGGAAGAAAAATAACCCATAAATAGCCTCTACTTTAGCCTGTGTAAATGTAGAGAGCATGGGAACATTAAGAAAAACTCCTCAGAGACACCATCCTCAGAAACCTACCGCAGTATGGCCCATCCTACCATGCAGCACTGGTGCAAACTGGGACTTCATGAAGTCAAGTTTCTGTTTCAAGGTGCCAAGGGGGGCTCTGAAATTTTGTCAGCCCTACAGTCACCCCTGCATCTTGGGCAGAGCAGTGAGTGCTCCTTATGGGACCGAGGGTTTCAACCTTCAGTGCAGAGCATGTTGGCAGCTCTGGCCACATTTCCAGCAGGTCTCTCAAAATAAACCCTTGGTGTCTCTGGGTACTTGTGTCTGCACATGGAAAATCAGCATTTGTGCCATGGTGCTATCTGAGTGTGCTGCAATTTGTCCAGTTTCTGCAGTCAAACAAGCCTATTTTTGTAGGGTTGCTGAAAACACGGCCCTTAATTACCACCTACAGCAGGGAGTGGGATTATCTAGTGGATGAGATTAGCAGCCTTATTGCTCCTGGAATGACATGTTGGCTGGCTGAATTCTGGTCAGCAGTCCTGCTCTGAGTCACATCTTGTGCCCTCTGCAAAATTAACAGTTCTGGGGTTCTTAAATTTATAGAAGAGTTTATCCATTGTACTTTTGTGACCAGTTCTTTCTTGGCTCTTTGTGCAAAATATATTAAAAAAAAAAATTAAGATTGTTTTTTATACTGTGATATGATCACAAAAAACACTTAATGTTGCTATGGTATGAAAATGATGTATTTAGTCCTCTAGAAATGTCCAAACTTGGTCTCTGCATCACAGGCAACACCATGGGAAGCAGAACCAGACAGAGGAGACAAAACCTATCGGAGGAACCTGGTCAGGACAAAGAAATGGGGAGAAAGGGGAGGATATCAACCCTTTCCAAATAGTGAATATGTTTATACATTGCTGTGTTAAAGCAGAGCTCCCCTTTCCCACCTTGTAATACATTTTGCTTCTGCATTGCTTTCTCTTCCTCCCTGCTGCTTCCTCTTGGCCAATGAATGATATTAATGTTATTTTTTTCTGAACAAGGACTATCCTACGTGTGTCCCTGCACAAGAATGGCTTCACACACCACTTAGAAAAAACAGTATTTTTGTTTTCACAGATTTTTTTGCTCTTTTTTTCCATTTTCTGACTTCTGCAAATTGAAGTTTAGAAAGGTTAGACAGTGGAAAAAGAAAGATTTGGAAAGAATATCTGAACATTGTACTTACCCTGGCAAGCAGATGGAGGAAAAGTTGATGGGAGGTGGTGGTGAGATTAGGGAGTGGAAAAGAAAAACCTGACTGGAAGGAAAAAAAAAATAATTTTTGTTTTGAAAATTGACAAGTGGAGACAAAATCAATATTCTCTCACTTCCTGAAATTCCTCATGAAATCACTGTTTCTCCAAAAATGAAACTTCCCCGTGACTTCCCTCCCTCTTGTCACATTCAAGTATATTCCTACTGGAAGATACATCTATATTGAGCCCAGACTGCAAAACAAAATAATGCCTGAGTGCTGTGCCCAGGGCAGGGGGAGGGCAGAGGGGCTCTGGGCTGCTGCCCTGCTCCTGGTGGGCTCTCAGCTTCCCTTGCCAGGCTGATGGTGCTGGTGTCCAGGAGAATCCCTCATGCTGGGGAACACTCTGCAGTAACCAGACAGCTATAGTTAGGGTACAACAGTACTCAGTGACTGTACTCAACTGTACTCAGTGTTTATTTGCTCATGGTGAGCATTACAGTCCTAATGATATTTTTGCAGCGTTCTGCATCCTTCAGTATCTTCATCACTAATGTTAATAATGGGATAGGAAAGATGTTTATTACATTCACAAAGAGCTTCAGCATGGGTCAGGCTGCTTCATGCCAGATCTCCCGTGCTTACACTACTGAATGTAAGATAATCTCCAAAAATCAGAGAATTTTTCTGAAAAAAAGAGATTAGAATAAAATCCAATAAGGACAAACTCAAAGTCCAAACTGTAGGGAAGAACAGGCACTTATGTTTATGGTAGATAAGGAGCTGGTTTGGTATCAGCTGGGTAGGAAAGAATCTGAAAGTTTTAGTGGGTCACAACTTGACTGCAAATCAACATTGCTGTTGCAAAGAAGTTAAATACTGTTCTGTGACATACAACTAGAATTGCTGCTGATAAGACACATGAAGTAATTACAGTCTTTCCAGCACTGGTGTGATTTTAGCTGGAGTCACTACATTCAGTTTGAAGGCAATTTAAGAAGGTCATGAGCTTGCTGGAGGGAGTTCAGAGGAGACAACAGTTGGATGAGCAAGGACACAAAACCACAACTTGTGTGGGACAGTCAGAAGTAGGTCGGTTCTGCCTGGAGAAGGGAGGGTGATTTTAAAGGACATAACAAAAAAAGTACATTTTTTTCCTCATTTCTAGTGTGAGTAGAACAAAATTTTTCTATGCAAGGTACAGTGGAGAAGATTCAGGCAAAACTCCATAGAGCCTTGAATTGGTGGGAGCAGATAAGCACTGGAGCTGCTGGGCCAAGATGCATGGATCATCATTTCTGGACATTTAAGAAGAGATTGGCCAAGTTACTTGAGAAATGGCACAGGTATTTCACTCCAAATAACACCTCGTCCATACCCTTTCACTCAGATTCCTGTGATGTTTATGACGGGTGTCATAACAGCTCAGAAAGCGATGATTTTTTAAAATAGCTCCCAAAAGGCCTGGAGCTTCCCAAAGACACCGAAACCTTCTTTCTGCAAGCTTTTCCCACTGCCTCATATTTCCACTGGCTTCAGTGAAACGAGGGCTTGTGGCTGCAGCTCTTGGACCACATCAATGACTGCTCACAGTCAAACGTTTAATTTACCTCCCAGCCACACTCAGAGGCTCTGGAGTGAGCAGCTATTTTTAAAGCCACCATCCTGCCACACTGGAACATTCGCTCGGCAGTAAAAAGTGTGCTCGAAGAAATAATGACTGCCTTTTTATCCAAAGACTATTATAGCTAATGTTTAAAGTTCACTAAAAAACATGTTTCTGTATATTTCTATGGAAGGTATATTTAAGGCAAACCTCCCTCAAGCCCTACTCAAAAGCAAAGAGCACACAGCAATACTCCACTCTTGACATTTTAAAAGGCCCTCTGATGTTCTTTTCTTTGTTTAACAATGGCAATTTTCCCTTCCCTGGCTGCCATCCTGCCCCCACTTTTTCTTTTAGCACTTCTTGAAATTACCTTGACCTCACCTTTAAGCCCACTCTTCTCCAGGACATTGAGCCCACACAGGGTTTCTGATGGAGAAATGAAAGATCAAACATTAGTGTAAGGCTGAATATATTATCAGCACTTGGTGTTTTCTCTAATGAGGACCTAGCAGCCCCCTGAGGCCACCATTAATATTGATCATGGGCTTTGCCTCTGCCCTGTCACTTCCCAGGGCTGCCAATCCCTGGTGCTTTCTGGCCATCACTCCTTACAAAGGACTGAGTGACCACAGTACAGGCACTGATGTTTGGAAGGGGAAACTGAACAGACCAGATTCAATCTAAACTCCATCCCAGACATCCTCTGCATGACACAGCTCAGTGTCTTGGTGTTTTCCTGCTGACCTGACAGAGACAGATATTGGCTGCTGCCACCACACACTCATCCTCACCAGAACAGAGGTAGATGCCTCTCACAGCTAGAAAATCAGCAGCCTTCTCACTTAGAAGTTTAATCACCGACAGGGAAAAAAAAATATATTAGTGTCCCCCAGATAAAAATAGGAAAGCCATCTACCAAGAGGAGACCAAAACTGCGAGGGTTTCTGTGCTGGAGAGGTGTGTTCCCAGAACACACACACTCACAGTTGGTCAGAACAAATTTCCAGCAGTGGCTGCCTCACCTCAGGACAGGTCTACTGCAGGTTTGTCACTGCCCAGGGACACCTGGGTGATGGACTGGGTGATGGACTTTGAGACCAGGAGCAAACAGGCATGTTCTACCAGTAAACACTTCAGCAAAGCATGGCAGTGAGGTCATCTGCTCATCAGTAAGCCCTTGTGCATCTACAAAAAAAAAAAAAATCTTCTAAAAAATGGCAGAAGCCTCAGAAAGCCTTCTCCTTCACCCTTATTTTGATCTTTCTGACACCAAACACCACAAGCCCATCCCCATCAGCACAGTTCACTCCTGCACCAGCAAAGGCTTCCCTATGGGACAACAGCCTCTGCTGGCTCTGTAGCTCCTGGCCTGACTTTTGAGCCATGCCTACACTTGAAAGGCAAATCAGATTCAAGTAGGGTGCTAATTTTAAGAGCAATCCCCATTCTTAAAGATCTCAACTCATCTTAAGTGTGGTATTCTAAAACAGAAAAAATTAAAAGGATCATGCATAAAACCAGATAGCTGCTGTGGAAAAAAATAGTCTTGAGTTACTCCAAACAGACAAGTTGTGAATATGCCAGCAAGCTCAGAAAACAGCACATTTGTGAGGTATTGGCCAGAAAGGACATCCATCCCATATTGACTAGATTGAAGAAACTTAGTAGTAAAATGTATGAAAAATGTTTTTCACCCTGTTAACAAGCATTCAGTACAGTTCTGAGGGCACTGACCTGAAGGTAAGTAGCAGCACCCACCTTTCCAAGGCTCAGAAAATTGATTTTCTAATTTTTTTAATACCCAGGGCATTCTGAAGAATGAACTTGGAACATTGTCTACAGACACGTCTTACAGCTGATTAATGGGGAGTTGCTCCTTCACCACCAAACACAGCAATATATTAATTAAACATTCTAATGAAACCCTACATTCACCTTTTCCACAGGTAAGCCCCACATGTTGCCTCAGAGCCTGGCAGCCCCTCCTTCCCACTCTCTGCAGTACAAGCCATGGCTCCAAGCCCAGGTCTTACCCTGGCAGTGTGTTCTTACCCACATTTTTCATGTGCCACCTCTGATTCTCACTGGGTGGTGGGATGAGCAGCCTCATGGGAAGGTGCTCATCCTCACCCACCTTATTGACACCAGCAACCCCAGCTTGTGAAGCCCAATGGCCTGTGTGATGCTGTGGTCCTCTCATGGTGTTGTAGATCCCTGTGTCCTTGCCACTGGTTTCTCATCCACCACTACAAACTTTTTTTAATGATTATTTCTAAATTTTCTGGTGGAACCACAAGCCCTCTTAATTTGGTTTGTAGCTGTGGGCTTCTTGCTGGACAAAAGAGTCAGAGGAAGGTCCAGCCTGAAGCCTGAATGGGACAAAAGGGCAAAGAAATCATAGTAACTGCAAGGAGGAGACACGAGCGTGCTTGCTCATCACCTTCCAATGACTCCAATAAGCAAGGAGAGCTGGAAAAGCAGAACAGAATATTGCTTCAGCTGGTCCTGCCACAGTGGGACCTGCGTGCCAGGTACCATGGAGTATCCACCTCCTTTCTAGGCAGAACCAGGTGCACGTGTGGCTTCCTGCATTTCTGGGCAAGCCTTTTTAAGCCAAGTCAGCCCCAGAGGATCCTTATTTTTGCTCCTAGGAGGTAAGTGCCAGCAGTTTGCATAGTCGTCAACAATGGTGTCTGAACTCAGCCATAAAACTATAGAAGAAGATGGAAAGTGACAAAGAGAGAGAAATCCTAGATATCCAGACAAGATTTTCACAGATGCACAGTCACTGTACCGTGCCCTCAGCTCTCATGAGGTGCTCATAGAGCTAGCCCAACCTGTAGAGTCAGTAGCCTCACAAGGAAGGAGAAGGCAGAGACCTGGCACATAAGATGTATGGCATGGGGTAATGTTACACTGTGGGTGACAGCAGACACATATTATGGGAAGATCTAAGCAATGAGATTTCTGTGGATTGATTAATTGTGTCTCTCTCCAGTAGAGAGAGGCAACACCCAACTCCAGAGAGCTCAGATTAGGGCAGTGGAAATAGCTGAGGATTTTTTGGCTTCAGTCCCAAATAAAAATATTTTAAGAAATCAGAATCAGAGCAACCTGGAAAAAAATATTTTTCTTTTGGGCTAAATAGAATGGTTTGAGCTACCCATCCCTCTCCTTCTCTCCAGTGATACTGCAGAAATATTTGTATATGAATACATTTATTCTGACACATTTGAAGAAAAAGAAAAAAAGAAAAAAAGGGAGGACTGTATTCCCCCCTGATGCAAATAACTGCAGGATCCTTCCCTCCTTGAGCTCTTCATGGCAAGTGGCTGGTGTCTTGGGGTTCATGGTCCCATCAGGGTTTTACCATTGTGCAGATCAGGGTCGGGAATGCTAGAGCCAGGACTAAACTCACAAGGACATAGAAAATAATGGTAACCTTGTTGGAAGTCAAGACAAATGGAAAAACTATGACTGAGCCCATGTTTAAGAGGAGGCCCTACTCTCCCTAATCCAAAGGCTGATGGGGTTTGTTCAGTTTGAGCCAGGAGCCCTTGCAGAGTGGTTACACAGAAGTGCTGGTGTGAAGGGGTCAGAATTGGGCCAGGTGAGGAAGTGAGCTTGTCAGTACTGGGTAGGAACTGAAAATTCTGCTTTGCAGCAAATGCTCAATTTAAAAGTCTCAAGAATAAACTTCATTTCAACAAAAAACTTGAGTCAAATATTTAAGAAAGAATTTTAGGGCATTCATTTTGATAGAAAAGCCAAATCTAAGAACAAAGATTTCTATGCCACTCTTCATCCTCAGCAATTCCTTTCCAGTGGTATTACTTAGATTATCAAAATGTCATAAAAAAAGGTATCCCTGCAAAAACATTTAATTTTTCTACTGGAAGATCTGCTGGAATTTTTTCAGCTTGGTCTAGTGCTAGCAGTGATTTGCTGGTTTGGATGAATTTGCAGCACAACCAGGAACTCATGACAAATGCATGCCTATGACCTAGTCAACAGGAAAATATTACTATGAAGAGGGAAAACAGGTACAATTTTTATTTGTATTATCATGAGTTGTGCTTATTTTTATGGAGTAATTGGATGCTGGCGACCTGAATTATTTTTAAATTATTATAAAAAAAGTTAATTCTTCCAGAAAACTTCCCTTAACAATCATTTACTAAAATTTGGTTTAAGCTACTCCTTTAAAAACATAATTGAGTTTTTCCTTCCTCTGAAGGTCTGCAAGTATCTTCAACATGGGAGCAACCAGGCTGGTGGCCAACTGTACCCACTGCAGCTACAGGCAAAAACCAGACTGAAAAATAGGAAAACCATCCTTGCCTAAAATGATGCCTAAATTCTATTCATGCTGAAGGCTGAAAGAAAAATAAACACCGACAGCTTTCATAAAGATCTTTGAAGCCTCTCAAAGGGGAGAAAAGCTCTATAAAAGGTATTTACATTGTTTTTAGAGAAGTGTAATTTCTACCTTGTCAGCAGGACAAGGCAAGGCTTGATACAGTTGGAGCTTTGCAGAGCTGTCACTTTAGAATGGAAAAGGGACAGTTTCTTCCCTTCTCACCATTAAGTTAATGGCAACGGATGCTTAAAACGAAGGGAACAAAATGTTTTTTCTTCCAAAAATACTTTGGTGTGAGGGAATACAAAAAGGTTCATGCCTTCCCCTACAGCAGCATTCATGGTCCCTTTGCACTGATCCCATTTACTGACCTCTTGAGGCCCTTTTTAATTGCACATCCATCACCTTCTCCCAGATGCTGCTGTTCCCCTTGGGCAGCTTGAGCAGTTACCTTCTCCCTGGGCACCAAAACTCCTTCCCGGCCCCAACACACCTCACCCAGGACCCACACCCTGCCTGGACCTGGATGTCTTTGGGACTGTTGATGGACCCCAGGACCAGTTCCACCCTGCCTGTGCCTTAATCCCCAGGGGACTGTGCTGCTGGGGAGATCACATCCCTCCTGGGGCCATCCCCTCAGAGGCAGCCCAGCTCTGGCTGCTCCCTGACGCAGGCAGCACGGTGTGAATGTCTTTGTATCAGGAGACTACACAGCACCAGCACAGTCTGAATTGCAGATAATTGAAATGCAGAGGAAAGAAAAATATTTAGCAAAATTATGTAACTGAAGTTCAAATATAGCCCATTGCCATCTGGTTGTGCTATTTTGAAGACCAAAAAGCCCTCAAGTCTTTTCAAAACTAGCTATACTGTTTGCAAACTCAGCCAATTTTTTTTTTTAAAAAAAAAAATCTCTAATTTCACATGCTTGATTTACCTCTGGAGTTTTTTGAACCAGTTTTGCCTGTACACAAGCCATACCCAGTCATAAAGCTCTGTTCCACGTCTGCCAGGCATATTTTAAAAGCCCTGTCACAATTCCTGTAAAAGCAGTTGTACCATATCAGGAGACTGTAGTAATAAATCTAAAATAAAATTAAATATAAAAAATAAAATAGAAAATAATAAAAAATGCCTATGCATTAACCCCCAACTCACTGTTCTGTCTCCATTGGGCATCAGGAAACAGATACTTTAACAGCCTGAGATGCAATGAAAACATCATCTCCTAGCTGTTAAATTTATTAAAGCAACTGAAAACTGCAGAGTCTGAAATAGTGCCCAGATGTGATCTTCCCCGTGAAGAGAGGGTAACTATATGCCATTTGCACCCAGTTGAAATGTGAGCATAGAAGAGGGCATCCCCCTGAAACCTCTCCAGACCAGCAGCTCATCACCACAGGGATGGAGCCCAGCACCTGGCAGGATAGCATGTCAGGAGGTGAGGCCATCCAGCCCATTCTGGATCAGCCACCTTGCCACTTAGGTCTAGTATTCAAATATCCCCACTGACTACAAACCTCACCAACAAACCATGAGAAAACACTTTCCTCTGCAGCTGAATCTCAGAAATTGCATCAGTGAGAGAGACTTGTATGGAAACTTTTAGAATTCAATGTTGGTTATGGATCATTCTCCATACAGAAAATATCTTTTTCTATAATAAAAATAAAGCAGTGCATTTGAATGGACTCTAACATAACCTAGCCTGAACCTGAGCCCTGCATCAGGGATGTGGGGCAGCTCTGCTCTCTGACTTTTCACCACAAATGACTTCCACAGCCAAGGGAAAGACTGTTTCCCTTCAGCAGTTTTATGTGTATTGCCTTTCAGCCTCATTTCATAAGGTTAATTATTCCTGACTCAGTTCCACTGTACAGGTTGACATTACACACAGCGATTGACAACCTGACACGGGGCAGTCTCTCAGCTTCGACCTTCATCACCTCTGGAGATGTTATTGGCATACATTGGTGCTCATAGGTGCCCCAAACTAGAGGGAAACCTGGCCTGAAGCAAAACCTGCAATCCCATTTTCCCCCAGGAGCATTGTTGAGGTGCTCCTGCAGGAAGCACCACCATGGAGCTGCACTCCCAGGTGTAGGTAAATGCTGAAACCCAGTTATTTAACATCATTATCATAGTCTTACTCTTTTGAAGGGAACTTTAGCTAATAGTGAGGACTTCATAGGGTTATTTCTGCACTGGAAAAATTAAGAATCCAATTAAGATATGTCCCCCTGGGACTCTTTATTTACAGTGACAGAGCACAAAGCCTAGCTCTCAAGCATGGAAGAATGAAAAAAAAAAAAAAAAAAAAAGACAATAACAACAAAACGAGCCATTTTCTTGCTCTCTTTTGCTAAAGGTGCCATTTTCCATGGCAGCTTAAAGCTATCAAAATGGAGGCTGGCTGTGTGGAGCTGCATCCTTTGTCTAGGATATGTAGGATTTGATCAGGCTACCAGGGGGCTCGTGAAGGAGGTAGAAAAGATGCCAGGATGCCACAGGAGTATCAGCTTCAGCTGTGGGAAGCTGCATTTCATTAGCAGATCTGGGTTTCCAATGAGCTCTATCCCTGATGGACAGCAGATGTATTTCTTCTGCTTTCTTTCTCAACTGCATGAGGCTGTAACTAATTAATCCCTTTTACCTTGTGGTGACAATGCCAAAGAAAAGCCCTGTCACTCACTGCTCCCCTGGACGAGGCTCCTGCTGGCCTGGGCTCCACTTGCAAGGTCATTCTTGCTGGACACGTTGGCCATGGAGTGGCCTCTTTTGCCAGGCTCTCAGAGAGGAGAGAGGTGCTCAGCACATCTGTCACCCCTTCCAGCCTGCAGATAAAGATCAGAGACCCTCTTGATTGCAGCCACTGTAAGGCTTTTTCAGCATTTTCCATGTCTCCTCAGCAGCCCAGCACCCTGCTCCTGCCTCACCACTGCTTGGGGAGCTGGAGCCACCTACCCACAGCAACACACTGGTTTGTGTTCTCCTTGGACTGTCACAGTTCATTAAGAAACCAAATAAAATATAAGCACTTCAAATTAATCTCCTGAAGAGCCTCTGTCAATGCTGAACTTCATCTGAGTTTTTGTTGGTCCCTTACTAACCTAGGCACACAACTTTGCCAGCTCCATCCTCTCCCTCCCTTGGAGGTCACTCATTAAGGTGATGAAGATGAGTTTGTGCAAGAGCTGCACTCACCCAGTGCCCTTCCAAGCACCAGCCACTTGTCCTGCCAAGTGCCATGCCCTCCAACCAACATTGTCATCCTGGCTGTCCCAGGGGCCTGGCTGCTCACCCACCTCATTAGCCTCTGGAAAAGAGGATTTTCAGAGTGGGTTAGGAAAACATTATTCAGTGCATAGTAACTTTGGCATGTGCTGCTCCAAATGAAAGCACACTGAGTTCAAGTTGACAGTTCCAGCTGCAAAAAATTACTTAAAAAAAAAACAAAACCAAAACCAACAAAGCTTTATATCAGTATTTCTGGAAAAAAGCATCTAAGTTACATTTTTCATTTGAAACTTAATTTTTTTCTTGAAGAGACAGTCTACAGGTGAAGAATCTCATGCTCAGACAAAATTTCTTCCCTCTTGTCTTCATATCACAGTCTTTGTGGTACAATCACCCTCCAGGAAGAAGAAGGAAGAATCCAAGTTACTCATGTAAAAAAGAAAAATTAAAAAATCAAAAATGGACAAGGTACTTAATGTGCTCATGACACCATCTTCCCAGCAAATGTTCCACTGTTGTGGCTGAAGTTCTTGATGCATTTTCTCCCCCAGCCCAGGACAGAGTCTCCCATCAGAGCCAGACAGCTCCATGACAAACCCACCTTCAAGTCACTGCCCCCTGTGAGCACAGAAAATCCCCACCACAACCAGGGTGTTCCCTGCTCTGAGCTGGCTCCTTTCAGAGCTTTCTAGTCCCCTCTGACTTTAAAGGGCATTTTTTTGTTTTGTTTTCCACGTTTTCGTTCTGTTTTCAGGCTAGATCCAGTGCATGTCCTCTCCCTGCCCCATAACCTCTGCGTGTATCAGTTACCCCTCTGTACAGCACCACTGTCTCTTCTGCTTGTAATTAAGATAAACGAGCAGCAGTTAACAGTGCAGAGGTTAATGGCAATTCAGTTCAGAGCAGATCATGGGCAGTGTAATGGTGAGTGGATGGATGCACTCATCTGTCACCTTCTCCCCCAGGTGGCCTGCTCCTGGAGAAGGTGTATGTACAGTGTGGTGACCCTTCTCCTCTGACCAGGTCTTGTGAGATTCCCCCAGTTCTGGGACCCCCAACACAGAAATGACAGGGAGCTGCTGGAATGAGTCCAGAGAAGGGCCACAGAGCTGATCAGAGAGCTGGAGTACCTCTCCTATGAAGACAGGCTGAGAGAGTTGGGGTTGTTCAGGCTGGGGAAGAGGAGGCTCCAGGGCAATCTTATAGCAACCTTCCAGTACCTGAAGGTGGGCTACAAGAAATCTAGAGAGAGAGGTTTTTACAAAGGCATGTACTAATAGGATGAGGGGGAATGGCTTTAAACTGAAAGAGATTTAGATTAGGTACTAAGAAGAAATTATTTAGTGTGAGGGTGGTGAGACACTGGCACAGGTTGCCCAGGGAAGCTGTGGATGCCCCATCCCTGGAAGTGTTCAAGGCCAGGTTGGATGGGGATTTGAGTAACCTGGCCTAGGAGGAGGTGTCCCTGCCCATGGCCAGGGGGTTGGAACCCAGGTCCCTTCCAACTCAAACCATTCTATGATTCTATGATCTTCCCTTATCACTTTACATGCTCTGGGTTATACACTAAGCAGGGTACCCCAGCCAGAGCTTTGTCTGTCTTGCACACCCTCAGGGCTGAGCTGGGGGAAAGGACCTTGTTTCTCTTAACCAGCTATACAAGGCAACCCTGCTCCTACCTTTGGGACCACAGTTTTCTACCTTTCTACCCCTAATACCAGGGGGAAAGGACCTTGTTTCTCTTAACCAGCTATACAAGGCAACCCTGCTGCTACCTTTGGGACCACAGTTTTCTACCTAATACCAGGGAGGGTGCTCCCAGGCCATACACAACGCTCAGTCTCCCACCTTTCCCCTTTTTCTGACTCTTCCCTCCCCCAGCAGGAAGGGGAGACCAGGAAACCAGGCACACCAGGGCTGGATGCAGCATCCAAACTACACCCACACCAGCACCCGACACAGAGGAAACACAGTTTCACCCCTCCCACTCACTGTCTGTTTTATGCACCAGAGAACTGTGTTAGCTCATCACCACAGCACACACCTACACTCCCTCTTCCAATTGTCCACTTCAACCTTCTCCTCTCCACCTCCAGCAGCTTTCAGAAGCTCTGGGCTCTCTGAAGCCATCTCCCAGGCAATCAGCCTGACCCCAACTCTTTGCTTCTGGATGAAGATCCCTATATTGGCTGTGGTTTCATAAACAACTTTCTTTAAAGTAATTACCATGAGGGTTCATTCAGCATTCATGTCATCTTCATGAGTTACCACCCTCCTTGCATCTACACCTGCAATCTGTCAAGGTTTTCTTTGCAAGCTACTCAGAAAGTTAAATAGGACAGGGCAAAGCTTCAGGACTGTGCTCCTAATGTAGTTCCTGGCATGATTTGAAGATAAGAGTCAGGCAAACCTGAGCTTCAGAGAAATAATTTCTGGAGAGGGCTCTAGGGACAGCCTTCATGAAGGGTCTGGTCCTACCACTGGTGTGACTGCCAGTGACTGAGGGATTATTTGTCCATGTTTCCTAAAGTAATGAAATCTCTGTGAAGATTTGTGGTTTCAGCCTGGGAGTCCTAGAGGGTCATCTGAGCTGTCCTGGGACAGATCTGGGAGATGTGGGATGTTTGGCAGGCTGCACTGTTATTGCTCATGGAAAGGTTGGAGAAGGAATCAGGCTCGAAGCAGGTTTCACATAGTGGGACCATGGGATTCTGTGGAGTATTTCAGGAGAAAGGGGAAGAGAAGGAGATGCTGACATTTGATTTTCTAGCAGTAAACAGAAGTTCTGCAAATTTGACAATGTCCAATTCAGAAATTCATCACAGCTCCATATTCCCTTGCTCACCACATGCTGAAGCTTTAATTTTACTTTGCAGTACCAGATGAATATCTCTTGTAGGAGCTCAATAGATCCACATCACTTCGTTGAGTTAACCAGAAGCACTGGTATTTCTTGACCTTCAGCAAAATGATTGTTCCAGTGGACCAGGGAAGGAACTATCAAGACACAAAGAAAGGAAAGTAAATTCATAGGTGTGCATCAGAGATTTCTCATGTAAGAAATCCTCCTGTGATATCCTTCAGGATGTCTAGACACTGAAAACAAGGAAAAGGTGAGCAGACCTCCAAAACAAATTGCCTTTGAGTTGCCCAAGACTGTCTCTGCAGCTCTTGCTGAGCAGGGACCTGTTGTGCAGCTTTTGGAGGTGTTCTCTGCCATTGTAGAACTTGTATTTCCTACACATCAATGGGAACAGGATTTAACTTCTCATGCATAGTAGGGAGAAAGCAATCCTGGCTTCTGTTAGTGGTTAGGAGCCTGCAGTGAAGTTTCCCAGCTCTTTTAAGGAAAAGAGTTTCTAGACAGGAAAAGAAGGAAAACAGGCTCTTAAAACAACGCAGTATTCCAGCTTCCTGCCACCAGCTCTGCCCCAGCATGCCTGCTGCCCTGCAGACTGATGGCTCTGGCACAGGCATCACCCCATACCAGTCAGGATCCAACTGCACAGGGTTTGTTCAATTGTCTCGTCCACAGGGTGGCCAGAAGCCTCCTCAAGATGGGAGCCTTTTCCATTTCCTTCATGCCACCTTTGCTCACAGTGGAGCAGGTCCCAAGACCTGGGCACATCCCAGTACTCCCCAGCACAGCCTTCCCCGCTGCTGGCAGGTGACTGGGGCAGATGCTCTCTGCCTGCCATCTCCAGGACAAACCCTCAAGAAGCCTGTCCATATTCTGCTTTGGAAAAAAGCCTCCACACTCACAAATGGCACAAGGAACGGTGGAGAAAAATTGACTACAAGGAAGACCAAGAGTCTTCACTGTGGGCTGGTGGCATCACTGAAGAGTTTGTCTCAAGCTGTCAAAGATAGGATCTCATTTTCTGCCAAACACTTGGGAGCCTGGGAAAGGTCTTGCTTTGGTGCCCACACTGAAGCACAGGTTTGCACTGGAGATAGCCTTGATACTGCTCCTGCCAGAGAGCCATAGAAAGGCTGGTGGGTAGAGCACGTCACAGAGTGCCTTGGTGGCCTCTGTGAGAGTACGTGCTCAGGAAGTATGGGAAGGAAAACAAATTGGACTCATGCCCTGTACTGATTCTTTGTGTATGAGAGGCTGGGAGTGTTTTGCTTTCTGCTTTTTCTTGCTTGAAAAAAAAAAAAAAAAAAAAAAAAAATCAAACATCAAGTAGTGTTTTGGCAGAGGTCTCCTTGGAAGATCTAGAAAAGTAGAGTGGGAGGTTTTGCAGCTTCTAGTGAAAGGGGAGAGGAGGAGGTGTTGAACTGCAAAGATTTTCTCTTCCAACTGTTGGTTAGGAGTGGAGTTAGATAAATGTTAGCTAAATACAGACTGCTTAAAACATTTTGTAGGAAAAGCAATTCTACTCGAAATTCGTCAGCTTTTACTTGCACTGTCATAATACTATTAGTTCTCCAGTGAAGAAAAACAAACAGGGTAGACAAGACTTGAATTGCTAATGTAAAAACAAGAAACAAAACAATTTTTGTACCATCCTCACACAACAAAGAAGTTGACTGTGTGCCCATTTCTCCTTATCTTTGCACATTCTTTGCTACTTCTTACTAGAAGCATAGAGGGAAAGTAGCATGTGAGATTTGTACTTCATTTAATTGAAGTGCAAAATGCCTCACACTCTTCTTGTCCTCCCAGTGCACAGGACCAAGGCAATTCCTGACCTTCAGTGACAGAGGTCCAGCAGATACAAACATACAGGCCAGGTAGAACTGGTTTCTCAGGTCTTAAATTGGAGATGAGGGTTGAAGCCCCTAGATGAAGGACAAGGCTGACAGCTCAGCCTGTCAGAAGTAATTTCTCAGGAGGAATGACCATGCTACTTATGAGACTTGGACCAGTTAGTGGTCCTCTACTGACTGATCCTAAACAAACTATATTGGACAGAATTCAGGACTTCAACAAACAAGCCTGGAGCACTACACCTATTACAAGTCTAGGTTTCCAGGTCTGTATAGGTTTTCCAGAATGTACCTACAGGGACTCCAACTCGAAAATCAGGTGGAGTCATAGGTAAGATGGGGAGAGAAGTGATCTGCTCAGCCTGGGTGAGTGCAGACAGCCAGGAGTAGGCTACATCAAACTCACAAACAAGAAAATTATGAACCCCCGAGGCACCCCGGCTGGAGGAAGCAGGGACAGTGCTCTGCCTCTGAGCAACACTGTGCAAAAACTGTGCAAAAAGAGACCACCAATAGGTGCTGGCATGAGTTATGCTGTTGAAAATCATCCAGCACTATCCCTAAACAAGAAGAATGCTGTGAAAAAGATAGCTACAAGTGCTATCATGTCATCAAAGACTTCTTTACATCAAGATTATAATACCTTTCATGGAAAGGTAACTGCAATAAGGATAAATAAGGATGAAATAAGTAATATTAGTGAGACATAGGGAACAGTTTCATACATTGGAAATAAAGATAGGAACTTTGCCAGCAAATATCTGGCAACTTTCAACTTTTCTCCCCAAGAAAAATTAAAAGTGAAACATGTCTTGCCAGGTAAATTTTCTCATAATTATAAAGAGCTTGTGTGAGCACACAAGGCAGCTCTGTACAATACTGCCAGGAACCCAAATGTTTTCCCTTTTCCCAGGTAATTTTATAAAAAACAAGCAAATAAAACTTCTAAGACATGCAAGAGAACTTCAGCCCTCAAAAAAACTTATCCACACAGGATCCAATTCTTGACAATGTTTGCCAGGCACACACATGTGAACACTGCAGTTTGGTGATTTCCTGAGAGTAGGAGGTAGAAGGTAGAAATTATGTCAAAATACCATAGGAGAAGTCCTCATGAAAATAAACAGGCTTCTCTGAATGTCCTATTAATAGATATGAGGAAAAAGATTGAAGAAAAATATGTTCCAGACTGATCCTGCAAAAGATCAGCTAGAGAAAAGAGCTAAACATTATTGACAGGTTTGCCCAGGAGCCTGAGGTGGCAAGCACAAAAAGCATGTGAGATCCCTTCCAAACTTCAGAGGTTTTCAAGTGAACCAGTTACAAATAGTGTCCCCATCAAAACAGACATGAAAATAGTCTATTATATATATTCCCTAGCTATGAAGGACAAAGAAAATCTTAAGTAGATCTTTTTACTCATTATGTTGAATAGATATTACTCAAAACAAAATTCAACTTTATCAGCATAAAGGTAGAATTTTATACTAATCACAAGCAAATAATCACCTTAGAGGATTTCCAAGAAATTGCCAACAAAGACTCCCAGAGCAACACACCACTATAAAATTCCTGCCATCTTCTTCCAGCAGCTCTGTAGAGAAAGCTTCAAGACAAAGCTACATCTCAGCTGAGCCTGGCAAAGGAATCTACCCCTAAGGATGGGAAAAAAAGATGTTTGAAATTTCCTCAGCAGATTAAACTACTGTAACAATCAGGATGGAAACATGCTGTTGCCTGTTCCAAGGCAATTCTTTTTGCATAACAGCACTAAGCAGTGCCCACAACACTGTCAAGAGCAGGCTTCCAATGCAACTTGGGTTTTGTCCTATTCTTGCATTGACCATATTTTCCACATCCTTTAAACAAATAGAAGAATAGTGGCTACCATGTGTCCTTATTGTATTAGCTTTCAGAAAGTCCTTGACAGAGCAGACAGAGACTCTCCATGGAAGATAATCTCCAGTACCAGAGCAGTCACACTGGATCACACTGATGGTCCATCTAGCCCTACATCCTGATGCAAACAGCAGCAAACAAGAGATGATTACTGTAAGAACACAGGCATGGAGCATGCATACGGTGATTTTCACCTCTCTCCCCTTCCTCCAGTTGTACTTCCCTCATTCCCCATCCCAAAAATCTATCTTATTGAGCCAGGAGACCATCGATGCATTTAATTGCCTTCAGTTGATTTTCATTTTCCTACTCACTACCTACTCACTTTGTGAATCCTCGTAAAATTCTGTCAACTACAACATCCCCTGGCAACGCAATTCACAGCTGAACTGTGTTGTGGAAAAAATTACCCTTTTTTACATTTTGAGCCAACCTCCTGCTAATTACACTTAATGATCTTCACTTCTTGTACTGACAGAAAAAGGGTATGATCAGCCCACATTCAACTCTTCCATTGCCTCTGATGATTTCATAGACCTCTCTTACATTGCCACTCTTTCTCTCTTTTAGGCTGAAGATTTGTGGTCAGCTAGAAATTGAGATACCTTAATTCAGAGAAATCATCCAGACACCAAATGTGATCTCCATTCATGGGTTAAGAAATATTCAATGCTACCACTGAGTAAGAAAATTACATTTCTCCTTCCCTGAGCTGAAACCAATACTCACTTCTCTGAAGGAACTGGACTTTTTCATGGCAACTAATTCCAGGTTTGGACAGTATGGTCAGCTTAGCTAACGTTTATTTCCTGAGTGATAAACAGGATGCAACAGCATACAGTCAGTTTGAACCAGGAGCAAATACATCTTAAAATCAGAGGGGAAAAAGTCATTGTGCCTTCATTCAATCTCCTAGAAATAGGAGTCTTGAGAATTTCTGATGCATTTACTTACCTAGGCAGCAGTTTTCCTAAATCTAGTGGCTTCATCCTCAGTCGATAGCACTTTGTTTTGCAGGATCAGCAGTGGAATTCCAGCACTCTCAGCACCAAGCTACAGCTCTTCAGACACAGAGCACTAAGCACAGGTCAGAGGCTCAGAAGAGAGGTAAGTCCACCCAACAGCATTTAAATAGCTTTTATCATGAATGCCTGCAGCAGATATTCAGACGTAATGAAAACTGCTGAGATCTTATGGCCCACAAGTCTACTTACTGTACAAACAGCACAGGAGAGAAAAATTGTCTTGGGTATGATGTCCCATAAAAGTCAGGCAACAGGGTCTCTAAATAAACTCTATTACAGGCAAACTGCAAATGAAAACCAGCCTAGTGTGATCCCTGCTATATAAAAGCAACCACAGCAGTGATTTTACAAGGGAACAGCTTGAGAAAATTAAATGTATTTGTCCATTAGAGGGCTGCCTGGAAGGGAAAAGCTCCATCTCCTGCACCTGACAGGAGAGATGTGCATCATGATGACCAGAGGTCAGACTGGAGCTCCCTCTGAGCATCAGAACCAAACTGATCTCAAGTATCTCAATCACAGAAGTATGAGTAAGGCCCTTATATTCTGCTTGCTTATTTCTGGCTTGCTATAACCCCCTGATACCCACTTAAAAAGCTTTTGGTCTTTGAAATGCCCATCTCATGAGATGTATCCCATCTCATGACATCCAGCATTAATGGTACTGTAATAAAAATGGTCTCAACTGTTCATGAGACCATTTTTTTGGTCTCATAACCAAAGACTACATTTAATGCACCTGTAAGAATAAAATTGATATTGAATGGGTGCATTGAGGTTACTTTGACTTGTACCTCATGGAATAGCATTATCCTTAGGAAAGCAAAGGGAACCAAGTTTTTTTTTAATCTTCTATTGCAGGCTTATATAATTTTACAAGATAACATTGCTAGACAACTTCATGTAATAGTTTACAGATTTGTAAGCTTTTTAATAGCAACCCAAAATAATTGTCTCCTAATATCGCCTGACTTTAGAGGAGCCTTGCCAGTTTCCATTAGCCAGGAAATCTGTTCCTTGGGCTCATTCACAGAACATTTTGAGCATCTCTGGCAAAACATTGGCTTGAGCAAGAGAAGAAGTTACTCTGAAATAAACTCAAAAGTAAGTGTATAGACAGCACTAAGCAAAATTCCAGGGTAATTTCATTTTCATGGGGACACACAGGCACCAAAATGTCCACAAGATGACAATTCAGCATCCTCATGCCCCTGACACAAAGCAAAATAGATGGTTTTGTTTCTCTGCAAATGGTCCCAGAGCTGATGAGGGAACAGTCAGTGCTCGGGTCTGCTGCTGCAGCCTGAACAGCACATAAATCAAAAAGGTTCTAGCACAAAAAAGTAAGTTGCTTTCCTGATGGTTTGGATTGCTTTTTCCCTCAGGGATAAGACCTTCCCTTAAAATAGGCACGCAGAGCACCTGATGTGGGGCTTCTTCCCAGCAGCAATTCAGTCAGAAAGCCACTGTGGTCACACCTCTGCTGTCACTTCTATGGGTACTTGGTAGAAAGGGAGATGATTGCCTGAGACTCTAGAGAAAGAGCTGCTTGAAGTCAGACCTCAAAGCCCAGCTTGCATGGTCTGACATGAATACCCCAGCAGCCCCACAGGAGGGGCAGCATGGGCAGCCCTCACAGCACCATTTTTCCAGGCAGGAAGAGCTGCAGCAACCTCCAAACCACTTCACTGCTTCAGCAGTTCCAGCAGTGCCAGCCCAAGGGGTGCAAACAGCATTAAGCTCTCAGAAAGTCAGCAGATTAAACAGGGAAAGCAGACATCCAGGGGCCTTGCCTAACAACTCCAGCTTGCTGCAGGGAAGGTGTTTCCCATGCTAGAGAGGGTTTTACATAGTACCAGCACAACATGCAGACCCAATCCCAGCTCAGAAGTAATTTCCTCACCCAGAGGCCCCTCTCCTCTGGCTGCCCTCACAAAGGGGTTTTTAGCAGCTTTGTGCACCCCCCACACCCACACTCAGCTTCAGTTTTCAGTTCTCCTTCCCTCCCAAGACTCAGAGCAGCAGTAGCAGCACCCTCCAGGAAACAAGCAGCATCATGGCTCACTTCACCCTAATACCATCCAGAAGCACAAATTCAAAGCTTTCAAGATACCTCTTTGTTGGTTTGCTTTAAAAATAAAACACACAGCAGCCCCAGCATTGCTGGTAGCACAGGAGTTTTGTTAGCTCATGTGCTTCAGATGGAAATCATCAGCTCATCAACAATATTAACTTAACTGACACAAAAGAAGTTGCAAAAGGATTTCACCTGCTCTGTATCACTTCTCACCTGGCTTTAATAACTCCTCTCTAGTGATGCCCTTTGCTGCTCACTGTTGGTTACACTGTAGTGTTTTACAGATACCCCATGCAAAAACAATGATTTCTTGCTGGTACAAAATGAGCAAGATTCGTCCCTTAGGAGAACTGTTTCACAGGCCATGTGAACAGCAGAAGCCCCTGCCAGCACATCACACCAGCAGATTGTCTCCATCACTAAGGTGTGACACCTCCCTCAGCAGAGATGGGGCTTTGGGCACCACTGGGTTGCCTGTGACCCTGTGACCTCTTCCCTAGCCTGTATGATGGGGAAAAATATCACCAAACAGAGAAAAGAGAAAAGTTTCTTTTTTTTTTTTGTTATGCCTCCATGATCATCACTTTGAGTCAACAGGCAGAGGGTGGGATGGTGCCTGTGAGCCCTGCAAGGACACCAGAGCTGGGAGAACCAAGGAGTGCTCACAAGTGCCAGGAGGAGACACCAAGATTTACATGAGCCATAGTTTTTTTGCTTGCATTACTGTGTGATCCTCACAAAAGAAACACTTTCCATATCTCCTTTTCAAGGCCAAGCTTCTTTTGAGGAACCCAAACCCATGCCATCACCCCATCCATAGGCAGTGCCTGGAGGCTGCTGCCCACTTCTGCTCATCACTTCCCACACTGATGCTGCAAGACCCTTGCTCCTGTTCCATGGTGATCAGCAGGGTGGTGGCAGAGGACCACAAGGTAGGAGCACCTCACAGACACCCCGAGTGAAGAGGCCAGCTCTGGAAAGCTGGAAAACTCTACAAGGCTGCAAATAGAAATCGGTCACTCTGCATTTACAAAGCTCATCTGGAAAGCCTGAAGCAGGTCTCAGGAAACCCTCAGACTTTCTTCAGAGATCAGACAAAGCAAGGAAATAATTTGTGCAGTCGCTGCTTTTGCCTTTTGGTATCCTGTTTCTCCAGAACAGAGAGAAAGGATAAGGGGAGCTCTATCAGGAAGAGATTTGCACTGCAGAATATTTCTCTGAGTCACTGATCAGTGAAGGAAATAAAGGGCCTTAGAGCTTCTTGCTCACTTAAGGGAAAAAAAATGGATCATTGATTTTACTGGGACTCCCCTAGGCAAAGCAGTTACCTAAAGCACAATATATTTTTATTGTGCTACTGAGAACTGGATGCAAACATTTATAAATCTTCCTTTGAGGAGGTTATCACTCAGCTGTTTTAAATAGCTTTGTGTGACATGAAAGTCCTTAGAACCAGACACCACTAGCATTTAGAAGATGCCTGCAGGGACATGAGAGCCCATGTTTGGAAATGCACTTCATACCCTCACGGATGAAGCCTCCCTTCTCAACAGAGGGATGAGACTGAGTTGCCCCCCCCCCCCCCCACCCAGAGGCCCCCCAGTGCCAGCATAGGGGCCAGAACCCACTGGAACTGGTTCCAGAACCAAAAGGGCAGAGACAATCCATGCATCCATAGGATCCCCCAGTGTGGACCCACCCTGGGTCCAGTGGGTGCCAAGGCAGGCAGAAACGCAGCAGCTCAGGCTATTGGAGCTGGGTGGAATTTGCTGCTGGTCACTAGTAGCAGGAGCAGAATTTACTCATTTAAAACTTGCTCAGGTAGCTCTGCATTAACCACGCTCTCTTTGGGATTGCAAAGGCAGCAGCACTCTGTCAGCAAGATGCAGCTCTGCTCAGGTAGTGGCAGTCTAGGGCTGCAAGAGAGGAAAGGAGTGTAGGAAGATATGTCTTTTATTTTAGCAGCTGATATGTCAAAGGAACTGGACAAAATCTTTCCCTGAAAGATTCTAGGTACCTCCAACTTGTCTTTTTTATTGTTGTGTTAATTTATCGAGCAAGGGTAGAGGTTGTGGAGACCACAAAGGGCTGGTAGGAAGTCTGTTCAGCACTGATTAGCTGCACTGAATTAAAATCAGTGTTACTAGAGCAGTGTAAGTCACTTTTCAGGACATGCAGTAATTACGAGGTATCTTTTGAAAATAATTCCTCCTGTACATAGAAGGAAACATTCTGTGTTTCTTGCAACTGGGATTAGGGCGCAGAAAATAAAGCCTACTCAAAGTGAAGTTCAACTTCAAAACAAGTTTCTTTTTCAAAATAAGGTGTATTCAAGAAGAAGCTAGAGAAGTTCCTGGAAAAGGAACCTGCTGAATGTTGCTACATGGCTGCTGCAAACCGTTTTTAGCCCAGGAAGCCCTGAGCTAAAAATGGTTGGAGGCTGGAGGAGTACATGATGTATCTGTTTTCTTCTTACTTTTCTCTACACATCCATTTATGATAGCTTTCAGAGACAGGGTGATGGGCTTGATGGACCTACAGCCAGATCTGGTGTTGGCAGAATCATGGTCTTTGGAAGGAAGCCACACTGATCCGAATTGTCTTTACACCAATATGACAGTTCTGTTCATTGGGACCAAAATAAACTACGTGGGACCTGTGTAAAGGAAGAGCTGAAGGATTCAGGAATCTAAAACGAGAAGTGAGAAGAGAAGCCAGCTCCCAGGGGCAGCGTTGCCACAGAAAGCAAAGTTTTCTCTGGATGATCCCCTGGCCCTTCCCCTTCCTCCCTGGCCCTGATGAGTTCAGATGCAGCTCACCAGCTCCTGGGCCAGAATGGTCACAGTCCCCTCACAACCCTGAAAGGAGACCCAGCTGCAGGGACACGAAAATACACACAGGAAAGGAGCAAATCCTTCTTGGCCTAGGGCCTTGCTGTTCCCCCTCCTGTAAGGCAGCCTTGTTTGTTTGCTCAGTGCATTTTGTAATTGTTTCTCTTGGAGTACCAGCCCCGGGTGGAGAAGCAGAAGGGGTACAGATGTGCAAAGTCCAACTGTACAGCTAATCCTATTTTGCCCATAAACAGAAACATGGACAAAATAAGGTATCGGGCTGCTTTTTTTTTTTTAATTTTTCTTTTCCTCTCTGCATTTTATTTTGAAAATGGTACCAAGAAGTACTTGAAGTACTTGCCATTTCTTCTGTCCCCTGTGTTCTCTCAACTCTCCCCACCTGGGCACTCCAAGGTGGCAATGTACATTCTACATTTGGTGGCAAGAAAGGGAGCACTGCATGTCCAGTATCACTCTGAGGTGCTCTGTCCTGCCCAGGGAGGCTCAGCAGGAGCAGTAGAACCCCTGGCCAAAACCTGTGGGCAGGGAAGGGCTCAGGAGCAGGAGTCACTGGAGCCGTGGGCCATGCTGAGCAGCAGCATGATGCTCCCAGTGTGGGCACATTGGAACTAGTTTGCTCAGTTCTCAGACCTCCTCAGTTCTACAGACCTCTCAGATTAACAGTAATTAAATGCAAACCAGTGCTTGGGCATGATCAAGTAATGCTGTCCTGAAGGGGTGTAGCAGAGGAACCAGCAAGTGTGTGCCCTGGGGTCAGAGAAGAGCAGGTCTGTCCCTGCACCACAGTGAGTCTCACCAAAGCCACCAAGCATGGGTGAAGCATGAAATACTGTTGGCAACAGGCAGTCAGTCACAAGAAAGCATCTTCCTGGGGGCTGTTGACATTATAATTCTAGATCAAGAAGCAAATCCTACGTGTTAGTTACTTGGTAGATGACGTTACCATGCCAACTCATATGCTACTTTTTTTTATTATTATTATTGCAAGAGTAGGCAGTGCTCCCTTGAGATTTCACAAAAGGGGGAAAAAAATGTCAAAGTGCCAAGTATATAATGGAATTTCTAGTCTCAGCCCTCTTCCCCACAGATCTGTTTTTCAGCATGCATCCTTCTCCTTTCTCATGGCAGCAGTGAGGCTAAGCCAAGAGACTCTCTGAATGGTAATTTAGTGGCCAGCCCACGGTATTGTGGTGCTTCAGTAATCTGCAGCTCTCTGCCCCCGCTTTACACAATTTTCAGGGAACTAATGCAAGTAGCTGGTGCCAAACGATTGCACAGCCTTCCCCCAACCTCTCCTTGACTTCTCTACACTTCTTTCTTTGTTCAATGTTTCTCTCCTGTCTTCCCATCTGTCTTCTTTTCCTCTGCTGGAAAGATTTTTATTTCTGCTGTCTACTTTCATTTTTTTTCTCTGTCATCTTTACTTGTTTTCTTTCACAAAACATTTTATATTCCTGTCTTTTCCCCCACTCTGTGCTGCCCCTTCTGTTCTCCATCACCTCTAAGACCCTGTTGCAGAGCATGGGCCACCAGGCAAGCAGATGTAGGTGCTACCAGTGTGATGCTGAGAGGCAGGGAATTAGCTGTCCATACAAGTAACAATTTCAGATAGGCACCAGTTCAGCACAAACACAAGAAAGCCTTTGCCTGCCAGAGCTGCTGTCCCTAACCTTGCTGGAGGCAGAGCTGAAAATATGGCTAAATTTAGTGCACTTTGCTTTCTGGTTTGGGAATAAAAGCCACCCAGGTTCAAGAAGCAGGGGTGCTGTAGCTTTTCCTGGGAGAAATCCAGGGACTGGGCTACAGGATGTAAGAGAAGAGAGGGGCTGCTGAGAAGAGACTGAGGGCAGGAGGCAACTTCCAGCTTCCTGCACCTCTTTGGGAACCTTCATAGTGTTGGTTTGCTGAGGAACAACATGACTCTCAAGAGTTTACAGGAAAAAAAAGGTGCTTTTAGTTAAAGGCAGCCACTCCTGGCGCTGTCTCCTGGCAGAACTGGGAGTCCTTGGCTCAGGGTTCATCTGGATCCATGCAGGAGACACTTGTGCCCATATGCAGATGATTGTGTCAATATTGTGGTTTGTTTGGGAGACAGGCAGTGGTGACAGGGAGAGGATGCCTGGCAGAGGCTGCATGGCTGCAGGGGTCCCTGAGCTGCTCACCACAGCGGGGCCAGGGGATCCAGGCACTCACCATTCCTACAGCAAACATGTAGGGAGACACCAACCAGCACTTTCAGGTCATGCACCAGATCTTACATCTCTTGTTGTGTAAAGACACTGCAGGGTTTACCTTTACCCCCTAAGTGCCGGCTCTGCCTCCTAAGAAAGAGTGGCACAGACACCTGTGGTACTTTCACACCCTGATTTCTTTAAGACTTCCATATGAACCAAAAACTTGCACACAGACCTTTGTACCAAGTAAAGGTTCTTTCATGGCTCACCTTGCATCACTTTGCCCTGCTTATTTGCTCACAGCCCTGGCCAGTTAAGTTCAAGGATGTGATATGGGTTGTGACTCAGCAGCTGGCTGCAGCCAGCACCAAACAGGATACATTCATTTGTCCTGGTCAACATCCAAGGCCAAGTCCTGCTTTTTATCTTATTTAATGATCTTGGCTATTGACCGCTGTATTCATACATGGTCAAGCACAGTGAAGACAGGCTATACAGAGGTGGCCCTTGGTTTTTCACAGGCAGTGCAGCAGGTAAATATGAATAATTACTGCAGTTCTAATACTATGGAATGTATGCTGGTGCTTGGCTTTCATGTGGTCAGGTTTCACACATCTATTTGATTTTTCCTGTCACCACTAGACCCCGACTTAGTGATGCATAGCAGGACTTTCCAAAAGTCCCTAGTGGCTGCCAGCCCTGCTCCACTGAGGCTGGTGGGTGTGGGGCAATTCCACACCAACTTCACATCACCGTCTCCCTCCCAGATATAAGAAATAGTTTAGAAGTATCTAGCTCAAGCAGAACCAATCCTTAGCTTTTGGAGAGGTTGCTCACAGGCAGGAGGACTATTCCCAGTTACCAGTGCTGCTGAAGGGATGGACAGATTGTAGACTGCAATTTGAGAAATAACACGAGTCCAATTACTGGTTTGCACACAGTGACCTTAATCATGTCTTGTGTGGGTTTATTTTCATCTCAGGGCAGTGCTGTAGCATGGTGGGTTTTACAATGTGATGCAGTGTGTAGTAAATCTGAAAATGAACTGCACTTGCACTGAATAACTCCGAGCCTAGAATCACAGCTCAAGCAGAGGTTGAATTGTGTTGCAGAATAGGATGCTGAAAAATAAACAATAGCCCAGAGAAGTTTAATAGGGAAAATTGGAAAGGCTTGTTGATTATATTCTTTCAATTTGATAAAAGTCAATACTATATCAGAAAGAATTGTTTAATAGGTTAAAGCAGAGGAGATGACTGACACTCCTCTGCGATGCGACACAAAGATAATCACGAGGCCAAATATTTTTCAGCATCATTTTAGCAGATGAAGCCAGACAGAAAATTAAAACGCACGAGAGACAATGTGCAATAGCCACAGATGCAATACAAATTTGGCTTCATTGTTTATCCTTTGATTTTTTAGCAGGCTGGGGAAGACATTTGTGTTTGGATTTAGAATGGGATTTATCAGTCCCATTGCTATTTTGCAATCATAGAGAGGGAGGATTTATATACCTTTACCCCTCAGTGTCATCTTCTATCATCTTCATTCTTTTATTTCAAGAAGAGGTCTCAAATGGCTGGTTATAAAACAAAGAATGCAGAAAAATGTAAAAATGTCCTTGTTTTGTTAATTAAAACACATCTCTGCTGGCTCTTCTGGGAAACTGCTAGAAATGGCCTAAAATCCAAACTCCTGCATAAAAGAGGGCTGAAGCCTGACTGACCAGAACTGCATAGTTTCAGAACCTATGGTGTCCTGCAAAAACCTAAACACTGCAGAAGTGTAACACAAGGAATTCAAAGCAGGAATGTCTGTGGAGGTGCACACAGGGTATTTTCAGAGAGCAGCAACCTGTGACAAGGTGATCCTTTTCACCCTGCATTTCTTCATGGGCTGAGGCTGTGTTCTCCAAATAGTTTCAGATGGAGAAAGCAAGAAGCAGTTTAGTACTTGGTTTGGTGAAGCTGCCAGTGCAGTGGGGGAGGTTTGGAATGCTAGTTGGGGATGCTCAGGCAGCTGTGGAGCCAAAAGGCCTCTGGTAGGGCTGAGTTCCTACCTGCCAGGCATAGCCTCAGGAGGAAGGTGCCAGTAATCCATTTGGAACCTGCTCTGCATTGTGCCAGCAACAGAATAGTCAATGGAGCAAGGCTGGGCAGCCACCTCTGGCTGGGCAACCTTGTATGTACCTGGCTGAGGGACTGGGTCACCAAGGTATTCTTGTATAACAGGGGACACCAAAGAGGACACTAGCATCACCTGCCACCTACTGCCATCCACTGCTACCAATGGATAGCTGAAAGCAAACTGGAAAGAGGGGCTTGGTGTGCCCTGGGGAAGCAGGCAAGAAGGATGCCCCATGGTATGGCACCAGCTTCCCATCAGTGCTGTGACTGCCTTCAGGACTGCACAGCTCCAGTGTGTCCATCTGAGTGGCCATGGCAGGACTCTGCAGCCCTGCTTGGCATGTGGGATGTGGGTTTGAAGTGGCCAGGGGCAGACGACTGGGCTCCTCTGTCTCCCTGCAGAGAGAAGGAAAAAAAAAGTCTCCTTCCAGGAAAGGACAGTGCTGGCAGCCACCAGGAGCCTGTGTGTCCCCTGGGGCTCCATAGAAACAGGCAGAAAGCTCAGCTCGATCCCATCTGCTGACTTCAGACTTGCTTTTTTAAATTATTTCTTTCCTGTAGTGTCAGTGGGAAGCCTATTTGGCACCAGTGGCACCAAGGAGCAGTGAGGGTTCCAGGCTCCCAGGAGGGGACCCTGTTCCTGGGGCTGTGCCTACAGCGATGTGCTTAGGAGGGACATGGGCACCACGGCAAACCCAGGAGCTGGCCATGGGACTCTGACCCCTGTCAGAGGGAGCAATGGTCCCTGAAGAGCCTAGCTCTGAGGTGACACAGCCAAAGAGGGCTGCACATCCACAGCACTGAGAGCTTCATCCATCTCCCAGCTTTCCAACTAATGGCAGCACATCCTCTGCTCTACAGAAATAGGTTTGTCTTAGTCCCAAGAGGGATGTGGACTGGAGGTTTCTACACACCAAGGCTGTGCTGTTGCTTGTAGAGCATGTTGTGCCCTCAAAACTGTCAATAGTATTAGGTCGAATCAGACCACATCTGCTGGTGGAATGGAGGAAAGGTTGGCAAGGTTTGCTCAGCTGGGAGGGAGGGCAGACTGAGGCAGTTCCTCAGCAGCACAGTGTGTGGTGATGCACAAACTGCACATGTCTCAGAGGAGTTTTCTGTGGGCCCCATCTTAGCAGTGATGGGGGACAAAGTGGTCCAAGCCAGGTTGCTGGGCTTTGTCCTTGGCATCCATGTAAGAATCAGGACAGCAGTAGTGTCTGGACTGGCAAGACACGGGGACCCTAGGGAATGTGACACTCTGAGATCTGCACTCTGCCCTTTCCCATCTCTGCAAGCACTGGATTTCATCCCTTCCCAGCAGGGAAGAGAGAAAAGCTGTATCTTAAGTCAGTTACCATGATTTACTTCCATTCCTGCAAGATTTGCCAGGCAGAGACAGACTGACTTCACAAAACAGAAGTAAGAGGTTTCTCAATGTGATTCAGAGAATAAAATTCCAGTAATTTTGTGCTTTAATCTGCCTCACCGTGCCAGTGATAGAGCATTGCAGAAGGAAAGAATCAGAGACAAACACTCCAGGAGTATGAAAAGTGCATTGCAAGAGTTTGTATGACGGGAGATTTGGTGGTCTGTGGTCGTTTGGTGTCCCATGCACACATGCCTGTGTCTGTCTATGCAAGCACATGCAGACAGGTTAAAATTACAGCACCTTTAGGGTGATGTGGAGTCACGTGGAGATAAGTAAATACTTGGTAAATCTGAAGCTTTTGTTTTCCAAGTTAGAAGAAAGTCGGTATTGTCTCCCTAGGTCCAAAGCTGGAGCAGATTTTTGATGCTGGAGCATATAGAGGCAATTAAACAGATCTTTCACATTCTGGTTTTGGCTCTGGTGCAGTGAGGCTTTTGCAAGAGCATCCTGTGATCCCGGGACACCCACACAGCCCAGCAGCAGCTCTGCTCCCCTCACGGCACAAACCCCTTGGCAGAGGGGAGCGCAGTGCCAGGCAGCCTCTCCTGGTTTCACCCCGGGTACATCGCAGCTTCCCACCAACACGGAGTCAGCCCCAGCACTGCGGAATTACATCTGCTCTGCTTGCTTCCTTTTTGCTTTGTTTTGTTTTGCTTTCCTGGGGAAATGTGATATATAGGCTTTCTTAAAGGGCCATACGGCACATGTAAATGTCACCCCTTGGCGTGTGCACCAGGGCGTGTGCACCGGAGCCATGTTGTGGGCCAGCCCTGCAGCACCCACAGGGCTCATCAGTGGGGGAACTGCTGCTGCTGCACCTTCCCCCTGTGCCGGTGGCAGCCCCGGCTTGACGGAGCAGGAGGGAGATGGCTGAGGGGTTTGCAGAGGGTTTGTGGATAGAGCTGTGCTGGAGGAGCTGGGCTGCTGCTGCCCAGTGTGGGTGGGGAGAGCTGTGGGTGAAGGGTGGCCATGGAGGGTGGCCATGGAGGGTGGCCATGGAAGCAGCAGCAGTCTTCACAAGCATGGAATCATAGAATCCCTGAGCAACCCGTTCTGTTGTCTCACCACCCTCATAGGAAATAATTTCTTTCTTAATATATAACATCAGTCTACTCTCTCCTACTTTGAAACCGTCCCCTCCCTGTCCTATCTCTACACACCCTTGGAAAAAGTCCCTCTCCAGGTTTCCTGTAGCCCCTTCAGGTACTGGAAGGTGCTCTAAGGTCTTCTTGTAGCCTCCTCCAAGCTGAACAAAACCAACGCTCTCCATCTGTCTTCATGGGAGAGGTGCTCCAGCCCTCTGATAAACTCTGTGGCCCTCTTCTGGACTCATTACAACAGCTCTATGTCCTTCTTGTGCTGGGGGCTTCAGAACTGTACACAGTACTCCAGCTGGGGCCTCACCAGAGTGGAGCAGAGGGGTACAATCACCTCCCTTGACCTGCTGGCCACCCTTGCTTTTGAAGCAGCCCAGGATATGGTTGGCTTTCTGCACTGCACGTACACGTTGCCAGCTCATGTTCAGCAGCTGTCCCGTTTTGCAGCAGAGTGGCCCATGGCCCCAAAAAGCCAGTTCCCACAGGGATGTCTGTGCAGGAATGGGCTTAGCCTGTGCCTGTGAAATTGGGGCTTGTTGTGGCCACAGTGGCTGGCTAGCACTGCCAGCCTCTTCATCATGCACATGTGCTGCCATATGCTGTTTTTGTACCCATTTCTGCAGGAGCCTCAGGGAGGAGGGGCAAAACCCACCAGAGCATGTGAGCAATTCATTGTGCCCCGGTCACCACTTTAAATCAAATTAAACTCTACAAAAAAGAAAACAGCATTTTTACAGCAGCACCTGTTATGTGACTGCAATTAGGGCTCCATTATAGCGCCCTACACTAAAAGGTTTCAAAATATGGCTATATAATTCCCCTTGGACTGAAAAAGGAAAAAAATTGCCAGTTTGGAAAGGCTGTGGACAAACAGGACTGACAGATGCCTCTTTGGTCTGAGTGCTCTGAGGATAGTCAAATTATACACCCGAGATGATTGACTGCACGGGTGATGTTCAGCTGGGGGAGTGAGCAAGAGCTGTGTTCACCAACCTCCACACCAGCTGCCTGTGCTCTCACTGCCCGGGTGTATTCTCACACCATTTTCTATTGGTTTCCAGTTTTCCATAGGGATTATGCATTTAATAAAATAAAGAACAAAATCCTAGGACCGCTTTACAGTGGCACCATTAAACAGACTCCATTCAGCCAGAAGCAGCTCCTGGCATTTTGCAGCAGCAGCAAGGGTTTGCAAATGCTCTAATAACTGGGTAGGAGAGACGGCCTTCAGCAGCTTAATCATCAACTAAAGCTTAACCAGTTTACTCTGAACAAAGCAACATCATGAATTCCGTACTGGTCTGATGCAGACACACCAGAAAGGTCCAACTTTTGCCACGCAGAAATGATGTACAACTCACTGCAAACGATGGGAAAGACTGTGACAGTCAGGCTGATGGATTGTACGTGAAATATTTTGGGGAAAATTAACCAAATCTAATGCTCACCCTGCTCCTTGCTCAGTTATAAAACCCTGGACAAGGACAAGGCCTCTCTGCCATCACCAACCACCCACCCTCACTGCAGTGGTTCATTAACTGAGCTATCTCCATGCCAGTGAGCCCCTGCAGGCATTCATTGGCACAATAGATTAGAACAGTTTCAGCAGAGTTATGGATTTAGGGTTTACAGAGTCACTGATATGTGAATTAAGCACTGACTAACTGAAACTAACTCTTCAAAACGAGTCATTATGATCTCTATAGAAATATAATGATTCCAGTGACAACATCTTCAATGAAACTTCAAAAACACTTATTTAAAAATATATAGTACAGAAATATATATTTAATAAAGCACTAGTTCTCAGTTTTTCTCAGCCACTAAAGGTAAGGAAAATTTAACCTTCATGGTTGGACATTCAGGCTTTACCCAGGTAAATATCAAGTGAAATCTGCCTCCTCCTTCCCTGGGGCACTGCTGTGGGCACCATGGTTCACTCTGGTGTGGTCAATGCAAAGGTGTGATATATGCTACCACCCACACTGGGAGAAAGCTATGGACTCATAGTGTTATACAGATAAGAACCAGACTGCACCTTAAAGGTAGAGATAAGAACCAGACTGCACCCCCTCTATCAAATCAAGCCTGGGATCAAGCTGGAGAAAGTTCAGCCAAGGAGAAGAAGAGGCCAAAGACCGTAATTTTTTTGAGAAACTGGATGCTCATGGCTTGGGCTGGTATGTTCTCCACTGAGTAAAAAACTGCACTGAAAACACAGCAAGGACAGCTGGTTTTTTGTGTGAAGAGACATTGCTATCCATCCACTCATCAGCTGACCACTAATGAAAAACAAGCAGAAGAAAACACACAGCATGTCCCCAGTGAGCATCCCTGGGAGCAGAGATGCCACAAGGCTGGGGCGGTGAGGGCAACCTCTGCTATGCTGGTGATATGTGCTTGTGGAGCTGTGTCAGCCAGTGCTCAGCACAGGTTTGGTAGCTCAGAAGGCCAGCAGGAGGTGACCAAGGAAGCCTGTCTCACAGCCACACCATCTAGCAGGTCCAGACTGCTTCAGCACAGTTCCTGGCATAGTGCACATGGTGTCTCAGTGAAAGTGTTAAGCATTTTCACTACGTGAACAAAGAAGAAAAGTGTGAGAGCCACTGCTCACACAGATCTATTTAAGAACTTTTCTGGGAAGAAAAACTTTGATGCTTATCCTTCAAAAACACCTAGGATGGACTTTTGGAGCAGTGGTAGGTCTCACAGAAAATCCTCCTGGCCCACCTTTCTGCAATGAAATGAGCACTTGTGGGTTTGTTTCCCAGTGTAATATTTACTAACCCTGGTGTTCTCCTTCCATGGCAACACAGAAACAGAGTAGGACACCATCACACACGCATGCCAGGGTCTGGAGCACCCTCCTCTTCCAGGCAACATTCTTATGCTTTGCCAAAAACATCTGTCTAATGCTCCCACTCAAGCCACAGGGCCAGCATCCCCTCTGCAAAAGCCCATCTCCAAATCACAATGTGCTTCTTCCCTGCTAGTGGACTTCTCTGCTTAAGACTCGGCCATCCCTCACCTACCACCTACACTCTAAAACCAAGAAGAAAAATACTCCAGGGGAAGCAGTACATCTCATTGCCCTGCAAACCACCTCCCAGGAGGCAATGGCTGCATAGGTACACTCAGCCTCTGAGCACGTCTTTGCATTATCCATCACTGATGATGCTGTTAAAAATATCAGCCCATGTTCTCTGCTAAAACAAATCACTGCAGCTCTAGGGTCTCCTCTGCCCACGCAGCCTGAGATTTCAGCCCCACCACGTGGTGAGGGAAAGCTGCAGAAAGGGAGAAGATCATCTCACCCTTCCTAGGTCATGAGGGTTGGAGGGTGAGGCTGGGAGTGGGGATGTGGCTTTCTGCAAGGGCATGGCAGCAATATTCCCCCACAGCCCCAGCAATGTGTTTTTCTCCTGGCACTTGGAGCTGATGAACATCTCGAGCCTGTAGGTCAGGAGGCAAAGGAGATATTCAGGGACATGGCACTTGTACATCATTCTTTAGTCCTTACCCCATGCCTGGATATCTCCAGCATCTCTGCATGCCCATCCGACTGGCACCTGAACTTCAGTAACTCCTTGCCTGATAGAGTGAAAATACTTTGAGACTGCTGCATGATCAAGTACAGTCAGAAAAAGGAGATGAGATCACAAAGCCAAGCATCTGAGAAAAACCCTGTTTTTCCATTAAACCAGGCTGCAAATTTCTCATTGAATTTATCCTGCAAAAACTGGCTATGTGATTTAGGCAGCCACTTGCCACATGATCCCTAATCACAGCTCTGAGACACTCATGCTTTCACCTGGGTTTGCTACATTCTCTCTTGTTATTTCTCAACTATTTTTGCCTCCTTTTCTGTTTCCGTCTTCCTGGTTGAGCTGTCCATGTGGGAAGGTCCAAACTCTGCCTGGTCCACCAGCTTGCTGCTAGCTCAGGCTGAGAGCACCAATATTTAACCCCCCAGACAGTGATTAATCTGTTCTCATGACTGTGCCTGGAGATACAAAAGGCAATTAAGCTGGGGCTGCTGGGTGGAAGGTAATTTCACGATGCTTCCTCCAGATGGCCAGATCTTTTTAGGAACATGTGTTCCCACTTATTCTGGGGCTGAACAACCGCAAGGAGCACCAAGTGAAGAACTGTACAGCACAACCAGGGTGCTGCGTGGCTCTCACTGCATCAGTGGGTGGATTAGCAAAGGCTGAGCAGGAGACAAACCAAAGCACTGTTGGGGAAAAACAGTTGGAGGTCACCTACTGCAAGGACTGGCTTTTTCCTCCAGTGCACTCATCCACTTCAAACGAAGAGCATGGTTGAGAGTTTAGCATCAGAGGGCTTGGAGAGATGGAGGACTATGGTGGGGCTGTGACTCCTGGCAAGGCTGGCTTGGGTGCCCCACACCTCTCTGGGGACACAGTAGCATCTATGTGGTGCCCATGGCACCATGGCATCAGCTTTTTAGTGCAGACTTCACTGAACACTCCTCAGCTCCACTGAGGTACTGCTACTGTACTGTGGGGCTGTTAATGGTAGCATGTGAGGGGCCAGGACTTCTTGAACACTTTTCTCTCTAGGTGATAAAGAGTAGGAAGGTATAGATGTATTATAGCATCAGCCAGCTTCACCATTTTATTGAACTTCTTCACAATCAGTGTTGGGTCCTGGGGTTTTTTTGTTTATTTGTTTTTGTGATTTGGTTGGTTGGTTGGTTTGGGTTTGGTTTTTTTTTTTTTTTTTGTGGGTTTGTTTGTTAGTTTGTTTTTGCTTTTGTTTTTGTTTTTGTTTTGCTTTGAAGCCCACTGGAATATGGAGACCTTTAGGTTTCCTTTTTAAAGAAAAGAAGCCCTCACAGATTGCTTAAGGGTTGTTGCAAAATTGAAGGAAGAACCATGAACAACTGAACAACGTAGTAAATTTTTAAATTCCCATGATCTTCTCTGTTCAGACTCCTGGAAACTCTGCCCAGATGGCATTTCCAGGAGCAGGAGTGTTCCTTGTGAGCTGGTGCTGGAAGAGAGAGCTCTGGGAAGAGCTCTGGGAAGAGGGGTGACCTAAATTGTGGGCTGCAGAATTCCCCCAGGGTTGCATTTATCATCTCAGCAGGCCTGGTGCTATCTGAGGTTTGGGGCAGTTGACAGGTCCAAGGGGGTTCCAGACCAGACCCCATCCATGTCAGACCTGCTGCCTGCTCTGGCTGCTCCCCAGCATTAGCAATCCTGCCTGTACAAACCAAACCCTTGTAAATGCCTGCTGGAGAAATTAATTACTGACCAGGTTTAGTTGGACTTTGTGTCTGAAGGGACTTTCCACACCTCAGCGTGTGACTGAGTAAGTACCTCCCTCCCTTTTCCCCATTGTCACCGTGATAAAGCAGCAGAAGCCTTACCCGTCATGGTATTCCCCAGCATGTCAGGGTGGTATGTGGCTTAAATGTGGTTTTGAAGAGCCTGAGGATAAAAAGCTCAGCTTTGGGCCACCTAGCTGGAGGAGCCTTGATGCAGGACTCCCCCTGCACCACTGGGCAGTCCCAGATGATGCTCTGCCCATTCACATCTCACGATCTTCCCACCAGTCTGTGCTGCCCCTCCTCCCTCTTTAGCTGATCACTATTATTCCTGCCTCACACACTTTCCATCACCTGGACACACAGCCTTTCCCACCCACAGGGGAGTTATGAACCTCTCTGTTGTCCTCTGCATGGCACAAAGTCCAATTGCTAGAGGACTTCATTTTATTACATCAACCCCTCACCGAACACTTTGATCTCCACTGTCACGTGGAGAGGTGACATGCTGCTAGGCTCATGAAGAAAAGAAGTGCATGTTGCCCATGGCACACCAACACCTCCTGATTTACCCCTCTTGCATTACACTGGGGGCTTGGCCACCTGGGACTGCCTGGTGTGCTCAGCCAGACAGCCTGGATCACCTATATCTGGGCACTGGAGACTCCCCAGGCTGAAATCACTCACACCATTCAGTGGCAACCCAAGTGATCAAGTCACTTAAACATTCCAGACCCCTTTTTTCTCCACTGCTATGAGTTCTCTCTGAGGTGCCCAAATGATCCAAGGATGGAAGTACCCAGGGTCAGGGTCCCCATGGAAATAAATGCCCTTGAGGTAAAGCGAGGAGTGAAGAGGTGAATATATAAATGTATAACCATGGTACACAGCATTCCTTGTTCTGCACTCACACCTGGCAATCATTACTGGGACCAAGGCACACGTGACGTCCAGAAATGGGGCAGAAGGGGGTGAAATGCAACTGTTCCCAGTCAGCAGCTCTAGGGCTGCTTTTGAACCCCCACGTCCAGAAGCCATGGAGCTTTGCCCCACCAGGGCAGGACCAGGCACTGTAGTCCTTCTCCCTCTGGCTGTCCCAGGCCAGCTCAGCCCAGCAGCCCCACACCATTGTCAAACCCCTGGTTTAACCCTCATCTGTCAGATAAATTATTAACCTTGAGAGCTTGGAGCTCGTTCAATATTTCTTCCCCACCTCTTTTCTTCTTTTAAATGCCCGACATAATGAAAGTGAAACAGTAGTGGAGTCTCTCCAGGGAAGCAAACGGGAGAAGGTGCCGGAGGTCTCAGGCAGGTGGGGACAGGCCTTTATTTCCCACTTCCAACCACCCTTTCCCAGAAGGTGAAGGAGTATGGAGAGCAGCACCGTGCCCAGAGGGAGCCCCTCAGACAGCCTGAGTGTGGGGGACGGAGCTCCAGGAAGCTGAGGTGGGAGAGATCACCCGGACCTGCCCTGTGGACCTGTCCACCCACCACCACATCCTCCCAGGATTTCCTGCAGCACGGAGCTGAATTTGGTTTCTGTGGATCACGCCTGCCTTATCCCAGACCGCTGTGGAGAGGACTGATTCTGTCGGTACCAGGGTGTGTACCCTTTCTCTTTCCTTGGCCATGAGCTTATGGTCCTCCTGCCCTGTTTCTCACCCCTTCAGATCACTGCTCTGGCCACAGAATCCCCCCCCGCCTCTGCAGGGTTTGAACTAGGGACTCAGCCCCCTTCCTACTCTTCTTTCCCTCTTCCTTCCCCTTGGAATCCCTGGAAAATGGGGTGCCTTCCTCTCCGTCCCACCCTCTGTATGAGCTGTGATGGGCTGTGCTCCTAAGCAAGGTAATGAGTGATTAAATATTCCCTGAGAAGCTGGGATTCCAGGTCTGAGCTCCACTGTGTGAGGAGCTCAGCAAAGCATGGGAAGGCACAGGCCCTGCAGTTTATAACCTGTGAAATAACCATGCACAAGGGAGTGAAAGTCTGGCCAGACTCAGGTCAAGGAAGGCCGAGATGTATTTCCAGAGTCCCAGAATATTTGTTCACTATTACTATACTTCAGTGTCCAGCTGCTGTGAACTGGACAGATGAGAGATGCTCAGTTCCTAGCTGACCTCAAGCCATAGCTGTTTCTAATGATTTAAACTGATCTCTGAGCTGCCTTGATCCAGCTGTGGGGAAATGCAGCATTTTCCATCCTCAGAGCTCTGCAGTGCATGTCACTGTTAGATGGTGACCTGGTGAGAGCCCTTTACAAGGGAGGAAAAGGAAGGCAAAACTTCTCCCTCTGCCCCCTTCCCAAGCAGCCAGCCCAGCCCTGATGTGTCTTGCAGCAGGACAGGAGGTGAGCAGGTGCAGGGGGTGCAGCATGCCAGGAGCAGGGACAGGAGCTCTTCTGTTGAAACCTGAAATCTCCAGCAGTATCCCCTGCAGCTCACACAGGAGCTTGCTCAGCCCTCAAGATACCCATTCTCAGCATGCCAGGTTGCAGTGCTCTGAGGCAGGATGAGTGATGAGAAACTTTACCACATCCTACAGCCTGTAACCATGGCGATTCTGAGCGCAGATTGCTGTGGGTTTGATGGAAGGGGCTAGAGCAGAGCTCAGCCACCCACCAGAGACCAATCACTCCTAGGCCAACTTCCAGCAAGGCTTGAGCAAGGCAGAAGCAGCAGCATGACCTAAAGTTGCCACATCCACATTGGAAAGGGTTAACATTTCTGCATGGCTGGAAATCCACCCAGAAGACTGGGCAGTAAAAACATTCCCTCTTACCCACCAGAATGGTATATGTACACAGACTTCAACATCTCTGACATTTAGAGATTCTTTGGCACTGGAGAAATAACTGTCACTTGGCTGATTTCTGGACTTAGGTAGAGCTTTCCAGAGCTACAAGCAGGTGTCTGCAGGTAAAGAGTTAGTTTCAGTAGCTACAGGCTAGAAAACTTGCTCTGTCCTTGCATTAGGCACAGATTTTCAGATTTAGGCTGACTTTGGAGACACAATAATACCCTGTTCTGAAACTCTCATCTAATTCTGCTGATCTGTGCATTTCAGTGATTATCATCAGCCTGTTTGGAAAACCCCTTGTTGAAAACCAAGATGAATACAAATACAGAGTTAGACTCAAGGAGCATGGTCTCAGAACCAGGATCTCCGACAAAGAGTGCAAGGGACAAAAAGATGGAGGTTGCTTCTGTACTGAGCAGCCCAACCTTCCAGAGCATGAACAACAGGTTATTTGAAAGAGGTATTAAAACACTGTTAAGCATCCGGAAATCAACACGAAGTCTGAGCAAAGAGAGAGGAAAAGAAGGTACTGGCACCTGGAAAAGAAAAGGAATTTCTTTGCGATTCCATAAGAGCAATGAGGAGAACAAAACCACAGATTGTAATGGTGTGGAGGAGACTGGTGAGAAGGCAGCAGAAGAGCCCATTCAAGGAAAACCTCTTTCAGGTAAGAAGCAAAACCACCAGTGTAACTTCCTTGGCAGGGTATATGTAATCTTCAAGTAATTTACATTTTGCAAGTCTTGGGCCCAATATAGGTGCTAACGAACAGGCATCCCATTACAGGGCAGAGACAACTGTCACCCGTTGCATGAACTCATCCATCATACAAATCAGTCACCAGTCTGCTGAGCACAGTTTGGAAACTGCTGGTCTGACAGTATCTAGAAGTGCAACGTGGGCTATTCCTACGCCATTGCCTGCATTGCATTTGTAGAATTTCTGCTCTTCAGCTCTCAGGCTGATGCTCCCCAGACACACCTTTCCCCACATGTGGGCAGACTGCAATGACTTTGATCTTGGTCTGAACACCACTCTTCCATGACTTCTCAAGGCAGAGGTACTATAGTGCATCCATCAGGAGATGGACTGAGGTGGGTCAACATGGCTTGACCTTTCCTCAGCCTAAATTTCTAGAAAGAAATCCTTGGTGTACTGCATAGAATGTCATGGGGATCAGATAGGAGGCCTGACACTGTCTCACTGTTATAATCTGCTCTAGTGTGCCATTAAGTTACTTATTGCTTTGCACTGATATGTTTTGAGGTTGGTAAGCTGGATCTGAGCCCACAAACTTTCTCTGTCTGTTCCCAAAGGGTCACAGATGACAAGCCACAGGAAACATTACCATAAGCCCTTTCCATCTCCTGCAACAAACAAGCCAAGGAATTGTATGAATAAGGCCCACCCTATGCCAAATAACCTGTGATTGGCCTAGACTAGAGCAGCTCTAGCAGAAACACATCCTATCCTGAGATAAATAGGGCAGGCAGTGGAGATTCTATCATGTGCACCATTAAGCTGCCTAATGGTTAATTGCCTTTCAATTGTCTTCCCTCAACTACCAGCTGGCTGATCTTGTGTTGCTAAATTAAAGATCCATTTAGCACCCAATATCACCTCCCTGAATAATTATCCTAGATGGTGATTAAATGGTGTTTTCTCACTTTGCTAAACAGAACAGAATGTATTCCTTTAGTCTCTCACTGCAAGCACTTGTGCAAACACAGGTTTTATATTTATTTATCTAGAAGAGATGAAGTTAATTGGCACAATCTCCTCCCCCTCTGAGTGCAGAAGCAACTGTAGCTCCATGTAGGCACTCAAAGCCCTGTGCATTGTACGATGTATCAATAGTTGGGTTATTTGGTGCATATGATATAAAATCTGTGTGTGCAGACAACACCAAGGACACAAATTATGGCCTATGAACCAGCTCTTCATATCTTCTTTGAGTGCTTTCTGATTTTTCCAGGTCTTTTATATGTTTATATCCCAGAACGAGTGGCCACACATGCCTAGATAATACCCTTCTCCTTCTCTTTAATGTTTGTCTCTTGCCCAGTACCACAGTGGGATCTTCTGTCCAGAGCAACAGTTATGATGCTAGAGATGATAAGAGCATCCTTGAGGTCCTCTGAAAAGAGCTAACAGTGCTCCTGGATCTCCTCAACACATGGCAAATACTACTTCTATTACTGGCAGATAGGCAGTGGTTCTTGCACCAGCAAGGTTTGAAAAAGAAAAAGAAACGAGAAGCTCAGTAGACCTCAGCCACTTTGGGAGTAACAGTATTTGGTGACTTCCCACCAGCCTCAGCCAGCACCAGCCAGTACTGGTAGTGAGTGTCAAAAGAAAAGAAGGGGGGAAAAAACCCACAGGAGACCTGAGCAGCAGAAGAAAGCACCAACAGGCTAGGATGCCCTCCAAAGCACACACCTTCCCACACCATTCAGGGACATCAGTCTGAGGGATACTGCTGGGAACTGGGTACTCAAAGCAGTCCTGCAAGCTTCCCTGTGGCACATCTGTTACCAACCTGTCAGTCACCTAACACCTGCTTTGTCCTGATCCCTTCCTCTTTTCTTTTTGCAGTAATGGAAATCAATGAGCTTATTCAGAAAAGACAACTTTTGGAAGCATTTGCAAGCATCAAATACTTGGAAGATGAGACTATGGCTGAAAGAGATGCTGACAAATACAAAGATAACCCCCAGGAGTTTGTGCGGAAATCCAAGGATGTGGATTTGCTCTATAACTCCGTAGCAAATGCCATCCAATCCATTGTGGTGGGAACACTGGAGCATCCCACTGTAGAGGACACCATGCTGACCTCCCTGGTGACTTTAATTGCCTGGGAAGAAGCAGCTCATCCTAACACAGGCAATGCTTCTGGTCCTGGGTCAGACTTGCTTGGTACACCCAGAAACTGGAGGGAGTATTGGAAGGAAGCTGTCAAGGAGAGTGCTAGAAAAAGAGTCCTGAGCATACCCATGGCATCAAAGGAAGAAGAGAGTTCTTGGCTTGATCTCCACTTAAGTTTCCTCCAGAAACACCTGAGCAAAGACTTACTGAAAATCAAGTTGTCAGTAAAAAAGTGCTATCCAGAGGAGTACCAGGTGTGTGATGTGTATGTGAAGGCTTTTCATGAGGCCATCGCCTCCCACTTGCAACATCTCTCCCAGAGATCACTGGAATTCAAAGAGCTCTGCACCTTGCTCAAGTGGGTGGCCAACACCTACCACAGGTAAGCTGCTGCATTGGCCACTCAGCCTCAGCCTCCTCCCCAGCTAATGTCAGTTTTCTAAGCAAGCAAGAGAGACACAGTCACTTCTACAACAGAGCCAGAGAGCTAATCTATTAAAGGGTGAGGACAAAGGTTTCTGGAGGGAAAAGCACTTGCTGCTTGTCACAGGTCTAAATAAGCCTGTTTTCTCCTCCCTCTCCCACTTGCTCTCCTCACATGCCAGGAACCTCCTCTTTGCAGCTCTGCTAAACCTGCTCCCTTTCTGCAAGGTCCATCAGCTTCTTGGTGACATTTCCAGGAACCTGGGTGGCAGCCCTGCCTTCTTCCTGCCTCATTAAAACTTTGGTGCATTTAGAAACAGGCCACGTCACTACCTCACGTCACTCAGGGGCCAGAGTTATCTTGAGGAAGTGCCAAGACATCACACTGTGGAATTAACTACATTAAAATAAAAGTTCTGGCTCAGATATGTCCACTGGGAGATCCAAGCTTTTTAGGCCCTCTTAAGGCTCTTTGTAATTCAGAGGTGATTAAAATGTTCTAGGATCTGCATAGATATATCAAACATCAGCCTGGGTGTGTGCATAATTCAAACAAATAGGAAAAAAAAAAAAAAAGAAAGAGAAGGGAATAAGCTCCTCAGGTATGCATTTGAGTCGATCCTTTTAGTCAGAGCAGAGAGTTTGTATTTAAATCTATGGTGTCCTTTTAAATAAGCAACAGTCTGGGCTGTGCAGTGCTCCACATGTGCAGATGTTCCTCTCTGGGCAATCTGAACCATGACTGCAGGAACATTGACTCCAGGACATTATCAGCAGGCTGAGCTTTTTTTTCTGTTGAACAGTCACTCTCCAGCAGTGTGACCTGGTACAGTACAATCCTCACTTGGCTCTAAACCTAACCATGGGCTCAGCACTGGTTTGGCAACAGGATCCTTTTTTTGGTGGTTGAACAAGCTATGTGTAGGACACAATCTGCATTCTCTACAACTACCTGAAAAGAGGTTGTAGGAAGGTGGGTGCTGCCTCTTCTCTCAAGTAAATAATGGTAGGACTGGAGAAAATGGCCTGAAGTTGCACCAGGGGAGGTTTAGACTAGATATTAGGAAGAATTTCTTTACTGAGAGAGCAGCAGGCGGTTCAGGGAGGTATTCACACCACTATCCCTGGAGGTATTTGAAAACCGTGCAGATGAGGGACCTCGTGACACTTTTTAGTGGGAATAGTGATAAGCATATTGATAAATACAGTTTGTTTATTTTAGGGGGAGAGGGAATATTGACAGCTGGATGCAGTAATATTAGAGGTCTTCTCCAACCATGACAATTCTGCCATTCTGTGATTCCTTGCTAACCGGGTGACTTCTTGCAACTTATTCAAGTGAATGAATGTTTATTCTTCTGTCTCCTCTCCACCTACACTGCCCTGAAAGATGCAATGCCTCCACAGCCCATGGCAGATTGCAGGGGTAGCACATTCAATTGTACAGGTTAATAATGGCTTTTTTCACCCCAGAGGGTGAAGAAGCTCTCCCTCCCTCTCCCTACCTCCCTGCTAATCAGCTGGCTTGATTACACAGCAATCCAGAGGAAAGTGAGTGGTAAAGTCATGTGTCAGCTGAGTGCACTTTGGAGCCAGGCTCTGAAGCTGCATGTCCACCATCTGTGGAGGAACAGTGGTGGGGCCATGTCCCATGTCCCATGTCCCATGCACGGGAGTGCCTTCTAGAGGCTGCCCTGAGCAGACCAGGACCTGCTCCACCACCTCCCCTTGCATTGGAATAAAGCACAGGGAAAAAAAACAGGCTTGCCATAAGCTGTGATGTGACACTGGCGAGGGGAGGTCAGCTCACCCCAAAGCACCACGCTGCTGCAGGAATTATATCCTGAAAGGCATTTTGCAGGCTTGTGGTCAAATGAATCAGCTTCAGGTTGTTTATTTTAAAAAAGTAAATTCTCATAGCACTTTTCATGTCCAAACAACTCAGAAGTCTCATGATTTCTAAGGTGGGCTGGAACCTTAGATCATTTTGATTTTGAATAATTAGGATTTTGAATACCAAGGAAAGATTTTCTCGTTAAAGCTTGAAAACAAGCATTGCAATTTAAGCTTTAAGTGTATTTCTCACGGCTCAATAATTATGTAGCTCATGCCATATGAATATTCCATCAGTTTACTCACACTCTGAGGCAACATAATTTGTTCCTTTTAATCTTTCCAGTGAACTCTTTCTGGGTCACCCTGATCTCAAACCAGAAGTTAAGACAGAAGACCTGTCCCTGCTGTTTACACCAGCTGATTGGGATCGACTGAAGAACAACTACATCACTTCTGCAAAGGTGAGAGTGTTGTCCTTGCCTCACACATGACCCCCAGGGAGGGTAAGGGTGCCCCAACCTTCCTAGACAAGGTCTTGGACAGCTTCATCATTGTTCGTAGCCCCACCAGGTGCTGAGCCCTGCCATCACCACACAGCATGGCCTTTAATCAAAAGCAAAAAATCCTGAACACTAATTCTGTGCCCAAAGCAGGCCACGAGCTTGAACCTGGATGATCACAGAGCCTAAGGGACATTACCAGACCCACACAGTGTGGCAGAGGCATACCAAAAGGTCATAGCTGGGTTTCATCAGATTGAATGTATTGCAAAGATAGGTGTAAAGGCATTTTAGCTGCTGTTTTCATAGTGAGTGAGCTCTTCCAGCACATTTGAGGTTTAATACAGCCAAACAACTTCAGGCTTATACCAAACAGAAGACTATGGTTCAGCTCCTCCTAGGAAGACCCTTCTGCAGTTTTCTTTCTGCTGTCCTTGACTTGGACCATGTATAAGACAGCATGCTTTCCTGGCTCTTTCCTGGGCTAAGGATTTTCTTGCTAATCATTTCTGAACCAGTGCACTGCTGAAGGTGAGCTCAAGGTACTTGGCTGAATAAAATTGGTATTGCTCCATTGTGCTGGTGAGAGATTATTTTGTTTCACCGGCAACAAGATTGATTTATCAGCCAGGACTGAAGATTTCTGCCACTTACTCAAGCGGCTGTGCCACCAGAAAGGACCAGTTTGATCTTTAATCTCACCCTTGTGCATTATACATGCTGAAGGACTTTGCAATCAAGCAAACAGCTGACAAAATAATTCCCTTCTGGGAGAGTGATTCTCCTTTGATTTGGGAGTACCTTGTCCCCAACCAGCACAGCTCCTGATTTCTCCTGATATCCTGTGCAGACCAACAGGGTCTGGGGCAAGACCTTTGACTCTGCTTTACCTTTCTGTGCCTCACATGAGCCTTACACATCTGCTGATGGAGCAAAACGCCGCAAGCCTCTCTACTCATGCTTGCTTCATTACCCTGAGATGCATCTTTCCTTCCTACATTTCACATTTAGGAGAAAATCAAAAGCTATTTTGGAAACATCCTGAGACTGGAGGTCACAACGAAGTGGGAGAAAGAAGTTGATCCAGAAGAGATGGAGAACCTCTACCACTCCTCCCTCTCCTTTGATATTCAAACGGTATTTAATTAGCTGGGGCAAAGTGTGGGGGGCTCTGTGGCTCCAGGGAAACGGGATTGTTACCTTCTGGGGTGAGGTACCGCCTCCTGTGATAATTTATGTTAGTCATGCACCAGCAGAATACATTAGAGCAGAAAATTCCATTTATTACAACTTTTAGCTCTCCCGCTTGCCTTCTAGCTGCAAATTAAACCTGCTGTCAATTGTGTCAGCAACATAATAGGCAACTGATTTTAGAGTCCTTAAATCTCTTTGATTAGAAAGAGGAAAGAGAAAGGAAAAAAAAGGCAGAAAGAAAAGGTTTGTTAGAAAAACCCCTTGGCTGAAAGGGCTGTGGCGGTCACAGAAAGGCCACTGGCAGTGACAGCCACTCCTGTTTAAGCAGTACAAAAAACAAAAGTTCCTACTAGCTTTAGGGACTACAGGATAATAAATCTAGGAGGGCTTTGGTTTGTTCTCCTTACTCAAAGGGTTGAGTCATTTCAATTGAGTAATACCAAAAAAAAGAAAGGGAGAGAGAAAAGGAGAGAGAGAGAAAGAGAGAATGAAAGAAAGGGAGGAGGGGAGGGAAGGGAGGGAGGGAAGGAGGGAGGGAGGGAGGAAGGGAGGGAGGGAGGGAGGGAGGAAGGAAGGAAGGAAGGAAGGAAGGAAGGAAGGAAGGAAGGAAGGAAGGAAGGAAGGAAGGAAGGAAGGAAGGAAGGAAGGAAGGAAGGAAGGAAGGAAGGAAGGAAGGAAGGAAGGAAGGAAGGAAGGAAGGAAGGAAGGAAGGAAGGAAGGAAGGAAGGAAGGAAGGAAGGAAGGAAGGAAGGAAGGAAGGAAAAGAGTTTTTCCTGCTGCCATGACTCATTTTCCAGAAAGGAATATTCCACATTGTGTGATCACTGGGAATGCAGGTCTGAAATGGACTCACAGATAGGTAGGATGCCTCGGGAAGCACTGGAGCGGGGCCACAGCCTGCGTCACTCCAGAGAGGCAGCTGGGGCTGTGGGATGGGAATGAGGGAGAAGCCCCAGTGTGAAAAAGATTTTGAGGTGATGCCTTACCTTCCCTGGAGCCCCAGTATCTCTCCTGAGGAAGGGGCTTGTGCAGATTCCCAGCAAGGGTGTTTACAGCCACCTTCAGCATGGGGACATGGACACAGCTCAGTTCCCCTTGGGATCTGGGTTGGGAATTGATCCCTCCTGCAAATCTCCCCAAAAGAGGAGTAGAACACCAGGGTGGCTCAGTGCTACAGTCAATACCATGGCTAACTCAGACAGTTGAAGGACACAGAACCATTAAGGATGAATGATTATGCTACGAATCAATTTCTGCCTCTTGCCCCATTTTGGATTATTATTTTAAAACTGCCAGAGAACAATGAGAACTGCCTGGCAACAAGTTGGCTGTTTCCCCCTTTGCTAGGTGAGTCATTTTTATTAAACAAAGCTGCATGAGATTCTTGTCAAGGATGCTTCACCCATGCTTGTCCCATTCACTGGAGTTTTTTCGTGCCCTTTTCTAGATCATTGGGGAGCACATGCAGACATCTGGAAAAATCAGCAGAAGCCTGGAAACAAAAATGCTTGAGCTGTGCCTGGCAGAGCTGCATGAATTCATACCAAGGTCATCACTGGTCTGGGCAGCACAGTCCTTCCAAATGAGTCCCACATTGGTAAAAAAGCAGGGGAAAGGTCCATGCACTGGGCCAGAGACTGGCACAGAGCAGGCATGGGCCTGCTCCTGGGAGAACTGGAGACCACAATGAGCCAGACAATGACCAAACTTCAAAACAAGTTGGAGGGAGTCATAGACACACCTAAGTGGGACTCTTGCAAGGCACACAGTCTGAGGTTGGAGCTCCAGGAAGGGGCTGCTGGCTGAAAAAGAATGGCACCACTGAGGTTCCATCCATTTGGTACCTTTATGACATTGGATGCTTGTCTCTTTCAGCTTCAGCCACGAGCAAGCAGCAATTGTGGATCCCCAGACCCAAAGCTTGCTTGCACCTCTGCTTGTCATCTGGGTGACCCAGGCCTGCCAAGAGGGTTTTCTTCTGCATCCCACAGCTTTGAATACAGAAATGGCTGATGGGCTGAATCTCAGTTCCACTTGGGCAAAGCACATATCTGGGCTGCCTTCTAAACCTTTTTTAAATTTATCCAGTGTCCAAAGGACACACAACCCTGCCCTTTTGCTGAGCTAATGTTTTTCTGTTTGGCAGTCCTGAATAATGGCCTCAGACTTTCTCCCCTGTGACCTGCTCTGGGGATGCTCTAGGGAAGGTTTCTGGCTCATTGAGGATCCCAGCACAGTGACATGATCTCCCACCCCTCCAGTGGAACTGTGTTTTGGGGGGTTTGTGGCAGCTTGACAGAGCAGCAATCTACTGAGGAGAAAGGCTGTTCAGCATGAATCAATTCTGAGCGAGACTAAAAATAATTTCTCATTAACCTTTCAAGTTTCCCACCTCCAGCAGGCGCTGAGTGGAGTTTGCTGATAGACATTTTGCAGGAATGAGCGTGGGGAGCCGGAGTGCAACTTGCTTAGATCATGAACCCGAGGCATGGCAGGTGTCCAAAGTGCACCAAAGGCAACACCTTCCCTTCTAAACCTTCCTCCCCAGTAGCCCAGAGATCTACATTTGTCTCCCACTCCTGAGCAAGCAGGGCAATTCAAATCAGCTAGTTGGCTTTGAAACCTGCCCAGGTTTTTCAAGAGAAACATAATGCTGATGTTTCAGTCTTTGTTTTTATCTTTCCTTCCCCCTTCCCCCCCATTTTTCTTTTTAAAATATTTTCCTTTGTTATTTTTTAGTTTATTTTTTGTCTTAAACAAATCCCAGATACAAGTGGCTGAGGCCATCCCAGACAGGTCCCTTTACCTTGACAAAGAATGATGCCACCAGACAAAGCCTTCCTGAGCATGAAGCCTCCTGCCAGCAGTGCAGACCTGGCTGTAAACAGCTGTCAAAACCTTGTGTAAAAGCTGTGCCACCCAACACACTGCACTGAGGCTACAGGGGAAAGATATAGGTGTGCTGCCCTGTTACTATTCTCTTCCTGTTATAAAATCAGCCCTCAGGTAAATCCTTTCCTTGTGTGCTTAAGTGGGCACATATTATTATATTGCCTCAAAAGCCAGAGAAATTAAGGTCTTGACTGATGAGCCTGAGTACCAGTGCCATAATTAATCTCTCAGTGTGAGGAAAAACCAGAGATTTGGCATGCTGAGATCCCTGGCATCTCTCCAAAAGAGCTGCGTACCCGATCAGGCAAGCACACCCGAAACCCATCATTATCTACCATCTATTCCACTCCAATACACACACATGTTACGACAGCTGGAGAAAAATTGTCTGCATACAGAGGGGACATGTTGGGCCAGCCAGTGTGTGTCTCCTGACATCACCATGTACACAGAAAATGAGCTGTCCTCAGTCACTCCACCATTAGCATTACCTGCGTGTCTTCTCCTGCAGGTTTGGGGAGAAGTTCATGAGTACTGCCCAGGACAGACCCATCTTTGTGCCCTGTTTTGTTGCCTACGTCAACAGCTTCCACGACCTGATGTAAGTCTCTTACCCTCTAGCTGAGCTGCCATGGTGCTGGGTCTGGGAGGCTGGCAGCATACCAAAAGGGAAGACCAAGGTCTCCTTGAGGTGCCTCATGGGGTGCTCAGCCTCCATCCCTTCCTCACCTCATGGGGTGGTGGTCCCCAAGAGATGCAGATAAAAGTTACAGGGGTGAAGAGACAGAAGTGTGGATGGATCCAGTGATTGTGTGAGAGCTTTGAACTCATTTTCAGTCTATCTTTTTCAGACTCAGAGGAGGGATTTTTTTTTTTTTTTTTTTTTTTTTTTTTTTTTTTTTTTTTGGAGATTAGCAGTATAAATCAAGCCACACAGTCTGATGGCTGGAGGAACACTGGGCTGGAGAAAACTCTGTGAAAGCACTCAACCTGCAAATAAATCCCTGCCATGGCTGCTGGAAGGAGGAATTTCCTAGGACTTTGCATGTGTTAAGAATTAGTTATTTAAAGCCAGGCATTGGGCAGGCTTCTGATGAACAGTTATACCCAGCAGCTCTGGCTATCAAAGAGTGCCTCCAGTAGAGGGGCAATATCCCTGTAAACAGGACAGTGCCAGTCAATGTGTGTCCCAGGGTCCGGTCCATCAGCCCAGTGATGTGGCAGGTGGTGACCCTGCACTTCCCACCCCACAGCTGCCCTCAGTGCCACCCCAGCCCTCTGGTGCTGGTGCCATGGGGAACTGGGGCTGTTCCTTCAGACCCTGCCCCAGAAGGACAGTCTGCAGCCAGGCAGGGACATGGCCCACCCAGGCTGGGGACTCTTTAGTACCTGGGGTCAGCCCTTGCCATACAGATGTGGTGCTCACTGACACGGGGCTAAAGCCTGGGGTCTGGCCACCAAGAAGCTTGGGTTGTTACCTCCAGCCCACGCTGCTGCATCTCTGCCCAGCACCGTCTCTGGACGGGATGCTTTCTGCCAAATCTTACTCAGGAGATGCAGAGGATTTCTCATTGCTGTGTCTGCCGGCAGCTCCCCAGCTTCACTACCGCCGGGAAGGCTCTAGATGGCATGGTCTCTCCAGCAATGCTAACCTGGCCGAGGAGCCGGCTGCCCCTGCCTTCTTCTGTAAAGAATTTCTTTACGGGGAGGGTGATCAGACATTGGAATGGGCTGCCCAGGGAAGCAGTGGATTCTCCGCCCCTGGAGATATTTTAAAAAGGACTGGATGTGGCACTCAGTGCCATGGGCTGGGAACCGCAGCGGTAGTGGTCAAGGGTTGGACCTGATGATCTCTGAGGTCCCTTCCAACCCAGCTGATTCTATGATTCTATGATTCCTTCTACCCCTTAGGAAAATTGCTTTTCCCTGCTGGGCACTGGAGAGGTGGCAAAGGGAGAAGCCGGCTGGGGCAGGGAGGTGCCAGGGGTTTGGGTGGTGGACTGGTTGCGCTGGGTTTACTCCTGAGTGGAGTTAAATATGACTTTAGGAAGAAATTCTTCACTGGTACAGGTTGCCCAGGAAAGGAGTGGATGCCCCCTCCCTGGAAGTGTTCAAGGCCAGGTTGGATGGGGCTTGGAGCAACCTGGTCTAGTGGAAGGTGTCCCTGCCCATGCAGTGGGGTTGGAACTAAAGGATCTTTAAAGTACCTTCCAACCCAAACCATTCTATGATTCGTCAGCCTGGGGTGGTGAGTTGCTGAGCAGGCATAGGTGACTGAACAGCATGATTTTTGCAGATGCTGGACTCCAGACTTTAGGTGTTTAGTGGGAATAATGGACCTGAGACCCTAGCGTGGGGACAGAGGGATGCTCTTAGGTGTTTTACAGTGCTGCTTGGGTAGCCTCAGATGTATAAACCACTGGGCAGTGGCAGGAACCTGCTGTGCTTTGTGGCAGGCCCAGGGAAATTTGGGAGCCATTTACATTTTGGTGGTGCTGCCTCAGTTTCACTTGGGGCATGCTACAGCAGGGCAGGAATGGGTAGTCAGAAGAAAGGCAGAAGCTCTCTGTGCCCCTAGAGCCCACACATACTTCTAGGGATTCCATTAACCACCCCAGAATTGCTTTTGCTTCCTCACTAGTGAGAAACCTTGCAAAAGTACTCTCCATCTCTAGAAATTCCACAGGTTTCAACCCCCCTGCTTCACCATCTCAGCTGCTGCCAATGGATTTGAGTCAGCTGAGCTCTGGGGTATGCAGAGTCAACAACTTTCCTGCTTCTGTGTTTTTTTGTTGGTTTTTTTTTTTGTTCTTTTCTTTTTCTTTTTTTAATTTCCCTTACTCCATAATCCCCTCAGTGCCCTCTCAGGTAGATGCACATCATTTAGCAGAAGTGTTGCTCAAGTGAAAAAGTAACCAGGCTACGTAACTGCTCTGCATGGCTGAACTGTCCTACCTGATGAGGAAATAGGTGTTTTTTTAGCACAGTTATTCAGTTGTGATACATTTTCAGTGTATGGGATTGTGCAAAAAAAGTCATAACTTTGACCCTTTGAGTGTTTCCAAGAGGAAGTACTAGACACAGAAATTTATTTAAAAGTCATGTGCAAGATGCCAATCTGGATAAAATGCTTAGGGCAGTGTAATAGTTTACTTTTTAACATTAACCCATTGGTCATGTCTCTCTCTTTAGGTCAGGGTTAGAAACAATGTTTAAAGTCAACACTGAGGAACTGCAGAAGATTTTGGCAGATCTGACTAGAAAATTCAAGAATATTTTCTTTAATAAATTAAAAGCAAAAGCACAGGTAAGAGGATGTTGGCCACATTATTTACCAAATACAAGACCTGTATTTATGCAGAACCATTGTGACAGCTGAGGGCTGTTGCTCTTCCCTTGTCTCACAAACTAGACCTTGTTTTGCAGTTCATAGTGTTATGGTTGCTCCAGAATGCATTGTGCCTAAAGCTTGTAGATCAGCCTTAACCCAAGGGGACACTTCCAGCATCCTGGGAGTTTTTCCACAAATTATACTTTCGTTAAGCTGTTGACTCGAGTACAAAATCAACCAAAATAAAAGGGTGCTCAGTGGCTTCCAGTATCTCAAGCAAAGCAGAGGAGGAAAGCCTTACCTGAAGTGAAGCACTAGGGAAGTCAGCTGAACAACCCCAATGGGATAATTTTCCTTCTATCAGAACATTTAGATTAAGCTTTTTGTCCCAATCCTTTTCAGTCATCCTAATTCACTTTCTAAATTACCAAGCAAACTTTCAGAAAATAGGACAGTCATGCAATTGCTCAAATCTAAGCCAAGCCTCCCTCTCCAAAGGGACTTTCCAGTTATTGCAGAGCTTGTCTTGGAGTCTAGGAGGCATAAGGGAAAAAAATCAAGCCAAGGCATTGAGCAAGAGAGCTTAAATATCATGAGAACTGAGAACAGATGAGTCAAAGCCCTCCACTAGTAGTCTGGGAACACAGCAGGGGGGATAAATGGGGAAAATAATTGGAAAAGACATTGCCAAGAGTCTAGAGACAGAGATACTGAGAGCTAAGAGAAGAAAAGTACAGAGGAGATGTGCCAGTGTTTTGAATTTGGTCCATAAGGGAGTGTCTTTCAAATTCCACCAGAAGACTTTAGAAGATATTGCTTCTATAAGGAGGCAAGAGGAACAGCCCACTGTGGACACTTGGTCAGAACACCTTGTATCCAGGGCAGATGAGAAAGAGTGGCATCACTCCCACATCATCACTGATCATGAGGCATCAAGTTGGAGATGCTGCCAGCTGCTGTTCCACACACACACATCAGCAGAGCAAAAAGCAGGAGAATCCCAGTAAAACTTTGCTCTGACACACAGGTCTGCAGGGAGTACAGACAGCCACCTGTAAGTTCTGTGAGCAAGAGGAGCTTGATTTCTTTGTGGAGTCAGATGGAGGGGTGACAGGTTACTGGACTGATTTCCAACAGATCCACTACCCAAGTGGCTTGTAACACCAAAAGCTGCTGCAAACCCATGTAACTCTAGCATACATGGTTGCATACCACAGGCTGTTCTAGCCATGCCTGAGTTTCCCTTGATTAACATCCATATCTCTTTCCTCATCCATTTTCCAGTAGGGATAAAAATTTATTTAACTAAGAAAAAATGAAAAAAAAAAACCAAGCTGGTGGATCAAAATACACAGAGACACAGAGTAAGAAAATGAGGTGTCCCTAGTAAGACTTGAATGCCAAAGCACCCCCTGCTCAGGGAGTATTGCTTCTCCTGTCTGCATTGGGGTGCCTGCCCAGAAAGGAAAGACGTGAGTCTGAATTCTGGAGATAGAAACCCAGCCTGCCCCAAGCTTCTGGTGCCTAATTCCTGGCATGACTTCATGAAGAGTGGGTGCACCGCTGGTGCTCCATGGTTTTTGGCTTCATCCCCCCAAGCAGGCATACAGCTGGGTGTCTTTGGCTGGCACATCAGCTAGTCTGAGCATTACCAAAGCCATCAGTAAGCTGGTCTTTTTTTTCAGCCAATCCTTAAGAAAATCCTGACCAAGGACTGGATTTTGGCAACGGAAAAGCCGGACTCGCTGGCGTTGGCAGTCTCGTGGTTCACTGAGCACCTGCAGCACATGAGGGAGCCCATGGGTCAGGTAGGCAGATGGTCCCATGCCTGGGTGTAGTGATGCTGGGGAAGCCCCACAGTTATTTTCAGTTTGTGGTCCAGCCTGCAGACATCTCTCCTGCAGTGGGGATTTTTTAACAACCGTGGGGACGGCTGATGCAGCTGAGTTCAGCTATTACTGTACTTCCACATTAGAATAAGCAATATCTTTCCTTTCTGTAGTTTAAATATAAGAACTTATTTCTTTAAAGGTAACAAAAAAAACTTTGGTGGATATTACCACAGCTTCTTTCATATCTATTGCAGTTTTGAAATAAATTCTTAGGTCATAACAGCTTTATATTTAAAACCTGCAAGCATCGTCAAAATCTAGTTTTAAAACAATCCCAAATTATGCCCCTTTGCTACTGAGGAGCCCAAACTGCACACACTATTTTCTCCTGCAAATTCAGGAGCTATTTCAGGATGAGGAGTATTTCCATGGCATTCCCTTGGGCACTGCCACTGCTTTGTGCTGTAGGAGGAAGGGGCTGGGAGCTGCCAGCTCCCTTCTCAGGGCTGGGCAGGGTGTAGTGACAGTGTGCTGCCTTTGGGTACCATCTTCTCTACACCCTCAGCATGAGAGCTTCCCCTGCCCTTTCTCACTGCTGTGGGAACCACAGAAAAAACATGAGGTTTGGTTTTATTTCACTAGGAGCTACTACAGGATGTTCATAAGTATGTGGTGAGGGGATACATCAAGCAGGTTATCAAACACAGACAGAAAATCAACAAGGGGATGCGGCAGAAAGTGAGTGAAAAGATGAAGCAGGAAGCCAGAATCCTTAATAATAGGCTCATGGATCAGGTATGTACATTCCCTTCTGGCATTCCCTGTCTGCCCCGTTCCTGGAGGTGCAATATCCCTGTTTGGCTTCCCAGGGACTGGGGAGACAGGCCCTTGAGGAGAGCAAGACTTGAGAAATGTACAAGTGCTTAAAAAAGAGCAAGGGACTTGGTTGCTGCAGGTTGAGGTTGATGGTGTGGGCTTCCAGCTTGGTGGCTACTCTGCAGGAATGGCTTGTGCCTGCTCAGCTGGCAGCTCTCCCAGGGCAGCCCCTGGTGTTTAACACACTTCAGCACACAGGTGCTGTACATAGGGTGGTTCATGTGCTGTAGGATCACACCCATCCTGTGACAACTTCTTCCTGGACCTGTTCCCTTGCCCCACGGGATGCACCTTGTCTCTGAAGGATCCCTGAACTGGGTAGAACTCATTCAGATGAGCCTGTCAAGAAGGTCCATCCAGGCACACTCTCTGCATACATGAGGGTGATGGGGAGAAAATTGTGTCTGCTTTCATGTTTTGTTACTAGACAACATCAGCCTGGAATTTTCAGGGAAGGTAAAGTTGAATTCCCTGGGTTTCGCAGAAATTCAGGAGTCTGGGGCACTAAATTCCTCTGAGACAGATCCCTCTCAGAGACCGGGCACACAAAACTATTAGGCAGCAGGAGGTGAAGTCCCTGGCATCCACAACACCCTGCTCAGGGTTTGACTTGCTGGGGTGCTCAGAGCATTGGGGAGCACAGTCAGGCCCCAGCAGAGATCCTGAGGGTGCTTTGCCACTGCCCCAGTGCTGCTTCAGCCATCACCCTGCTACCCCACACAGCCTGCCCGGGGCAGCCTGTCCTGCCTGCACCAGTGCTACCTCCCGCAGTACCAGGAATCCCTGCCCTGCTCTGTGCTGCAGGGAAACAGGCATTTTGTGGGGGCTGTGTTCCCCCCTGACATCCCTGTATGCCCCCTCCTTTGCAGGGCTCTGACTGTGAGTGGCTCCTTCCTGCCATACACCACATCGCCAATATTATAGGGGAGAAGAAAAAAGACAAGATCAAGGACTACGTCCAGGAGCTGTGCCAGGATTATCCAGATATCAGGTACATGAAATGGGCAGACCTGCTGTGCCAAGCTCTTCAGCTTCCCTTTTCTGCTGGTAGCCACGAGTCAGAGGCCAAGGTGCCAGCAACAGGAGAAATCCCTCTTTATTTTGCTTTTGTTATAGCTGTATCCTTTCATATTTTCCTCTGTCTTATATATTTTATAATGTACATGAGTTACCTCAAAAGCATTTTGCTTTTAGGACAGGACAGATTAGGATAGGATAGGGTGGGACAGAGTGGAGTGGAGTGGAGTGGAGTGGAGTGGAGTGGAGTGGAGTGGAGTGGAATAGAATAGAATAGAATAGAATAGAATAGAATAGAATAGAATAGAATAGAATAGAATAGAAAGAATAGAATTTCTGTTGGAAAAGTGCTACTGTGATCATCTATTCCAATTGCCTGACCACTTTCAGATTGCCCAAAAATTAAATCATGTTCTTAAGGGCATTGTCCAGATGCCTCCTAAGCACTGAGAGCTCTGGGGCACCAAACAGCTCTTGATGAAGCCTGTTCCAGTGTTCGACCACCCTCTTGGTAAAGAAATGCTTCCTAATGTCAAGTCTGAACCATTTCCAGACTTGTTTCACTGTAGAGGTCCTGGTCACATTTCAGGGCATGGCAAGCCCAGCTTTCCAACTTGCAGGCTCCAGTTTGGGAGCAAATAGTTTGGCTCAGACTTCAAAGAGCAGCAGACATTGACACAGTTCAGCTGCAGTTTCTGAAAGGGCCTCAATACAACCACTAAATTTTGGAATAAATTGCAAATTCTTTCATTTGTACTTTCCATTTGCTCTTCCAAAGCAGCATCTGCAAAATATAAGGCTTCTGGAAAAGTAAACAAAGTGACCAGCTCTGACATGGCTAAGCAGCTGCATATCAGAAGTTACCTTCTGTTCCACAGATCTTCTGTCAGCCATTGAGAAGGAGTACTAGTGGTACGACTTGCAAAAAATTCCATTTTATCTGAGTCACTTCAATAAAAGACCAAAGTTTTTGTCACTGTGTTACACAGGTCCTTCTGGTTAACATTTATATACTCAAAATAAACAATAAATTTAATAAATAGCATCAAACTCTGAAGTGGGCCCTCAAATATTCAGGAGAAAATGACATTATGTACATTTTCCTCTTCCTAAAACTGAGGCTCAGAATTTTTCATAAGTATATTTAACTTGAGAGGGCCAGATACACTTCAGGCTTGTCTTTGTGGGGAAATACAAGACATGGACTTCAAAAAACATAGTTGTTCCTGAGTAATTTCGTAGGTGAACACACCTATCCTACACACACACAAAAAAAAAAAAAAAAAAAAAAAAAGAAAAATCCACCCAAAAAAGGTGTCTTCGTCCCAGTGGCCAGCTTGAGGTGGTGAATGTAGCAGTGCCTATTCTGGGAAGGATGGGGGAGGTCAGTGATGGCTAACCATGCTTAGCTATTTGAAAATAATTTTCCAGGCAGAAAAGCCATTTACAAGGTTGTGATTTGTGGTACTTTTTCATCATTAGCCTTAAAGCCAAGGCAGGTTTTAAGGCTTGTCCTTTTGGTTGATCTATTTCCTGGCTTTCCACTATTGGGTAATATTATTTTTAACAATTAAGTTTTGAAAAGAAGGTGGAACCTGCTGGACCTGCACTGCTTCCTGTTCAGGTCTCTGTTAATTCTTCCCCTGCACTCCGGGAGACATTGCTGGATTTGTATATAGGGAGATTACTGGAACAGAGCATGTTTCCTAGTTGGCTTTCCCAGCTCTAATCTAATTAGTGCCTGTCAGCTTCCTAAATATTAACATTTCCCTTACTCATTTCAAAATAATCATTAAACAAAAGGTCTGCAGCCTCTCAGGAAAATTTGCAAGAGACAAGTGTGTGTGTGTGTGTGTGTGTGTGTGTGTGTGTGAAAGTGGGGGAGGAAATTCCCTAAAGCCCCATCAGCAGGAGGGTGTCCCAGCAGTGCAGGGTGGCAGGACCTGACACTGCCTTGGTACCCCTGTCCTGATGGCTCCTCTAGTGCAGAGGGGACCCTTCCCCAGCTCTTTGCCATGGCCTCATTCCATCCCCAGCATGGCTGTCGTGGCTGGTTTCTCACCCTAGGACTGAGCGAGATGTTGTTTGGTTTCTGCAGGAAGGGGCACATCCTGGCCATCCTTGAGCTCCGGGGGCTTGGGCGCACCAGGAGAGCAGCGATTTGTCGCCAGGGCTATGGCAGGCTGGAGAGCCCTGACAGGGAGGAGGGCAGCACACTCTTTGCTGAAATTGATGACCCCATGAACATCAGCTGCTTCTAAACCAGAATCAGTGGTCAGCATCTTCCCTCCTCCTGTGCTGCCTCTATGGCATGACCCAGCGTCTGCTACCCCACCTCATTCCTCTGCAAACACAACTTATTCCCTGCCATGAGAAAAGGAGAAGTCTTCCAAACTTGTACTCCAAGTTGAGAAACCAAAGGCAACAGATAAGCCCAGGTGCTGACCTCCTGCACGAGCTCCTGGGCAGCAGCTCCAGGCCAGGCACTTCTCCCACCCTCTGTTCAGTTCTGATTTTATTGCCATGAGGCTGTTTTGTTGATTGGTCCAGGACTGACTCTCTCTTTGGAGAACAGGAGAAAGCCAAAAGAAGTTCACTCGGAGCTGTTTTAAGGCTTGGACTGTGTGTTGTGTAATTATACAGCAGCAGAGCAAGAGCCTCCTTCACAATTAGTATCCCTGAGCAACTGAGGGGCAGACCTTAATCAGGGATGTGGTAGCACCTAAGTCTTATTTCCTTCCCCATGACCCAGCTGGCCAAGCTGGCATGACACAAGGTCAGTGACGCTGTGATCTGATGCCACAGACCACTACCTGCCCGAGGAGGAAATCCTTGGAGTGTAACCAAACCCCACAGCTGGAGTATGCGGCGTGTGGACCACTCTACAGTGCAGTATGGACCCCATGGTGCTTGTAGGGTTTCAGCAGATTTTCCTCACTCATGAGCTGCCTTGCAAACCTCATGTTGGACAGAAGACCTGTTTGTGCCATCACCATCACAGCCTCTCTGTGTGGGCAGATGTCTGGACTGGATGTTCCATGTGGTGGGAGGCTCCAAGTACTCCTTGCCCCAAGGAAATGGGCCACCATACCCTTAGACTATTTTCTTGCATGGTCTTGCATGGATTTCAAAAAATCTGGCACAATGTGACTGCAGTATGGACCCTAATGTGAGGTGGACAGGCATAGTGCTGCAGATTGGATCTTCATCTGGTGTAAGCCAGCATCAGCCCATTCATGGGCATAGAATATCATGTGCTTGCTTGCATGAGGGATTCAAAGCATTACATCCAGCTTCTGCAGGGGGACTAAAAGAAACAATCAGCAACCTATGGCTGTACAAATCTGATTTTATTTAACCCAATTACTTCTTTGTGTTGCCTTCTGCAGGAATTATTCCAAGAGTCTGTACAGAGCCGTGTATACAATCTATTATTTCATGTGATAAATGTGGACATGGCAGAGCCTGGAACACTGATTTGTGTGCTGAAGAGCTGTTCTGGTTTTGCTGGGACAAAATTCTCAAATAATTTTTCCATTCAGAGAAACTGTAGTTTTGAGACAGTTTCTCAATTCTGTGAGAACAGAAAAAGTAAGATGCTCTGGTATGCAGGTTTCCACAGTGACCAAGGTCAAGAGTAGTTCTGAACCATGCAGGTGCAGTGGGCTAGGAGGACTGAAGACCAGGACAGCTGACCCAAACTGGCCAAATCAAGTATTCCATACCATAAAGGTCACCTGACTATAAATAGGGCAGTTTGCAAGGATGTCCAAAAATCTATGGTTCCTAATATGGCTGCCTTCCTGGGAAGGTCTCCTCTCTCTTGTGGGGCTGGCAGCATTGGCATTCAACCTTCTCAGCTAGAAGCACACAGCTCATGACTACACTCTGGAGCTGAGTACAAGTTTGTATCTTACATTAGCATTGAGGTTAATATTCATTATTGTTATTTTATTAAATCTGTTTTTGTTTCAACCTGAGGGGCTCCTTTCTTCTTCATGACTCCCCCTCCTGGGTGAGGTCAGGTGACAAAGCAACCATCCAAACCACAAAGAAACCTCACAGCACCAGTAGTGAGCCTCTTCTGATCCCTTTGCTTCAGTTTGCACCAGTATAAATTGCAGCCCAAAGGAGCAGCAGATGTTGGTGACAGTCCAAGGGAGCTGTTGTAATGGGTAAGAAATACAGAGTGCACCTTGAATTCCTATTCTTCATATGAAATTTTTTGTAAGGTAGACCTTCACAGTCAAGATGAGGTGCTTTTCTAAAGATGGCTTTGAAATATCAGGTATAAAATCAGAGCTGGAGGCAAGAAATCCTGGAAGGAATCTTCTGCCCTGCATCATCAACACAGCTCGTGACAATTCCTGCAAGTCCTTGGCTTGGTGCCTATCTGTATTTGCTATGGAGGAGAAGTAGTAAAATACCATCTGCATCTGCTGTTAAGTATGCAGAGCTTTGGAGCCCCCCTTCCCTGTCCTGGGGACATGGTGCAAGCATTGACCCTGGACCATACCCCCCAGGGGTGTGTGAGCTACATCCTCCATCCCTTTTACATTCACATTTAATGTCAAAAGCATTAAGGGAGATAAAAGGGGGATTTCAACATTTGCATCCCTCAGTCTGAGACATCTAAGATTGGAATTCAGAGGAGTGCAGGATCTGAGGAACTATGGCCTCATCAAGAGTGTTTGTGTACCAGAAATTTCCCTCTGCCCTGTGTGCACCTCTGATTCAAGCACCTCACTCAAGACATATGCAGCACAGAAATTTTCCCAAGTGTCATTAATCTTACTATTTTACTGGCAGTGTCTCCACAAAGCAGCTCCCTTTCCTCAAGCTTCATCTGCCTGGCCCTGGGATTAGGTAAGGCTCTTGGCTTCTGTTTTCTAATAAAAGCAATTTCCTACCTTGAAGTCACAGAAGAAAGTTGGGCACGATGAGCTGCCTTTTGTCTTCTGGGACACTCAGGTCCTGCAGCCTGGCACCTGTGAGCCAGCAACAGGACCAAATCCTGCTTTCTCCAGGAGCTGCTGTTCTGCTCTAGAACAAAGCAATTTCAGATTAACCCCATTAGGATGAGGAGAGGGAGTGTCAGGATGGGTGAGGAGAAGGGGTCCACCCAGGCAGGAGGGATGCTCAGACTAGGCTGCAAGAGCAGATCCTGGGGACAAGGAGAGAGGAAGAGCTGTGCCCTCCAAATCAAGTTACTACTGTCCATCTATCTTCCATGAAAGACACTATGTTCATTAGGGCCATATTTCACATTCCAGTAAAACAGAAGAAAGACCTCTCAAGGCTCTTACTGTGGAATATATTCTTGTAGGAAAGTGCCAAGGAGCTCACTCATTACCTTGTTAACTCCCCTGCTTGTCATTTCCCTGTGATTTCCACAGCCAGCCCTATTCCAACCCCAGCACAGAGTTATGTTCCCCACCAGGAGACACAGGTGACTTTTACCTTACACGAGTAAGCTGCCAAGAGCAGGTTCATCCTCTGGTGGATAAGGCTCTCTAAAAAGTGTCCAACTAAATGGAAGAGCTAAACTCTCTGCAGATTTATCTTCTCAGGGACAAATGCTGCATTTCAAGGGGAGGTCTGGTACAACTCGCAGCACTGTGTGGGAGGTGACATTTTTTTCATGTTTCAGAGATCTCCATTGTTTCACAATAGCATTTGTTTCTGGTTTAGGGTGAAAAGCAGTGCTTCCAGTACTTTCTCTCCAAGGGAACAGTGGCTGCAGCCAGGCTGGCCCAAGGCTGGGTGTTTGCCATCTGAGACCATCCTTCGAATCCCATAATTTCACCAATTACACTCAGTGAAATTGTGATTTCCTGGAAGGAAAATATGGAAAACAGGTTCAGTCCAAGAAACAAAGGAACAAATCCAAGATATGACAGTGTAAACACAGGAGGCTGTCCCTGAGCTGCAGATCCTAATCAGTCAGTCAAAATATTCTACAAAAAGGCCTTTAGTCTAGCAGCACTATAATTTTTTTGCTCCCTGCTGTGTGGTATCTTTCATCAAAGAGCTCTCAACTGGATTAAAATATTAAAGATGTTCACTGAGAGGTGGCTTGCAGTATTACACCCACTTTTCAAGCTGGGCAGCATGGCCTGACACGAAAAGAGGTGCCAGAATGTTATTATTTCAGAGTGGCTGAAAAAGGAAAGTTGTATTCATTTTAGGCTTAGCCTCTTTGGTAATTATATATCACAGTTCACCAAAGTACTGGTGTTTGGCAAACATTTATAATCTGTATTTTGCATATTTATCCATGTCAGTGCTGGGCAGTCATTATGGTTCTCCAGGCAATGGGCAGATACAGGAGTGCTCTGCTCAACATAACTGCTATTATTAGGGACATCTTTCTGCAATGCTACTCATGTTGATGTAACATCAGTGCTGGGGTTGGCCCTTCTCTCCCTTAAAACCTGTGCAAGAGATCAGCCAGATTGCTGGCAAGCTTATTGGATGTAGGATGTTTAAAATATACATATAAGACAGTATTGGGAAAAGGTAAAGAGTAATGTAAATTAATGTGTGGCAAAAGTGGATTAAGATTCACTTTCAAAGAACTACAAGAACTTCTAGTCCCACAGCCACATAATTATTTGTCTGAGGACACTGAGAACATGTGAACTTTTTCTCCCTGTATTCAACCCTGTCACAAAGAGAGTTGCAGATAGCCTCTAATATCTTCCAATGTAGTTCTCTCCATTTATAATTGCTAATTCTTATCAAGTCATTCAAATACATTACCTCAGAAAAGGAGCAACATGTAAAGCACAGAAACCTGCAGGAAAAAAATTGTAGTATTTTTGCCATCTTGATACTATCTAAGTGAGAATCTCCAAATGGCTTTGTTAGTTGCAAAGAGATTGCACTTCTTGCTAAATGAGGCAGAAAAACTGAATGGCAGATCCAAGATGAGCACCCAAGTTCCAGGATGTTTTGACCAGGCATAGTTGGTGTTTGGCCATGCATGAAGTTGTTCCTGGCAGCACCAGCAGGTCCATAACCTGAGCTCCATAACGAGCAGGGGGCTGGGGAGATGCCATGGGCTTTGTTCCAGGATGCAAGATTATTCCCAGGACTGTGGAGAGACTGGCAGAAGCTGAGATACAACTGCTGTGAACAATGTTAAGCAGGTACAGAAAAGCAAACCAAGCCAGAAGGCAGAAAGAGGTGTTCACACAGCTTGTCAAGCCATCCCCTGGCTGCACTCAGCCCCTGAAAGGAGCTGGCAAACTGCAGCGGGGAGAAAGATCCTGATAATCAGAAGCCCAAGAAACAGGAATGATCTTGCAAAACTGCATCCACAGAAAAAAAAGTTTTGCTTTACATTTGTCAGTGCAGAGCAGTGGTACTTCAATTTTTTTCTGTCTGTGAACTAAAAATATACTTCCAGGGAAAGCACAAAGCACAGTCATGGTTATTGTCTTCCAGTCTGTTTAAAAAATGGCCAAGGAATAAGCTCTTCTCCATTGTCTGTGGTGGCCAGGGCCAGACAAACCAGATTCTGCTATAGCCAGTAGATGCCAGTTAAATGCAGCAAAACCCCCACGAGTGCTGGGTGGGGGCAAAGTACTGAGGCCAGCATCGTGTCCACACCTCAGTGGCACTAAGCAGCAGGCCAGGCAGGCACCTGCAAGAGCTGTACTGGCAAGGCTGGTCCTTTTCTGTGATGGGGACAGGTGTCCTGAGTCCCTTTCAGCATCACTGCCTGACCACACAGGCATAGGAGCCAGACTGTGTTGGTGACCAGAGCCACCTGGCTGATAGCACGTGGTGACACTGATGCTGGGGATCTCCAGGGCTGTAGTGATGTGAGGGACTGTGGGGCTGTAAGCAGCCCCAGGGGGCTATTCTACATTCAGATGCTGACCTACAACAAGGAGCTGCAGCCTTGGTGCTCCACAGTGCCAGCAGCAAGGAGAAGACACAGGAGTTTTTCCCTCACATGCGTATGTCAAACAGTGCTTTCTGCTCACATTCACCATGGATAGTCCCAGAACTAAAACTAAAGAAAATCAAAGTAATAGAAGTCTGGCACCCTGAGCGAGGCATAAAATCCTGGGGATCATTTCCCAAGCGAGGGAGCTTGGGACTTTACAATACTTTTTCCAAAACATGGGAAAAAATATTTCCCGTAGGAAATGTGCTACAAACAGAAGTTCATTGAGTAGAGACAATCAGGGATTTGTCATCAGTGATTCATTAGGAGGAGCAAGGCCAGAAAAGCTGTTGACTTTTGTTTCCATAAGCACGTCACCTGCACACGTGGACAGGCATCTTCCCCTGGCAGCCCCGGTTACAGCTCAAGAATGCAATTCACATGCTTTCATCTTGAGAGCCCTATCAATGAACGAGCCTTGAGCCCTCCAAAGCACTAGCAAAAGCCCACACTGTGATCACCACATTCCCTTGATGATCTCAAGGCTGAATCCACCAGCACAAGCTCTTGCTAAGCAGCAGTTAGTCACCCTCTGAAACAAAGACCATTCCCCGGGATGACGCCTGTGCTGCCTTCAAGGAGACACGAGGAGAGAAATAACAGCCCAAAGGGTCAGGCTTGGCATCTTGGCATTCAGCATTGCAGCACAAGCTATGGATGTCACGGCTACAGAGCCTTTCCCAGGAGCCCCTCTGGTGGAGTCCCACACATGACATTGCCCATGGGGAGGGGTCTGAACCTGAACACACCATTTCCTCTGCTGCTGGCCCCAGCCCTCAGCTCTGGGACTTTTCATTCCTATCCAAATGCCTTTTGCAAGTGATTAAATACTGAAACAGTTCAGGGTTGTCTCTTCTGATATAATTGATTAAAACGAAATAAAAGGATTTGTTTGGCTTGCAACAGTGCAGGAATACTTGAATGGATGCCCAGTTTTGTTCTATTAAACATCTAGAGCAGGAGAAAATCTTGAGTTAACAAAACTGCCCTCAGCAAGGCAGCAAAACTCACAGCAATATTGTTCAATTTCCCGTTTATTCACAATCAGTTGCAAACAACAACTGCTATGTCTCCATAATCAGTTAACCTCAGACTTTGGTGTGTAGATTTAGATGCCATTGTTTTTGTCACGACACAAAAAATTAATTCCATTGTTGCTGTTACAGTTCTATTCCTGGAGAAATGCTTGCACAGGGCGTGCTGAACAGAATCCTCAAAGGAATATTATTTTCCACAGTTAAAAGAATAAACTTCAATATGATATGTAACATTCCTTTCAACCTCTTGTAGGTGAAGCTGCTTCTTCCCAAAGAAGCTGGATAGAAGCCTGAAGGAGTTAAAAGTGCACACACAGGGAGTTAAAAGTGCACACACCTTAAATACTGCATACAAAATACTGCATCTGAAATACTGCCTTTCCATCGGCATCACAATATGGGTTTTCATCCCCATCACTCATCTTTACTTACTTCAGAGCTTTTCCTTTGTAAGATGAAGGGGCTGTTAGAAATCATAGAATCATAGAATGGTTTGGGTTGGAAGGGACCTTAAAGATCATCTAGTTCCACCCCCCTGCCATGGACAAGGACACCTCCCACTAGACCAGGTTTCTCAAGGTCCCATCCAGACTGACCTTGAACACTTCCACAGAGGGGGCAGCCACAACTTCCTGCTCCAGTGTCTCACCACCCTCACAGGAAAGAATTTTTTCCTAATGTCTAACCTAAATCTCCCCTCTTCAAGTCTGAAACCATTCCTCCATGTCCTCTCACTGCACACCCATGTAAAAAGCCCTACCCCTGCTTTCTTGTAGGCCACCTTCAGATATTGGCAGTTTGCTATAAGGTCACCTTGGAGACTCCTCTTCTCCGGGCTGAACAACCCCAGCTTCCTCAGCCTCTCTTCACAAGGGAGGTTCTCCAGCCCTTTGATCATTTTAATGGCTCTTATCTGGACATGTTCAATGAGCTCCATGTCCTTCTTGTGCTGGGGGCTCCAGAACAGGACACAATACTCCAGGTAAACCTCGTCCAATGCTGGAGCAGTTTAGGAAGGATCCATGTGTGGCCACTATGCTACTGGGACAACTCCCAGGAGAGCAAATATGTACAAAGCACCTTACCCAGCCCAGCGGTGCAGGCTCTGCTAAGCAGGAGGCAAAGGAAAAGGTTATCATCCTGAACAACCAGCAGGATTCCTCAGATGTTTGTGAAGGAAAATGAAATATTTTATTGCAGGGTCAGTGGGAATTTCATTCCTCAGGATATCTGTAAATCTCATTCAGGAATATGCTGCGTTACAAAGAGATGAAAAGCCGCTCTCTACTGCCAGTAAATGTGATAGCAACAACACTGTTGATTTCAACAGTGCAGGATAAGCAATGAGTTCCTTACTGAGTCAGAGGGTTTGAAACTCGGGCTATTGAGTCCTCGTGGCCTCTTCATTGGATTTCCCCTGGAAAGTTCTCTCTGTGCCACTCGCCAAGCCTGAATTTCCTCAGACTCAGTAGGATAACTCAGCATGAGAGAGATGGGGAACAGCAATGAGCAAACCTTGAGGACCCCAAAGGAAGTTTAAAACAGAACTTCTTGGTATCTTGTTTTCAAGACCACAAAAAGAAGTACTGCTTTTGCAGTTTCCCAATGTGTTTCCCCCCCCCCCCCCCCCAGTACGTTCCATAATGCATTGATGGGGACGTTATAGGCAGCCCCTTCCTGCTGGACAAAAGGAGATGCCCCAAGGCAGAGTGCTGGGCAGGTGCCTGCTCTGGGAGGAAACAACAGCAGTGAAAAGACATCCTGATTAATCCCACCAGGTCTAAACACAATGCTGCCTCCAACATGAGGGCCAGCTGGGGTTTGGTCCCATCCTGTGACCTTTTCATTCCCTGGTCTAAAATTAGGCCTCTTACCCCTCTGCAGAAGCTTTGTGCCTGCCCAGTCCTCAGAGGCCAGGGAGGATGCCAGATCTGAGTGCCAGCAAGGACAGGCATCTCCCAGCTCCAGCTTTGAAATACAGATGGGCACATTTCTCCCACACCCATGGGCAGCAGGTATCCAAGCAGCTCCTTCCACAACTCCTGAAGCAGCTCTGGCTGATGCAGAGCAGTTTTGGCAGGACTCAGCTGGCAAGGTTTGTTTTGTGGTAGATGTTGAGGATGACCTGAGCTGCAGGCAGCCTGGTATGAGCACTGGTCTCGAGTTCAGAGTTTTGTACTCAAGACAGGACCAGGGGAATACAACCCAACTCTGTGCTGTGCCACACAGCTGTGCTATCACATCTGGGAGCACCAAGTCATGTTGCAGAGAGCACGGATGTCTGATGCTGCCCAGGATGTAGTTTCTTCAACTATTTATTGTAGCTTCACTGGTGAGGATTTGCCTTCCCTCAGCTCCTGACTGTACCGACCTCTGAGGGCATCACAGTCAAAAGTGACCCCATCTCAGTGACCCCTTTTTTAGAGCTCAAGCACTGTGAGAAAAGCAGCATGGATCCTGCCAGCAGGCACACACACCTCTCCAGCTTTACAGAGAGCTTGTCCTCCAGTGTTCACACTGCCCCCCCCCACCTCCCAGGGGCAGTAGGAAGCTATAAACAGATAAGTGGGGTTATAAAAAGAAGCAAAACCAAATTGGGAAAAGCAAAAAACTGTGGGGTAGCAAGTGATGGAGTACCTTAAAAGGGTGATAAAAACTAGGGTGCTTTTCTCACAGAGATCACAGGATCTCTGAGGCTGCTCTAAAACAGCACTATTTCCCAAAACATCTGTACTACAGGCAGAAGTGACCCCTCCAATTGCCCCAGACCAGAGCTCTTGCAGATCTTCTCTGAGCACATCACTCAGCCCCATCCATCCCTGAGCTCAGTGCTGCAGTTCCCACAAAGTTCCTGATGGAAGCGGGACAGCAGGAAGCATGAGTTTGCACTCCCACTGAGTTGTCCTGACATTATTGGACTTCCACACCAGGACAAAGCACTTCCAGTTTCCTTTAGGTGCAGAGGAAAAAGCTACACCCTTCCCTCAGTGCCCGCTGCTCCTCCCCAAGTCACCGCTCAGCAGATGCTGAGGTTGAGTTCAGGGTTAGGTTTAGGGTTGGGGTTAGGGTTAGGGTTAGGGTTAGGGCTCCAAACACAGAGATGACCCTGAGGCCTCCACTTCACACAGGCACAGGGTGATTTGTCCCAGGCTATGAAGCCACTTGGCCAGAAAGCCAGGAATAGAAAACCATGAACCTCCGGCTGTCAGGATGAGGGGACCTCGCTTCCAGCATATGATGTCTCCTGCCTGCTGTGAACATTTCAGGGACAGCTGGGCCCAGCCAGAAACCTCAGATATGGACCCTTCCTTCAGCCTCCATGTCAGGGGGAGGGTGGCAGAACAACCTCAAAAATGCACACCTCCCTCACACGAATCCCAGGGGGAGGGTGCCAGAATGCCTCAGAGATGGATGCCTCCTCCACCAGAAATACCACAGTGAAGATATCACCAACACGAGCTACAGACCACTCCTCAAGCAGAAATATCAGGGTGGGAATGCAGACCACACTTGCATACAAGTCCTTCCTTCGACGAAGATTGAGGACATTCCTATCAGTTTCGTATTCATGGTCCATTGCTCAGACATGTAGGACTTTTGATGCCACTGGAAACTAAAACTGGGAAAGCTCTGTATGGTTAGTTCAGTTCAGATGCAGCTGGAGATGACAAAACTATCACCACGTGAGGTCTGTGCCATTGGTAGCAAAGTTCTCAAATGAGGTTCACACTTTTGAAGCTACCAAATCATACATGGGTGGTGCTGCTAAACATGGCTGGTGAAGGCTGTCCTGCCTGGTTTTCATGGCTTGATTCATCAAAGCCTGAGAAAATCAATCTTCTCAGCATGAGAGAAGGCTTTCCCCAGGGCAACCAAGATTGTATTGGAAAGGACAAAAGATTTTGTAGGAGTAATGGAACAGCGTAAGTCTGTCTCTTGGTGTGTTTCTGTAATAATTTTGAAAGATGGGATATGATACATATTCCCATGCATCTGAACAGGGGCCTACAGACTCAAAAAAATCATTGCAAATTCATAATTTTCAAGAGTTGCAGGGCACAAATGAAAACAAGATTTGGCCAGGGGAGTAGCTGATGAAATAAGATTACAAATGAGAGGTTATATCTTGTCATCTTACACTTGAGCCCAATCCAAAACCTAGATGGTTCTCTAAATACTGTGGAGAACTTGCTAACTACGTGACTTGCTTGGACCTGACACACCATTTTCTGCTTGCTCTGCCTGAGTTTTCCCACAGCTCCCCTGGTTAAAGAATGACCCAGACTGGCTAGAAACAACAGTTTTGTCATCCTGAAAGGCTTCAGACTTGTGTCCCAGTGAGACTCCCCTCACCAGGAGGTACTCTCCACTCACCCATTCAAGCTGGGCCCTAGGACATCTAGGAGAAGTCCAGTTACCTGCAACCTAAGAGGTTCTTGGTTTGTTAAGACAGAGAGAAACCACAAGAGGAAGAAAATTTTCATCCTAGTGATTTTGTGCATTCTCTGAAAGACATCCTGGCTCCTCCATCTTTGCTCACTATGACTTACTTTTGTCTTTATAGGAAGCAGTCATTGCCTGGCATGGGAACTTTTCCCACAGTGGTTAGTAATGTGTTCTGCTCTTGCTGCTCACACATACCCTATTACTATGTTATAAAGCCAACATTTGGGTACAGCATCACAGGTCTTCTGAGCCTGGTTGCTGATGAACAAAAAAGCTCGTGTTTCCAATACTTGCAGTCAACATGAATACTGGAGAGGAGGACACCCCCGTCAATCAGAAGTAACATTTTTTGGTGAGCACATCATCCAAGAAGTCTTTTTATGACCTGAGTGGTCTGAGTTAAGATGCACAAGTTGTGAGAGCTGGATCCATCTCTTCTAGATCTTCCACCAGTTACCAGCTGCTTCACCTCAGCTGCTAAGCAGTGACAGTGCCTTTTGAGCCAGCAAGTTCCTCCTCATCTTACTGACCTGCCATGTGCCTCCCCTCAGGGAGAGCAGCTAAGGCCCCTCACAACCTACCTGCCATTGCTCTGGCCTGCAGATCTGAGTCAGTCTTCAGAATTCAAATTCTTACCCCAAAGTTCATAAACTTACAGAGAGCCAAATAAATGTGGCTGGTCTGACCTCTTGGTCTTCAACCCCACACTCATTGGGCACCCCAGTGAGTGCCCCAAATTCTCCTCTGTTACTCCTGATTGCACATATCCCCACTTCCATCCAAATATCCCCCAGTGAGCAGGAATGAAAGAGGTATTTCTGTGCACAGGAGCAGCTATGAGCAGCTCAGGGCACAGCAGATGCAGTGGCCATCACATGCTCCTTCATCTACCTCCCCCAGCACTGCAGGGTGGTTGATGGCAGCCACCCCCCTTCCAGAGCTGCTGCACACCCCATCCCCCATCCCATGTGGAAAAGCTGTTGGACATTACCTAGCCTTAGTTTTCCAGTCCAATCCCACACTAAGAGCACTTTCTGACTCTCAGGTTTCACTTCAGGCAGCTCTACCTGGGTCATCCTCCTTGTGTGCCCCACCAGCTCCAGGAACTGGTGCCCAAATCCCCAGCAGAAGGTGACAGAGTGGTTCCTGCTCACCCAGAGGACTGCTGCCAGCCACTGGCACCCAGACCTGCTGCTTTCCAACCACTGACACACACACACACAGCTGGAATTACTTAGGACAAATAAATTAAACCCACGGAAAATCCCAGAGGAAAACTGAAAGCATATTGAATTGAGGGATTCCAGGAAGAAAACCTTTACCCTCAAAACTAACTGGTTCTTGACACACCTAGCAACAAAGGATCACAGCTCTCTGGCAGGCTGAAAGAGGAAATTACAACTTTGCTTCAAAAATAATCTCCTTGTCAACACCTTTTGTTTATAGTCTCTTCATTTTTACAGGTAAGGGAATTTTTTGCTTGTGTAGTGCAAAGGATTTACAACATTTTGTTTTAATAGACACACATCCTTTTTGCAGCCTAGTGCCCAGCTAATTTTGGGTATTTGGACTCCTAGTCAAATTTAAGGAAATGTCTACGAAGTTAAGTCCCAAATCTTTGTGCTTAGTCCTACTTTTAAGTGTAGGTTTCAGCTGAAAAAATATATTGTGTATATTATGGAAGATTAGCACAAACCCCCGAGATTTTGAGATTTCTCAAATATTAGACTTATGACAGCTTCTTAGGTAGCATAAACTATAAACACAGAACATCACCATACTACTTTGAGTAGTCACAGAACACAGAAAAAATCCTGTGCAGCACTAGAAGAAGTGCAGCCTGGGATGTGCAGGCACTACCAAACATTCTGTACATAAATACAAGATGCGTGTCTCAGAACTGAGGCTACACAGACAAGCAATATCATGCTAATGTATCAGCACAAGTACAAGGTGTAGTGATAGATTTTCCTCAGACACATAAGGGCTCTTCCCTAAGCTCTTGGTTTTTTATTTAAGGCCCAATTACAAGATGCTGCTTGTTCTTCTGACAGAATTTCAAGAATTACATTGGCAGACCCCAGTGAAGTTAACTTACCATAGTTAAAGATGAGACCCAACAACAGAGCCCACCCTGTGAATCTAGTTTGGATCCCACATAAATGTAGACATTTGCCCAAGAAAGAACCAAGGATGCCTGCAGATTTGCAGATACATTTGCTAGCACCAGCTGAGCATCAGACTCCTTGGGTTTTCCCAAATTGCTTGCTACGGTGGTGTCCTACAGTCAGGGCCTCCTGCATGAAGCTGGGGTTGACACATGGGTCTCACAAGACAGTAGCACTGCTGCTGAGACAAATGCAAAGACCCTCTAAATATCTAAAGAGAGATTTCAGTGGCTCTGAGACATGTGCCCCTGAACCACTTCCCAGTGCAGATTCACAGTGCACCGGGGGACAGACACCTCTGTCCCCTGCAGAGATCACATAACCAAGGACATGAGGTGCAACCAACCCCAGGGGCCTCCCTGCACCCAGAACAGGATCCTCTGCCTGCAAACAGCCACGAGTGCTGCCTGGCTGCCCATGAGCTGCCCAGAGCTTCCTCTGTGTGTCTGTGGAGCCCCAGCTGCCTTCCAGGACTGCTGCTCTGTGCCACCCCAAAACCAGCAGTAGTTGTAGATGCCAAACCTTGCCTCTCCCCTTTGCATTGCCATCTTTGGGGGTGATGAAGCACAGAGAAAATGACTGCACTTCAGGGCCAAATCTCACATTGTTTCCAATTATTTTCGGATTGATGCGGCACCCAACGTTTCCATCCCTTGATCATGGTTGTTCTGGCCTCCAGATGTCAAGCAGCAAGGGGACCCAAACCTGGGGCAATCCCCGAGGGGGACCCTCTGCTCAGCTCAGCTGCAGACTGGTCTGAGATTAATCAGTTTTCCAGAGACTGGACATCATGGGTTTGCCCATCAGGGTGGCCCCTCCAATGCTGCTTCCTGTTTTGGCAGATACTGTTGTGGGGAGGTTTTATGGCCTGCTACCATGGTGTTTTGGGGGAAAATGTCCCAGAGAGGAAAGCAGCAGGCCTGGCTGCTGAAAGGCACAGACCGGGAGGAGCATCTGCTCTCCTGCACCTTGCCTGCTCAGCTGGGTGCCTTCTTTCAGCACAAATGTTGGTGCCCAGACCACGTCTGTTACTGGGAAATGCCCCCATGCTGGACAAGCTGTGTGGCCACACTGGCTCTAAGTGTGGGGCATCAGCAGGTCCATGAAAGCTCACACTCAACTTTAAGTCTTTGGACTCTTTTTTTGCATTTTGTGTTAGATCAGAGCTATCAGATAGAAAACAGAAATCATCCTGGGCACAGTAACCAGGCACTGGGACACACTGACTGACCCCTACCTGCCCCACAAGAGCTCCTCAGGAAAGGACAGAGGAGGTCAGGTTTTGCAGGACCAGAGTATTTTGATTTTCTGTCTGCAGGGCAGCTACTTCAGCCCATATCTTACCCTTGTGGGCATAGAAGATGCTCCACATTAAGGCTATTGAAGCAGGGGACAGCACAGCCCTGGCAGCCTTCACAGACCCCCTGCAACAGCCCCCTGCAGCCATTGCTGACACTCAGCTGTCCCCTGGTCATCCTCAGCTATCCCTTGCCATGGCAGCACTCATGCTTCCCCAGTGTAACAGGCTCACCACACCTCCACTGCCAGGGATGTGGGTGCCTAGGAAAGCAGGAAGGCAAATATCTGCAAGGTTCAGAGCCTTTGGGGTGAGGAAGGAAACCCATGTGTCTCTGGGTTCCTAGGCAAGGACTCAAACCACGATAGCGAAGATGCTTGATGGTATTAATGTCTCCTGGGAGTGCCCTGAGCCCACTCCAGGGAAGGCACTTCACCTTGGGCACAATACAGGACCCTGACACAGCAGGTTGTGCTGTCAGGCACACAGCTCATCCCTGCCAGCCCACCCATGGCAATACCCTGCTCAGGGACCAGAGTTTCTGGAGGCACCTCCTCCATCTCTAACACTCTAACACTGAGTGTGCACACCACACAAGGCTACAATGTGGGGCAGACACAAAGAATTACAGAACAGTCTGAGTTGGAAGGGACCTTCAAGATCATCCCATTCCAACCCCCCTTCATGGCCAGGGAGACAGCCTCTTCTCCTTGGTGGTGTGTGACAAGACCAGAAGAAATGGATGCAAGCTACACCAGGGGAAGTTTAGGCTGGATACTAGGAAACATTTTTTCTCTGAAAGGGTTGTCAGTCATTGGAATAGTCTGTCCAGTCCAGCACCAATCCTGGAAATATTTAAACAGCCTGTGAACCTGGTCCTTAGGGACATGGTTTTGTGATGAACTTATTGTGTTGGTCAAAGGTTGAACTGGATGGTCTTGAAGGTCTTTTCCAACCAGAGACATTTTGTGTGATTTTGTCACATCTCCCACTAGACCAGGTTGCTCCAAGCCCCATCCAACCTAGCCTGGAACACTTCCAGGAATGGGGCATCCACAACTTCACTGGGCAACCTGTCCCAGTGCCTCACCATCTTCATGTTAGAGCAATTCTCCTTATATCCAATCCAAATCTACCCTCTTTCAGTTTTAACCCTTGTCCCTTGCCCTTTTACTACAGGCTCTGCTAAAAGGTCTCTATCTTCCTTAGAAGCCCCTTTATACACTAAAAGGCTGCATCACCCATACCCCCTCCGGGGCGGGGCGGCCAGGGTGCCCCCTCCCCCGGTCCCTCGGGAGGTGACAGGGACTCAGCCCCTCTGCTGGGACCCGCCTGGGGACAGCCACCTCCCCTCGGCATGGGGACACCTTTCCCACCAGCGGGACTGTCTCTCTTCCCTCCGACCCGAGCCCTTTTTGGGTTGGGAGGTGCCGCCGGAGTTCCCCTGTCAGCGGGTCCCGCCCCCGCTCCCTCCCCTCAGCGCCTCACAGCCTTATAGCCGGGGCTTCCCGCCGCCCCGCAGACACCGCTGCTGTCCCGCCAGCCCGCACGGACCCCGCACAGTAAGTCCTTCGTCCCTCCTGTCCCCGCTGCCCAGCTCGGGGCTGTCCCCTGCCCTGCAGGGCCGCAGCCGCTCCCCTGCCCGCTCGCTTCTTGTCCGGGAGAGGAACAGGGGGGGAAATAAGTGAAAGGTAGGAACCTCGCCATATCTGAAGGGGACCTATAAAGAAGCTGGGGCAAGGCTTTTTACACGGGTGTGTAGTGAGAGGACAAGGGGGAATGTTTTAAAACTTGAAGGGGGGGAGATTTGTGTTAGGCATTAGGAAAAAAATCTTTAATTTGAGGGTGGTGAGACAGTCACAGGTTGCCCAGGGAAGTTGTGGCTGCCCCTTCCCCTGGAAGGGTTCAAGGCCAGGCTGGATGGGGTTTTGAGCAACCTGGTCTAGTGGAAGGTGTCCCTGTCTATGCAGGAGGGGTGGAACTAGATGATCTTTAAGGTCCTTTCCAACCCAGACCATTCTATGATTCTGTGATTCTAAGATGTTAAAGGATGGGATGCAATTTCATCCCCACCTTGGAATTACTGGAATAGAGAGTTAAGTTGAACTGCTGTTCGAGCAGCTCCAGGCACATCTTACGACAGGAGAGTGCAAGAATATGTGTCTGGCGATTGGGCTGAGACAGCCGGGTCCAGTTTCTGTTGCTCATAACTCCAGATTACAGGGCATGAACACAGACTGTGAACAGTGGCTCCTGTTACCACCCAGCACCCCCTACCCCAACCCCTTCCCCTAAATCCAGATGAAGGGCATGGGCACCAAAGTATCCTGAGCCCAGGTCAGGTGCCAGGATCCAGGTTCAGTGTGGCACTTCCCACCCCCTCCTCTTTGTTCAGAATGAAGCTATTTGCTCCCAAATCACAAGTAATAGGATTATGATTCACTCAGCACAGTTGAGCTGGAAAAACCCCACCATTTTGGTGCCTGGATCCTCTACAGTCTCAGGCAGGCTTTGTGCCCTGCTAGGGTCACCATGCCAAGCTGGCACACTTCTGCATTGCCATGCTTGCTGGGTATTGACTATTTTTTTTGTCAGTCAGGGAAGCCCCACTGCCCCTAGGACCTGACTTTTCCCAAAGCACTGAAGAGCCTGTTGAAATTACCTTCCATCCTTGGGCAGCTGCCCCACAGCTACCACACTGGCTCCTTGGGAACAAATTGAAGGACTGAGCCTCAATGTTAGGCTCCTTGAAGCTGCTGCAAAGTGAGGAGACTTTTCTGTGATTGGATTGTATGGCTGCTCTAGAAACCATGGTAGTTTGACATCACATCCAAGTTCAGAGCAGAAAACCCACAGAAATAATAATCTCCAAATCCCTCGACAACTTGCCCCCACCTAGGACTTTTGAGCCTTGCCAGGAGCATATTGCACTGCATTTTCTCACTTGGTTATTTCACAGTAACAATATGTGCAATTTTCTCTTTCCTTTTGCTGTTTGAAAAATTCTGACTGTGAACACTGGTTTAGAGGATCATTTTTAGGTGTGCTTTAGTAACTTAAGGAACAAAAATTCTTATTTCAAAGTGACTCAAGACAGGTCATGACATGGTTTAATGATGGTTTAAAGCATCTCCCACCAGGTGAGGTGCCCTGGGATCCTCTGTCCTGTTTGCTACTGCCACTCCCCTAGGTCCCTTGGGTCACCCCATCACTACCAGCCCTGTGGAGGTGCCCAGAAGTGCTGAGGTACTTGGATTGAGTCCCCTGGGAATGCTCTGCTCCTACCTTGACCTCTTTACTGGAGAGACAGGGTTCTTTCCCCCTCAGCTTTTGACCCCTCTAGGAGCAGATCTTTACCACCATTGGGATGGTGCTGGACCACATGGGGTGGTGTGTGTCCTTAGTGGTGCACAGACAGCAGCATGGATTTGAACTGCAAGTAAAATTTCAAGGTGGGGTGTTGGTGGCCTAGTTCATCTATGGACTGTGATTTCCCAGGCAGAACCAAATCCCCAGTTTCATGGTGTCTCCGTTCAGTGCCCAGTCCAGCTAACAAAAAATGGTATGAAAAAACCCCACCTTTTAGGAAGGCTTCCTGGCTTGCGAAGACTGGGGGGTTGGTGTCTTGTAGACTCTTTGCTTTGATTTATGAGCAGCTTATTAAGTGTCAACACACAGTCCAAGGTATGCTAAACTGACATTGGCTGTGTTGTTTTACTGCTTTGAAAGATAGTTTGATTCTTTGATTTTTTTGTGTGGACAGGGGGATCCTACTTCCACAGGGAAGGATGAGGAAGGAAGGAAGGAAAGGCTTATGTAAATGCAGAGAATAAAACTGGCTAAATAACTCTGGGTTTCTGAAGGGCTGTGGGAGAGTGAGGCATTTCCCCTAAAATAAGATGTAAATCCATTTGACTTAGGATGTCAGCAGGCTGGAGAGGACTGTAAGTCCAAATAAATTCTTGTAAATACAGGCAGTAGGTCAGGAAAAAGAAGTTAAGAAAAAGAACACTAAAAACGTCAGAATAGGGGTAATCAGTAATCCTGTTCCCCTGAGTGCTGTCTGGCACACCATGAGCTGTCCCTCATGAATGAGCTTATTCCTAAGCTTGTGGTGGCAAGGCTGTTTCCTTTGAGGAGGAAGATGAGAAAATGGGAAGCCACCAGGTTGTCCCCTGTGTTGCGGCTCTGCTCCAGGTTTTTTCCCCTGTTCTTGCTGCCCTTCCCATGCCATGATTAGCACCATGCAGGAAACATGCAGGGTGCTTCTCCAGCCCCACCAGCCAGCAGCAGCACCATGGTCTTAATGGTACAGGGGCTCTGTACAGGGCAGCAGAGGATGCTATGCAAGCTGTGCTGATCTTCTGGTTGGAAACCATAAACTGATTATACTATGACAAAAATAATTGGAGCTGAAGATTCCCCCACCATAAACTGTCGTGCCACATAATAATAATAATGAGGATGATGATAACAGCGAATTAGTAATAATAATGAGTTGGGATCTATGTCAAGTCTTGACCTTAAATCATGAAATTTCCCAACACCCGAATTTGAGCGCTGTGCCTGGGCAATGAGTCAGCATTTCCCAAAGTGCCAACTGCTAAAATAATTAGTGGCTTTAACAGGCTTTGATTTGTGAGCAGAACACAAATCAGGGGTACAGGAGCAGCCTGTGGACACCTGAGTCAGAGCTGAGCTCCTGGCATGTCCTGTCTGCTGCAGGAGGCAGGAGTGGGTGCTGGGGGAGCATCTCCAGCCCGTGTCCTCCATCCATAACCAGTGCCAACTTTTTACTTAGTGTTTCTTACTGAAAACTGTTTCATTGTTTTGTTTTCTCTTCTATAAGGGAGACAAATAATATAAGTTTATATTATTTGGAATATAAGGAAGACAAAATTCCATAAGTTTCTTATAGGAAGTTTCTTATAGGAAGTTTCTTATAGGAAGTTTCTTATAGGAAGTTTCTTATAGGAAGTTTCTTATAGAAAGTGCTTGGCCATTTAGTGATAAAGAGAAGAATGTGAGGGGGCAGATTTTGGTGCCACTTGCTGTAAGTGACTGAGGCTGCATTTCACAAGAGAACATGGAGCTGGGGATTACTGGTATTTCCTGCTGCAGTTACCAACCTATGCAAACCACTAGCAGCAAACCTATGAAGGCTGGGCAAGCATTCAAGTTGGCCGAGTGTGAATGAGCATGGCAGTGATTGCACTGAGAGCCTTCCTCAGATGCACGACTCCATCAGTGATCATTAGTTCAAGATGAAAAAGCACACCCTGACACTCCAGTGTTGCCAGCAGTTCTCACTCTGCTGCTGTGCAGCTTCTGGATCTGGTTTTATCTTTCTTCTAATTTGGCTGTGGGATAGGGATACACTCTGGACAATGGCTCAGTGTGCTCTGCAGAGGGACCACAGCCCCTGGCAGCACATGCTCGGCTCCCTGCTTCCCTCCCAGGCATCACAGCCCCTGTGCCTGCCCTTTCAGAGCATTACCAGGACAAAGTTTGGCCAGCTGTTAAAAACAAAGCTTTTAACCAGCTTAAAGTGTTCCCTTATGGACTCTTATGTGTAGCGTAATTTCAATTGTTTTCAAAGATACCTGATGTTCATTTTAGTATTGAAGAAGAAGCAAAACCATTCTGAAATCCAGCTTTCTAAGTATTATTCATCAAAACAAAATACTCTGGCACCTTTGTCTACAGGAATGGGACATGTATTTTCTTTGTTTAGAAATAAGAAAAAAATAGGAACAATAAATGCTTTGTTTGAAATAAGAGGAAAGAGAGAGAAAGGACTCGGCTGAGTCTGTGCTTGAACAAACAGGAAGGAAGGGATTTGGCAGCATGAATCTAAACACTGCTTCTTATTGGGAAATAAGTCTAGGAAAATAGCTCTAAAAAATTAGGAAAGTCCCAAGCACTTATAGAGAATTCCTGTTAGCATGATATTTTTTGTAATGGGTAAGAAGGTGAGAAAAAGGAGCTCTTTCCTCCCATTTTTAGGATTCTAATGGGACATCCTGACTAGAGTAGCCAAAGTGAACCACAGGGCATTTCCCTTTCCCTCCCTCCCAAAAAGTGTGTGTGAGGGGACAGGTAGGTGCCACAGCTCCAGCCAGAACTCGGTGCCTCTGGGCAGCTCTGGTGCTGGGGTCCCTTTACTCTCCCAGGTGACCAGCCCTGAGCCCTGGGGCACAAGGGCTCTGCTGAGCAGGGACCCAGCACCTCAGCCTCAGCTTTGCACTTCACCCTGGGGTGCAGACCAGCAGCCTAGCTGAGAAGCAACCAAGTCACGGATACCCACACCCATCCTTTTCTTCCCCAGTGAGTTTTCATATTCATTGTGTTTTAAAAGCAATAGCATTACTAATCCTGATGTGGCCTGGCAGACAAAGCACAGAGAAGGAAAGCTTTCAGCCATGCCAGGCTCTGAGTGCTCTCTGTACCACCCAGCTGCTGCCACTAACTCAATGCTTGAAAGCTGCCAGGACCCAGCAGGAGGAACCCCAATTAAAACAAAAAGCCACAGCCTTCCAACTAGTTTACCCAGGAAAAAGTGTCACGGTTCTTATCTGCATGATACAGATCAACAGCATAAACTTAACAAGGGTATTTGAAGATCACCACATTGTGGCCTTATAAATACAGCCAAATTCTTCCTTTATTTACAGCCTAATTCCTCTCCCTTTACATAGTCCAGCCTCAGAGTTCTTCATACAGAAGCCCACTGGTCTCCCAGGAGGTCACTTAAAAAAAGTTGGAACAAAGATTGGAAACCATGAGTCACTTTGTTTATTCGCAATAGTTGTATGATTATAATCATTATATAAATTTATGTAACTATGAAAATAGATCAATAGCAATATACTAAATTATACTCGTGGACATGGTTTAGTGGTGGAATTGGTGGCACTGGGTTAACTATTGGACTTGAAGACTTTAAAGGTCTTTTCCAAGCAAACGATTCTATGCACATAAATAATCCTAAATTAAAAAAAAAAAGATGATAATAAATTTCTATTAGTAATTATTTGTAGTGCTGAAGTGCTGGTGGTGGAACAGGGTAATTTCTGCAGGATAATTATTCTCTGGCAGGCTAGTTTCTGTTTAAACAAGGCTAAACCACGTGGATTCTGGTCACTAGCACCAATTTTATTTAGCAACTCTGGGAAAAGTCCAGTTAGGTCAGAACCTTTCCCCCCACCACCACCCCATTTTGTGGGCATTTCTCTCTGCATAAGCCACCACCTGCACCACAGCCCCTCATTCCAAGACAGATGGATGGAACAACAGTGTATGAAAACACCCAACAAATCACACCACAGCTGCAGCAAGCTGTGCTGATGTTGCCTTGCCTTGGCATGCTGGAGTCACCCTGGGAACACTTTGAAAATGAGATTATGCAGACTGTGTGTGGGTTCAAAGGGTCTGGCTGCATCCCTGAGCTTGTGTCTGCCACTGTAGGGATGCAGGCAGCAGGCAGGGAATTGAAGCCACGCTTCTCACTGGGATTTTTGGGCCCAAATTGATAAGCCTTGTGATGCTCATACCAGGAGATAATGCTGCACTTCCCACACCCCAATCCTTTTGACCATGTTTTTCACATATTGTGATGCTTCTGAACTCTCAGCCACCTCCTCTGGTTGCTCTCCTCAATAAAACTAGGAATTTTATTGCTGACTTCAATGAGGACACAGTTAAACCAGCAGGACTTCTACTCAATGAAAGCTGACACGTACCTGGCTTGGTCAGCTCATCTCATTTTCATGCTGTACTTGTAATAAGATACTTGTGTGCTTCCACAAACAAATCGGCAGCCAAATGAGCAGAGATCATTAAAAAATAGGCTCTGATGAAGGTGGGAATTGGTCCTGATACCATGTAGAAGTATGGGAGTTTCTTGGTTGCATTAAATAGGCACAGAACTCTTCTCCCATGCCACCTACATCATTCTTGTGTAGCATCCATGCTCACATCCCACTGCATCCCATGGGAGAGCCCCGCTCCCCTGTATCCAGACAAACCTGAGGTCTCTGAGGCCATCTGGATCACCCTTAAAATCACTCATCACTATTCTCTAAGTTATTTTTTACACCAGAGAGCTGTTTCCAACTGCTCAGTTGCTTGAGGTGATGTTGCTCAGGAGCTCTTCTGCAGAGCTGTGCTCATACCAAGCACATGGAACATTTCTCACTCCACCAAGACGAGGACAACTCATTCCATAATTATTTTTTTAAATGGGAATACACCTTCCCCTGCTGTGCCACTGTAGTTTTTATGAAAACTGTTATAATCTGATGAATTCTTTCTGCAATTTACAGACTAGAAGAAAAATGATGAAAATGTTGCCTTTTTTCCAAAGTGGTCCTATTGGAATACGCAATGGATCAGAGGGTTGCATTGATACAAACAGGCAGCTTGAAAACCCCTCAGTATCAGTAGCTGAGCAAGTCTCTGCCTGTCTTGAACCTTCTGGAGATGAGATCTGGTCCAGGTACCAGCAGAAGATGAATGAAAGGCCAGAAGCAGCCTGCAGACCTTCACGTACATCTTCCATCACAAGCAATGGCAGCTGCACCTCTGCTGGGGACAGCCCTGAGAAGGGGAAGAAAGGAATAAAGGGAATCCTTACAAGTGCACTTAAGAAGATGAAAAAGACCAAGCCACCAAGTGGTAAGTACTCCTCTATCTGCCTTGCACCACCACATAGGCCACAGTTATCTCTAGAGGGGCTGCAGGAGGTGGAGAACTGTCCCCTTGAGAAGCCAGGGCACCAGCAGGGTGAAGTGACATGTCCCAGGAGCTTGGAGAAACATGGGCTGAGGGAGCCATGACTCAAGTCCTGGTCCTTTGGTACCAAGGGCACACTCCTTGAGGAGCTACTAGTCTGTAGGTTTTCTGTCCAAAATAAAACTTATCTCTACCTCTCACAAGGACACATAGATCTCTGGGTGAGCAAGAAACCAAGGCATACTTCTATGCTCTGTTCTTCCATGAAAGCACCAGCCCCTGTTACCTCCTCTTTCCCCAGGGAGAGCAGTGAACAGCACACAGTATGTCTTGTCTTCCCTGGGGCTGATATCTGAACATCCAGCTCATCCAGTTACAGGCATTGTGCCTGCAGGATGCTTAGGAGGGCAGATAAATACCTACCCAGAGAAACCCAGAACTGGAAAGGAAAGTGCCCCTTGGCACTTCCAAGGCTTACCTGCCACATCAGGTGACATATCTCATTACCTGATTCATAAATTTAGCAAGCTGTACCTTAAGATAAGTTGATTTTTCAGTCTCAGCTCCTTTACTATGCAGAGGTCTTCCAAGATCTTACAGGTTTAGTACAAAAATTCTCATTTACAGACAAGCCTTTTTCTGGCTAATTCACTTCTCTTTCTCCACGTGTGAAATGTTTTCCCTAAGTGGTGCTTTTCCTTCTTGACCTTGAATTTGCTCATCTGGATGAACTAAGCCTACTGAAAGCAGACCCTTCATGCCTTTGCTCTACATTGCCCTGACCCCAATGTCCCTTTTGTCATAAAGCAACCAGAATTGCAGAAAGTATTCCAGACGAGATACCTCCAGTGCCTGGCACTTTATGTTATCATTTTCCTATCTCAGCTGGACATTCCTTACTGTATACATCCTGAGGTCATACCTGGCTTTTTCTCCATCATCTCACAATAATGACATGGTAATTCTCCAGGTATCTCCCTTCTCAGGCTGATTCACATCCAGCTTGCAACAGAAAATCCTTTTTGTTGCTAAGTAACTTTTGTTCTATTGAATCTGTTTCTTGTACTTTGTTCTATTAAATTTCAAATCATTTGCTCTTCCAGTTATCCCATTGTATATAATACACCAGTTTCAATAATGTCTCTGAACTCTGTGTAATCAGCAGATGGCAATAGGGCACTCCCAGCTTTTGTGCCATGTTCTCTAAAGAAGAATATGAAGTAAGATAATACTGAATATGAATAATGCCAGCTTTCTCCACCCAGGTTTTTCTATACAAACCTTATTCATCTCACAAAATTTATTTGGGGATATAACTTCTCCAATTTACCTCATGATTTCCCAGATTTCACTGTATCTGGGTGTAGTTCAGATAGGGTGATCCAGCTGTATTTATCTTACCCACTAAATGCGTCCTTCAAAACAATTTCACAGGTCAGATTGTGCCAATCTATTTCTGGAAAACACATGTGGTATTACCTCTAGCATATCTTATTTAGCTACGTCTTTACAGTCTTTCTAAAGCCATGTTTCATACTTGAGGTCATATTAAGTTGAAGGGGCATAATAAAAAAATAATAATAATCCAAACAAATCTAAATTTTGTGAAACATGTTGTGTAGCATATGAATATCTGTCTGTATTTAAATACGTTACCATTCTTCCAGTTAGAGGCAGGATAGAAATAGCCTGATCTTTAAAGAAATAAAAAGGTTTTCTGTATGGTGAAAAATCCTAATATTTAATATTCTAGGAAGACAAACTTTTAAAAAAGTATTCCAGAGCTGTTGTTTTATATCAAATAGAAATTGAATTCTTCACTCTTGGGTAAAGCAAGGCTGTTCTTTTTTTACAGTCAAACAAGTCATGGATCTCCTTGAAGAGCACAAGCTTTGTGATGCTGCTCAGTATCTCATTGTCCTGGAGAAGAGCCTGTCTAGCAAAAGTGAGGAGGGACTGAGCACCAGCCAGCAAGATGTTGAGTCTCTCTATGAAGTTCTGAAGCACAAAGTCTTCAGCATCTTGAAAGACTCCTTGCTGCTAGCAAAAACAAACCCAGAATTGCTGCAGCAGGCAGTAGAGGCACTGAACGAGCAGGAGAAGGAGGATCAGAACTACACATCAGAGAACCCACCTGACCAAAACATGCAATTTAGACCTAGAAAATGGAAAGAGCTTTGGATAGCTACAATAAAGGAGACAGTAGAGGCTCGAATGAAAGACACAAGCCGTACTCCTAAAACTGAGAACCTCTCTGCACTTGGCCAGAACCTCCTGCACATGGGAAAGACAATGAAAGAAGACCTGACAGTAGTTGTGAAGTACATTAAAGAGCTTTATCCTCCTGAGTTTAATGTGTTCAGCACATATGCAGAATTCTACCACAATTATTTTGCCTCTCAGGCAAAGAAAAATGCTGAGTCTTATCTGGAAGACAAGGATATTTACCTCCTTCTCTCATGGGTGCACAACATTTATCCAAAGTAAGTGAGGCTTTTACACATTTATCCCTTGTGATTAACACAGGTTCGCTGGCTGCAAACCAGACATTTATTTGATTTATGGATTGGTATCTGTGCAATGGAGTGCAGTACCTGGTTAGGTTTTGGTGTCATTGGTGTTGTGCTGAGGTACTGCTGGCCAGGACAGTCACAAGGGACAAGGCTGTTAGTCTGTAAGCCAAGAGCTCACCCCACCATTCAGGCTTCTGGGCAAGAGACACAGATGTTTAGGGCTTCATTTGTGGAGTAAATTGGGAAGGTTTGTTGCCCTGATCTCTATTCCAGTTGCAAACCTAAGCTCATTCTTGTAAAATTTGGAAATTTCAGCCCTCTGGACCAGAAGGCATGAAATGAAGAGAACAATCTGTTATGCAATTATCCTGGGCATGGAGGATGTTGCTGAGGCATCACTCTCAGTGTGTGCTTTCCTCCGGATTAGGAGACCAATGAGTGAGCCCCTGTGAGAGGACATGATCAGGCAAGGGTGACCCTCCATTGTCACAAGCTTTGTATATGTTATAGAAGTGAAAATATTCTTTGTTATGGCTTATAGTACCAGATGGAGAATCAGGAGCTCTCATTTCTTAGGTGAAAACCAGTAAATACATCAGCAGTGTTTCTTCTGCTATTCTAAAGCCATTAAACCTTCACCTCCACTTTTTCCTTATCAAGTTGTAATGAGTCAGATTGTAATGAGTCAGTGTTGATCCTGGACATTTTCCAGAGCTAGTGCTGTGCTCTAGGTCAGGATATTCAGGCCTGAACCAATGTGTGTTTGGAAATCAGGAGCTGCAAGGAGCAGGGCTCAGCCAGAGCAGTGCAGCCGGGCACTGGGGATGATGTTGGCCAGGGCAGCAGCTGCTTTGTGGGATGTTCCCAGAGGACAGGTCCAGGAGGAGGAGTAGGGCTGCAACACCAGCCTGACCCCAGCTTGCAGCATCATATCAGAAGCAGTCTGTGTGCTGGAAGCACAGAGATGTACACCTGTGGAGCAGGGTCATGTGCAAGCACAGGGATCAGGAGATGCTCAGGGTTATTCTCTGCAGCTCTAGAGGGAGAGGATGCTTCCAATTCATCTCACACCCCACTAGTGGTGCCCTGAGCCCCACATGACTGGCATCTCCCTTCCCTTGAATCTGCTCAGGAGCACCTGGCTCAGGTGGCATGAGGTGGCAACATGACAGTGGGGTATGGAACTGCCCACTCTGTTCCGAACTATCCATGAAATGCCAGCTTTTCATCTGACCACCTCTTGATATTGACAGAGAGAAGTTGTTTCTTGGAATCAGTCTCTTACTTCTCTGAGTCCCCATACCCAAGTCCATCACCAGTTTTCAGGAGGTAGTGAGAACATGACTCTGGGGTTGGTTTCTAAGAGTCCCTCCCCTTACAGGTCTCACCCCTGGAATAGATTCAGAACCTTCACGCCCTGCCTGGACTAAGGACAATGTACATTCCATCTGTTTTTCCACTCATATCCTAAAAAAGTGTTAGTGATTTGCACTAACAGCTGTCTTGATTTACACTGCCCTTGGAAAATATGATGTGTTTGGCTTTTTTATTCCAGAGATATGAGGAAAGATCGTGTTTTAGCTGAGGAGTTGGAAAAAGTTAAGCTTGGAAGCCTTTTGCCTTCAAGTCTGAGAAAAGAGCTTGAAAACAAATACCTTGACAGTGAAGAGGTGAGAATCTGTTCAGTCCCTGCTCTTAGCTTTACTGTTCCCGTATGACTCCTTGGACAAGCTCTGACTTGCCATGCCTGCACACTTTTCATGAGTCACAGATTCTTCCAGAAAGAAGCAAAAGAAAAAATGCTTTTGTTTCCTTTTGGAGGACAGGTCACCTTTCTGCTAGATGCGACTTGCAGAGCAGCCTTCTGGTTAGCTCAGCCTTCTGCCCTGGGAGTCATCAGAAAAGAACAGCTCTGATCTTGCAAACCTTGTGGTAGGAAGGTGGGAAAAAAACTAACAACAAATCTTTACAGGTAACTTTCCAGTTGTCTGCTAAATCCCCAAAGGGATTTATGCTCCCTCACACAGGTGATTGATTCAGAATTACTTCTGGTCTCTGCAGTGGTGCCAGACCTTGAGTGAGCACAAGGCATGCACATCTGGCCTTAAAAAATCTGTCATTTTGATGGAGAATCATCTGGTCTGCAGAAAATAACAGTTACTCAGGTTCTTAGATCACTCTCGCCTTAATGACAAAAACAAAACAAAACAAAAAGCCACTTTTACACTACTGCCATGGCTTAGTGCTGCTGGCAATTGGGACTGGAGCTCCTGGAAACAAGAAGACAAGTTCCAGGTTTACCTGTAGCCTGTGATGGTTTAGAGATGGGAGAAGTGGGCATGAGGACTGCCAAGCACCCCAGGAAGGCATTTGGTGGTCAGAGGTATATGGCAGCCACCCTACAGACCATTGCAAAAGCCTCACTGCAGGATGTGCTGTGCACCAGAGGGATCAGAGCAGAAATACCTGAGGATGCTTTGTTTCATTTTCCAGTGCTCATTAAGACTTCAGAAGTAACTGAAAAAACAGGGTAGCTCTGAGTGTGATGCACAGGCAATGTGTGTCTGGGGAAATCTGGGCTCTGGCATGAGTAGCTGCCTGCCACCTTCCTACCCACTGCTCCTTGCCCTGCCCTCAGGGACACCGCAGACGTGGAGGAGGGGTGGGCAGGGAGGTAGACATTGATCTTAATTCCTACCCTGAAAAAATTAACTTGCTATTGCATACGTGGATGTCGTGAGGGGATTGTCTTTGCTGCTGTGAAGCGGTGGGTAAGGTGTCTGGTAACAAAGAGTCTTTGTTTCTCATCCAGGTCTGAGAAACAGTCTGCTTAGAGACACAAATGGTGGGTGGGTGTGTAAAAGCTGCATAACATGGGAGCTGCTACCTACACTTTGTGGTAAAGCTGTCGTTTTTTGTTCCTTAAAGGCTACTATCAAAAATGTACTGAGTAAATGTTTAGATAAAGAAATACAAGCATGGAAGGAAGACGAAGAACCAGAGAAACTAAATGGACATTTTCAGAGTCTACTAGCAATATTTGTTATCCAGGTAATACAGATACATATTAAAAATAAAGACTGTCATCCTGCCTGTATTTACAATTTGAGTCACAGAGCTGGGTGGCACAGGGGAGCCTGAACCGAAGGTTGGGCATGGGCATGATCTAGCATGTGGTGGAGACAAACTCCTCTATAAGCAAAAGCAGCAGGAAAGCTGCCTTCATTGCTCCCTGTGTGGTCTTTTCTGCACCTCCAGCTGGGTAACATCACAGCAGAGACAAGAGGTGGATTGAGCCGAGCGAGGGAGTAACGTGGGGTTGATTGCAGAGCTCCTCCGAGTGCTCATACCCTTTCCAAATGCTTCAGCACTCTCCCTTCTCTGGCTGCAGAGGATTAGTAGAGTTTGTTTTTTAAAAATAAACCCTTCATATTCTGAGGTTGCTGTGCTTAAGTTTGATGGATTTTTTTAAATGCAATCAGATGATACTTGGTGAAGAAAGCCAAAGAACCCATATCGCTTTCCTCACTTTCTCAGCTACTTTATAGTCCTTCTTTAATGCTTTGTTCATCTTCATCTCTCTCCCTATTTGAAAATGGATTTCAGAATTGGCTTGAGCACCCCAAATGAGCATTGCTGCTCCTCACAGTCCCTGGCTCAGTCCCAGGGGGAGGATGCGGGAAAGCCGGGCGCGGTTACCGCGTTAAAGATCTGGAGCGGGTAACAGCGAACCTGGACTTTGTGGAGCAGGCGGCCTTTAAAATTGAGCTTATAGTATTTGTGTGTGTTTGTTTGTTTGTTTGTTAGAGTATCCACAGCGGCCAGATGCGAGCCAAGGACATCAGCGTGGCCGTGGGCGAGGAGCTGTCGTGCCGCCTGTGGCAGGAGCTGCCCACCTTCCTCCGCAGGTGCGGTAAGGCAGCGCGGGGCCGCCGGGCCTACAGTGCCCCGGGGCATCTTCTCACCCTCTCCCCATCTCCCCTCCAGCTACAAGGATGCTTTTGAAGACTTGAAGGAAAGAAGCAAGAAGCAGAGATACTACAAGCCCATGTTGATTGCAAGTATTAACAACTGCTGCAATTTTAGGTAAGGCTTTAGGTAAGGCTTTGCTCCTACCTCTGCGGGGTAATAAATAGTGTGGAAGAGGGGAGGTGTACTCCAGATGGGCACAGGAAGGTCCATCTGCCTGGAGAGGAAGGTTTGGATATCTCTGACTATCTTTTGGTAACAGATTATTCTGACCTTGCTGATATTTCCTTCCAGAGACTACGCAGAGGAAAACATGGCAGATAAGAATGAGAACAGAGCCATTATCCTCAGCACTCTCAGCAACATTGAAAACAGCGGCTTTGAGGTGCTGCTGCAGCAGCTGTTTGCACAGCTGAAGGTACTGTATCCACCAGTGCTGGGCATGTTCTGCCCAAATCTCTAATTCAGCTGCAGCAAAGTTCAGAGGTCACATCTCAAAAACCTCTGAATCACCTCTCCTTGAGCTTGTCCTTGAGCCTGCAGGCAAAATGGGTGCAGCTACACAGGCATGACTGAGCAGAGAAACACAAATGGTGCTGGTCACAGCTGAGATAACTGCTGCAGAAGTGAGAGTCTCCACCTACAGATGTTTTAACTCCAGACTTTAGGAAGCAATTGTAAATGACATAAACTGGAATTACGCAGCTTTTGGCTTCTTCATGAAGGTGGCCTAAAAAGCACTTCTGGTTTCTTTTTTTTATTTTTTTTTTTCCTCCTTCTTTAATGTATATGTAACTAGCACAAGCTTTTTAAGTTAATCAGATGTGGTGGAGGGGAAGGTGTAGGAGTTGGAGATGTTCAGCCACAATCTCCTGCTTTTTCTGTAGGGCCTTTTGGAAGGCATCTGACAGAGCAGGGGTGATTTTTGATTTTCAGATTTATTTACTGTGGCAAAGAAAAATGGTGGTTGAAAACATCTTAAAATGATTCCCCTTTTCCTCTGATGGTTCCATAATTCTTTAATCAGACTGGATGCATTAGACAAAACATTAAAAATGTGAAAGTAAAAAAATCATCTCCAAAATCATCTTTGAAGCCCTCGTTCTTCTTCATCATGAAGAACCAAGGAGGGGGCACTAACCCAATGCAGCCCCCTCTTCCTGTGCCACTGTAAGTGATCATCACACCCCTGCACTAGGAAACTGTACATGAAACACTAAACATACGTGTGCATAGAATTTGCTTTCAGGGAACTAAGCAGATTTTCCTTTTTTCAGCCAATCTATAAGAAGTTTACAGAAAATAAGTGGGACTCCAGCAATGAAATTATGAATGAGATCATTAAAACCACCAGCACACATATTTCAGACTTCCGAACCCTGAAGGACCCTTTGTATCAGGTAAGTCAAATAGGAATATTGGAGGGATTCTGGGATGTTTTCAGTTCTTCTGCCACCAGAGTTGCCTTGACCCACATTGAGCTGGATATCTGGCCTGGTGTTGGAGAGCCATCTCAGGCAGGATTTCCATCAGCTTGCAGGTTGCATAAATTTGCTGTATAAATTTTTCTCTTCTCCAGCAGAATCACTCCTGTACCTCTGCAGCAGTGTTTGTAGAGAAGACCACCCTTGCTGTAGAGAAAGTGCTCAGGGAACACCCAAAATACGGCTTTATTGGTTCCTCAGCTCTGAAACACAGATGCAATCACACAATGTTTGGCTCCTTTTGATTGCTGTAAAGACCAGAGGAGACAGATGGGACTGGGACAAATCCCAGATATCTGAGTCACAGCCACATTTTCAGTGGTGCTGGAGTATATGTGAAGCATCACCATATAAAAAAAATATTTTATTTCCTGCCTTTGTCTTCTTAGTAGCTGAAATAAAATTATGATGGTTTGGGTATTAGAGAAAGGAACAGGAGGAGCAGTGTTAATTCCTGTTTCTCTGGAGTATGTCTGATTCTTCTCTAACACATTAAAGTTTTCTATGCCTTCAGCTCTTCCCAGAAGGAAACAACATTTGGAAATTCCCACCCTTCATTAGTTTGAATACAAAGAAATTCTCAGCATCTAGGATGTCATGTAACCAGTCATGGGGAGGTTGGCAGCCAGCACTGTTCCTCACGTGTGATCAGCAGCAGGCATTTGGTGGGGAATGTTTTAAAGTACCCAAAGTGCTTTTGTCTTCCATCCACACGCAGAGTTTGTTTTGTCCCCAAGCAAAAGATAAATGGATGACACCTCCCTCTCTCCTTCCCAACAGGCTATCATGGAGAAGATCCACACCCGTTTGGTTAAAGAGTACATTGTCAGACTGCTGAAGAGAAAATTCCGCCTGAAAAATCCAGCACAACAGCAAAACCTTGCCCAAAACATCTCCAAGAATGCTGCTGACTTGGAAGCCTTCTGCACCAGCAATGTACGTGAGTGTTCATTGTGTCTGCAACAGCACGGGGCATGGGCACACTGAAAAACAGGAAAATAAATTTTCTGGGGCCTCTCGTTAACCTTTCCAGCTCAGCTTAATTTCCTGTAAAGCAGGGCCTTAGGCAGAAAGAGGTCTCCAAGTGGGACAGGAAGACTCCCCTGCCACCAACCTGCCCTCCCCCAGATGGAGAGTACTGATTTATTCCTCCTTTGTCCCATAGGCAGCAGTTGCCTTTTGAAAATTTATATTAATAGGTAAGGTTTAGCTGAACACTGCACTGCTATGGCTTCAGTACAGTCTGTATGGAGTCTGGGTTTTGACTCTTCCCCCTTACTCTTCATTTTCCTCACTCTGCTGACATTAGGTCAGGCAGAGGCTGGGATGGGCAGCACTGGGTCCCTGGTACATGAGGGTTTGCCCCACCAGAGACCCTTACTTTTTGTGTATGGTTGAAATGCTCCTCTCTGTCCTCTGAGGTCACCTCTCTCCTTTCACACCTTTAAAATTGCCCACAAAAAAGCTAAGCCAAGCACTGTCTTCCACCACCCCATGTACATTTGACTGGAGAAGGAACAAGCCTGAGCATCACTTGGCATGGGTGGGGGCTCAGGCAGCCAGCACCTTGGGGTTTACAACAGCCAGAAAATGGGTCCAGCTGGGGCTTCTACCAGAGTAGACAGGGAGAGGATTTTGGCAGAGATGCTGAAGGTAGGGGTTTGTGCAGAGCTGGGAGAGAACAGCACATGGCAGGACATTACCTTGCCCATCAATTCTCCTATGCACACTGGGCAGTGAAAAAACCCAAGGGAAGGAAAATGTGGTGGGAGGGAAGAGCAGAGTCTATTGAGGTAGACACATAAATCTCAGACTTAGGGGCAAACCTTACACCACAAAACTAATTCAGTTTCTCCAAGGCTGGCCCAGTGAACATCACAGAAAGCAATGTGGCACCCAAAATCACTGATGTGTCCTTCTCGATCACCAGGAAACAGCCTGGGGAGCTGGCTCAGTGGCATCCCTGGTGAAACACAGCTCCTGGGATTGGCAGAGGCTGGCACAACCACAATGCCATGCTAACTTCTTTCCTCTTCTGGCAGGGATCTCAAGCCACGTGGCTGAATTTGGCACTCCCCAAACTGGCTGAAATAATCCGGCTTCAGGATTTAGGTGCTATTAAAATTGAAGTTGCAACATTCGCGATGACATACCCAGATATCTGGTAAGAGACACTGAAACAGATTTGCAGATACTTATGTGGAATTTGAATTGAGCCAGGAAATAGTCAAATACAAGTATAGGTGAGGTTCCTATACCCCGAGTCTGTAAAAATGGGTGGGGGCTGCCTGCCAGGTTGCAGCTATCCCAATGCCATCAGGCAATAAAAACTATTTTAAAAGGCCTAATTATAGATTACAAATTCTGGTCTGATTTTGTCCTTTGGCTTGGAGATTCCCTACCCCACCCTAGGTAGGGCTGCCCCTACCCTGGGACAGTGCTGTGTCCCATGCAGGATTCCACTGGGGACCTCAGCACTGCCACAGGGTGAAGGCCACATCCTGGTGCCAGGGACTGGGCACATGGAGATGTGCAGGAGGAGGTAACACCTGCCCGTTTCTCTTCCACAGCAAAAGGCACCTGGAAGCATTCCTGTACATCAAAGCCAATTTGACACACAGTGAACTCAAAAGCATTCTGGGCTACTTGGCAGACAGAACAGCATCCACATCATGCAGGGCTCCACTCTTCTCCAACATAAACCTGTCCTAGGCCAAGGACACTTTGGCACCCACCTTGTGCTGGACTGTGGGCTAAGCTGAGGATGGAGACCCTCTTCTGGAGTAAGGCACAGCACACAATGCCTCCTTCTACAGATCATACTTTGTCCTAATCTGCTTTTCAGCATCTCTATGGGAATCTTGTCCTCCATGCACCGGTGGAAGGTGAAGTTCTTGCAAAGACTGGAACTGCTCCTCTCAGCAGACACAAACTCTCTCCAAGGTCTCCTTGATGCCACCATGTTCTCTGCCTGAACACTGCCATGGTGCTCTGATCTCCATCTACCTCACAGGGCATCATGAAGGCCATGTTGCCAACTCCCCAGCTGGCCCAGACTGAGCAGGCACTTCCCACGTAGTATTTTGTCTTCTAAGGAAATGGTGGGAAACAAAAACCAAAGCTAAAATTAAGAGATGTTGGAAAAGTCCTGTGTGAGCATGCTGGTACCCCAGTTGCCTTCCTCTGGGTTGGGCAGGGGGGTCTGTGTTAGGCTGGTGGGAGAAGCACCAGGTTTTGGGTCAAGAGGAGCTGCTCTCAGCTGCAACAGGACTGCAGCTGTCCCACTGCCCTCCAATACTCCCAAATCTGGGACTTGGGGTGGCCCTGGCTGTACTGCCCAGGAGCATCAGAGTTTCTGAATGGGTCCTGGAAAGCTCCAGCTGGCCCCACAGTCTGGCCAGGGACTTCCTTCACCTCTGTGAGGTGGGAGCACCTGACCCGCCCTGACAGCCACCAGCCCCTCAGCTGTGTCCCCACTGAGGGTCAGGAGCAAAGTGCCTCTTGGGGTGGGTCACATGTACTAAGCCCCAGCATCTGGTAAAGCACTTTGGATGTTGCCTAAGCCTTCCCTATTGAGGCAGTGACTTTTCTGGATCCTGTTAATATCTTGTGCTTTGAGTGGGTGGTAGAACTGACCTCAAATGCCAACAAAATGTATCGAGCACCCTGTGTGCAGCACCCTTCCCTTGCTCACTCTTTCCCCTCTTGCTGTGAGGTAGATAAGATGTGGAAACACAAATGGGGCTGTTGTGAAACTGTTTTGTTTTACAGCCCATTTTTTGTGGGGGAAGCAAATCACCTGCCAAAATAACACTGTGTTTAGTTGGAGACCTTTCCCTTCTAGGGTTTTTCTTTATTTCATCTTCTGTATGAAGCTGTAGAAAGTTGGTCCGGAAGGAAGATGCATAATGACTGTGCAAACCATGTATTGTATTTATATGCATATGCAATGTACCACTGGTGTATTTTTGCATCTAGTTTTATTTTTTACTCATTTGAAATGTTTATATTTAAACAGGATTCAAATATGCTAGAAAAATGATTCATTTATTCTGTCTCTGGCAGTTTACTGCATTGCCACATGTAGTCCTGCCAGCTCTTTCAAAGGGCCAAATCTTCCACTCCTCCCAGCCTGCTTCAGTCAATGTCACCCACTGGTTCCAGGAGGGAGGGTCTTGCTGGACTACAGACAAGCTGGCAAAGCCAAGGTATCCTCTATTTGTATTGTGTATGGATCCCATATCTTGGCTCTCCTTCCTCTCTTGGGCAAGGACTGTCATATGCACCATGTTTATGGTATCTGGTATAACAAGGTCTAAAAGATCAGCCTCTAAGCACTACCACAGTCTCAATGTTGTATAATAAAAAGATATATGTTTGACATTCATCTCAGCCTTACTGCTGACAATTTTACATCCCCTTTCCTCTGTCTCTGTGGTCTCCTTCCGTTCACACAAGTCTTTAGCAGATGCAGCCCAGCAGCGTTTGGCCCCAGCTGGCCTCCTGTCCCCTTTTACTTTCTGCAGCTGCTATCAAACCTCTGGCTTTGCTGTCTCACCAACCCTGGGGCAGATGCAGATGGAGTCCTCTGCCATCAGGTTATGAGACAAAATTGTACTCTGGGTGAAACACAGTCCCTTGGTTTCCATCTGCTACCATGCCACAAGAAGTGCCAACCCCTCCTTGCCTTCCAGAAGCACCTTCACGTTCCCACAAAACTTCATACAGACACACAATATAAACATTTATTATTCAAACACTTATGCAGCTACAATTTAAAGCCAAAAGCTGAAATTACTTCTGACAGTGCTGAGCACTCATGACAACTGTCATCTATTGTGCAACATTTTGTTTTCCAATTAGTAAAAGGCCATGTTATTGCTATAAATAATTGCACTTTGATTTAGAGATGTTGAGGGCCTACAGCAATGCATCATACCAATGATTACTCTGGTCTTTAAAAAAAAAAAAAAAAAAAAGATTCCAGCTAAGTAAGTGCTTGAAGGAAAATAGTGAATCTATTTATATATTCTAATTAGGATGGGTAGGATAAAATTATTTTCATACACATTTCATAAGCCATATGGAACTGCATTGGGCAATTCTCTTCATCCTGCTATAAAACCCAGACTTTCAGCTCTAATGAGCCCAGGAAACTACATTTTTTTTTTTTCCTGTATGACTCGACATTTACAATGCATTTGTTGATATGTGGCATATTGCACATAGCCAGGTACTTCCAGGAGGCTGCAGGATTGTCTTCTGGTAACAGCGTTAGGTTAATGCTGATAAATAGCACTCCTATAAACCAACTAAATAAATGTTTTTGAAGGCAGTATGGCTGTCACTCAGCCTTTGCTGATGTTGATGTCTGCCCCTCCCTGGAGACAGAGCAGATAGCCAAGACAAAAAAAAAATAAGTCAGTGTTATGGAACAGTCAAGAAATCTGGTTCCTGGGCACAGTTTCAGTGGCATTGCCAGCACATTGGTGCCATCAGCCTGCATCAGCCGTGGCATTGGACACAAACTGAGTTTACACCCCCACACACACACATGAACACTCACTGCTCAGTACTCACCCATCCCATCAGCCATTTCCATCACTTGGCATGAGACTGGCAATTTGCAGCATGAAAGACACAAGGCTGCAAAGCACAGCTTAGCAAAGGCTGGACTGAGGCATTCCTCACCTCCTCTGATGCTGCAGGATCCATCTGCACACCAGGTCCCCAGTGGCACCCGTGGAACTCCTGCTCTTGCTGCAAGGGAAACCAAACCCAGCCAGAGATCTCCTGGGCTCCTCTCAAGGGTAGGCATGGTGAAAAATACTCCAGAAACCTTCTGCTAGAGACTGCTAAGAAACTTCGGGGCCACCAGACCTGGAAACAAAGAGTTAACAAACAAAAACTCCTTCAGTTCCTTCCCTTTGAGGCTGGATCTTCTCACCAAGATCCCCTGAGACATGACAGTGCTGGACTAAAGGCCGTAGGATTTCCGATGTGCTGATTTTAAGAGACACACACCAGACCAAAGTGCTTTGGTAGCTTGGCCTTTCCAAATTCAGCTTGCACCTCTGGGTCCAGACACCTCTGGGTGCAGCCTGGATCCATTGACATCCCCAGGTGACACAGTTCCTTACCTACTACTCAATGGAAAGTATGAAGAGAACATGCAATTGCATATTCACAAAGGGGGGGCAGCAGTTTGCTCACCTCCATGAGCAAATCCTGTATGTGGTTTAGCTGGTATGAACATTTTTAGGAGAAAACGTGGAAATCCCAATCCAGTGGGAAGAGACTGTGGAACCTGGCAATACTCAGGGTATCTGGAAGGAAAGGCAATCCTGCAATGAGCAGAGAGAGTAGAGCCTCCTTCCCTGGGGGAATTAGGGCACATACAGGATGTGTGTCCTGCATCTTCCAGTACAGCTTCATGTGCTGCCCCATCACCTGCCTATGCTTTGCACAGCTTGAGTCAAAACCTGGCCTTTTTGGGCACCAAATGAGCAGAAGATAGCATCACTGAGTAGGGTAGGATATTTTGGGAGCCAGTTGGAGGCTTATAAGCCTGGGAGTGACTCTAGCAAAATCCTGCTTGCAGAAAGCTTTGCTATGCTGTAGGTTGAAAGCCACAGGAATAATTGCTGTGTTCCTGCACGAGTCAGAAGAGGATGTGGCCACACCACCCACATTCATATCCTTGAAATACAAAATAGCTCCTCTGTAGCCACAGTAATAGAGATGGCAGAGGATGTTGGGGATTTCAAGAATGACTCAGCAGTGCAGCAGCCATAGATTTTCCCCTTAGCAAAGGTGCAACTGCTGGGGAGGGCAGCGAATCTCACCTCCTGGGGGAAACCAGAGGAAATGTGATGGAGCAGAGGCTGTTCAGGTGCATGCTACTGAAGAAAGGTCAATTGCATTTTTTTAAGCAGTATGAAGATTTTAAGGCCATTGTGAAGTGAATGTTCTTACTGCTGGACACCTTTCCTCCTTGCTTCCTAGGGCTTTCTCCTCTCTAAATCAAGTTTTAAAAAATCTTTTTGAATCCAGCAGCTTGGAGGCTTCCCTACAAAACCATTTTTTCATCTTTTCTTTGGGTCTTGTCCCCTTGGAGGTTTTCAGTTGCTTCTTTCACTTCTCAACACATCTCAGATGTTCACCCCATCTCCCACCCTTCATTCAGCACATGGAACACACCAGGACACATCATGTACCAGCAGACAGAAAGGCCATCGTTTAAGGAGGAGGAATTCATTGCTATTTATCTAAGCATTTTTCATCCAAATAGGACAGAGCACTTGAGCTGTAATAACTGTCTTAGTGACAGAGAAAACTTAGCATTTAGCAGAAAAGCTGAGTTATCAAAAGTACTCATTAATGTTGGAGCAGCTGTGACAGGGGAGAGATTAGCCCTGAAAGGGAGGATATTGAGGATATTATAACAGACTTGGGTAGAACAATATTGGTCCTGGAGTCCTTGAGCATTTGAGCCCTATCCCAAAGGCTGGAGGCCAAACCCCAAGTCCCACTGGCAAGAGCACTGCAGCCTAAGGGCTAAACCAAGTGTATAGATTAGATAAAATGTTAGGATAAATTTAACAGTGCTATGTTATAGTTAACATATATATATATATGTCTTTGGTACTATTGCAGTCCCTTCTTCCCTACACCATGGCCACCAGAAGTGGTGACATCCATCAGCTGTGGAGCAGGAACTGTCATCTTCACACTCCTGGGCAGCACCTCCCCAGCCTTTGGCAAAATCCCAACCCCAACTTCACTCATTGTGACCCAGCCCCTTTGCAATCTTCATGGGGCTCTGCAGACCCAGAAAGGTTGGTTGAAGGTATCCACTCCCTCTGTTTGACATGTGGGGAGTGATAGAGGTATTTCCAATGCCTTGAGAGAAGCATTCAACTCAGCATGTTCCTGGCAGCTACTTGCTTGTGACAAGCTTGTGCAGACACCCCTGGACCACACTGGCCTAGAGGTCCCTTTTGCAGGAAGCAGGTGTGACAAGAACATCATCTGCAGAGGCCATACTTCATTTCTGTGTGTCACTGCTGTCCTGCCAGGGCATGCCTGGTTTGCAGAAACCATCTCTGCGCAGCCTTGTGTCCCTCTCTTGGAATGCTTGGGAAGGGGCATCCCGTTCCACCTCTGGGGTACCACAGGGCTTGGGGTAACTCAAGAGAGACAAGTAGGACTCACAGACTGGTGCTGTGATTGGGCAAAGAGACCTATAAGAGTTACTGAAAAAGTGGGGCAAACAGAACCAGGGTCACTCTTGCACACATAGGGTGGGCTAGACCTGCTCCTGTCAGCTTTCAAAGATCTTACAGGTAACACCATTAATCATGGAGCTGGCAAAACATGGCTTGAGCAGTAAACCAGATGATCTTTGCTGTGATTCAGTAAGAGAGACAGAAGAGGTGCCCTGGAGAAACAAGGCTGCAGAAGCAGAGACTGAGAAAGTGGGGCAGCAGCCTTCAAGTACCTGTCACATCTCTGCCTGTGCTTGGAAGTCTGTTGGTCTTTGTTTAACTGTCCAGCTCAGCATCCTTTCCTGATCCATTAAAATATCACTTAGACTAAAGTATTAGTGTGGAATGCATGAACTGCCCAAGATCCCATTTTTGTTTGATTTGATTTCTCTGTGAAGCCTCTCTCAAGGAGCTCAGATTGCATTTAGCTGGGGAACATTTTGTTAGATCAGCACGCAAGGCATGAAACCAATACCAGCTTTTGAAAAAAGAACAGATTATCTCTCATCCAGAACAACCTCCTAAGCCAATTTTTATTTGGCAGAAACAACAGTTAAGAAAAGTTTCTACCTTCCTCCCACCTACTTCAGAATCTCATCCTCCATGTCCCCTGTGGGCAAGGGGCAAAAGCCCATCTGTACATGAAACACCATTTCTGTACAAAATCTATTTCTATACAAAATAACTCTGTATCTATGCAAGTGTATTGTTCCTCTTTCCAGTGGAAGTTTCTGCTATCTCATATGAACAACTTCATACCACAATTTCCAGTTTATTTTTCAAAATAATTCTCATTGCCCATTTTCATACAGTTCAATATAGCTTGACTTGAAAAACAAATTTCTGCTTTAAGTAGTACATGAGCAATGCTCCCATGTTAATGTGTGAATTATCATTAAGAGAATCAATACACAGTGCATTTCTGCAGTCTGTTTACCTCTATATGTACAGAAAAAAATTCTTCATAGGGGTGCTTTCAAGGCAGAAATGGAGGCTTAATCAAGGCAGTAATTGAGATTTAAATAATTTCTTAGGCTAAGACTCCTGGATCACACACGTACACCATGCCCCCTCACAGATGCTCCGACCATAACAACCATTTTTCTTACAGATTCTCTGTATCCAACCTTTTGCCCAATTTCAGCTCTTAAAAGAACACTGTCTTCTGGAAATTCAACATTTTTCTCCACAGAAAGTGGCCAAATTAGGATATTTGGTTTGGCAAGCTCAAACTGTGAAGTCTGGGAGCCAAGAGCTGTTTGTGCTGATGTGTGAAATCTCCTTCCTCTTCCCATACTCTGTCCCAGCATAGATTTTGGTTGTTACTGCTTCTGCTAACTTTCTTTCAAGGAAAACATCAGCAAATTCAGTCCAGGTATGTTCATAATGTCATAGAAGCTTTGACATATTATGAAAGAAATACAAATAATATGCAGAGGACTTCTCTGTCTTCTCCAGGTTTGTGAGCCAACAAGAACCTTACCTCTACTTCCACTGCTCAGGACTAACAAACTGGGAGTCCTGAAATTCTGAATTCTCTGAATTCTGAAGCTTTTGGTAGACATATCTATGCAGAGTGCACCCAAAAGAAGGAGGGTAGGCATCAGCCCCCAGAGGCTGATGTGACTGGCCTTGGGAGCCAGTGAGGAGCTATATGGTGGTTCTGCTTAGGTGTTTCACCTGTGTGTAATCAGGGTGGCCTGTGAGGTCTGCTGAAGGAGGTGTTGCCTTCTGGGACAGGCTGAGAAGTCACTCAGGGGCCAGGGACAGTGATATCTCTTCCAGCAGCAAAGAGCTGCTTGTCAGACAGCTGCTGCAGAGGGGAAATCTCTGACTACATATTTAAGAATGGGAAATGACCACTGATGTAATCAAGGGGATGTCTATCTCCTGGATAAGGAGGAGACAGGAAGAGTTCCCAGGAGGAAGGTGCCACCTGCCTGAATGTCCTGTGGCTATTCCAGAGGAGGTTGATTGTGCCATGGGAGGGTAAGGGGACCTGACACCAGCACCAGGAAGGGGAACCCAGGGCTGGTCTACTGCTCATTCCTGCTGGTGAGTCTCTGTCAGAGGCTCCCAACAGGCAGAAGTGAGAGCACAGGACTGGGAGGTAGCGACAATGCAAGCAGAGTTGCTCAGGTCCTTACATGCCTCTCCAGTTTTCATTTTCAGTGGTGTTCCCAGGTAGAAGAACACATTATGAACATCTGTCTGTGCTTGTGCTTTTATTTTAACCTGGCTTGGGTGACTGCAGTGTGAGGTGACTGGGTAGCAACGGGTTATCTTGAGAAACCATGGCATTCTTCCTCCAAAGACACAGTGAACCCACAACTGGGGGCTGAAGCACCCTAAGAGCTCCATAAGCTCCCCCAGATACTCCAAGCTACAGGCATGACACGTGAGGGCAGCAAAGGCATCTCCTGGGGACCTGCTGCCTCTCTAGTACACAGCACAAGCCTGGACATGGGCAGAGCCACAGGAGGGATGTCACAGCTGTGCCTGAAAGCCAGAGAGACACAGCCTTAAAGGTCAGAAGATGAGCAGCTTAGCCTGTGTGGCTCTATATTTGGCAGTGATGCAATTAGCCAGAAGCAGATACTCATTTTCCATTGATCTGCAGATAGGACAACTGTCACCACAGGTAACTTGAGCACCATCAGTGACAGATGACCTGTTGCTGAGGTTCAAACCATCTGACTCTCCTGTGTTTCCACATGGTCAACAGCTCTTATGAAGTTTCCCTTCTCCTAGGGAAAAAAAAAACCAACACAAAAACAAAACAAACAAGCAGAGAACAGATTACTTCCCTCCTGCTATACATTACCAAGCATGCCAAGAAGTGGTGTGGTATTTCCACAACCTGAGCCAGAGGTTCCCTTTCCCAGTCAGGATTTCACTGTCAATCTGCAAAGCTTTGGTGCTGTCAGCCACAGCTGCACTTCACAAAGAAGCCCATCTGAGGCCAAAATGAGGTGAAGTTTAAGGCAGCAGGGCCAGTGCAGAGCCAAAACTTAGCTAAGCAGCAGGAGGAACCTGAAGAAGGGAGTATTCTACCCCATCCTCTGCTGCTTCTCAGCCTCAGGAAACACAGCCCTGCAGATACACCTGTAAGTTACCAGTCCCACAAACAGCACCTTGTCCTAAACACAACCCTTCCTTCAGCCACAGCATCCAAAAGACAGATGCCCTTCTTGAGCTGCTCAAACGGAGTTCTTTCCTAACCCCAACTCTGACTGCTGTCTTCCCAGATCAAAGTATTTTCTTTATGGCAGAGAAGTGTGTTGCTCAGTATGTGCCTGCTCTCCCTTTGCTGTTTATCTTTCATCCATCTGAATTCAAGTAATGTCATTAATGAAGGTCTTCAAGCATCACTTATCCTCTCTTATAGCCAGGCCAAAATGTCCAAATGCTGCACATTATGCAGATCAGTTGAGGGGGGAACATGAAGGAGAAGGAGGTGACTGCAGAATAAGGCAGTGTTCACATGTGTTGTGCAACTCTGGAGCCATGGGGCAGAAGTGGTCCTGACTTACACCAAGCCAGGAATATGCTGAGCTATGTCTGCTGGTGTCCCCGGGGTGCCAGTCCCAGTGGGCATATGTCTGCTGGCCACTGGGCACAGGATGGAGTGGTAACCAGCCACCTTCATGCCTACTTAGCCCTGAATGACTTACCTCTGACAACAACCTGCCTGAGCCTCAAGGGGAAGGACACCTGGAGATGAGCTGTGCTTGTGCAGCATGGGCCATGGGTAGTGCAGGGTACAACCTGAGAAGGTCTGCAGTGAAGATCTTGGGCTCAATGCAAGAAAAAGTGCACACCAAGCTGCCTCCTGAAGCCAGGTGTCAGAGAGACGTGTTGCTGGGCTCAGAGGGGACCTGGTAGCTCCTGAAAACAGGCTGGTCTTTTTTCACATACCGCATGGAGGAGACAGGTAATTCATCAGCACTCTGCAAACTTTAGAAATCCCTTATGTGGCTGCTTAGCTGTGAGGAGGAGGAAACCTCTTTATCCTTACCCTGCATAGCAGCTGCATCTTTAGCAAAAAACTCCTCCTGTGAAGATTTACCCATAGAGATCATCATGGGCAATTAGAAGACAGAAGTGTGGAGGGAGCCCACAGCAGCTGAGCATCCACCCGAGCAGCAGCTGGGCAAGTGCTGTCCTCAGCCTCCCCCCACCACAGGACCGTGGGCGCTGTGTTTACCCAGCACAGAAGCAAGACAGATGGTGATTTCATCAGCCCAGGAATGCACATGCCCTGCCAGTCCCCAGTCTCATATTTCCTCTGCCCTCTGCTCTCTCACTTTCCTCTCCTGTCTCACAAGTAGCCTCCTGTAGCTCTTTGGGGGAGAGGCTATGGTGTGTGAGGCTTGGTGCCCAGCCAAACCTCTTTTTCAAATAAAAGTGGATCTGTCAGATGTTTCCAGCAGAGCAACTTACACAGATTTCAATGAGTCCCAGTCCAGCTGACACAGCCACCATGTGTCTTTCCACCAGGTCATCCTGTATAAAAAAAAAAAAAAAAAAGACATCAGGCATTGTTTTTATTGGCTTTCCTCCACACATCTGAATTGTGCTCCTCTTTGGTTTTGTTTGCTTTAATTTATGCCTCATTACAGGAAAGCACTGGCAAGAGAACTCTGAGCAGTCTCAAGTCTCATTAAGTTAACAATGTCTGAGAGAATCAAACCCAAATACCCTGCCTACTTCAATCAAAAACCTGTAAGCAGAGTTAATACAATAGAGTCCGTATTGCTATACCTATATTTAGTTTTAACCACACAAGTGATTTTGAGTCATTTGTTTCTGCATAGATTTAAGAACATAGATAAGACAGGCAGGACAAGGCTTAAAAGCTTTTGCTGCTCTCTGCTTTATACCTCCAGTGCAATGCACTTGCCTGCTCCCACTGAAAGGTGCTTCAGCTTGCAGCATAAATGGAATCAAGCCAAGCCAAAAAAATCCTTAGGAAGTGGGCTGCACTTTTTTCAGGGCAGATGCATAGCAATAGCCCTGCAGAAATCACATGCTTTCATCTGACTCAAACCATACTGCTGATTCATGGGGCAAAGAGGTATTTGGCCTTGTCCCTCCTCGGAACAGACATTTCTTTAGATGACCCCTTGTACCCAGGATCATAGCCCAGTGCTGAGTATCTCTCTGTGTGCCAGGGGAAAGAGCTTCATACTTAATAACAGTCATATCCAGGGAATAACAGAAATGATGGACACAGAAGTTGGAGGGCAGTATCTCATCATTGCAATGAGCCCCTGGCTCTACCCCAGCAGTGTGTTTCCCTTGTCCTTCCCCTGTGCCACTGTCACCGACTGCCCAGCCTCTGACCTTAACCTGTGTCAGTGAACTCACATCCCAGGATTTATCCCCAGGTTTTCTGCCTTCCCTGCCTGTCCCTGTTCCCCAGGATGGCTGCAGCCTCCCAGAGGCTGCTGGGCACAAGCTGAACCTGCAAGGCGATCAGCAGGGGACAATTGGCCACATGGGCCAAGAAACACTCTCCAGGTGCCTGTGCTGGGAAAGGACGAGGGTGTGAAAGAGCATTACGGCTGGAAACACTCTTTTCCTAAAAAGATTAGGTCCAGCCAGTTGATATGGTTTACAGGAGAATTTTCTTCCTGTAGCACTCTGGTGTATTCCAGATACAGGGCAGGCTGCAGGCTGGTGTCACAGCCTTACAAGTTTTACTTTGTGAATTACCTTTAGCAGACTGGAATGTGAAAGTTTTTTACTACTCCACAGAAAGCAAGGGACAGAAAAAAGTTGCTGTGTTCTTGGGCAGGGAGAAGGCATCAGCCAAGCCAGTCTGGGCAACATGCAGAGGGAAAAACCTAAACTGCACTCCATGCCAGCTCCACACCTGCCCAGGACCCTGGGACCCACCTGATGTAACTCGACAGGTTTGGGGAAATTTTGTTTCTCCTGGAAATCTGACAATTTATATGACTTTCCTGGATCCAGAGTTCCCTACACCTTGCTCCGGAGGGCCTTCTCTAATCTCCTGGGCTTTACACTGCAGTAATCCAGCAGCAATCAGAGGCCAGCCCCACATGGGACACACCAGGAGAGGATGACTGTCACATGAACGGTGTCCCCAGACATGTGCACCCCCTCCCACTCACAATTGTATCATTTCCCCATCACAACTGAAATGACTATTTCTACCATTAAGTAAGCCCAGAAAAGCATCTGAGTGTTTTCCTTAGTTGCCATCTCTGTGTCTCTTCCACAGACACCCTTCCTGTCTGCTACAACACGTCCCTCACTGAGTTTCCAATTTTAAAAAAAGTGTCTCCCAAGAGGATCTACTGCTGAGGGCCCCTCTATGCTTCCAGCTTTCCTTTAAAATCCTGATATCCTAAAGGAACAGAGTGAACAGCCTCCAGGGTTACAAGAAGGAAGGAGGAGGGAGGGCCATCATCATGGGTGCACTGGGCTCTATGCAAAGAGATCTATGCAAAGGGATGCAAAATTCTTATTTTACATACGAAACAGGGGAGCCAAATGAGGCCCTGAGCACATAGCTCTATGGAAATGTTATCTAAAGCAAGGAAGAGAGAAGAAATCTCAGTTTCAGTATGAGAAGTTAATAAGAGGGGAAAAAAAGGGAACAAATCAGGAACAGGAAATTGTGCTATAAAAGAAATTCATGGCAGCCCCAGCCCAGGGCCTGAGCATAGTTTCAGCCCCAGTGAAGTGCTAGCAAAGGAGCAAAGGCTTAGATCAGATGCATGGGGTTAGTAGAGATATGGGTGAACTTCTGGGTGAGCAGGACAGGGCTCTTCAGGTTGAAAATGGGACAACTGAGAATGAGGTTCTGAAGAATAATGGAGGACTAAAAAGGGTGGAGAGAGGAAAACCTCTCATCCAAGTGGTATCAGATGAAGATAGAAGGTGCACAACCCAAAACCAGAAAACTGAAGCTTTTTTCACACAAAGTGTAATTAGGTTGCAGCAGCTCCTGCTGCAGGATGCTGGGGCTGGGAAAAGCTTAAGCTGCGTGCAGAGAGCAGCCAGGCAGGGACGGGGTGGGGGCAAGAGGAAGAAAACAGCATCAAAGGCTTTTAAAAACAGACACTGCTCTGACTCAGGAAATGTGTAAGCCACAAATTGTTGCTGTCTGGGAGAGCATATGGGGCTAGGTCATGCTTCTGCCACCCCTTCTGCTTTCCCTGGGCATCTGCTCTGGCCACTGGCACTGAGAGAATGTTGGGCTACAGGGATCTGTGGCTTGACCCATGCAACTATCCTGCACCCACCCCCAGACTCCCCCAGTTTGTGGAGCTTTGAGACTTGTGGACTGTGTCCTTTAGCTCCATACTATCCCAATTTTATGTTTATTTTAGCAATTTTGATGTAGTGCCCAGAGGTTCAGGAGAGGGAGTGAGTGTGTCTATGGAAGGTCACCCTCAGACTCTGCCAAACCTCAGCCACACTCATTTTCAGTCCCAAAAGCAGCCTGTGAATTCATATTTTTAAATCAATCTTCTCATGGTTATTCTCCAAAAATATCTTCTTGCCAACCAGCAGAAAAACAAAACAAGGCTGATACTTCATTTAATATAGAACATACCTTTACAAGAGGAATTCAAGTCAACGTTAGCTCACCAAAACCTCACAGATATTTTCACTGTGTATTTCTGGTTTCATGGGAGCCTGGAGCTCTGCCTCATGTCCTTATGTGGAGATAGGACATGTGTTTATGCTTCAGTTTTGTCAACAGGAACAAACATCCTGAGCAAGCATCACTTCTTGGTTCAATGCCTTGAGAAAGCAGAGCCTTGTGGGGAATTCCACCCTTGCCCCTGGCTCTTGGAAGGTCTCACTTCCCAGGAAGCAATACAAAAATATAGGCCCTCAATGCCAACAAGCTTCAGGCTGGGAAGAACCATCCAGTAGCATAAGGAAATTCTTGTCCTTCCACTCTGCTCTTATCTGGCCCCTGGCAGGCTCTTTTTTCTATCCCATCTGTTTCCATCCTGACATGGTATGTGATGACGAAAATGGATTCCAGACTTAGAGGAGATGCAGACCCCTCTCGTTTACTCTTAATTATGTTCTCTCTTTGTTTGACCTTCTCTAAGAACAATAGGTCAATATTTAAAAATTACAGAAGGAAAAGAGTGTTCCTCACCCCAGCTCTTCACTCTCTGTCACACTATACTTGAAACATACTTGGAACAAAATCTTCAGAAAAAGTCCAGAGACCCTTCACCTCCTATTTCTTTCCAGGCAAGTGAGGAGTGATGCTCCATTATACATATGCCCTCAGACAAGCTGATGGCACTGCTAGAAAAGGACTTGAGGAGCCTTCACTTCACCCTCCCATTCAAAGCAGGACACTGCCAATAGTAGATCAGGTCATCCCATGGTTTTTCCTTGCAAAAGTCTTGAAAAACCTCTAAGCAGAAAATCCACCACCTCTCTGGATTACATCATATGGATGAACATGGATCTGTTGGAGCGTGGCCAGAGGAGAGCTGCAAAGATGGTCAGAGGGCTGGAGCACCTCTCCTGTGAAGACAGGCTGAGAGTTGGGGTTGTCCAGTTTGGAGAAGAAAGCTGGGGGCTTTTTAAAAGGGCATGGAGTGATAAGATCAGGCGTAATAGTTTTAAGCTGAAAGAAGAGAGATTTAAATTAGATATCAGGTAGAAATTCTTTTGTGTGAGAATGGTTAGACACTGGCACAGGTTTCCCAGGGAAGCTGTAGATGCCCTGGAAGTCTTCACGTTAAACTGTGACACCTGCCCATGGCAGGGAGCTGGAACTAGGTTATCTTAAAGGTCCCTTCCAACCCAAACTATGATTCTATAATCAGATCCTAGGGAAGAGTTTTTCCCTGGTGTTGAACCAGTACTTTTCAAACCACACCCTTTTTCCCCTTGGTATCACCTGCTGGTATTGAGAAGAGTTTGACTCTGTTACTGTTGTAACCATCCTTCTAGTAGCTTCCTATCAAATTGTCCTTCATCTTCCTGTTTGCCAGGTTAAATAAGTCCAGCTTCTGCCACATTTTTTTAATTGGCCACATTATCCAGCTCCCTCCACTGGACTCTTTGCTGACATGTCCATTACTAGGGCAACTCTCTCTTGCATGTGTTTTCAGAGGACGTCAGTAGAGATCCTTCTGGACAACAACCGTGGCTTTCCAAAACTAATGGCTGTTGTGGGACAGGCTGCTTCTGCTCCCAGCACATCCCTGGGGGAGATGCTGGAGGTGTCAGCCTAGGATGGGGGACACCTTGTGCTCTCCATGTCTTTGCAGAGCCAGCAAGTCGGTGCCTTGTCAGTGCTGCCCTGTCTATGCTGGCAGAGCCTGGCATCCCCAGAAGAACCTGGCCAGTAGAAAATCTTTTTTCTGGTCTTCTCTTATGGACAGGAAAAAGGTACCCAGCTGCATCCCATCATTTGAAGCAAAAGAGGAATTTCATCAATGCTGAAACCATGGGAGCCCAGTATTGTGCAGAATATTTGAGGCTAACATAAATAACTCTGAATTTATGAAAATGGAAATCAGATGGTATCTAAATGAACCCAGAGGGCTGTTCATCTGGGGCAGTGCTCTCTGATTTCTCCACAGATGGAGGAGCTGCTCTTCTGGGAAAAGCATGTCTTTTCCAACCAAATGAGTCAAACCGCACTCTGCCTTAGTCTGTAGCTACAGACTTGCTGTGACACAGCCATAAAAGCATGCAGAAATTGAGCTTGCATCATGCTTGGCAGCCTTAAATATTTCCAGAGGCTTGAGATGTGATTTCCCCAAAATCGCCTCTTTTCCTGCATCCTTCCAGCCACGCCAGCCTTTCAATACAACCCCCACATTCTTCTGGATAAGAGGGGAAAGCCCTAAACACACACCCCAGCTCCAGGGGGGTTGGCAGCCCAGCCTCTGCTGAAGACCAGGAGCCAGGCAGCAGCTTGGGTTTGCTGCACTGCCTTGAAGACAGAGGACAGACAGATCCCCTGCACCTTCCCACAGCTGCTCATGAGAGATTCAGAGATTTGGGGACTGCAAGCATGGTGGCCAGAAATAGGGGACAGGATCTGATCTTGAAGTTGTCTAGGAAAAGGAAATAAAAATCAATGATGGAATTCAACCAGAACAAGAACAGCATCTGGCAATGACACAGAAGTACGTAACTTCACAAACACAGGGAGGCAATTGCCCAGTCAGTCAAAACTGCAAAAACCCAAACACTCTGAAGTCATGAAGGGTCATGAATGCATTGTGTCAGCACATTCCTGTAAAAAAGAAAACTTCTAACTGGGACTTGCAAAAAAGGAGTGACACCTGGACAACACAGAATGAAACTCCCCTTCTCCAGCTGTCATTGTCATAGTTCAGCTGCTGTACAATGTCTGCTCTTAGACTCCAGAGTCCAAAAGACAAAAGAGAGTAAGACTGACAATCCAGAAATATGATGTCTGAAAAAGTATTGGAGGAACAAACATAGCTTAATTTAGGAAAGGTGGCAGGGCTGGACAAGTTGCTGGCACTCAAACAGGTAAAAAATGCTTCTAGAAAGAAATGCAATAGAGGGAAGGGAAAGCAAAGCAAGAGAAAGCCAAGGCTCTCTTCAGGGAAATTCAGCTCCACACCAGCTTTAATACCAAGTCCTGGTTACATGATGGCATCTCTGCCCTGACCCCTCTTTGGAAAACACACGCTCAAAGGCTTCCCCATGCATTGTGAATGCATGAAGTTTACCAGCAGCTCCACACTCCTGCAGGATTCTGATTTTGGGGCAGGCAAGAGGGGAATCAGTGACAGAGCTCTGCCACTCAGTCCCCATCTGCCTCACAGGACATCGGCACTTGGCTCCTGCAGTCACTGTCACCTCTCCTCCCTCCCTGCATGAAGTGTTTGATATACAGAGACATTTCCCACTGTGCCCACGTGGTCATCCCAGCCTGTCCAGCTATCAGGCAGTCTTGTGGAAAACATCTCAGTCGTGACTATTTTTAATTATGGTGTTGTAGCTTGAGCTCCACCTGGCTGGGCTCATTTTGTTTAAGAAGGAGCCAAGACGGATCTGCTGAAAGGGTTGGTTAGCAATGACCATGCGGGACATAAAAAAGAGCAGGAAGCTCCTCACTGCATCCCCACCAGCCAGGGACATCCTCTGTAGAGAAACCACCAAAGGTTTGGGCTCCAACATAGTGCACCCTGTTTCTCATGGCATTTCTTCCCTTGCAGCACAGACTCCTGTCCCCCCAGGACTGAAGCACCAGCAGCAAGTGCCATGCACAGGGCACGGGTCTGAGCCCCCGGAGCCATGGGACAGCCAGGATAGCTGCAGCCCTGGGATGAGCAGTCCCCATGGTGGCAGGGGAGCTTGGCTGCAGGGCTTTCCCCACAGCAGGGCAGGAACAGGCTCCAGATGGGGACCCTCTGGGACCTGGTGCAATTTGGTCACAGGGCAGGGCCACCAATCAACCTGGCACAACAGGGAGGGAAGATGAGCGAGCTGGTGGGGATTTTACAGGATGCCAGGATGACAGAAGGAAGAACACCCGTGGTGGCCCCTCTGCCATGGCAGGGCTGTGCCTGGTGCTCGGCCCCAGTCTGAATTACCCTGGCAGGAGAGGAGGGGTCAGCCTGACAGCGAGGGGCTCTGCAGCCCCCGGGGGCAAGGGGGATCCCACTGCAGGGCCCGCACAGGAGGCAGACATCCCTCTGCCAGTGGGTCCAGCTCGGCTGCCCGGGGTTTTTAAGTTGTAAGGCGGTGGGACTGGGCTCATGAGCACCAGCTGGCAATGGGCCGAGAGTCAGCCTGGTACCGGACACGTGTTTGGAAGGCACCGACCCTGCCTGATGTCCCCTGCCCGCAAAGTGACCGCTCAGGGCAGACAGGAAGGCGGTGGCAGTGACCCCGCATCCCCGGGCATCCCTCGGGGGCACAGCCCGAGCCCCGCTCCCGTGGGTTTTACCCCCATCTAGTGGCGAGTCTCGGCTTCACACGGTCGCCCCAGCCCCGAGAAGAAAGCATTCCATGGGGATCCACAGCTCGGCTTCGGGCTAGGACAGTCAGACCTCCTCGCTTTGGGGGACACGAGGTACCTACAAGAGAGGCTGAGGGAGCTGGGGGTGTTCAGCCTGGAGAAGAGGAGGCTCAGGGGAGACCTCATCGCTCTCTACAACTCCCTGAAAGGAGGCTGGAGCCAGGGGGGCTTGGGCTCTTTTCCCAGGCAACTTTCAACAAGACAAGAGGACATGGTTTTAAGTTGTGCCAGGGGAAGTTTAGGTTGGATATTAGAAAGAATTTCTTCCCGGAGAGGGTGATCAGACATTGGAATGGGCTGCCCAGGGAAGCAGTGGATTCTCCGTCCCTGGAGATATTTAAAAAGAGCCTGGATGTGGCACTCAGTGCCATGGGCTGGGAACCACAGCAGCAGTGGATCAAGGGTTGAACTTGATGATCTCTGAGGTCCCTTCCAACCCAGCCAATTCAATGATTCTATGATTCTAAGCAGGGCTGTGCCAGGGGTCTGCCCCAGCGCAGGCAGGGGAGGGCAGGGCCTCTGCCACGGGAGCTGCTGGCCTGGGCTCAAAGGGTAAAACCAGGCACTATTTACAGCTGAAAGGCATTACAGAGGAGGGGAAGTTGAGGTACCCCCAGCCCAGGGTCGCATCCCTGCTGAAGGAGGTCTCTGTCTTTGCAGTTCCCTTCGTGCTGGTGTTGTAAAGGGGAACCGGCAGAGCCCATCACCTGTGTGCCCTGGCAGCCAGCCTGGGGCTACAGCCCAGGTACCTGTGGAACCTGCAGAAGACTTCATCATGAAAGGGTCATGAAAAATGGGTACAATAACACCCCTGAGGCCATCACCACAGGCTGAGCTGGCCCCAGCCCCTGAGGTTCTGCATTGCCTGGGCACACTCAGAGGGGATGAACTGTCAGGGCAGTCAAACCATGTCCAGCTACCCCAGCAGCAATTTCTCAGGTTATGTCTCAAGACAGGAAGGTCACAGTATGGAGGAGAGTTGTCACAATCCCCACAGTTGGGAACTGCTCCTTTCCCACCTGCCCACCCAGCACAGGACCCTGAGCTGTAGACAAGTGCTATGGTTGTGTCCATGTCCTGCCCATCACCTCAAACCTTATTCCAAGGCACCATCATCATCTCCACAGCAGCCCTCAGGGCAGGCAGCAGTCCCCAGCCTCCCCAGCTCCACTGACAGACCATCTCCAAACCAGCTCCTGGAGCTGCACCAGGGACACCTGAAGTTGCCATGAGCAGCTCAAACCTGGGGTGATGAGGGTGTCCCAAGGTGGTCCAAAGCTGCACACACAGAAAGGTGCTGCCACCCAAACAAGGCCAGTCCTGCCATGTTCACCCATGCAGCAAGGGTGAGGCCACTGACATGTGGCAGGACTGCAAAATGGAGGTTTGAGCAATGCCAAAGCTTCCTGCATGCTGATCTTTACATGGGAGCTTCAGACCAGGCAGAGCACAGCCCTCAGCCTGAGCACAGAAATGTTCCTCCATTCACAGAGTTTTAACAAAGAGCACATCTTTAGAAAAGCCAGCAGCTACCCCAGCTGCTTTCTGGGCTGCAACACCTCAGCGTGAGCTTATCCTTGCCCTGGCCAAATCCAGAGCTCCCTCCCAAGTTTGGCTCATGCTGGATAAGACCCCAGCAGACAGTCACAGATCCCTGCCAGTAGCAATCAAAATGAGCCATGGACCATGGTATCAGCAGGAGCCACAGCTAGTGTCTGGGAATGGAGATTAAATTTTTTCTCAACAGTGGGCATGCTGGAAATTAATAAAATTACATGATTTGGCATAGCACAGGCCTGTTTTGTTAGGCACAAAAGACCAGTGTGGAGAAGTTCAGTCCAATGACAGAAAAAAAAAAAAAAAACCAACCCCAAAACCTGATGTTCATCTGTGAACCAAGACTTACTTTACATTTTTTAAAAACCCTGCTGGGATTTTTAAATCACACTCTCCATGATGCTCTGGGCAGCAGCATCCAAACTGCCAGTGAGGGACTGGCCCTGTCTGGTGTAGGAGAGGGGGCAGCTCAGGGCAGGCAGCTGGGAACAGGCTGAGAACCACAATCTTTGGGATTGCAATAGGAGTCAGGAGAGTTGGGTGTGGAGCTGGCAGCTGGAGCTTAGAGGGCAATAACTGCCCCAGAGCCCCTGAGAAGGCAAGAGGAGACACAAAGCTGTGCAGAATTATGAATTTTGGCTGTCGATTTGCTGTCACAGAAGTGGAGCTGACCAGTAGCACCAAAGTGATGGTGGTTGTGGGGAGGCAGGAACCCAGGGTGATGGCAGGAACCCATCTTCTGGTGCTGATATGGCCTTAGGTTGGACAAGGCCAACTAAAGACTTATCCTAAAGTCTTTGACTGCAACAAGAACCTCAACTGCTGTGGCACAGAGAGAAATCAGTCCCTTTGGTCCTAGCTTGGCTGTGCTGCCTCTTGACCTCTCCTCTGTGCACTGACAAGCTCCAGATTTTTTTATAAAGCACAGAACACACCCTGAAAATTCTGTTCACCACTCTCTTATGGAGCCTTTCCCCTAAAGTGCCAGTTACTTGGCTGGCAGAAATATCTGCCTGCTCTCTGCATCCCAATTTACACCAGGATTACAAACTTGTTGTTTTCCTGCAAATCTCAGACCCCAATAAGGTGCCACAAGCAAAGCAGCAAGCCCTTCACAGCCCAAGCAAATGGTATGCCACACGGGCATGTACCCCTGGAATACCCCATAATAATAATAATAATAATAATAATAATAATAATAATAATAATAATAATAATAATAATAATAATAATAAAAAAGAGGCAGGGACCTTTCCGTGTACCAGTGCCACTAGATGGCACCAGGTGTGTACCCTTCCCAGCTTAGGCTGTCCCCGGGGCCACTGGTGGAAACCGAGGGGACCCATCCCAGCCTTTGGTGCAGAGCAAGAGACCTCAGCACCTACTCATGCCTCCTCCTCCTTCTCACACCGACCATAGGGTGCTGGGGTACAGGCAGACATTTAAGCCTTAAAATTAAGGCAAATGGTTTCAGCAATGTGCTGGGGTGTTTCCCTGTGGGGGAATTACCTGTGGTGGGTTTTGGTGTGCTGTTGATCCCACGCACACCCATCCCCACCCGTGGGTCAGGCATTGCTCCCCAGCCAGGTGCCAGGGAGGAAACCCTCAAAAGTGCATGCAAGGTATTTTGGTTACTGTTGTGATCAGTGTATGGGTTTCTCAGCATCGACAGGCTTCTCCTGGGAGAGAGGAGGAAAGGGAGTAAAACAGTTTTCTATATAATTTTGCACTCAGCAAGTGGTCTGCACTCTCTGAGGTCTCATGGGTTTAGCAATCATCCTTGTGGTATCCAACAGAAGTCACCGTGTTCCAAATCCTCAGTATTACCTGTTTTTTTCACTGTTGAGCCCTCCCTTTACTGTCACATACCCTTGGTAAAGCCACAGAGTAAACTGGGAAGGACAGGTGGCACCTCAGCAAATGTCAGGTCTTTCCTTAGACTTTGCAGCATAATTAAGGAGCATCTGTTTTCCACTGTTTTTAGCATTAAGCACTGAAGGTCACTCTCTAAGCTCAAATGACAGGGGTGGCTGGCAAGGCTCTGCAGCATGCAGCACTTCAAAGTGACCAGCCAAGCCTTGGCCCTGAGCAGTGTGAGGAACAAGGGTGACAAATTGTTGCTCACCACACAACCACTCATCCCAGCAGAGCCAGTGAGGCAATGGAGGAAGAGCAGCTTCCAAAAAAGCCAGCACATCAAACCAGCAGGAGCAGTGTGTCGTTCCCTGCTGCCCATGTCCCCAGGGCTGGAACATCTGGGTGGTGGGTGAGCATGGCAGTGGCATGTCCCCAGCACCAAGGGGGGGTCCCTATGAAACCTTGAGTGCAGAGGGAGTGGGAAAGGGTCTTTGAGCAGCTTAGCCTCTGGATGCTAAGCTCCAAGCAATCCTGTCCTGCTCATGACAGTGGAGCTGCTGTAGGGGCTGCTGGACACAAGGACAACTGGGAGATGATAACTGCAACTCAGTGGTGGCCTTGGAAGGCTGATGGCAAGGCCAGTGCTGCCCCTGCCTGCATCCAAGGCTACAAGATAATCGTGTGAATGGATCCTGACTAAGACCCTGCTTCCCAGCCCTACAAAAAGATCAGCACAAATCCCACTCATGTGCTTTAACTCTGGCCTAGGGTGAAGGCTAGAAAGAAAGAGGCTGGGTCACTTGAGAAGGTCAGGGCACATGGTAAAGGGGTCTAAAATCCCCCCCAAACAAGGGAAATTCCTCATTCTCCTTCTGCACAGCCTTCCCTCCCCTCTCTGACTACCTCAGATAGCCCTAATGAGTGACCTAGCATCCTCCCTGCTGCCACCTCCCCTCTTGGGGAGCCACCAGGAGCCTCCCCACACACCATCTGCTCTCCTTCAGTGACTTGCAGGTGGCTGAGGACATTGCTCCCACACCATCTGCCTCCATGCCACCCAGCTTCTCTCCATCACTCTCCCATCCCCACCCCAACCAACATTCCCAGGCCCTCCAGCTCTGGAAAATCTCACACCAGCACTAAAACTCATGGATACCTTCCAGGCTTTATTTGCCCTGACCATGAGTGGATGCTCCACATGGGGTGGAAAAACTTGCTGCTAAGAAACCTCATTGAATGTTCTGCTTCGCCATGGACACACACACAGAGCAGAAGCTGCTGCCCATCCCCTGCCCAGCCAGCAAGGATGGTCACAGCAGCAGCTGGGATGGTGCAGGGTTTGCCCTCAACCATCTCATCTGCAGCATCAAACCTGGAGCCCCCCGCAGCTCCCAGGCCCTGCATGCAAGCAGGATATACCCTCATCTGACTGCAAATGTCAAATGGCAGGGACATACGTAGCCATTGACATGTAGATGGCAGGAGCCATCCACAAGCTGTGGGTTTATTTTTAGCCTGGCCATGATCGAAATGTCAGAGGGGTTTTTATTTATTTTCTTTGCAATGATCTTTGCTTAAAATCCCCATCGGCAGAGACCCTGCTGTCACAGTCAGGTCTGTCATCCCTTCCCACCTTTGAAGAAAACACAGTTAGGCAGGAGGGGAGGGTGAGTGGCACAGCATGCCCAGCAGGGCTGGCACTCTGCAGAGGACTGGAACCCTTCAGAGGGCAGGCATCCACCCATCCCATAGCCCAGCCCCTGAGCCTGCAGTCCATGGGTTCCCCCAGCTTTCCCACATCCCAGGGAAGGTCTCACTGGAGCTGCAATGGACAGCCATAAAATGCAAGGGACAGAGGAGCTGGGCCTTTGAGGCAATTGTGGAAGGGCAGGCAAGCCCCAGGATGCTCTTGCAAGGGATGATGATGCAAGGGATGCAGTGTAATGATGCTGAGGTCCCACAGTGCCCTGAAAACCCATAGAGGCCAACCTGGAGATGGAGCAGCCTGTTCCTTCCCCTTTCTCTCCAGCTCTATGCAAGAAGCAAACCTCATGGCAATTATAAAAATGCCTCAGCTCCTGCCAAGCTCAGACCCTGCCTGTGGGAAGGGCCCTGGGCAGGTGAGGTGACACCCATGTCGCGATGCAGAGCACCACAGAACATGGCAGCACCCGCCCGGGCCTGTGCTTCCCCAGGGTCCCAGGGCCAGACGTGTCCCCAGCTTGACAAACTGATGAGCTATGCCCACATTTGCCACTTTTCTTATTAGGGAAACAGATTGAAGGAGGAAGGGCTGCTCAGAAAAGCACTGGCATGTCTGAGGTATTGAAGCCTTTTCTTGCTCTCTTACAGGGCCAGAATGGAGCGGGAAGGGCCCACGTTAACCCAAGAGCAAAGGAGAACCTTGAACCAAATCCAGCCCGGAGGTTGTGACCAGTCCATAGATAACTGGGAGGACAAGTCAGTGTTTTCCTGTCGGAACTGCCGATTTACATCTGAAAACAGCACAGACCTTGCCCGGGACAAACAGCTCCTTTCACTGTCTGCTTCCCATGAGGCTTTCTCCTCCTTCTTCAGGGGAAACTCCCAGTAACTGAGTTATAAAAATTAATTCAAGATTCTGCTCCAAAGCCAGCTGTAAAACTAATACGGGAAGAGCTGTCTGACCCACAGCCGGCACCAGGACAGACTGCCCCCAAAGTGGGTCACAGCCTTCACGTGTGGGGAGAGGCAGCTCTGTCCAGACTCCTCTTGGTGCAGGTCTGGCTTTGGGGGGGTAGATCCAGGTGCCCAAACCTACAGACACCACTGGCACCATGGGCTAGGCAGGATTCCCTAATGGAGGGTTTCTGGACGAGGTGGCAATACCACACCATCTGCTTGGATGTGGTGCAGTAGTCTATAGTTTCCTGTAATACTGAGTGAAATGAGATGGAAATTGAAATTTGGCAAGAGGGAACCTTTCTCTTCCTCCACACACCACCAGGCCACATCCTGTGAATAACCACCAGGACTCAGCTAAGTGGCAATCTCTAAGAAATTTTGAAGGAGCATCTTTTTACCATATTCCATTGATCTTTCACCTGGACTTTGCATAGAAGATCAGGATTTGGACCACGTGATTTTTCTGCAAAAGTGAAGGACTTGTGTTTTCCATAGCTGTCAGGATTCTCCATGCATCCAGCTGCATGGGTCCCTGAAGCTTTTGAGAAGCTATGATTGCAGATGCTGCCATGTGGGATGGAGACCTCACGTTTCTTGCAGCAGGCCTGAGGGAAAGCAAGAAAAATGCTTCATTATTAAATGGCACTCATCAGAACATGGGCAAGAGTCAAACAGTAAAAACATCCCTCCCATTCACAGACTCCTGTATGAAGCTGTACTGACATTTCCTTATTGCAGTACTACTCTGGATAACATAGTCCAAGGGATAACAGCTGTGTGGAGCATCCCTGCTGCTTCCCACTCAATCTATCCAAGCCTGCTCACTCCTCTTCTGGGAGGTGACTTCATGCTAACATGAAACAACCACAGATAACACTTTTTCAAAGTCCTCCTACCTACACATACAGAAGGAACAAATATGCACAACTATCACATTCCTGGATGGGAGAAAGCAGATGATTTGCAATGTACCTGCAAACTCATGGGGCTGGGATGAAGGAGGAAGGTGACCTCCCTTTGAGCACATCTCGACACTGATTTCACTGTTAATGCTGCCCCTGAGCTCAGGTGAGGCTACCAACCTGTGCTGCACTCGTGCACTGCAGACACAGCCAGGTCTTCTGGGATTTGGGAGCCTATTTACCCAGGGGATTTCAGCAAATAGGAGATTAAGTGACTTACAGTGTTTTAAAAATATGACCCTGAGTACCTTTTCAAAAGCGAAGCTGGTGCCATGGGTAACTTCTTTAAAGACACATATAAAAGTGGGTGGCTGATAACCAGTTCATTATCTCAAAATCAGTTTTCATTACAAAAGGCAAGCTTGTGTGCTTATTAATTGTTTCTCTAATTGCTTTCTCTCCAGTAGCCTGCTGTCTGCTTGTGCCTGGAGGCTTCAGGTCAGAGCCCTGCGTAAGTCATCCCTGATCTGTTAACACAGAGAACTATAAATAAATGGTGACACTGGAGAATGGAGGAGGAGGTGGAAAGGGACTGTGCCTCTCAACCTGAGACACTCAGTCTAGTCAGCTTATCTGACAGAAGGTGACTAATGACAATCTGTAAATATTAACTGAGGGAGACTGTTTCTTATAGCCAAAGGCTCTGTCCTGGCAAAGATAAAACAAAATTCACTGACTCTGAGCTGGACAAATTCAGACTAAAAAGAAGTTGCAGATTACTTAAAATTAAGCAAACAGCTGTGTGTTCTCCAGTAAGAAGTATTTTTAAACCATGAGGACCTGCTTAGTTTCAAGATCTGCTACAGCTTAACATCAGACTGCAACTGTGAAGGAAAAACACTTGAAAAACTGAAAGGAGATTGCAGGTGCTCCTGATGAACCCTGGCAATTCACACCAAGGCTATTGAAGACAGTACAGTGACAGTCACCCCCCTGATTTTCATCCCTCCTCCATTTTGCCACCAGCTGCTGCTGCCAGCATGGAATGGCCACACTTGCCTCTGGCTCCTGCAGCATGGCACCATCACCTGAGTGGGACTTGAGCCTGGTTTAGTTAATACAGCTCTCTTGGAGAGAAGCAGCAGTGGGGCTGATATACTCCTCCTCTCCAGGAAAGCAGAAGGATGATGGAGGAGAAAATTCCTCAGTGTATCCTGCAAGGATGCAGCAGTGCCTGCCTGGGAGACCCTGCCTGTGCACGCATGGCAAGAGCTGGGAAGGAGGGGAAGGAGGGGATGCTGCAAAGAGGTGGCTGCAAGGACACACAGGTGAGAGCAAAGGACAGGGAGCAAAAGCCCCATATTGTCTTTTGTCCCTGCTGCAACCTGAATCACACATTTAAGCATTCTAAGCACTGCCTACAACACCATGCTTCATGATATGAAAGTTTGCAGGCAGAGAGAGGGAAGTAAAACTGTGCACAGCAATGAGGAACCTGAAGAGGGGATGCTACAGCCCTATGCCTCTGCAGGTACCATACAAACACATTCACACACACACCTACCTTTACTAACAGCAGAGGCAGCTGCAGAGTCCATGTTTTCTGGGTTTTATTTCTATATCTGCAAAAAGCAAGTTTGCTTCTGTTTGTGATTCCCCAAAGTTATCATGAAATACTTCCAAAAGAGCAGCTCTATCTTCTCGGCTAAGTGAGTCTTTGATGTCCAGCATAGCACTCAGATGTTCCTTCCTTTCCAAAAGGGTAAGAGAGCAGGTCAGTGAAAGAGTCAAGGATAAAAGCTTCCTTCCTATCACACAGTTCTGCTGCACCAGACCATAGGTTGGAAGCTGCTGAGCTGCTTTTTGACAACCTCTGGCCACCTAAGCAGAAGGAGTCTGTAACACAAGGGCTGTGTGGGACACAGCTGAGTTCATGGTCCTGAGAACAGTGCACACAGCATTCACATGAAACTGTGAAAATCTTCACCTCAGGTTTTTCCAAGAAAAAGATTTGTATCTGCCATAACATGCTGGGGGTAAGTCTGCATTTGACCATTTAGAAACATTTTTTGTTTTTTTTTTTCTCCCTTCAAATGGAGCAACTTGTTCATATGGAGGGCTGTAGGTGTTTTGTTATATATAGTATTGCTCCTCTGAGTGGGGACACAACTTAGCTGGATTAACAAACAGAGCAAATACATCCAAGCCAAACAGTTTCAAACACATGTGAATCCACTGAAATCAAGAACAGTCCATCTACTCACACCTGGATGAGCTCCTCTGAGATCTGCATCAAAATAACATTCTTCTGAGTACTTTATATGCACACTTCCTATACTATATATGTATATAAATATATAGTGATAGAGAGAGAGACTGCTACTTATATATTTGTGCATATACATATAAGAGAATAACAGTTGCTATGCTGTATCAGATAGACAGCTTTTTAGCTCAACAGCACCTTCAAAAGTAGTAAATACTTAGGAAAAGAATATAGAAACCAGACAAAGCATAACATGATCTCTCTTTGTCTTTCTGCAGTTTAGAGACTTCCTTTGCTGGGAATTTTATCACAACTGTCATGTTGAATAGGTACTGAAATAATCATATACCACAAATTGTCTGCTCTCCATCTGAAGATATTCACACTTTTTGGCCTTCACAGCATCCTGTGACAGAGAGCTCTATGTTGTAATCGTGTTAACTTGGAAAATACAGTCAAGCACAAGACATCAGAGCAAGAGATGGATGTACTAAACCACAGACTGTGGAACAAATGCAGCAAGCTAAGATCTGGCCTTCCTATTGAACATGGGGTTTCATTTCTGTGACAAACAGAAGTGTATCCTTGCTGAAGACACATAGAATTTTGTGGAAACAACTATACCTAGAAAGGGATTGGTGAAGTGTTAAAGCCAAAAGCCAAATTCTTGGAAATTACAAAATGCCTGAATTAAGGATGTTCTTGAAACCTACATTTGGCACACATGTGCTTGTGCTGTAAAATGCACCAATGCACCTTGTAAATTGCCCATTCAGGCAGTATTTTTCCACAGCATTCCTGCTTGGTTGACAGCCACTGCATCCATCCTTTATCTTTAGGGAGGGGCATCTCAACTCCACTGGTTAATGTCTGTCAAAGTTATAAACCATGTTAATAAGCTTCTGTGAATAAGCAACACCAAGTGTAAACAAAGCTAAGCATTGTGTCTGGCCCAGCAAGCTGCAAAGAGAAAGCATTGTGCAACAAATACTGTTATGGGTCTTCTGGTGGCAAGTAATAATAAAAGAAACCACAGACATCAAACCAATAAGAAATCTTACCTTAGATCAGGAAATTCTTTGAGTATGGGCAGCAGGGATATTTTCATCCCCTCAGCATCAGAAGCTTGAATAAGTTCTAAAATTGCTTTTATAGGATCTTTGAGTACACCAGCTGTGGAACCCTGGAGAGAGAAGCAAAGGTGTGTTCGGGGCAAGGGAAGCAGCAAACAGTGTTAAGAGCTGAACTCAGAGCAGACTAAGGATCTTGTTGTGTGGGTTAGGAGCTCTGCAGAACTGTCTGTGCATGTGTAGAAATCTGTTTTCCCTTCAGGGTAGGAGTAAAGAAACTAGGGTGTAAACACAGAATGCATCCAGGGCAGCTGGGCAACTTCCTTCAGCATCACAGAATCCCCTCCTGCATTTCCTTTAGAAAAGCAGGCAGAAGTGCCTTATTTTTCCCTACTTCCCCTGTCGTCTCAAGGCCATCTGGCCCTTTGGGAAGTTGTTTCTTTCCAGAGGTAAGCACAGCCCTGTACCTGTGTGAAAACAAGCTCTGTTGGCCAGCCTGTGACAGCATTTCTGCTGCCCTGGAGCAAGCCCAGGGAGAGCAAAGTGACCTTGGAGAAAGGGTGAGGAGGCACAGATCCTCCAACTGAAAAACAGAAAATATGAGTAGTGGTATAGACACTATAAAGGATATTACATAGTGGGTAGATGCCATCAGCTTCCTCTGAATTACAGCTCACAGAAGAAACCTTCATCAAGAAACACACAGCAATTTTAACAGAGCTGAAAGCAGCACCATGCAGTTGAACTGCTGCGAGAGAGCTTCAGGTCTGGCTCACATTTTTCATTGGTGCAGTAACACGATTAAATTGCTTCCCTGAATTATTGATGTCAGCACATCAACAGAGACTCCGTGACAAAGCAAGCCTGGAGAAGAGGCTGCCAATCTGGGGTGGAAGAAGCCCAGGTTCCCCTGATCTCCACAGGGCATTAGAAACAGCAGGCTGCATTCTAGGTGTGCCTCACCTCCGCATTGAACATAAATTAAAAATAATCATAATATTTGAAGACAGCCTTCTCTTTCTTCCTCTGCACTGCAGACACTGCATGTCTAGCTCTGCACAGTGCACAAGCTGTACCCAGCTCCTAAGGCACCAATATTGCTCAGCTTCATACTTGGCAAGCTCACCATTACAAAATACTAATTAATTTGAGGGTGTCAGATTTAGTTATGTGCTATATAGACAGGCAAGGTTAGAGGTAAGCAGCCTGCAATCTAAAAGGACAAAAAAGCAGCACCTTGTCAGAAGTGCTTAAGTGCCTTTGACATGTAATGCTCTTAGGAGGGAAGCAAGGCATTTCCAAATGTGTTTTGAGGATGGAGGGGAAGGAAGAGCCTGATGAGAGGGCAGAGCAGGGCAGGGAGCAGGTGCAGCCTGTGCAGTAACTGCACAATCAATGCACTCTGCAGCCAAGTACACACTTTGCATGCATAACCCTGTACCTCATTTGACTGAGGATCAGGCTGCCCCCTGCAATCCACTTCTGCATTTCCTCACCAAGGCTTTTGGTGCTCCCACATCAAGCAAGAAAGCAAACAGACTGGGGATGTAAGGGAAACAGAGCTAACCAGATGCAGGCTTTTTTCACCCAAGCCAAATGGTGGGGTTTAGTAGGTAATTAGATTCCCTGTATCTCCTTTACACTATAAAACCAGCTCTCCTTGCACACTGCATCCAAAGCTGATGCTGAGCACAGCATTACTGGTAAAGTTAAGATTAGAGAATCCTCCTGATATTCTAAATGGCTCAATTGCTCAAAGCATTGACTTGTCTTTGATTGATCACTCTGTGGGTCTTTAGCTAAAACTACTGGCAGCTCTTTTCACCATGAAATTAATGCATTGATTGCAAGGGGTCTAAGAGGTTTTTGGAGGAGCCTACAGATGACCATTTTTATTTCATTCTGTTCTTTGGTCAAAGTCAGAATTGCTGACAAATTACTTTCAGGGAGTGGGGTGCTAGGCTCATCTGGGAGAAAATGGATTTCCACTTTCTAGCATTTAAATTCACAAGTCACAGGAGTGACCAAGAATTTGTGGAATCATTAAAACAAATAAAGATGGGGGTTTTTATCTGCTTTGTCACTTTTGAGTCCTGTTACCAGAGTGACTTTGCAGACATTAGCGTGGTGCTCAGTACAGCTTCTTAGAAAAGCCTGTGCCTGGGTGCTCTCAGCCTGCACTTGGGGAAAAGCTTTACCAGGGGACATGGCATGCCAGCTCTTCTTTGGATGAAGCAACCACAGAAAGGGCTGCTGCTGCCATTGCAGTCCTTGCCCTTAGGTAATCAAGGGACCCACATGCCAGTCTGGTGGCATCCACAGATGCTGTGTGTTGCACTGCCAACTATACTAGGTTACAAATTAAGCAAAGAGGCATTTTTTAAGCTTTCAGAGTTGTTTCTGCAGCTCAGACCTAGCATTTTTCTGCAAGTTTTCTTCAAAGGCTCTGCTCTTAGCCCAATCTACCCATTTTGCATGGCTCTTCCTAATGGTGTGAGATGCTCAGCCCCACAGGAAGACCTACTCCTCTCTGGAACCATCACCAGCCACAACAGCATCAGCATGTTTTTGCCCCTGGGGGAAAGCTGCAGCACAGGTAAATGTCTCACAAAGCCATCAGTTCAGCACTGAGGGGTTGGGAAGGCTCTATGGGGAGGAGGGAGGCCAGATGGGGAGATAACAACACAGACTCCATTGTCCAGGGAAGAGCAGCATATGGAGCAACGCACTGAGAAGGTGAAAATGTGGAGCAGCTGATTTGGTTCATCAACCCAAAGGCTCAAGGGACAGCAGTGGGGAGGAAACACAGCTCTTCCTCTTGTGCACCCTGATGCCATGCACCAAGGCTTGCCTTGGGGAGCTGGCAGCTTTAGATCTGTTTCACCTGCTCAGAGGAGTACATCTCCTTCTTATTTCTGTAGCAAGAGTGCAAAACTTGCCTCCTCTAGCCACACATTTCAAAACTAAAAACCTAAAAACATTTCAAAACTAAAACCAGACATCTCCTGGCAGATCAAAAGGGCTCTCAGAACATCTGATTGTCATTTCTGTGAAGCTGGATGCCACTGTGGTAAGAGCTTTAACTCTCTTCTATTGCTTTCAGAGCTTTTTCTTCTGATGGCACTGTTCTTCATTACAGAGAACAATACCATAACTGTACCAAAGACTTACTAAGCACTCTTTAAAGATGGTTTGCAGTATCCTATGATCTTCTTCTATCTTGTTGACAATCCTTCTCCTCTGCACAGAAGATGCTTTCCTGGGAGTGGTCAAGAGAGTCTGCAGGTATTCTGAAATAACGATGACGTGGACAGCCTTGACAAGGGCCTGCTCCAGAGCAAAGAAGCTCAAATTAATTTTCCTGTACTGAACAAGACCATGCCTATGGGACTTGGCCAGTGTAGACAGGGGATATAGGATCCAAACAGATGGGTGTCCCATCTTTCTACTTAGGTATTCCTCTAGAATGCCTGGTCTAATGCATGGAGTACCTCCAAGCTGTATGTGGATGACATAAACATTGATGATAAAAGTGGAGACATGCAACCAAAAGCAATGGGACCACCTAACTGAGCCAAAGGTCACTCACACTCTAGAGCAGCAGTGACACTTAGCTTAGCCCCAAGCTTACAAACACATCATTTGGGGACAGCTTCCACTACAGGAAAGCCAGATTCAGCCTCCTTGGAGTATCCCCACTAGATGTATTTCAAGACCATACCCTCAGGCATATAGATATGGCTTGGCACAGAGGGGTCACCTGGGCATCTCTGAGCCACCCACTATCTGCTAAGAAACCTCTGTGCCAAGCCCATGCAGTGCCTGAAAGGGGGAGGGAGAGCAAGCGTTTCTAAGAGGAAATGTGCTGCTGCACAAAAACCACATTTTCATTAGCAATTGAAATTAGAAGAGTTTTAGGCTGTAGTCCAAAGGTACAGGAAATCCCCAGCCCTGTCCAAAAGAGACAAAGCAAGAGACAGACAGCTCTGGCTCTGTACTTCACCACCAAGCTGCTGCTTGCCCCAGCACTAATGTGACATAATGTTCAGTGACAGGCTCTGAACAACAGCAGAACAACTCCTAATTTTTTTCTGTTCCATTACTTTTATCCACACTTCAAAATGTTAATTAAAATCAGAACTGACAAAAAGCCTGGCAGACGTGGGAGGGTAAGAGAAAGAGAGCCACTGCTTAGGAGGATGTGTGGCACAGGTAGCAGCAGGAAATCCAACCAGGATGCAAAAGGTACCAATCTCACTGCTGTAGAGACAGACTCAAGGGTGTCATTAATATCCTAGACAAATTGTTTAGGCTACTGTAAAGGTGAAAAATCTGTTTACTCTGAGGTTGACCTTCGCCAACCCTGACATATTTAACTGCTTGAGAGACTTTGTTCTTTGGGGGTCTGGACCTTTCACCTCTCTCTGTGTCCACCCCTCATCAAAGGGATAAATGTTGCTTAAAGCTAAGGTTGAAACACATTAGAAGCTGAAAAGATTTATAGTATAATGGTATTGGAGCAATGGCAGGATGAGAGATAGGACAATGCTCACGCTCTATATTTGGGAGGTACATTGAGTTTCCACATTTTTTCAGTTGTTAGTTTCTCTGCTGAGATTACAGAGAGATCCTAGCTGCCACACTGAGGAAGATATCCAGCTCTGTTGGATAGAAAAACTGGACTGAGATTATTAGATCTTTAAAAGCCCTATTAACAACAGGGAAAAAATCTAGTTTAGAATAATGTTGAAATACTGTGCAGCCCAGAGGTTCAAGGACTAGTTTTAGTGATTTCCTAAGCAGTACCTTGCTCTTACTTTCTTACTTATTTCTTACCTCATATGTCTCTGTTTTTTTCTTTCCAAATGCCAAAAAGCTTTGCTTTAAGGATTCAAGAATGTGGTCAAAACTACTGTCATGCTTTTCAAAGTGCTCCTTCAGTGTTCCCTGAGAAAAAGGGACAGACAGTGTCAAAGTGTGCACACATAGAGACACCAGACAGACAACAGATAGAGATTATTTTGTTTATGCTCTTTTTGCTCTTGGAAACAGACTCCTTCACAAGCTGCAGCATCCTATGCCTTCATTTCAAAAGCAAAACACAAAAGAAAGAAGCATTTCAAACTCAGGAAGGATGTATTAAGGATGTATTGTGTGATTCTGTGATAAGGACTTAAACCCAAACCTGGAAGACCTAAAACTATAAAAAACAGGTGGCAACAGCTGTAATCCAGGGACTCTGTAAAATGTAATCCCACTGATAGGGAGTGCAGGAAGAGCCAGATGTTCTGTGCCCTTCTGCTCCAGCATCCTGCTCCCAGCATGGATGGCCATTGCCTCTTATTCAGTAGGACAGTACAGCATCATATATCAGGCAGGCAAGGGATGTCTTTCATGATTCAAAGGCTGTGTCAACACAGGAAGGACTGAAAACCTGAGCCCTCGGTCTCCTGTTCCTCCCCAGGGATATCCCCACTCCCTGTTAGAGCCCCCAGCTCCATGTGGGCCCATTTGACAGCCTAGAAATGAGCTCTGGAGACCAAAACTGCACAGTGTGCCTAGGGTTTCTTTTGTCATTTTTCTTTTGCTACCTTCAGCATGCTGGAGGGAGCTTATGCAATGAGCATGAGGATGCTCAGGGAAGCTGCCCAAGGAAACACAACACCACACAACATTAGGAGCCTGCAAGTATGATTGGATCTATCCATATCTAGATATGGAACCCAGGATATGAAGGTGGGTGTCTGTGCTAATAGTCTAATACTAGGAAGTGTAAAGGGAGGGGAACTTATCCCTAGGGAGGGGTAAATTTCTGATCAGCCTTATCTACATCCTGACGACACACCACAGCCTTGGTCTCTGTGAGTCGCCACTGCCCCAGGGAGATGCCTGGCTGCTGGGAATGAGTAGGTACCAGGTGAAGTTCAACCTTTGGGGTCTCAGTCCCAGAGGCACCATGGGGTACCCATTTGTAGCACAACAGCAAATGCTACAGACATGGGAACTGGAAAAGATGAAGCTGTCAATACACAGCTTCAGACAGGGCAGAGAAGGATGCTGGGCCTGAAGAGTAAAAGGTTGTTAGTCCCTTTTCAAACTACAACATGAGAGTGAAATATGTGCCTGCCCCACAGCCTGGGAATATTCAGTGTTAATATGTGTCTCCCATACCTTGACTTCAGAAGTGACTGTCTGAAGAAAATGCTCTGTAATCTCATCTTCCATCCTGTCTAGAAATCCATTTACTTTAACATCCTGACCAGTGCTGGCACTGAAAATATATGTTAGCTTACTCCAGACAGTTCTGTTAAAAAAAAAAAAAAAAAAAAAAAAAAAGCACGCAACAAAAATGGATATGGAAAGCATTGATCAGATCAAATCAGGCTACTCTCTCAGACCAAAACTCTTCCTACAGTAACCAACACAACACATCATTTTAAAAAATTAGTAGGCATGAAATGGCCTTGACAAATGGAGTGTGGAGGAGTATCCTCTGTGCTCTGACATCCTACAATACAAGACAAGCAATAATCTTCCATCAGAATAGTCTTTAAGTCATCAAATCCTGGGTAAAATGATCACCAGTTTGAAACAAGACATTTTACTTTCTAGAAAAATTCAGTGTATTTGCAGTGTCACTGTAAAGAATTACATAAAAGAGTCTCATAAATATTTGATCCAGGATCCAGCATCAGCAACATGCAAATACAACACACATAACATCTACCTAGGCTCAAACCAAGGCTCCCATGTCAAGTAAGCACTGTGCACATGCTGGATTTAGGAATTTTGCTGACTCCAGAGCTTCCCAGATAATTTTACACAGGAAGAAGAGAAGCAACCCCATTCTCTGCATCACTGCAAGCACTTCTGAAATTAGCTTGTAGGTGCAATTAGCCTCCCCCATTCTGTGCTTTATTGCTTCCCTGCTTCTAGCAACCTCAGGGAAAGCCTGGCATGTTCAACTGGGTTTCATTCAGCCAAGTACTTAACCTTGGGCTTCAAGTGCACTAGCACTCAGTGCTTTTCCATGAGGCTTTTCCCAGGGAGAATCAGGCCAGGGAGAGAAACTACATCACACCACATGGCAGGGTTGGCCAGGATAAAGTCCCCACGTGCTATGTGCCATTGCTGCCTGCCTCTTGCTCAGGGTCATAGGCACCAGGAAGAGCAAGATTGTGGACCAGAGGCTATGCCCCCAGGCCAGCAGCACTGTGCTGCCAACCCAGCAGTCCTGGGCTCCTCTCTCTGGCAGTGGCAGTGAGGACAGCTCTGAAGGGGTCTTGCTGAATGCAACCAGCTGCCTCCATGCTTAAAGCTTGGTGTGCAAGGGGCTGGATGACTAAATGCAGCTAGAGGCAAGGCTCACCCCATAGCCAAGTTAGAAGATCAGACAGCAGAAAATTCATTTCATTTCCCATGCCCCTAGGGTCTCATTTCTAACCTGAGAATGCAGCAGTTCTCCAGGATTCGTAAAGTGCTGCAGATCCTCAGGGAGCCATCATGCTGAAGAAAGCTTCTCCCTTCATTTTCATAGCTAAATTAAAACGGAAAGAAATATATTTAAGCTGGTGTGCTTCATGATGCATCTGATAGCATTAGGCAAGCTGCAAATGTGAAAAATATTCTGTGACTAATTGTCTTTTTAGTATGCACGGTTTCACTCCCCAAGGGGGGATCCACAGCAGGACAAAGACAGTCTCTGTCCAGCCAAGCTGGTGAGGAAAGAGAGCACAGGAATGGCACAGGGAGAGCTCTCAAGCTGCCTGGGTGCAAGACAGGAGGTCCACTTTACCATTGCTGTTGCTGCAAGACTTGCTTCTGGGAAGCAACTCAAGCTTGGCCGATAAAGCTGCAGAATAAAGCCTCAGCATGTATGAGTAACCCACAGAGTCTGCTGGCTGCTTCATCACAGCTTCAGTCTCACAAATGGCTCCTGGAGAGCTCAGTTTTATAGGAATTTCCTCCCTCTCATAATGTCAAGAGCCAGGGATCTTAAATGAAACCTCCTCTTGAAATATTCACCTACAACCAGCAGTACCAGAATTTTCTGCTGTGAGGGATATGCTGGGAGGGGGATATCCAAGAACTAAAAGCAGTTAAAGGGAACCAGAAGACATAGTGAGAGAAAAGAAGATGAAAAGAAGACATTTGTCTTTACAGTACAGCAGTACAGAGGAGAACTCCTCACCCTCCCAGGGAGCAGAGGGCCTGGGAATCACAGCCACAGGAGGAAAGGAGAAGCCTGGGCACTTGCCACATGCCTGCCCCTCTTTCTGGTTGTTCTTCACACCTGAGCCTCTCCAAAATAAACATCCCCCAGGGCTTTAACCTGTCCAGGCAAGTCCAGGTGCACTTTGTTCCCTCAGCCTTAGTGCTACAACAAATGCTGAGCACATAAACAGCATCAAAGCACTGTCTCTCCAGTAACAGCTTGATGGGAAACAGCCACCAAGCCAAAGAGGCAAGGGCAGATGCAGATGAACACAGCACTGCTGCCCGCTTCATCAGGATTTCTTGCTTTTGAGCACTGATGATGTGGCCAAGGAGGAAAACAGCAGCCTTCCTACCTCTCCAGGAACCTCAGGCATTGCTCCAGGCACACAGCTTCCACCTTCTCACTCAGGCTCTCGCTGACACACCGGGCAGCCTTTGCCTTCTCCGTTAGTATCTGTGGGTTCCAAGGCATGAGAGGAGAGCAGGCCAAAGCCATTTGTTCCTTAGGCAGTGAAAAGGAATACATCCCACCCTTCATCCTGCTGCAAATCCCTCTGCCTTCTAGACAACACACTCTGTTTCAGTTTTGAGACCCCTTGTGGAAAGAGAAGTATTTTTTAGGAGCATGGGTTTAATGCCTGATCCTACAACTTTGCTACTGCTGCTTCCCTCGCAGTCATAGAATCATAGAATCATAGAATTAGCTGGGTTGGAAGGGACCTCAGAGATCATCAAGTCCAACCCTTGACCCACCGGAGCAATTGCTAGACCATGGCACTGAGTGCCACATCCAGTCTTTTTTTAAATGTCTCTAGGGACGGAGAATCCACCACCTCACCAGGCAGACCATTCCATTGCCTGATCACCCTCTCCATGAAGAAATTCTTTCTAATATCCAACCTAAATCTCCCCTGACACAACTTAAGACTGTGTCCTCTTGTCTTGTTGAAAGTCGTCTGGGAAAAGAGTCCAACTCCCACCACGCTGGATAAACTTGTCACCAGGCTGGAGACAAGTCCTGTGCTCAGGGGAAAGCCTCTCCCTAAGGAATGCTCTCTGCAGGCAGTGTCCAGCTTGGCAGCTCAGCTCATACAGAGATCTGCTGTCTGAAGGAGTAACTACACTTCAATGTGACTCACCCTCCACAAATAAATTGGGGTGTAACCTTTAAAAATGGTTAGGTAGCTCTAACTGTGTGTCCTACACCTCTGCCAGGGTCCCTAACAGAGCTGTCTGAAGAAGACAAGTGTCATCTTCCCAGCCACCACCACTCACGCCTGACAGAGCAATGTGTGTTAAACCCTATGACATCTGTCCTGTCCTACTGACCCCAGCTGGGTGGCCCAGGTACCTGCAGGAGGTGGGCTGTGCCAGACAGTTAAAAATCCAATCCATATTGGGTAGGTGTGAGCAGGTGGCAACTTAATGCTGCCCATTAGTTCTCTGTGGAAACAAAAGCTTGCAAGGGGAGGAGAGCCAGATGGATAAAATGAGACAGATGGACTCGTACGCTGTGCTCTCCCAGTGCTCTGGGAAGCGTCAGGTTCCAGAGACAAAGGGTCACTCATATCATGAAGGGGTTCTTCCACTGTTCACAACAGATTTAAAAATTCACCCAAAGGGACAGGATAAAAGATGCCATCCCAAGTGTCAGGAAATCATGGCTGCCAGTTACATACACAACACAGAAAAACCACCCATGCAGAAACACGGTGAGATGTGACAGATATAAAAATCATAGCATTCAAATCAGGCTTTTCCCTGGTCCTTGCCAGAAAACTTTGCTATGTCAAACAGAAGCAAGAAAAAAAAAAGCAAAACAGCTTGGTAACTAAAAGCCATCCTAGCACAGGTACATCACTGCTCCAGCCAGCACAGGGCAAGGTGAGGGAGCAGTTCTCTCTGTGAGCTCTGCACTCAGTGCCTGGCTCTGAGTTGGGCCATAAAAGCCATTTTTTGCCAGCTAAAGCTGTATCCTCACAAGGAAGCTCAGCTGCTGTTGACCTCCAATGCCTACCACTTGCACCTGACATGGTGCCTGAGGTTGTCTGCCATCCCACATGGGGCTACTTCCCTCTCTCATGACCTGAAACAGGAGTTTGGCAGTCCAGTGGTGAGGGAAGCAGAAGGAAGACACAGTCAGGGTGGGCCACGACCTGCCACTGATCTCTAGCATCACTTGAATCCACATGTAATCTCCAGGATTTATTTTAAACCTTCTGCAGGTCTTGATCCAAACAGCTGCTGGCCATGGTGCACACTGCTCATAAATCAGCACAGTGTGCTTCTGCAGTGCCTCTGGAGCACTCAGCCTCACCATACCCCGCAGCAGTCCCTTGCTGCCCCCTGAGCACCAGATTGCAGCTGTACCCAGCACATAATCAGGGAGCAAGATGCTGGTGCTTGCACTGACAGATGTGGGGATCTGCCACACTCAGCAAGTGCCACTGCTTTTATGAGAGCACTCTACAGAGCTCACCTGGGGCAGACTGGTTAACATACACCACAGGTTTCCAAAAAGGTTATACGAAAATCCAGGTGCATAAAGAAAATGCAATTTCAGCTTGAATCAGCTAGGCTTGGGCTCATTCTTTTTAGTTAGTTTATTTTACATATGCACAAGAGAAAAATAGATTTGGAAGCAAACAGATGCAGTGTAAGTATGTCAGCTAACCTGGAAGCTTGTAATACACTGAGTTTAGTCCAAGACATGGAAAAGGGTGTCTTGCTAAATACCTATTTACTTATGTGCAAAACCATGACTGCCCTGAAGGATGAAAGCTTTTCAGTGCCCCACAAGTTACCTGAATGACTGCAGTATCTGGACAAGGGGGTTTCCCGACATCAAGGGCATCTTTTAGGGCTTTTCCCACTTCATTCTAAATATGAAAAGAAAAAAGAAAAGAGAAAAAAAAAAAAAGAGAGAAGAGAAGAGAAGAGAAGAGAAGAGAAGAGAAGAGAAGAGAAGAGAAGAGAAGAGAAGAGAAGAGAAAGGAAAACAGTTGAGATACAATGGCATTCATAATGAGATGGGTTTCCCAGCCTCTCATTATGCATTTGGACTAGATGAACTTCTGCTTTTTTTTTTTTTTTTTTGGCTGTTTCATTTAACCCAAAGCATGGCTATTTTCCAGCTGAACCTAATAACATTGTTCTGTTTTGTTCTACATTGTTTGTTTGAGTTTAAATGATTTGCAGCTTCCTTTCATCCCAGTGTCAGCTCGGGTTATCTACAGTCTTCCCTCGTTAGCTTAGCTCAAATGAAGGCACCCACACAGCAAAACAAGGCTTAGGCACAAGGCTGTGCTGCCAGCTACTGTAGCTGAGATTTTCCACCCTTCCTAGCTCCAGCAGGCACTCACATAAACCAGCCAGTGCTAATTAAAAGCATTCCCTCACTTGAGCCAGGGACTTGTGAGGGCAAAGAGGAGCTGGGTTAGTGTTTAAAGCTACTGTCATGGAGGGATAAGCCCCATGAGGCTTCACAAAGGGTAATTTCCCAAGACTTGGTTGGCTTATGTTAGTTTGAACAGGCTGTAAAAACCAAACTAACACAGCAGAGAAAGCACTCGTTGCTTAAAACATGATCTGACCTTTAGAGAAGCTTTAAACTCAAAAGTCTGGCTCACTTATTTATTCTTTCATTTCTGCATCTTCCTCCAAGGAAATAGAATGTAAAGTCTGATGTTCCCCTTTCGTCTTTGTTCCTTTCTGGCTGATGAAATTTGTGGCTGTCACTGAGAATTTAATCAAAAATCTATTCAAAACAACTGCTCTGCCATACTCACTGAAATGTGTTAATCAAAGACAAATAAGGAGTTGTAAACAAGCCGAGAAAAATTCCTTTCCTCCCGAGTGCCATCACCTGATTGTGAGCAATTGTGTGAGCACGATGTGCTGAGATAACACATCCCAGCCAAGCTGCACAAACACTTCTAGCTTACCCCAGTTGCACAGTAAAATGTGTCAGCTTAAGCCAACACCAAGGTCCCCCTCCGTGGTGGGATAAAGCACGTATTTTGTTAGTAGCTGCAAGGCAATAATTTGTTGAGCCCCAGTACTTAGTTGCTTTGGCTCACACTATGTATCTGAAGTACCACTTGGTTGCCTGTTTGTAGCTCCTGTGGTGACACCAAAGCTCCAGCATGGAGAAGACCAGAATTCCTGCTGTAACAAACAGGCCCACTTTCCTCCTTGTCCCTCCCTATCTGAGAAAGATGTGGCAGCCCATGCTCTCAGGCTTCAGATCCATGGATGGCCACCCCACCAATGCTGACAGCCCAGCCAACTGCTTCCTCTCAGAAAATACAAGGGGATGAGTTATTGTTACTTGGGCCCTTACCATGTGTCCAGCTGCTATTTTAAAACATGCAAGAATTTAACATCCTTGACACCTCTACTTTATTATCAAGTGTGGTCAAAACTGGATAAGATGCTCAACAGAGGTAGGAGCACACCCCTGACACACCAGCTAGCAGAACCCATCCTTTTCCATTTGGTCAGAAGTAGATCCTTGGCCCAAATTCACATAAACTTCTCAGTCCTCCTTTTGTCTACTTCAAAAAAACAGAGGGAGGGAGGAAGACACAAGCCCAAGTGATCCTTTGCAGGTCAGTCTAAACCCTCCTCAAGCTTTTGTCCAGGTGTGCATATCTGGTCCAGCTGTCTCCATTTCTAGACAAACAGCATCAGAACGAACCCTGGCAACATGCTGGAAGTTTTGCTTTGCATTCATGCCAAATTATCCAGCATAGCAAGGGTTGAGGGGTGACAACCCAATTGATGGCACCATTATTTCTAGTTCACCACTTTTGCAACCTCAAAAGGCAAAAAGTCCCCTTGCCCTAGACATGTCTTGGCTGAAGGAATGCTGCTTGCATGCAGAGCTGGCTGAGTTCTCCACAGTGGTGTTTGGAACTGGGTTTGAACCCCACGTGGCATCTGAGTTCTCAGCACCTTCAAATATGGTCACAGTTCTCATCGTACATTCCTGTTCAAAGTGCTTTCAGTTTGTGCTGATATCAGGCTGGCACTGGTAGTCACAAGCCTGGTATTCACAGGCAAAGCAGACCATGGCTTATTCTGGTCAGTCTATTTTCATTGGCAAAATTTTAGTTATCCATAGAGGTGACAAAACCAGCACAATGTGACTTACAGTCACAATTGTGTATTATAATTGCTTAGAGGTAACTGGTGGGATATTTGCTCAATAGCAGCTTCCTGCATATTTTGAATAATGAGGGCTGGAGTATCCTGGAAAAAGAGATGGAGGGATAAAGCAGGTTTTACATGCTACATGACTGAGCTGAGTCAAGAGACATCCACAATTTTTTCCATATGGAGTCAGTTCGTGTCCACCTCAGCTCATTAGCTTGAAAATAGAGTTTGTCCTAAGCTGGCCAGATCTGAAGTGAGTTGGGACACTACTGTACCACACTCCCAGCAGCTCAAGCTCTGTTATCCATGTACAGTGTGGCACCACATAGAGGAGTGATGCTTCCAGATCCAAGGTAGCATAATAAAATGCAGCCAGCACAGGGCAGCATGACACAGGAGCAGCCACTGCCAGATCTACATAAGCCTGCTCAGCACATGATGTATCAAGAAAGCAAGAGGCTTGTGGTTAAACAAAAGCTTTCCCTAGCTTTCCCCTTGCCTTAGAGGGAATTAAAAAAAAAAAAAAAAAATTCACCATCATTGTTAGTCAGCATCCGTGAGGGGTTGTAAATGACTCAGCTACATGCTTTAAGATAACCTCATTAACACTACCTTGAGTTAAGTAATTTCCTTCGCTATGTGCTAAAAACAGACCTTAGTAACGTGGTCTTCCCCAGGGTAATGATAACAAACAGCCCATAGAGATACTTAATGTTATACACTAAAATCAGTAGGGTTTAAGCATATTGTCACCAGCTGGCACCTCTACTTCCATGTTTGTGACTAACTTAATGTACTCTGTCAGGGAATAGGTCTCAAGGTCTGAAGGAAAATCTCTGCAACTTTCCCTGGGGTGATTCAGCAGTTTGACATGGAATTTCCCTTCCTCTTCTCCCCAGGAACAGTGGTAAAGAAAGCAAGAGAGATGAGTGTGGTACCTTCTGCTTCAGCATTTTTGCTTTAGCTGAATGTAAAAGGCCTGCTGAGTTTTGCAAATAGCACAGCTTCCTCTGGAGCTCCCTGTTGCTACCATGCATCTTCCCTGCTTCGTTTGTATTCTACATGCCCAAGACAACATTCTTCACAGGGGAAGCTACCTTGAGAAAAGAAAGAGATCCTGCAGCCCTGGAGCTGAGGTGCCCTGTAGGATGGCAAGGCAGGATGCCTGATGCAACCTTACAGGAGGGCTGTGCCAGGTGTGCACCAGCTGCACAATTTCTTGTGCTGGGCTCTGGAAACAATCTTTGCTGTAACCTCAGCAGTTTCAGTCCAGAAGGTTGGAGAGAGCTGTGAGGGGTCCACACACAGACAAATCTGGCAGCCTCAAGTATCTGCACAGCTGAGGCAAAGGGATTACTGAAAAACTGAAAAACACAAACCAACCAACCCCACAACTGTTCTCCACCATAGGCTAATTAACAGCTGGGGAGAAAATGAACAGCATCTTGAAATGGCCCTCAATAAGGAAGTGTATTTCACCCATAGCCTCCCTTTTCTCCAGATACACTGGCTTCTGAGCAGAGTAGATTGCAGCAGAGTATGAAGGTGCAGCAACAGGATGAAAAGCATCTCTCTGCTAAGAAGCAAGGAGAGGGAAGCATCCCCTTGGCAGAGAGCAGTCATGATCTTCACACTTGGGCTCTGCAATGAAACACAACCAAGTTGGAGACCTTGGGGTCATACGCACCTGAACAGGGCTGGCTCAGCAAGCAAGGGAGCAGAACCTCAACAAGGGCACTCCTTATTTTAAAAATGCAGGAATAAAGCAGGCAGACTGGGGCAAAATTCCTGAGTTCTTACCTGAGCGACTGCAAGTAACTTTTCTTCAGTCTTCAAAATAATCCGCATGAGACACTGCAGACTCAGGGAAAGGCTGTGCTGGGGGCTCTGCCTGGGTCTCAGACATGTCTCACTGCCTCTGTGTAGAGAAACAAGAGCTCAGACAGAGCCCCTTCCTGCTGCTCAGCAGCCCATTGCCTACTTGACACCTTTGCTTGGCACCACAGCCTCACACAAAGCAAACGGGGTGCTCTGAAAGCACCCAGAAGTGTTTGCAGTGTCAGGACAGCCATAACATGGAAGACAATATCTATTGTGCCCATTTTCCAGATGTTCTTTTGTGCTTTTTTTTTTTCCCCCCCTTCTTCCTACATTTGCTGCCCAAATTAAACCTTTTGTTTGTCATTTTCCTCTCACTTTCCCTTAGTCCTGCTGATTAATTCCTTTTTGGGCTTGGGCAGTCACTCAAACACACTTCCACAGATGCACAATTTTACATGCATCACATATGGTCTCTGAATGGAATAAAAAGCAGCTATACCAGGACAACTGCATCTACACAGAAGATATCATTAAGGTTGTAACAGTATTCATAGAGGAAAACCCAAAAATTAACTCTGGTATCTCTATTCTTCTCATTTCCCCTTTCTTCACTACCTTCTGACACTAATACAGTTCTTGCTTTTTTTTTTTTTTTTTTTTTTTTCTTGAAGGAATTCAGCATTTGCATAACACATTTTTTCCTGTCTTTGAACTTCTCATTATATATTTATTTTACATAATTATTCACCTCCAATTTCATGTACGTTTTCAATATTTCATCAGTCCATTACTCTTATCTAAAACCAAAATTTTACAATTTTAAACCCATAAAAGCAGCAGTAGAAGGGATGCATCATGCCCTGGTCTCCCATATGTCTGAGGACAGCACACATCAGCATATACCTGATACCCTTCCTCCCTCCTTTGGGAGCTGGTGAGAGGAAAAGTCTACCTGATGAACTGTTTATGAGATAATCAAAGGCTTATAGGTGTAATTAATACAAGGAACAGAATGCATCTAGGCTTGGATGGAAACAATCAAATAACCTGAAAGGGTTGAAAACTATTAGGGAAAACTATTAGGTTGGAATGTTCAAGTAGCAAAGTAACCATGGGCACAGAGAATCAAACATCTCATCTACTACTGTCATAAAAGAAGAAATCACAAGAAAGCTTCAGGTTTTGATGATAACCACAAGCTTTGAATTCACATTGGGCCAAAAGCTCCCAGATGTGTCGCTCTTCAGATCATGGGGAAAGCCCCATGTTTTCCCAAACATGTGCAAGAATTTAATGATCTGCTGTGGTTTTCCTGTGATCTAAACACTAAATGCAAGAAAAATGGAAACAACTGGTCAAACAACAAGCCAAGTAAAGCAGCAGAAGAACCAAGGAGACAACAAGAGATGTTCGTAGAGCATAATGCTGACATAAAGGCAAGAGAAAACTATTCTGGTGTAGAGTATTATGGACCTTGCTAAAATAAAGGACAGAAAGCAGGACACTGGGCAATTCCAAAAACAGCCCAGTAGAGAAATACGTGTCCGCCACAGGTAAGTCCCTGGGCCCAATACTAAGAATTTAGAATGAGGCAGTACTGCAGTGACAAAAGGCTCTGATTCTGAGATCAAAGAACATAAAACTGGCAGTGGACAAGTCTAAACTCAGCAAGAGTCCTGACTGTCACCATGCTAAGAAAAAGCAGAATAGCTCAGAACTGAAGAACAGAGACACAGAAAAAATGCAGAAAAAAAGTCCTTCAAACATACCGTTTGTAAATGTTAAGGCCCCATTCATAAATTGAGAGGCATTGGCTGAAGCTGAAATGGTTACTGTCAGTAAGGGTGGAAAGGTGAGAAGACAAAGAGGCATGACAGCAGTGAGTGTAGGTGGCAAGCAGTCCTGCTTCCTTGAAGAAACCACTTTTGTGCTCCAGGCTGGGGAGAAATGTCTCTTCCAGATGACTCAGATGCTGTTTTAGTGCAGTCTCATCTGTGTTACTTGAGGAATCAAAGGAGGGAATCTGGGCCATCATGTACTGTGTTAGTTTTTCCTCCAGATCTTTCCTCCAGAAGTTTGGACTCCAGGTGGAAACAGACTCCATCTCATGGCTGCTGTCAAGCCACTCCACTTCCTTCTGCTTCTCCCACTTCAGTGATTTCCCCACTGACTGCAATGGCTCCAGGAGCATCCCACTACTTTCACTGAGTGCTTCTCCCACCACAGTCCACATTCGTTCAGCCAGCAGAGTATAAAGTGATTCAGACTTCCCCATACCATCATTTCCAGAATGCTCCAGATCATAAATACGATCACAAGCTTCAAAAAATTTTCCTTGCTCAATGAATCCACAGATAGTTTCCTCTGCAACAGAAAAACAAGACAATTTGAGGTTTGTTCATGCTTCAGGACCCATCACTCTAATACCTGAGTACTGAAGTATGTAGTTTATATGCACTCCAAAATTCCTCAGGATCTAATCAACATCATCTCACTTAAGGCCTCGCATTGGTTCCTTTCAGTTTCTTTAGGGCAAGCACTTTCTGTTCTCTTTCTTTCTTTTGTCCTTTCTCCTCCAGACTAACTAAGTCTGCACACTAGTCTTCTGCAGCTTTGTGCCACCATCCCAGCAGACCACCTCATGTGGGCAATGCAGGTTCATTAATGACAGACTTTCCTTAAAGAATATAACTTTTGTCCAGAAGAAAAGCATTAGAGAAAGGATATGTTCTGAAAGAGACAGCAGTTAAAATTCAAACCTAAAGGGAATCCTCTGCCTTCTTTACAGAAACCCTGGCTTGACCAAAGTGCCGCTTACTCTCTTTAAGGCCCCTTGTTCCTGTTCCCAGTCAGGAATGGCTACACAGAGGATGTCACTTCTGCCAGGGAGCTCTCATGGTTGACCAAGGCTGCTCATTACAGCCCAGTGTTCTCTCCTTACCTAGGTCGTAGAACAATTACACATTATTTTCACACAAAGGTGAAAAGCAGGAGGTGGGTTATATGCAGTGTCTCAGCAATGGGGATTCACTTAACTCCCCATGACTTCCACATCTTCAAGAAGCTGTGGTGACTGAGCCACTGCCCTCATCCCCAGAAACCCCATCAAGGCTGTCAGAAAATCTATAAAATTCAGAAGCTGAAAGGAGAAGTATTTCACTACCGCTTGCTTTCAGAATATCTTATCCATCACGCCCAGCCCACCACTAAGAGTTAAATATAATCTCGCAACAACTGCACAGAGCTTTTGGATTTTTCCTGCGCATGTTAGATGACAAAATTGAGAAACAAAGGGTTAACAAGATTTGCCAAAAAGTATCTGGAGCAGAGCCCATAGGAAAATCAAACTTGATGGAAATTCAGAGAAAGGTAAGCAAGGCCAGAAACAGCAGGACCCTGAAATCAATCCAGGATACAGCTTTGGTTGTAGGCTGAAGAAAGAAAGGGTGTGAGTTTACACTATCTTTCACCTGAATCCTAACTTTCCTCTTCACCTTGCCTGTGTAGTAAGAATTAAATCAAACAGGTCTGAAGGGAAGAATGTGACACTTAAGGGAGAAGGGCTGAAGCAAGGATCTTCAGCAAAGCAATGGGCAAGCGGCTCAGGAGGGGTCCAGCAGCTGCACTCATCCTTCCTCAATACAGACAACAGAGAGGAAATGTCTGCTTCATACAATTAGGCCATGCTCAACCTCCTTCTCCCTCCCCATCAGTGGAGAAACAGCTACTCACACCCCACAGGGTGTTAGTCACATGTACATCATCTGTCTCACAAGACACATCAGGAGTCTTTGCAGAGATAAAAATAAGAACTGCAAAGAGAAATCCTCACGATGCAATGGCAATGTGAAATACAAAAGTTTCCAGAGGAGAACGTGTACTGCTCAGAAAGGGCAAAAACTCAGGTGAAGGATGGGGGAGGAGGAAAGATTAAAGCACCTACTTCAGAAGCTAAGGAATACAAGGGTTGGAAGAGGCAGAGAAGGTCCAGGACTGGGCAGAGATCTTCAAGGTTACCTGCTGGTGTTTCTCCCTCTGCTTCCTTCCTACTGGCTGCCATCTTCAGCAAATTCCCTGCCACACCCTCACCACCAGCCTTCTCCTCCACTGTCTCTTTTCCACTAGCCACAGCCTTTAGCAATTTGCCAGCCATGGTTTTCAGTTTCCCCCTCCTCTTTGCTTCCTGCTTCTTTCTCTCCTCATGCGCAGCCTTGGGCAGTATCCTTGTGTTTTCCCCAGACATTTTCTCCCCTTTGCTGCCTCTTCCCACACAAGCTCCCCAGGAACACTTTATCTTCCTCATGATCCCAGCAGATTGGATGTTTTCTGTCAAACTGGGAATACCACCAGGAAAAAAAAAATAAATATTAGGATCTTAACAGCTATCTCCCACAAAAGACATTTCTCCCAAGGTTTATTGTTTTTCCATATGGTTACAGGCTTCAGCCTTCAAAGAAGTCTAACCTGGTTCCTGCCCATGATGAGCAAGGACATCTTTATAGGCTGCCAGCCCCCTTGTGTAATCTCTCTCTCTCTTCTAGGAAAATAATGTCAAAAACCTCATACACAATCTAACCGCAAGCACTGGGGGAAAGCCAGCGGGATTTTCAACATTTTCTAAATGACTAAAACATCCCCACGTGGTGCCAGTCAGTTCAGTGACAATCCTATCAGTGTAAGGGAGTTGGTTATTAATAGTATCTATGAAGCACACATCACTTTCCACCCACCCCACGCACCCCAGCCACACCTGAGCTCTTCTTTGACAAGAGCACACCTGGCTTGGGAGCCAAATTTTCCCCAATGTCCCAGAATGCCTGGTGACAGCCAGCAGGGAAGGAGATCTTCAGAGAAAAAGTGTTCTCTGTTTCATGTTTTAGCAGCACTGGTTAGAGCAGATAAGAGTGATATCTGACTTCTGGATTGTGCAATTTTCCAGCAACTATATAAACTATTACATATTATATTATATGTATACACACATACATACATGTACGTGGCATAACATTACAGCAGCCCACCATAAATGTGTGTGTGTGTGTGTCCATGAACATGTTTAGGTCTAGCCACCAGCCAGCACCCACAGTGGAGAGAAAGGAGATGTGTGCCTGCTCAGTGCAAGGATCACGTTGGTGAGGCCAGGGCTCTCAAAGGTTCTGACCATAGACCTCCAAACAAATTCCTGCACAGGAAATATAATTTAAATCCAGGAGTCTGTGGTTTAAGTAGATTTTTACTACACTTGGCTGTTCTTACCACACTCTCTTTGCTAGAGTTAAAACCTCTTTTTTATTTCTCTATTCCATTATCACAAAACTGAAATCAAGAGCCTGAAGACTTTCATGAGCTGAGGACAGAGTCCTGCATTAGCCATTGCAAGCCTGATCTAAACCCATACACTATTCAATAATTATTTGGGGGAGTATAAATTTTAGGGGTAATTTTTTTCCCACAGCCTCTAGATGAATCTGAATATGTGCATTCATCTTTCTGGGTTTAACACCTGCAGTTTCTTCCAAGATTTTCTACATTTTCATGACAGCAAAATTCCACTAGTTTCCTCCTTGTAATGTTATGCTGTTTTGGCTCTTTTACTCAGTGCTTAATTCTACCAGCATGTTATCATGGAGCCATTTGATTCACTAGTAACAACAGGGAGGATGAAATAAATGCATTTCATTTGGAAGGACAAATGAAGCTGTCCTTCAGAAATTCCACAGAAATTCCAGCAGTGGTCATACGTTGAGCTCTTGCCAGCAGGAAATACTGAATTTGCACAATAGTGTTTTCTCAGGTTGTGAAAAAAGTGGAAAACTGAGAGGCTGTACTGAGCTTAATTTTGGCTTTAATTTTTATCTGGTCATTAAAATGTTTCCTTTGGAATTTTATAGTTGCACTATATATAAACACAAGACAGAGCAAGAAGATTAGTTCTGAAGACATGCATTCCTGTTGTGCTGAAACCCTTCAGCAATATTTTCCCATGAAAATTCCAACACAATATGTTTATGTTTCACTTCAGCATATTTCCAACAAGACTGGTTCTAACAAAAACAGTTTCCCTCAGCTTCTCTGTGGAAGGAAATTGGATGTCAAAGTGCCAGTCCTGCAGGCAAGATTCTCTGCAGTGTACAGATTTTGAACACACTACAATTTCAGATCGCACCCTAAACTGGGGCAACATGATGTATGGGAATTGCTGTGTTTTCCCAGAAATCTTCTTTCAAATGAATACAGTCTGAGCCTGCGGGAAGTGGGAAGTGAGTGGGCAGAGATGGACAGCCTCCCTAAGGCAAGGACCAGCTCTTGCTCCATGGCCCACTCAAGCCACTCAATCAAAGCCATAGTAGACAGTCCCCAAGATGACAGTGCCCTCAGGGCACAGCCCATCAGAGCATGGCAGCACCAACAATCCAGATGGCTCATCCGTTCTACCTTTACCTGGTTCACAAACCAGGGGCAATGTGTGTGAACATCCTCTACTGCAGTGCTTCCATGAATGGTTTTATGCCTGGACAAGCAAAGCCCCCAGGGAACCTCCACCTTTACAGCACGGGAGCTGAAGTATCAAGATCAAAGGAGAACAAAGGTATTTCACCAAACATTAACATAATGGAAAAGGGTTGTTTGCTGTCCAAAACCAGCATTTTGAGCACAAGAATCAGGGCCCTGCTACATTTCACCTGCCCTTTCCACAGGCTCCAGCACTGACCACCCAAGGGAGGTTCTTCCAAGCAGAAAGAGTGGCACAAGGACACAGTACTGTGACAATCATAGTTCTGCTTCTGAACAACTTCCTTTGTCAGGTGTACCAAATGACCTTCTTCTTCCTCAAAAGGCACTTCTTGGAAGCCTGCCCCTCCCAGTTCCTCCTTCCTGGTATTTCAATGCCTCCATTCATCCACTGTATGATGCTCTCTATGGGGTTCCCTTTCCTTTCTGTCCTGACCCTACTGCAAAAGAGGAGCAATTTGTCTTCCAGAAACATCCCCAGTGTTCAGGAGTTTCCCTCATTGCCTGGAGGTCCTGGAAAAGCCCACAGCCTCCCCACATCACTGACTTTCTATCTCAGAAAAACTGTAACTCCTTTGTCTTTGGGATCTTTCAGTATACAAGTGAGTATCTTGAATAAGTTTTTCTTGCTGCTTCCCATTTCTTTTGCCTATATAGATAAAATCTCTTCATAATAAGTGGATTGTGTGCCTGACTTGAATAATAGCTGTTTGGTCTGGATGCTAATCAGATGAAGTCAGACTATTAGCAGTTCAAATGAAATGACTTTGCAAGAGTCCAATTAGATTAATATCCCAATTCCAGCAAAGCAGTGATGCCCCTGCCTTCTTTGCAGGGACTTCACATGAGCACTGTCAGGCATCTACAATGGAAACTTTGTGCTCTGTAGCATCTGTTATATGAAATACACTTCAGCCCTAACAGGCAAGATATATCTACTGGATCTGGAGAGAGAAATCTGGGTGGTTTTCACCTTCTTCCCTGTTTCCAGAACAGGGAAGATACTCTCTACCACTCTGAACCAAAGGCATGAAAAATGGCAAAAAGAATATCCACTGTGATGATAAAACACACAGAGCATGCCACAGAAACACCGTGGTGCCCTAGGTTATAAATCCATCCAAAAACACTCGGTGAAGTTATGCTGTAATCTGACAGTGTTCCTCCACCCACACACAGCATTTTTGATTTCATCACCAACCAAAGAAGTCAGTATTAAAAGCAAGGAAGGCTTTTTGGAGAGAGAAAACAAAAAACCCTGAAGTTCCCCTCCAGTTTGCCATTGGCATTGCTACCAACAGTTATATGCAAGAGGTGACTTTGTTATTTGTGCAAAATTAGCTGGTTAGCTTTCCATGGAAAAGCTTTCCATATATTTGTTCTTATTTCCTAAAGAAATTAGACAACGCAGCTACAGGCTGCATGAGCCTCTGTGTTAATCTGATCCTTGGACCTAATGCACTTGAGTAGGTTTTAAATCAGTTGCAACGAATTTTAAGGTTAGTTTTAACCAAACTGAGAGAGAGGGGCCAGCACAATACAGTACACCTTTACACACTTCATGAAAATACATGGCTGAGGAGGAACTGCTGCTGAGGAAGAACACAGCATGAACTCAGCCTTTCTTAGACATCAGAGACTCCACCCAGCAGCTCAATCTGAAGGTGCACAGACACCATTTCCTTGCCTCTGTTGCTCACATAATCCCCTATTTACTCTTCAAATAATTGCTGTGTATGCAAGAGTAAATAAAGCAGCACAAATATTTAATACAAGCAACCTTTCCTATAGCAACAGCTTCCCTATGGTGCCTCCTTACCCCAGGCTGTACCCCTTTGCCCCCTCACACCCACCCCTGGATGACTCTTGCCCAAATGGGCAAAAGAACCCTTTTGAAATCTAATTTGGAGCTGCTGCTGCTGCTCATCAGGCATGGTTGGAGTAAAAGGGAAAGAAGGAACCTTCTTCCTTTCTCTTTCTGAGTGTGTTGGCTTCAGAAATGCTTTTCTGCTCAGCTGCTGATTTTCATCACATTTTTCAGAACGTAATCTGAGATTTCTCCCCTGCTCCAGATTTGTCTGAAACTAGAGAAATTCAGTATATGAGATGGACTGAAAGACAAGCAAGCTCTGTGGTCCCTGCAGTCCCTTGCAGACCTCACTGAAGTCCTAAGAATAAGTCCACTGAATGCTGCCCCTTCCCCTGCCCTGAATACTGAAAAAAAGCTACATCTGGACTTGATGTACAATTTGCACTGTCTCTGTGCTCCTCCTGATCACAAGGATCCCATTCCAAACTGACCTCAATTTCCACTTGATTAGTAACCTACTTTGTTGATCCTTTGCAACATTTTTAGCTAATTCCTGGGGATTTTGCTTGATTCTGTGATTTTTTTTTTTAACAAGTATTGCTTTAGGGAAGATGTTTAGCCCTATGACAACAACAACAGTAGTAATAAATATTTAAATCACACAACCTGCAAAATTTTAAAGATGAACTGTAGGAAGGCAAGCCAAGGGATGTTCAAAGTGACCATAAAAATCTCTGCATTAAAAATAACCTATCCACGTAGTAAAAGAAGAACAAATCAAATCCTGGAGCAGCATGTTACTCTTCATTAAAGAGTAAGCTGGGACCAAGCTGAGAATTCCCACTCCTTGATTTTGCCCTGCAGGCTTCCAGCAAGGACTGAGGCTACTGCAGTAATTGCTGCTTCCTTCTGTTTTCCATCAGCACCAGTGGAAGAGGGGGAAAAATCTACCCACCAGAGTACATAGCACACAATAAAACTGACTAAGAAACAGTTTCTCCAGGCCCCCAAAAAATGAGATACCAAAATATTTCAAAGCAATCTGGTTAATTTTCAATGCCAAGGTCCTGGTTAGAGTTAGGTTATATTTAGCTGTGAGGAGATGCAGAAATAGCAGCTCCTAGGAGGAGCAGGAGGCAGGTTCTGTGCCTTCCCCATGGCTCTGTCCAGAGTTGCTTGGCATGGCTGGGGTGGAGGGATGGGGGCTGCAGCCCTCAGCTTGGCACTGGCACACATAGGGGACATGGGGAGAGGAGGGGGCCTGCAGACCCCTTACCCCATGCACTCCAGTTTGGTAGAAGCCCCCCTGCTTCTGGCTACAGCACAGCCTGGGCACGATGTAGAGTTTCTCTACAAGTTTGAGAGCTGTTTCTCCACAAATCATGAGGGAAAGCAGCAGGAAAACATCAGGGCCACAAAGGGAGGTAGGCTGGCAAAATCTGTGTTTACCCAGGGTCTCCAGAGTCCTGCATGGGCAGCAGGTGAAGAAGAGACATTGTCTGACTGTGTTCTTCCACCACATATACCTCTGTGCAAACAATATAGACAATATATACCCCATGCCAATATTCAGAAGTCTACTGTGCCACAGAAGGGTTTGAAGGGCAGGCAACCTGGTCTCTCTGCCTCTCAAGGGATCAGGAAGGCAGGAAGGAAAAATATCCCAGAAGTCATTTTCCACACCTTATCTCCTATTACTATCTCCTATTATTTAAGCACTTGGAAAGTCCAAGTCTTGAAAGGGCAGCTCAGGGAAGTGCTTCTGCCACAGAAACCACAGCAGTGCTGTGGGCTGTCAATCTTTGCACATCCCTGGAAGAGAAGCCACCCAGCAGCTTGGTTTCTAATCCTAAGAGCTATCTGAGGAATTATGCAAGAAAGGCTCCAGGACAGGTCTGACAGAGGAAAACTACAACTTATATGCTCCTTGCTATCCTTGGGATGAAAAAAGCTTTCTAAAAAATGAAGTTATGGATATTGTTTGCTAGTGTGGTAAAGAATGTGTTACCTCAACAACCACCATGTCTCTTTTCAAGATGGTCTATGATTTATCCAGAGGGTTTGTTGGGTATTGTTTGAAAGCTTATATTATGAATATTCCACCTCTATTTGGACAGACAAGCCTAAAAATATTTTATTCTAGTCTTTCCATTTGGCTTAGGTTGACAGGGCTCCTCTGTGCATTTTTTTATAGATTCCTTCCAGCTGGAAAAAAAACGTGAGATACAACTTCACAGGAAACTTCCTACATACATCTGTACTCACAGCCCTACATAGAGCAGAGGGATTGAAAATCCACATTACATCATTTATGTGCTCTTCCTGCTGCCACAAGAGGCCAGGGATTGCATAATTTCCAGTCTCCTGTGCTTTACCCCCACTGTACTGACATGGCTCCTCAGGCACATCTGCCAGACACCATCTGGAGGCTAAAAATCATAACTACAAATTGAATTTCAAGACATCCCAAGACCTCTCAGATAGGAGCTGGGCACATTTAAATATTAATGCAAGATCAAAAGTCAACCATTTTTCCACTCAACATTCCCAGCAGCCACAATCTAAGGCAGGAATGCCCCATGCACCTGTGCTGCCAAAGGAGTTACATGTTATATGGGATGGGGTAATATTATTAACAATACAACTTGGGACCCTTATCCTTATTGCTGAGCACTCTGGCATGGAAGACAGCTTATTTAGGAGTAGAGGTGAGATAAAATAGATCAGCTGTCATGTGGACACCAAAATAAATCACATTTTCAGAACCACTCAGCACTTGGCATCTCCTGTTGTCACTTCTGGGCAGTCTGAGTAAGAACTCCATTCCCATCCCACAGTGTGTGGGGAGCTTGTTTGGCCAGTGGCTCTGGTAAAGCTCAGTATGTCCAAGAAGATGCCATGTCACACTGTAAAAAAACTCTTATAAAAGACTTTGCAATCTCTAAACACTGAAGCTACACTGAAAGCTTTGCTACAGCAAGAGGAACCCAAAAGGGAGGGTGCTGGGAGAGTGCATCCATCTCTGAAACTGCTTCAGAAAAATACCCTGGGGGAGGAACTTTGCATATGCATTAAATTTTTATCAGCATAAGTTCAGGCTGAACAAAGCAGACCTCCCAAATACACAGTGATAACACGTTTCCACTGCACCACTGTGTTTTCTTCCGAAACTAGAAAAACATTTAGAGGACTGCACTAGAAAATTCAGCAGTGCTACATGATGTGGAAGCTCCTGAGAGTCCTTAACATCTTCTGACCCCTTCTCCTCTTAAAAGAATGAAAGAAATACCAACAAAGAGGGTCATCCAAACTTGGGGAGAGGCACCCGATACAGGCAAGGGAAAGGAAAGAGTATTTGTAATGCATTCATCTGCTGCCAGTATCAGGATGTATTTCATCATTCTGTTGCTTCCCACTCCTCAGCAAAGTGGAGGGAAGACTATATAAAGATTCAGAGACACTAACTCAGCTCCTGAGAGCTGCACAGCACTGCCTGCCAGCACCCTGGCAGTGTTCCTCTGCCGCCTTCATCACCAACACTCTGCCAGCATTCATATCTCCCAGCAAGTTTTTCCCTGCAAAGGAGAAAGATGTGCCCCTTGAGGAACCAAAATTAGATAGTCTGTAAGGATGTTTCTAAATTAGCAAGCAAATTGAAAAAGAAGCCACTGTTTCCTCCCATCCTGAACAAGCACATTATCTGTACTGTTAGGACCTTAGATCTCCAGCTCATGTTATTTAACTGGCTGTAAAGAGCCAAGACCCTTGAAAATCAACTAATAAAAGAGAATTAGGGCCACATTCCAACAAAGAATTTAAGTTAGTGACTATTTCCTTTAGTTTCAAAGAGAATACTCATCCTTTTCACTGTGTACATCTGATTAGTGAGCAGGAAATAAGGGTGTGGAATTGCTTTTGTATGCTCCATGGCTACACGACAACAAGTGCCTTGGAGTCAGTAACATCTGAAAATCACACAAACTGCAAACTAATATAATTTATCTTGACACAGCACAGAATCATTGGATTTTAAGGCAGCTGCCTTGGAGCTTGTTTGTTCAAATGAATGGGTTTTTAATGGTATTGCACAAGGTTTTAATGAGAAGCTTACAAGCCCAATAAATAATGCTTACATGCTCATTGAAGTCTCTTTGGCTCTTCAGTTAAATATACCTTAGATGGACAAAATGGGTAAAATGGCATCAGAATAATAAGCTTTCACATTCAAAACCTGGTTTACATCAGGAAAAAGGAGACTTCACTGATGCTGTTGGTAAGAAGATGAACTGGGCACTCTCTAGCCTGTATTGCTCCTAACTTTACAAGGTCTACATAAAGGGAAAGCCAAAGAGTTGTAATATACCTTCCGTATCAAAACAGCTCTGGATTCTAGTTTGTACAAGCAAGGTCTGAGTCCTTCATGTCTTTTCCTACCCTTTGCATGCCTAAATCCAATTGAGTAAATGCATAGTAACCTTTTCCTTTCTCTTGCTTTCCAGTCTCAGGGGTATCACACATAGATAAATCAGGAATGCCAAGCTGGACTGTAGTCTTACATAAAATATATATCTCAATAGGTCTGCCATGGTACAACTGGTTCCAAGAAGCACCAGATGTACCTTGAGATATTAATTTATTCTAACCTTTTATGAAGGGAAGAGATGGGGAGAGATATTGATATGTATGGCAGGTACTGACTGGTATTTCAAACCCTTGGTATTACCATATGTGCCTGGAAATAACTGCAAGTAGCATTAGCTGCTGTCATTGATGACAGCATGTAAATTACTCTCTAATCTGCATAATCAATTAAATAATTAGATGCCATATGTAAGAGCAGATATTTATAGGTGTAGAATCAGAGGAAAAAAATAAGCTGCATCTTCATAACGTATCATTTCATGAATCACATCCTCTTGAACATAGGTACAGATCTTCATTACTGACTGCCCCATCTAAAGTTAAAAACATATTTTTAAAATCACAATTAATATTTCATATTATTGATTTTCCCCTGTGACGCACTGAATCAGCAATGCCTGCATCTAGCTTGCTGGCAGGAAGCTCTAGCTGCCATCCACAGATGCCTGTCAACTTTCAGAGCTCAGTATGAACAAAATAAGCCAGGAAAAAACCCATCCTGCTGAAGGCTCGTCCACCGCGTTCAATGAAGGCTGGATCTATTCTTGTGAACAGCTGACCTAGATTCTCTGCCTGACTGAGAGCATTTCCCAGCATCAAGGCTGTTCAGAGAATCAGAAATTCATGTATCACTTATGATGGGGAGGGGGGAAGACAGGATATAATGTTAAGGAAAAGCGATGGAATCCATTAGTCACAAAAGGCCTTTATCCATATCTACACAAAGCACTCCCCGACACATTTCTCTTCTCATTTCAAGGTCTGGAAAGGATTGCAGCTCTCATTTCAGCACACAGGGCAGGCCGGGCAGCCACGGTTCCATGGAGAGGCTGAGATGTGCCAAAGCTGTGGAGGACACAACCACACAGCGGGGTGGTCCCCTTGCATCCCGAAGCCACCCGCGGCTTTCCGGCAGCTCCTGCCCCTGGGCTGAAGGCAGAGAGGCTGTGCTGGATCCAGGACTGCTGGTTCACATCATGCCAAGAGGGAATGAGCCAGAGAGGTCTGCTGGGCCCTGCGCTGCCAGGTCACCATGGGATCAAGCTGCAGACACAGCGCGCATCCGTCACCCCTGGGAAGCCAGGGAGGCCTTGACAAGGCAATGCCATGTCCCAGCGTGGAGCCACACGGGACACTTCTCTATCTGCCAGTTCTCCAGGAGGTGGGAAGCACATCCTGTGGCACTCAATAACATAATAATGGTGGTATGTGGCTGAGAGGGATAAAAAGGCTGGTCAGCCCTTGAGTAAGGACCTCAAAGTCCTTTTTTTCCTGCCTCTGCTACTGATCCATTTCTTCTACAGTCATATTCTCTATTTCTCCAAAAACCTAGCAGACCCCTCCATAAGCCAGGCCCAGTAACCTTCATGATAACCAATAATACTCACCAGCCCAATGACCAGGGGACCCTGAAGGTATCCATTGCTGCGAGGGGTGCCAGCTTGATGCTAGCCTTAGATGGCTGCTGTCACTGCTGTCAATGATGCTGAGCTTCCCAGAGGGAACAGCTCCAGGTCCAGACCAGTGTCTGAGCAGCATCCCCTCGGGTGGGATGAGAAGGAGCTGGCAGGCAGGGGCTAGTGTAAAATGTTTTCATATCCCCTAGGGTTCAGCTCCCACCCCAGGGCTATGCTGCAGTGCTGGCCACAGGGCCAAGGACAGGAGCACAGACCAAGTCTCAGGAGTGGACAGGAGCTGGGTAGTCAAGGGAGGTTTCCTTTGATACCAAAACATTTTGATCTGCTGCACAGATGGGGACAGAAAGCTAAATTCACATAAACAAACAAATTCAGGTCTTCTGACCACTGAGATATTCTATCCCTTCTCCAGAGGTGAACATTCTGGACTGAGTCTACAGAACATTTCTGCTCATCTGAACCTTCACTGACTGCACCACAGAGGTGCAACCCACATGTCCAGCCCATGCAGAAGAGGCCACTGTGGGCTGTGCTGCCAGAGAGCATCCCTTTCTCCTCTTCTCTGAAATCTCCAGAGAGGCTGTCAAGAGAAGAAGACAAGACCTCATTAACCACCTCTCAATTCAAATCCAGTTTAGCAAATACAAATCCTGCATCAGGCCACTGGGTTTTCCTCACCAACTGTTTTTTTGCATGTGGGCAGCATGCAAACTAGGTCAGTATTATTCCTACCGAAACACTCGCTATGACTGTTATTTTTAGGAAACCATGTGATTGTCTGACTTTTATTTATGAGAGCACAGAAAGATCAACTGTATATTTTCCTGTCTGTCTTCTTTGCCATGGTTTGTTTTTTCAGTTCTTTGAGTAGGTTACTAAGATCTCAGGCCTCTTTTTAAAAAGCAAAGTCAGAATCAATCAAGAGACTTAGGAAGCTGCATGCCTTAGCAGCCAGCAAAACAAAGAGCATGCAGCAGTGAGCAAACCAAACCTGACAAGAGCATAGAGAGACTATGAAAAGGCAAGATAGTGATGCAGGTAACAAGGAAAAAGGATACCGAGCAGAAAAGATGCCAAGGGGCTATGGGAGGTAGGGAACTGGACAGAGTTTGAAGGATGATAGAGAGCACTATACTTAGATCTTCACAACTCCTGAAAGAGTAAACTCAAGATCTCAGCAGCTAGACAAAAGTGAGCAAAGAGCCAAATTCAGCATCAGGAAACTTCTCCTAGAGTTTGAAGTTTATTTTCTGATACCTCTTTTTACCTCCTTGGCACAAACAACACAACTCAAGGCAACAAAATCCTGTATCATCTTCCTACTCAGCAGGTTAGTGGTCACAACCCTGAGAGGTACCCATCAGACAACCAAGCCAGGGCCAATCTTCTCAACAGGGAGAGGGGCCCTATGGCAGGGACCTAGCAGGAACCCTCCATGTCCAGGTCTCTACCTGCCTGGTTTTCATCTGACCTGTCTGGGGAATGTAGAGTCTGCCTGAGATAACAGGCTGGGGAAGTGAATCCTTTCACTAACCTTGCATGGCAAGTGTGAAGAAATATACATCTCTGCTGATAATCCAGACTGCTTTTATAACCAGAAAAAAGGCCCAGGCATAGGCAGTGCACTTCCTCTCAAATGAATGCAGACATCTAAAATAGGCCAGTCAAGCAGCATACCAGCACTGCCTCATTCTCTCCATCAACAACAGAAGGAATCCAGAAGGAGTAGCTCAAACATCAATTTATGTATTTCAGAGCAGATGAACCACAGTCTAAATTGCCAGAAATTAACTACCACAAAAAGCATCAGAAACCAGTCCCCAGGCCCACAGGTCTTCTGACTTTCCACTCACATGAAAACATTCAGATGTGTATGACCTGCAAGGGCACAGGGTCAGCAGCATGGCTGATGTGTCACAGGGCTCCCTGAGCTGCACATCTGGCAATGGCCCCAGCATTAGCTGCTTGCTGGGGTACAGCATCTCAGCAGGAGGGGAGCGCCACATGGGAATCCTGCTTGCCTACCTCTCCAGGACACCACCACTATCCCAGGACATGGCTGGCTTCAAAACTGTACAAGCAACACTGGATTTTGCTGCTGAAAGGATGAAAGCATGGGGACAGGGAAGGGGATGAGCTGGCTGGAAGGGCCTGGTGCTTGGTGACACTTTTTCTGCCTCTGCCCAGCAACTGCTGCCCCAGGAACTGGAGCCCCTTTGGCAATTCACCATCAGGATACCAGGATCACCATCATCACACAGGATACACTCAAATTCAGAAAAACTGTTTTCATCTGTGATTTTTAATTGATCTCAAGCCCTGAAGCTCTCATTCCAGGTGCCCCACCTCCCTGAGGTAACTGCTGGTATCATCTAGGTGACTTCCCCAAAAAAGGAACAAGAACTTCAAAAGAAACAACATTGGCAAAGCCAGCTGGACAAGAACCAACTCAGCTTCCAAGAGACAAATAACAATTCTTTATGCAGCAAAGACCACACTGCCACAAAGCATTAGGTATGCACTGTAGATAAAGCTGCACAAACTACATCCTCCATGCAGGGCAGGCAGTGGTAGATTTTCTTACACACAGAAACAGTACAAATGGATGGGAAAAGGTTAAGCCCTCTGATGTGTGGCCCAGCATGGAAACTCAGGTCTGTTTCAGGGACATTGGGTAACACTCATTTGCAGGGATGCTCTAGGGTGTTTTAAGAACATGGGACATATCCTGCAAACTTGTGGGAATGGCCTGGGAGCTCCAGCCTAGCTGGAGGATTAGCCATGCATCACTGTGTCACTAACATTACTATGCCCCATGATTCTAACATTGCTCTCAGGAAAACCAGTGGATTGGGAAAGCATCATGATGACAGCTTCTTACAGCCCAAACTTTCAAATTTTTTCCATTTTTTTATCCTTCACATACAACTCGACGTGGGGCAGTTTTGCTGCCTATCACCTGCAACACAGCACCTATGATGTTGCTCTGAATTTTCCATAACTATACTTTTTTTTGGATCATTTCATGCAAAAAGAAATATACTTTATCAGTCACTGACACTACATTCTCTATCTTATTTTTAAGACCTGCAAACATACTGCTCTGAAAAAGAATCAAAGGCAGCAATTAGTCACTGCACTCACTAGTAGCAAAAGTTGCTTTCCAGCCATTCCAGTTACCCTCCTGAAATTAGTTAGTTTTTGGTGCCAGATTTCCATTTATCTCAAGAGCCCTTTGTAACAACAACTAACAATAGTTTCTTCTTCACTTACCAGGCTTTCTATAAGAGGAAGAACTCATGTTACAAAGGAAGGGCTAAATAATCATGCTTTTCTATATCAAGGTACATAGGACGTGTGAAAAACCCTTAAAAACTTCAGTATACACACCTAGAAGATTTATGAGCAGCCCAAGATAAACAGTCTGATCTCAGTAACAGAAGTACTAATGAGTGCTGGACAACAAGCACAGGCAGGCAGGCAAACAAAAAAGCAGAAGTGTAATGGGATCCAGGTTATCAGCTGTCCCTTAACAAAAGACCTGGTGCAGGTCTGCTCTGTTGCCCACCAGCACCATGCAATGTGCCACTGAAGATCATGGAGCCACCTCAGAAGCTGAAGCTGTTGCAGAGGTGAGAAATTCAACTCCCTTGCTTCTATTAATCAGAATCCATGAGTTCTCTCCTCCTGTAGCCTAAGTGATGTTCCCCTCACCACTACGTGTTCTCACGGGGAATGTGCATGCACCATCCCAGTGCAAAGCTGCTGCAAGAGCAGACTCAGGGTCACATAAGACTGGAACGCATGACAGTCCTTAATTCCCTCATTCTTTAAACATCCTTTCTTTGTGTTTTATTAAAAGCATGAAATGAAGACTTTGTGTCTGTTTCAGGGAGGGTAATGTTTTATTTACGATGGCTTTCTATCACCATGAATTTTACATGACAGAAGCTCCATCCCACAACATCCTTAAACCTCTCCTCCCTAGGCAGCAGGGCCCTGACCCCACAGCCAGATGTGGCACCTCTCACTGGGAGCCCTGGAAGGCTGAGTCAGGAGAGCTTCCTCTTAAACATTCCCCCTCTCCCTGCCCACCACCTTAGAGAGCTTCCAGGGAGATAAATCTGCTGCATCAGCTCCTCCTCCCAATGCTTCCCACAGAAATCCCACCCCCAAGCAGGCTGTTTGAAGATACACAGATGTGAGCAGAGGGTGGGCAGGTCCAGTGGGACATCCTATCTGCTGCAAGACCTCTGGAGGTGGCAGATAAACACAGGCAAGGGCAATGCTAAGGGCATGGATATATAAGCAAAAGAAGACAAGCAGCATATCAGACACCTTCCCATGATTTTGGATCTAGTGCAGGGATCTATGGATGACTGTGGAGGTATGCCTGGACACATGTTCAGAAAGGACAGCTTTTACAATAAAACAACCATATTCAATGTACTGGAAGGGAAATAGGGAAAAAGACCCTAAGTATAAAGGGCCAGAAGATAATCCAGGTTGAGCAATAACTGAACACTTCCTCCCCATAGCAACCCTGGCTACACCACCATGTCGCCACACAGGTAACACAGGACACACAAGCCTCTGGGCCTTGGATTCTAACAGGTTAAAACTGTCCCTGCTCAACACTGAAACTGGCAGGCCTTCCTTCAGAAGTCCTGAATATGCTCTGAACCCCTCAATAACATACAGCCTGTCCTAGCCAAGATCTGGTTTTATCTAGGTTACCCCATCTTTTTCTTTGAAGGCTGAAAGCCGACAATATCCAACAGAACCAGCCAATACTGAAACAAGATCACCCTGCACAGCCTGCAGAAGATGGCACAAGTGTTAGGCAGCTGGCATGCTTACACCTTTGCTTATGTGCTGAGTAATGAAGTCCCACTGTTTCTTTGTGCTCCCTTACCCATCTCTTTCCAGCTGGGGTTCCTTGTCTTCCACTAGGATTGAGTGCTGTTCAAAGCAGGGCTTTCTGCTAGCATCCAGCAGATAATCTGTGACAGAGCACCACAAAATCAGTTTTGATCCATGAGTAACTAGTGAATTGTAGTCAGTGTTGTACAGGGAGGTGAGTATGAATGACTTAAACATGGTTTGTCTCAATGGAAAATGCGACTCAGAAGTGTTACTAACAGTATTCCTTTTTATTGTCCACGAGCATAAGTAAGAAATGGAATAGGTAGAAAAAGACAGGAAAAGAGACAGCAGGCTGGCTGCAATGTTCTCTCAAATACAAATGCACTAAATTATGGATACACAGATCAGACGCTAAGAAGAGCTGAACATCTGCAACTCCTACATACATCCTCATTTCTTCTTCTATAGCCATTAACTTTCCATGCTTCTCCCTTTTGTTTTTGCTTCATCCTTCAACACAGAGACTAAGGCTTGGATCTTATAATCATGTATCCCAGTGATTAGTGCCATATCATGCACACACACGCCTACACCCACAGGTCAAGGCATCTCCTTGGCTGCCTTCTGTACATAATGATAGTGCAGCTACACTGGTCACCAAGACAACAGTCACAGACTGTCAAACTGATAAGAGGCTGGTTGGCTGGGTTCGTGCTCTGAGAGAGAACAAGACTGAAGCAATAAATGTAACACACAGCAGTGACCTGCAAATGGCATTTGGTTTTCCCCTTAGGGAGCTGGAATGAAAATGATCATGAGAGCGACAAAAATGAGGGGCTGAAGTGAAGCAGCTTGCTGTTTAACTTTTTAAACCCCACAGTTAATGGGAAAGATTCAAGTAAGACAAAGGACTAGACTTCAAACGTGGGGTTCATCTCAGCCCTCCTAGGCAAAGGGAACAGTTTTGAGCCCACATGGTCACAAATTTCCAAAAGTGACCAAGGCTACTGTCACACCAACAAGCTGAGGTTGTCTCTGCTTAACATCAAGGTAAGGGGCAACTAGAAGAAGTAAGGATTACAATCCAGACATTCCCTGTTGCTAGAATTGCCTCTCACTAACAGTTGCCAGGACTGCTAAGAGACTGCACCACTTCATGGCAAGGTGTCTCCTGGCTGGACCTGAACCCACTGCAGGAGGAGGAAGCTACTTCTGCTTACAAACCAGCCCCACCAAACAGCACCAGGCTGAATCCAGCATCAGGACACGCCACTCAAGAAAACTATTTTGCCAAGCTAGCATTTGGTAGATATGAAGGTCAAGTTGTAAATCCAATCTTTTGAATGCTGCTGAGATTCAGGGCAACACAGGGCTGGTATCTGTCATGCTCAGTCTTACAGCTTCAAGGCCCAGAGTCCAACCATTTGGTTCTGCCAGTGCAGAAATAGAAAGACAGTCTGAAAAGAGAAACAGTTGTAATTGGAAATCAGGTCTATTTTATCATATTATCAATAGTCTGAATGACAGTCATTCTAATCTGAATGGGAACAGAGGAGCATCATGCTATATGGCATAGGATCAGGGAGACACACCAGCCAGTGCTAAAGGAATAGGTGCTGGTTAAGAGTTTCCTCCCCACCTCTGCTCCCTAATCCTTCCCAGACACAGAGGAAGAATTTCCATCTCTTCCTTCTGCCTGTGAATTCAGCAGTGATTCAGCAGTGAATTGTCTTGTTAGAGAGGTACGACAGGTTCAGACACCTTCTCTATCCCGCAGCCTGCACAGAAGGGAGGGGACTGCAAAGCCAGCTGCACAAACCACTTCTCTTGGCTGATGCTGAGAAATATACAATGGTCCCACACATCCAAGGCCTTTCCATGCACAACGACGCAATGCCAATAAACAGAACAATGTCATCAAGGCCACAGAGGTAGGTTTCTTGTGTTTGTTAGGCACCTCAGTCAAAACAGGCAGGCATAAGGCAGTGACACAAAGAAGTCTTTCTCAGCATGCACTCCTGGGTCACCTCAGGCGGCTGTCTGTCTGCCCAGTCCCCTTTCCCCTGTTTTGATTCTAGCTGCATCCTTTCTGTATCAAGATGCGGATACTTAATGCACGGTCACCTTTGCCCTCAGCTCCAAACTGTTTCTGCTTAGCTAATGCTTTTCTTGGCAGGCTCAGCCAAGCAAGCCAGAGTTCAGTTTGCAGCCCGATCAGCTGAAGCACAGATGACTGGCTCTGGGAAACGCTGCTCAGAGATGGCCAAAATGAGCTAAAGTCACTTACACGGAACTGCAAATTGCTCTGTGCTGGTACTCAGCCAGTGAGATTCTGGCCCATGACTGGGTGTTAAAGCACAGCCAAAGGACAAACCAAAATAAACAAACCAGGAGTTTCTCCCAGAGACATATTATGAAGAGATTTTTCAAAGCAGGATTTAAGACCAGAATCCTGTCTGTCCTTAAATGCCTTGGCATGGACGGCACACAATGGCAGAACCTCTAAAATACTTTAAATACATGTAGTGTAGGTGGGACATGGGGATGATGTAAGACACAGGACAAGAGTTGAGGCACACAGGGCTCCTCACAGCTTTGGCACAGCTCTCCCATGCAGTGAAGTGCATGCAAAGTGTTCAAAAATGGAGAGGGTGAATGGCCGGAGCTTAACTGGTCCAAAGCAAAGGCTTAAAAAATTGACTCAATTTTACTTTGTATTTTTATTTATTTGTTAAGAGGCAAGCACTAGTCTGCACTCCATGAAAGAGACTGCTATGGGAAACCCATGATTAATAATTCTCCTTTGATCCACTTGCTCTCTTTAGCAGATTTTGGGGGGAGCTAAGAATATATTGCAGAGCCTCTTGTGCAGTATCCCTGTGCAGAGTCCATGGATGTAGGGAGATCAGCTGCACCCCAACACTGTTTTCAGGGGTGGAGGTAAATCAGGTAAATCTGACAGAACCTGAAGTAACATATAGAACTGTCTCTCTAAGACCTCTGCTAGGGTAAGAGAAAACATTACTGAGCAGTTTACTCCATAGCAGGGGATAAGGAGGTTTGTACTGATTCTCAATCTAGCTAGCAGGCTGTGACCTGGCAGCTTACCACTATTTTGCCCATTTCCCTGCTGCTCCAGGAACTGAGTGAAGCTGTGAGTGATCTGCCTGCACACACCTCAGCACACACTTCCCCAGGCACCAAAATTATCATCTGCTGGACAAGGTGCAGGGGGCAAAGCACTCACCCTCCTTCCCACCCAAATGTTTTGCAGGGTGCAGAATGCAGGAGCTGAGGAGTCTCTGCAGAGGAAGCGATGAGACTCCCTTACATCTGCAAGAGAAGATATTTCAAGCTTCAGCTGTGTAACTCAGCTGTTCACTGCATTCTCCATAGGTCTCTGTAGAAACACTGAGATTCATAATCCATTATCCATAAAATGAAAATTAGTTTTATCAAATATGCACCCTCCAGAGCACACAAACTCAAGGTGAGACTTAGCCTTGCAGCAGGTAGACTAAATTATCAAAAAGCCTTTTCCCAGCACTCCCTGACTCTTCACCAGGGAAAAAGAAAAAAAAAAAAAAAAAAACAAACACCAAAAAAACCCCAAAAAAAAACCCAAAAAAAAACCAAAAAAAAAACACGGAAGCATGGGAAATAAGGGTTTTCTTTAGCCACAGTAGGTGTTGCTAATCAAAAGAACCAGGTATCAAATTATAAGTACAGGTATTTGAAGATGGAAGTATTACATCTACATGAATAAGTGCATAAAGTGACTACCAGGAAAGACATCCCAGAACTAAAGTCTCTGAGTTAAATCAGCACATTATCCACTGGTATAAAATGGTGAGTCTCTTTGGACTTGAATGAGCTCACAAGCATTTACACATGACCTTTGAGGTCCCACCTGCACCCACACACACTCCCTAACTTCATCTAGAACAGAGAATTTATCCATCACCTAGTCACCCACTAATCTGTCAACTGTGCAAACAATCAGAAATGAGAGAAGCTGTGTATTTATTACACATTTCTGAATAAGTCATGCCCAATATCTAGGACAAACAATACATTAAACTCTAAAGAACCCTTTGAAAGCTTTTTGCCTGCTGGAGACAACAACAAAAAAGTAACATGATAGAAAGGGAACAGTAAATCATTTATGAGCATGATTACCAACAAACTGTGGGTGAGGTGCAGCAAAACAACACTGAAACCAGCCAGAGTATGCTTCCTGAGTATCTTTTTTTTTTATAAAGTGGAATGGTTCTGAGCAACTTTCAGAAGCCCTACTTTATGTTCTTTAGGGCAAAGAAGACCTATCAGATACAAAACCCATGGAGAACTGCACAACCACAAGTTACAGCTTATTCAGATATCCCATGACTACATAAGACACTGAAGCAAAAATGCTACTGTGCTTAAAATTACTTGTGCAAAAAAGGTTCAACTTAAAGAAAAGGTATTTTAAAGACAGTAGTGAAATAAGGATAAGTTAGACTCCCAAGGGCTGAATAGTGCTTTATACCAGTGTTCACACTCACATGCACATGATCATTTTGAAATCCTAAAATCAAGTTCTGAAAAGAGTTGCAGTGCCAAAATGTTCACAGCCACCACCTAATCTAATTCACACTCCCAGATAAGTGTGATAGCTACAAATCATGTTGGAGCATTTATTTTAAAACCTGTAAGCTCACAAAAATACCTGTTTCAAGAAAGCTTGTTTCTTAACACTGCATCAAGTAAAAAGCTCAAGAACAACCAACGTGGACAAGATCTGTTCCTTAAAGAGTATTCTTAGGCTCATTTCTTAAACAAGGAAGATGTATGTACACCTGCCTGTCTCTTCAGCCCAATCTACCTGTTCCTGAACCTACTCAGTAATTCAAATAGTGTTATTCAGTCCCATGAGGCATGGCTAGAGGCATTATTAGTTCTTCAGGTCAGCTTTCATTTGCCATCACATAATCCTCACAAACCAAAATCAGACTGATTTGGAAAAAATAGTTTTTATTTCCTATTTTAAGGTTGTTCTCAGTGTAGTAGCAATCAGCATATATAATCCTAAGTATACATAACACTTGGCACATGCAAACCACAGAACGAAGTTCCTGCCTCTGTTTTCTTATTTTAAACACCACTCCTTTTTTTTTTTTTTTTCTACTTTGGAAAATTATTTACTTTAGTAATCTAAACATTTGAGCTGCAAGCCACCAGAGCATTCAAAGACTTTGGCACTGCATCACAGGCACGTATAATGTTCTTCATTACAAAAGGTAGTCCCTGCATTTTTATTAAGCAGCCTAGACCAGGTTTACTCAAGATCAAGGCAAAACATACCAAGCAAGCAGCAAATTCTGAATTACAACCTGCATATTCAGTATTTTCCACTACAAAAACTATAGCACTCTGCAAAGTATATTCAGTGTTGCAAGGCAGGCAACTCTCTAAGTCATACAAAATCAGAAGTTGGATACAAAACTTTTCCTGCTATATGCCTAGCAGTTTTGTTTCAAAATGCATGGCTCTGCCTTCCCAACCAAGCAGCACCTTCAAAGGTTTTGTTCTGGAGAATCTGAAATTTTCCTGTGCCTTCAAAACACTTTTCCTTTGCTTGCAGAACAAGCATCAGGGATACTGTCTCCTCTACTACATCTGCCAGCAGAAGCACAAGCATAATCCCTAGCTGGGCCTCAGAACTGTCTCTAAACCAGCTCTTGCAGCAATACCCTCATATTATTTTAAAGCAAAGAAGCTCCTCCATGATCAGCTGTGCAGAACAGAACAGCAAAAGAAGCTGGAACCAGCAGTGCAGACCCCTCTAGGTCAGACCCCTAACTAGTTCAGCAGCCACAGAAACACTGGGTGTTTCTGCCCATGGGAGAAGGACTTGGAGAGCACTTAAGATCACCAAGGTCTCCTCAGACTGGGAGGAGTTTCTAAAGAATGGTTCTCAAAACCAGGGGCTCTTCCTCTTAGCAAAAGCAGAAAGCCAATAGAGAACTCAAAGAACTCATTACTTTTTTTACTATTTAGAGTTAACATCTGCTAGGTTATCAATACTGAGAGTCACAGCACGGGCTGCAGGCCATCAGAGGCCTGGAAAAGGATGGTAAAGGATGTGCACGTGAAGATGTTGGCAAAGCCCATGAGAGCTGCAGAGGACCTGAGCAACTTCTCTAGTGAAATGGAAATGAAAGTGTAAATCATTGAAAATACTGGGAGAGAGCTTTAACTTTAACATGCAAGCACATGGATTTTGCTGTCTGAAGCCTGGCTATGACAAGTAGCAGGGGAATGTAAATGCAGAGATTGCTAATGGGCATAATGATCAGGCAGGCAGCTCTGACAGCACCTTCTCAGCTGGAAGCTACATTCCCCAGGGACTCCCTGTCCTCTACATCCATTTCTTCCAGCAACCATAAATATGTAGCAGGAAGATTTGCCAACCACAAGCATGCAACTGCTGGATAATGCTTGTGATTGGGAGCTGTGGCCCATAGCCAACCCGCACAAACTGCTGGCTGGATAAACTGAGGAACCCTGGCTTCTCCAGGTCCTACCACCAACACTTCTGCTGAGACTCATGGGGAACAGACAGCTCTCCAAGCCAGGGACATCCTTCTTTCACAGACCTCCAAAATGTGCTGTGATGAATTCACCAGCTGGTTGAACTTACACCCCATCCCTACTCTTCATTTCTGTGTTTGCCTTTGTTTATTTGCCTCCTTAAGCACAGGCAGCCTGGTTTTATTTGCTTAGAAGGATGTTTTATTTTGTCCTTTCATCTAAACTACTACCCGTAAAATTCCCAACAGACTGCTCCCACAATTAACCAGTCAAAGGTAAAGTTTTGAAAAATCATCACCACAGAAAAAAAAAAGTAAAGCAAATCAAATCAACCTGTTCCTGTTAAAAATTAAATACCACAATCAAAATCCATGGTATCCTAGTAAACAGTGGGACAGCTCAAACAGCCATTGAGTACATGCAGCCTAAGAGTCCAAACACCCACTTTTCTAATGCACCACTTAAGGTACACACTGCTGAAAAATCCAGGGATGGACATGACAGTCTTTAGCTTTTCTCTTAGCCCATATAGACAGGTATTACTCAGCTGTTCAGGAAGCTTGCTCCTTATTCCAGATGTACTGGTTGTTCTAAGAAAAGATACATCACTACTATCACTTTGGAAAGGGTGTTCCAGCAAACCTACATCCAGAGGGAGACAGGACACTCTCCACCCACCTTAGCCTTACTCATGGAAGCCAAACTGACAATATGCCCACTAGATTTGATGATGCTTTGGGAAACCACCCCCTACTCTGTCTAATGCACCATGCTGAATGTCCTTGGTGTTGGATGTTGTGGTGGCAGAGGCAGGCCATGCTGCTGTGTGTAGGTCTCATACTCAGCAGAGCTCAGAGGAGAGTCAGGCCCAGCATCCCCTCTGCATGACTCCCCTGCCCAGCCAACCTCCAGTTTTTGCCTGCATTGCATCCTGATGGGAAACCCTGGGATAGAAAAAGCATCTTTTTCCCTCAGTATTTACAGCTATCAAACACCAGTTTATATTCTGCAGAGAAAGCTGGTTGCTGCTTCTTGCTGCGAAAGAAGGAGAGCAGAAGGAAGCCTCATGATAACAACAGATTTGGGGCAGAGCCTGCCTCATGCTGTCAGCCAACACTGAGCCTTTTCAGGGCAATGAACCCAAGCACTGGCTGGGAGATTTTAGCATTTCTGAGTAGTAATAGAAGCAACAAAAATAACTACCATAAATAATGGCTATATGTGTATCTAGCATATGCCTGCTCTCCTTTTTTGTCCTCTGTTTACTGATTTGTGAACAATAAAAGCTAACAAGAATGCTAATGTTCCAGAGCATGGAATGGAAGGCACTTCACAGAGTCAGTCTCCCCATGATGAACACTGAGCTGCCAGACAGCACTGAATGTGGAGCTCCTGAAGAGGAAAACCAGAATTAACCTCTGCCCTTGCTTCTGATCAGTGTCTAGTGTCAATCCCAACAGATTCTGGATGAACGCTTCCCTAAAGGTTGCATATTCCAACTTGGCATGTAAATAATTAAACTTTCTCTACACGTTGCCAAGACAGCAAGTAGAAAGCCCATTTCTATTCAGGGCTCAGTGTAACTATACATAATCTTGGCCCTCCTTCCATCTTCTGAACTACTGAAATTCCAGCCAAAGCCATGAAGATGGCACACCGAGGAATCACTTACACAGCTCCTGAGGGTTCCTGCCCCCACTGGGCAAAGTAACAGCCCTGAACTTGACACTGGGAGATAAAATGTGCAGCTTACAGCAGAGAAAAAACATTTTTCAATGCCAAGGTTACCAAGTGGGTATTGAAATAGGGTTATGTTCATAGTCAACCACATCACTGATAGATGGCAAGCTGAAGAATGAACTGCAGACAAGACACCACGTTGTCTGTCAGAGAATATAAACACACATTATTACAACACCCATTTTTGAAGACTTACATTTTAAATATAGACTTATATTAAGTTATTTTGATATTATTTTGATTTTGCTGCATTATCACAGGCTCTTTGATGACGGTTATTTTTAATAAAAACATCTAAGACAACATAGAGCAAACTTGAATTGTTCAAGGCTGAACTGAACAACACTAAAATATTCCAGAGATAAGGAAACACCCTAAGCTGAAAATTTCCTATTCCCAGACATGAAACCACTTTGAAATCTGACTTACTAATGCCATTTAAAAGATCTTAACTATAGAAGGATACATAAAACCTGCTCAGTTTCTACCAGTGAAAAGCAAAGCACACAAGTGATCTGTATTTTGGTCACACGAGGAATGTGTGTGAACTTTGAACTTCAGGATTCAGGAAACCATGACATCTTAAAGTGGAAGGAGAGAAAATATTTATCTGTCTTGCCCAAGCCATTAAATACCACAATGAACAGACTATAAATATGAAGATTCAGTAAAAATAGTTGAGATTCAATATTCAATATCAATTAACTGTTCTGCTGAGCCTCACATATTTTGGAGATGCTTCCTTATTTCACCCTAACCCTCTTTCTCATGCTTTAAAAAAATGCTGCTGTGAATTTCTCAAGGAAACATGTAATACATTCTGAAGAATTATTAACTTTCTCAAATGCAGTTAGTGAATTTCACAACAGCCTCAGATGATGATGTTTACAGGGTGCTGTCCTGGCTACAGACATTGCTATTCCATAGGCTGAAAAGAACATATAGCCAGGGCAGCAGCCATCTCCTAGGAGGGTCTTGTGAGAATGCACCAAGATGTGCATACTTATCTCTGCTTGTTCAGCTGGGGGAACAAAATTTTTGTTAATATGTATCATTGGAAGTCTTCATAACAATACAGCTTTTATGTTTTCTAAAAAAACCCTCATTTATCAGTCACCCTCATGTTTTGAGTTCTTTTGCATACTGCACCAAAAACGTTAACTTGAAGGTTCAACAGGATGTGTGCTTCCTTTGACCACATCAACACATTATCAAAGTTAGATGGGAAACCTACATTTCAAACCTAACTTCAGGCAGGAACGGATTTAGAGTACAGGACATTATATAATGTCACCACTAGTTTTATCTTGGTTCCCTCTTTTCCTCCATACACCCACATAGCCATCAAGAAACTTTTCAGTATCGTTCAGGAAGATACAGTGACAGAAACTGAGGAGTTTTGTTCTGTCAGCAACTATTTATAGGGGTAGCAGAGTTGCTTCATCACTCATTTGATGAAGTGCAAAATATTTTTTTGCCACTTGAGTGGTTTTTGCATTTTAAAATGCTCAAAATAGTAATTAATTACTGCAGTACTGGAAAAGTGAAGATGAAAGAAGACAGGAAAGAACTGAGTACACCAAATAAGGAACAAAAGTTTCCTGCTTTTTAAAGGGTTCCAGTTAGCTAATGAGGGCTGGAAACATTCTACAGCATGCACGTGGTAATTTGTGTCCTTTTTAAAGTAACCCAGACATCCAGAGATACCTAAATCTTGAGTCTTTATAACACTGAATAGGCTCTTTCCTTAACCCTGAAAGTAGGCTGTACAGGAAAAAAACACAAATTATTCAGCAACCTAATTGCTCTAAATTATTTGTAATGGAGTTGCTGTGATGTCAAACACTTGGTCATTCCTAGCCTGTTATGAGTCGCAACCCACCCCAGGTTTCATTCCTAGAGCATTGCAGGCTTTGCTGCTACCCCAGGCGCGGCCTCTCCACAGTCCCAGGCCGGGCACAAGGCACCGCCGGCCTCTCCCGGCCTTCGTCCCTGTGAAGCGAGGGGGGAGCAGGACTGAGGCCATGCCCGAAGCCCCAGGGCCATCGGCCCGAGCGGGGTCACCCGAAGGCGAGGAGCCCTTTTGGGACGCGAGGGCTGGGGCGTCCCGCCGGGCTCCCCAGGAGGGGGGGGGCAGCCCTGAGGGAGAAGCGGAGGGGCCGCTCCCCGCTGCGGGGAGCCCACAGGCTCTCAGCAGAGCTGGCAGTAATGAGGGGGAGGCCGGGAGAGGCAGGGGGTGCCCATGCCCGGGGACCCTCACGCACCGGCACCGGCACCGGCACCGGCACCGGCACCCCTACCCCCACCCCCGGCCGCTCTCGGCCGCACTGACTCAGCCCTCCCCAGGTCGCCCTCCTCCCCCCCCTCCCTGTCCCGCACTCTCTCGCGAGACTGTACGGCTGTAGACGCGATGTCCTTTGGGGCGCTGGAGGGGGGCAGAGGGGAGGGGGGAGAAGCTGGCCGCGTCTTGATTGATAGCGTCCTCCGCCAGTGGGTGAGCGGGACGGCGAGCCCTCGGCCAATAGCTTCGCCCCAAGGCGAGAGGGGAGCCAATGGTGGGGCTCGGGAGGCGGGGCACGCCGCTGGCTGATTGATCCCAGCTTTGGCGTTGTTCAGTCAGAGCGAGAACATTCTAGAGGTGAGTACGGGGCAGCCATTGCCGGGGTCCCGTCAGCCGCCCCCTTCTGCCTGCGCTGCGCGCCTGCCGCCGCCTCTCCCTCCCCCCTTCCCTTTTCTCCCCCTTCCTCCTCCCCCTTCCCGCAGGTGTTGCTGCTAACGATGCTCTTGATTGTGTCTTGCCCCCAGATTGTCTGGCACTGCTGTCCCTGCTGATACCGCCCGCCCCAGGACGCCGGGACCCGGAGGCTGCGGCGTCCGCCTCCGCCTCCCACTCCGCCTGGATATAAGCGCCCCCACGGCCCTGTTCTCCTCGCATACTCGGCTTCGTCGCAGCCCGGGGCGAGCAGCGTTGGGTTTATGTCTTTATTGGACGAAAACGGTGAGTAGTGGTATTGGAGTAGGGTGGGTGAGTGCGGCCGAGATTGAGAGAAAGGTTTGGGTTCTGAAAAGGTCAAGGGACCGGGCGGGCGCCGCAGGCTGGAGTGGGGCGTCGGGTTGACTATCAACGGTGGATAGTGGGGAGAGGTTTTGTGTAACCAAGTGTCGGGGGGGGGGGGGGGGGGGGCGAAGAGGAACGACAAACAAAAGCCCCGGCGTTTCGGTTGCGCGCGTTTACCGGTTTTGGTTTTGTATGGCTTGGTTTTGATGATTGGTTTGGGGTTTTGTGGTTTATTTTTCTTTTTTTCCTTTTTGTTGGTTTTTTTTTTTCTTTTTTTTTTTTTTTAATTCCCCCCCACACACCGCCATGCGACGAAACAAGATGGCGGCGGCCGGGCCGCGCCTCCCCGTGCTGGGGCGGGGGGAAGGGGGGGGGGGGGTGTGTGAGCAGGGAGGGGGCGCGGCGGGGGGAGCTGTGGCGCAGTTACAAACCCGGCGGGGGAGGGGAGGGGCGGGAGGGGAGTGAGCAGCACTCGGAGGGGTAGCCCTGGGGGGGGGGGGGGGGTGACGAGAAGGGAGGGTGCAACGCGGAGCGTCCCCCCCAACCCGGCTGGGAAGCGCATGCGTGGCTGGAGGTGACTTCCCCCCCTTCCCCTTATTTCTTCTAGGGCTGACTCAGTGCTTAATTGCTGCATTTATGACTCATCAGCGGGGCTGAGCGGGGCGGGCAAACGGTGCTTTGAAGCACTGAGTCTTGTCTGCTTTCCCGCTTTTTCCTCTGTGCATAGCATCTGGGGGGTGGGGGGGATGGATGTGCTTGGGATGAGGTGTCCTAGGGACCAGGAGAGGGAGCTTTAGTCTACAATAGACAAAAGCGGTGATCCGGAAGGAGGGGAAACCGCACTCCTTCTGAGAGCTCATGCTCTGTCACCGAGAAACCTGCTTCCTCACTGCATCTGCAGGCACATGCTCAGATCACATGGTGGCTCTTCTTACACATCCTAAGAAAAAAAACAAACAAACCTTGCGCTTGGAAAAAAGTCCCCGGCATACTTTTTGCTGAGGAAGGGCAAAACAGCATCTGAATTAATATACAACACAAGCGTTGTAAAAATCTGTTTGCTTCCTGTGTAAAGAAGTTGTAAAACGTGACCTCGGACCATGTGGCACTATCAGACGTGTGTTTACACATAAACACTAAGGAGGGTACTCTGATGTGTCAGCGCTTCTGTCATTAATGATAACTACACGATGACGTGTCAGAATAGCCATGCTGCAGTCAGGGCTGCCTGTGTAGTCAACCAGTTGTGGTTTAAATACTCCTGGGTCTGATTATAGAGACATAAGTTCATTTAAATATGTAAATACTGCTTAAAGCAACTTTAATAATAGGATGCATGCTACTTCCCCTTCCTCTCCCCCCTCACCCCCTCCTTCCACTCCCCGACTCGGCTTCCCTTAAGAAAAAAAAACAGCTGGAAAAGCTGCTGCACTGCTCTGTGCCCCTGCATTGCTAGGCTTTCTACAGTGAAGCAACTTAGGTCAGACTTTATCGTGCTTACTGTTTAGTCAAAACTCAACAGAAGCTGCTATGAGAATCCATAAGTCAGAGGGGAGAATTACTTAATTTTCAACTCTTTCCCTGTGATCCAACAAACTGGTAAGCCATGTGAAAATTATGTTGGGCTACAGATTGATGCTTTATCTAGCTGACATTTCTCAAATTTTTGACAGAATTTTTGTGTGATAGGTTCATGCCACGATGTGGAGTTTGAAACTGTTTTCCAGATCTTATTCCTACATCCTGCTTGAAAACATAGCACATGACCCTTTTGGTGCAAGAGCCATTGGTCTCCAAAATGAAAGAAACAGTGGTCATCTCTCTTCCTTCCTGATAACAGCACTCCTTCAGAAGTTAATTGTATGGAAAATAGCTTTAAACTGCTCGGTTCTTCATGCGTAGTAAGAAAGAAGAGGGTGGAAAGCTCTGCAGTGTAGTTGAGGAAAAGTTACTTAGCAGTACAGTTAAGGGTTCCTGTTTTCAGTTCCACAGTCTTAAGAAAGCTGAAGCATAAATATTCTTTTCATTCTAAATATATTCACTTACATAGCTCTGTAACAGAGTCTGATTGGAGCACATTAAGATAAACTTCCCTTTTTTTTTATTAACTTTTTCAGAGCTGTTGCGCAGCCACTGGTACCTGTATTGGGGAAACATAGCATACAAGCAAGAACCTTACAGCCTCGGTGGCGAAAATTTTTTCATGTCAGAGACCGAGAACTCTTGCAGTCGTTTATGTCATCCCGTCTTCTCCAGACAGAAGATACCAAAAAACTGCAATCAAAGATCTCTTCATCTTATTGATAAAGCTACTAATAAGGCAAAATGTCTGTCAACGTCAACCGCAGTGTGTCAGATCAGTTCTATCGCTACAAAATGCCCCGTCTGATTGCCAAGGTAACTTGTTAAGCATTAGTGGTAAGTAGGTAGTGTGTAGCACAACTTTTCTTGAGAGAGGAGGCAGAGAGGTGTGAGGTAACCATAGCGTTCAACCAGGCACAGAACAAGGGGAACGTGTGCCCCATTCTGTCCAGGCTGTGTGCACATTAGCTCTTCTCAGAACACACACTTCAAAGCAGACCTTTAAAGTAGTGAAATGGGAAATGGACACTGGGTTTGGCTGTTCCAGTCAATCTTAAAACGCTTTTTCTCTCTTCAGGTGGAGGGCAAAGGAAATGGAATAAAGACAGTTATAGTCAACATGGTTGACGTTGCAAAGGCGCTTAATCGGCCTCCAACGTGTAAGTAGTCCAGAGTGACACAGCATTTTCTTAATGCAATTGTATTTAAAGTGGCAATGTTAGTACCTTTCTTTCAAGAGTTGTGAGAAGGTAATATGATTATCTCAGAGTGAAATAATGAACAGAAAGAACCAATTGCACATTTACTTGCTGTTTAAGAATTACAGTGAAGATCTGAGAGCAGTGGTGGTTATTACAATTTCTTTACAGATCCTACCAAATTTTTTGGTTGTGAGCTGGGAGCACAGACCCAGTTTGATGTTAAGAATGACCGTTACATTGTCAATGGATCTCATGAGGCGAATAAGCTGCAAGACATGTTGGATGGATTCATTAAAAAATTTGTTCTCTGTCCTGAGTGTGAGAATCCTGAAACTGATCTGGTGAGTGCTCTGAGTTAATGGTAGCACTATGGAAACACTTCATTAGATGACAATAGAAGTGGTGCAAAGTTAAGAGCTGATTCAATTATCTGTGAAGAGAAAGTGGAGCATGTGTGTGCACACACACAACACCTGCCTTTGGGGATGGCTTTAAATTTGTAACAGTTCAAAACTTCTGAGATAAATTGCTACTAAATTTTCTCTGGGATGACAGTTTTGAAACCTCTGTCTTAATCCTTTGGAGGTGATGACGTAAACACCAGGTTTAGGCTTTAATTCATTGTCTTTATGTAAGCAGTGTGTTAATTGGAAGGTTTTTTGTTTTTGTTTTTTTTTACAGCATGTCAATCCTAAGAAACAAACTATAGGTAACTCTTGCAAAGCCTGTGGCTATCGAGGCATGCTTGACACAAACCATAAACTCTGCACGTTCATTCTCAAAAACCCACCTGGTAAGTGTTCCCTTATTTGGATGCTGTTAATGAAGTAGAAAAACAAATAGCATCTAATTAACATGCAAAAAGGCTCCAGCGTACTCCTAGAGTAAGTTGGTGAGTCAGGATGAAGTAGCTGTGTCGGTAGCTCAAATATGAGCAGTATTTTCTGTTGTGATCCTTCCAAAGTAGACATTTGTAAAGAGGTGCATTTGCTTGTGCAGGACAAAACTTAACAGGACAGAGCTACTCACCAGTTACTCATTGTGCTTTAAAGCCTTTAGGTCAGAGTGAAGTACAACAGTAGGAAGTGAAAGCAGTAAACGCTAACTGTAATGTATTTGTTCTGTGCAAGCAACACTCTGTGGTAAGCATTTAGTTGCCTGCTGCAATTTAAGCTTGCTAGAATAGAAAAGTCTAACCTATTCCAGGGGTCTCTGCTCTGTGAGGTCACCTGTTATATAGACTTGGACAGCCTTATTCCTTTATAAGAAACAAGGCTTCCACCCAGAACCAAAGTTTTCCCCAGCAGGTGTACCTCTGCCCTGGTTGTGTCTGGAGACCAGCACTGTACATAACTTGCTGTTCATAAAAGCATCCAGACCCACTTGGGGATTTGGCAGAGGTGCAGGAGTGCAGGGACTTGAGGTTTCTGTTGTTCATAGAATAAAACATAAAAATTCACTTTTAGAAAGTGGTGACACTGGTACAGGAAAGAAAGAAAAGGAGAAGAAGAACAGAAAAGGCAAGGACAAAGAGAATGGTTCTGTGTCCAGCAATGAGACACTTCCACCCCCACCACCAGAGGAAATTACTCCTCCACAGGTTGTGGTAAGTAGAATGAAAAGTGAGGAGATGAGGATGTGTGGTGTCTTGCTCTGATTTAAAACTTTTAAATCACTGGTACTTCTTGCAAGTCAGCATTGCACCAAAAGTTCTTACAGTATCCAGAATTTCACTGCTGAAATAAAGGATCCCTGTATCTCACCTGTAGCAGCTTTATCATCTTTTCAGTAGTGGTGTGTGTGCTCCTTGCTAGGTGAAAGCTGCAATGCTGTTATTAATCCAGGTCTCAGAAGGAGTACATGAGTCCACTAGATAAGGGGTGTAACTGCACTTCAGGTATAACCCCACAGGTGGCTACAAACTGAAGTCTAGTTCCCATTACTTCTGTCTTACATCTGCCTTTACTCCATCATCTTTGACTTCTAAAAAAAGACTTTCTAAAAAAAAATAAAAAGTACCTGCTCATAACAACACTGTCAAATCTATATCTAGAAACAACATCTATCATTCAGCTTGTAGTAGCGTTGTATGAAACTTTTGGTTTGTTTTTGTTATTCAGGAGGAGGAGGACGATGATGACTGGGGTGAAGACACAACAGAAGAAGCCCAGAGGCGTAGAATGGATGAAATCAGTGACCATGCAAAGAACCTTACACTTAGTGAAGACCTGGAAAGAACAGTGGAGGAGAGAGTCAACATACTGTTTGATTTTGTGAAGGTGAATATTCCGGTTTTTGCTTAGTAGTAACTCCACTGTAGGCATATAAAATGTTGGCAAGGAGACTTGAGTGCAAGCTGCTTGAGCTTCTACCCAAGTTCTGGTTCCACAAGTAGTGGTGGGGAAGTAAGTGGTGCAATAGAACATGGACACAGACCTCAGTAGCTGTAAAACATTTCTTGCTTTTTCCTGTCTTTGTAGAAAAAGAAGGAAGAAGGTGTCATTGATACTTCTGACAAAGACATTGTAGCAGAAGCAGAGAGACTGGATGTAAAGGCTATGGGCCCTCTAGTTCTCACTGAAGTCCTTTTTGATGAGAAGATTCGTGAACAGATAAGGAAATACAGGCGTCACTTCCTTCGTGTAAGCAGTCTTCCTTTGCACTCAGTATAACAGCTGTTGGGTTGGCTTTTTACAGCAGCTACTTGTCTCAGTTTGAAAATGCCTTAGTACTGTGGGGAAGAAAGCTTCTTGTAGTTTTGTCTTTAAACCACTACTTCTTAGACTGGGAAAACAGCAGGAAAGGGATCCTATGGGCTGTTGTAAACTTTGCTCTCATGGAACTGAGAGCAGTGGCAGCAGAAAAAAAGTTAACTGCTTTTGCTTTTATCACAATTCTAGTTCTGCCACAACAACAAGAAAGCTCAGCGGTACCTTCTCCATGGCTTTGAGTGTGTGGTAGACATGCATCAGTCTCAGCTTATTTCTAAAATACCACATATTTTGAAAGAAATGTATGATGCAGATCTTCTGGAAGAAGAAGTCATCCTTGGCTGGGCAGAAAAGGTAAGGAACGGTACTTTACATGCTATGCTACTAAAGTACCTGAATGTAGCATGTTGCATCTGGTTTATCTGTTCTGGTATAACAGCTTGTGCAGATGTCTTCAAACAACTAATCTCAGATAAGTTATTGTCAGGGAGAAACCTCCCTTTCAAAAATGGGCTATTGAAGGCAGTGAATGAGAGTTAGAAGGCTCTTAATGTATTTGAGTATGATCTGATTTTAAAGTGCTTCAGTATTCAAGCAAAGTATTGTGTACCTCTGTCTTTAGGCCTCAAAGAAATATGTTTCAAAGGAGCTTGCCAAAGAAATACGTGTCAAAGCAGAACCATTTATTAAATGGCTAAAGGAAGCTGAAGAAGAATCTTCCGGTAATGAAGAAGATGATGATGATGACGATGAAAACCTAGAGGTAGGAAAGGCTCACTTACTGTAAAAAACTCCCAGGCTGTGCTGTTCATGCTTGCTTAGGTCTTGTGCTTTGCTATGGTGCACTATAAAATATTACTTCAAGTAGTGCCATGTATGGTGGGAACTGGGGAACACCTCACTTGCAAAGGTTTTTGCCAGAGCATTTTTGGTATCCATGGTTGCTTGCCTACCCAAGGTTATTTCTGTAACCAGTGCAGGTGCATAGCCAAAGACTGTAATAGTGGAACAGTACAGTTTCTTGCACAGTAGTAGCTCATACCAAGGAAGATTGATGATGTGAATAAAGGCTTCTGTATTGGAAGAGTTACTGGGTGTGTATTTGTTAGCAAAGCTGATGGAAGAAAAAAGGGTGTTTTCCTCACAGTTAAGACCTCAGTAAAATCTATTACCTGTGCTCCAGCTGACTGCTTTTTTTTTGGCACTGATTTGTACTTCCCATAGTACTTGCTCATGTTCCTGGGTATGAGATCCTGCTTCCTACAGACAAAAACACCTGCTTTCTAAACATGTTAACATGTTACAGTGTAGTTTCAGCACTTTGGAGGTTTCCCATGCAGTATTAATCCTTGCACTGGAAGGTGCTGTGCAGCACTTCATGATAGAAGGGCTGTTAAGCTGGGTGGGTGTTTCACATCTTGATGTTAAAATCACTTCAGTGCATAATCATAGCAGTAGGTGCTGTATTAAGTGTCTTTGTCTCTACAGGTGGTGTACTCAACAACTGCCAGTGAACCTAAAGTTGAAACTGTGAAGCCTGCAAACAATAAAGATGATGATATCGATATTGATGCCATTTAAAGTGATGCAACATAGCTTCCAGCATAATAATGCAAACTTTCCTGCATTTTCTGCCAGAAGTTTGACTTGTATGTGCACAAGCTGAAATGGCTTAACATCCTGCTACTTTGTACTCAAAAATGTATCTTTTTACTGTGACTGGTCTTGTGTAACTAAGCCTAATACCAAGGAGTCAGCACATCGGTGAACTGATCTGGTTTGCAACTGGCATGTTCTGTTTTGTTTTTCTAACTTGTGTTGGACACATACTTGGAGCACATTTATACAGTTGTGGAAATAAAGGATTTGGGTTTGGTCAGTCTTCATTTGTGACTCTGAATTACATTTTCTTTTTTCCAAGTAAGTATTTAAACAACTTGTATAATGCTCAACATTTAAAAGAAAATTGCAAAAAGCTGAATGAAAAAGTTGAGCGTTTGGCTTAGAGACTGTGACAGGACTGGAGATGTGAAACCTGGGCAAGAAGCAGGTGTGTAAACTACAATGCAGAGATGCAAGCTCCTGAAAAAGAAGGCGGCTGCCTGTGTTCTCATCTTTGCAGGCTTTTTGACAGGTGTTGACTACCTAAGTTTGTTTCTGAGGTTCTTCATGGCTCTATCAAATACAGGTTTTAGTGCTCTGACTAGAGATGGGGAAACTACAGCCCACAGATGGAACACCTTGCAGCTGGCTGTGGCTACCACCCTGCTGTGTGCTGGCACCTGACTGCAGTCTGATTTGGGATGGGGAGGGGGGGCAGCATCTCTCACCTTGAGCTCAGGAGGTCCTAAGGCTGATCTGCATAGCTCTGGAAGGGGGCTGTGTGGATCTTTAATGCTGACACTGAGGTGCTGGAGTCGTTTAGAGACATTGTGGAGACACAAAAAAAAAATGCCCAGTCCATCTAAACCGGCCAAGTGGGGACCTGGTGAGCAATGGCTTTTGGGGAGGGCTTTTTGTTGCTATTCAGACTTACGTTCTGTAAAACCTTGAGTGGAAAGAGCAATGTGAGATGTGTAAAAGTTTGAGAGGCTCCCAGTGCACAGCAAGTTGCTTTTCCCAATCAATGCTAGCAGAACTTGGATGAAGGGGAAGTTTTTGTTGGTTACTTCATGTTTTCCTCTCTAGAACAGTGGGGTTCATGTCCATGAACTTGTGTTGCAGGTGGTCCTGGCATCAAATTGTCACTGGGCATTAGCAGTGGAGGCAAACAGCCTTTGAAAGACAAAGTGAAGCCATGGAGTGTTTGAAAGTTTTTTTTAGATGGATGTTTGCAGTAGCACAAAACCATATTTTTAATTAAGTATGAACTTATTCCTGTCTTTTTCTCTTGAAGAAAGTGTATGTTCTCTCTGTTTAAACTGCCTCAACCTGGGATGCAAATTACTGATCCCCATATGACCTCTCCAGCTGATACCCCCTGGTGCAGGCACATCCTGCCTCCCTTGTGTAACACTTGTGAGCACAGCATTGCAGGCATTTGCTTGCCAGGCTGGAAGCAGGGCTGGAGAGGTTGAGATGTATCAAAATCCTAGCTGAAGGTAGCATAGCTGTTAGAGAGCTGATGGGTTTTGCTTTAGACTGCTGTAGAAAATTTATGTGTGTATTTTAGTTTCTCTGTGTAGCAACCAAGAGACTATAATGTGGAAATTGCTCAAAGCAAAAGGCTTAAATTTCAGGGGTGGTGACAGGGAAGAGTTCATCAGTTGTTCCACGCTTATTGACTGTGTAGCTGGATTGATGCCACATGTGGGATATGACCAGAAGGTTTCTGTTGCAACACTGCATGATGTTGGCTGCTACCATTTGTGACAAGGTAAACCTTCATTTAGAGTCTGGTTAGTTTCATTTTAGAGCAGAATTGGATGCAATTGAAGGCTGCCTCCAAAGGGGAGAATTTTTTCTACTCCAAAATCTAGTGACTAGCCAAGACAAACCTGTTCTTCCATTAAGAAAAGAAGATAAAAATCCAACAGGAAGACAGCTTTGTGTGGGATCAGTGTGCTTGCTGTGATGATGTCATAGCAAAGATCTATGATGGTAGACTGAGGGTAAACAGGGTGGGAGTATCCAGGGAGTGAAAGTGTTCTTGTCTGTAGTAGCCTACAGGTGGATCAGGTTAAGTGAAGTACCCCTGGCATTTGGACATGGAGGAGGCTTCTAGAAGCACTGAGGCCACCACTCCCTATGAAGTTCTTGGCACGTAGGCTTCTCACCCTATTTTCACTGTTTATTTCTCTGTAGCTACCAACCAGGCAGCCTCATGTCTCTTTCTGGTAAGGTCATGAAATGGATCCTCCTGGAGGCAATGCTAAGGCCCAGAGAGGTGATTGGATACAGTCAGCATGGCTTCAGCAAGTCAAGTCCTGACTGACCCAAGCTTTCTTTGATGGAGTGACTACAGCAGTAGACAAAGGAAGAGCTGTGATGTCATCTGGTCTTCTGTCAGGCCTTTGGCATGGTCTCCCACAACACCCTTCTCTCTAAATTAGAGAGATGGATTTGTCAGGTGGACTGTTTGGTGGACGAAGCATTGGTTGGGTGGTCACATTTGGAGGGTTGTGGCAAATGGTTCAGTATAAAGATGGAGATTGGTAGTAGCGTCCTTCATACTGGGACCAGTACTCTGTGATATCTTAATCAATGACACAGTAGGATTGACTGTTCCCTCAGCAAGTTTGCAGACGACACCAATATGAGTGGTGCAGTTGAAACTCCTGAGGGACCTGAACATGGTCAAGAAGTGGCCCCATGTGAAACTGATGACATTCAACAAGGCCCTGCAACCTGGGTCAGGGCAAGCCCTGGTATCATACAATCTGGGAAAGAAGGAATTGAGAGCAGCCACTTCTTTAGGGAAGGAATAAGTTTCCGGACTGGATTTATTGCTTCTGCTATCTGATTGAAACTAACAAGTACCTCTCTAAAAGGTAACTAACTTGGTGTTCAGATACAATCTGCTCAAAGAGAGTCCTGGCACCAGGAAAGGAAACGGTAAGTGTTGGGTTATTTCCCTCACTTCATACCACACAGTCTCTCTGCTTAAAAACCTCAGCGTGAATGCTGTGACTTGGCAGGTGGAAGGTTTAGCTGCAGGTCCATTAGCCTTGGCTTTACAAACCTTCATCTCCCTCCAGAAGCCTGTGATTAGGAGCTTTGCTGCAGCTCAGCAGCCTTCATCAGTGTCTTCTCTTCGTCCAGCACAACGGGGAGCTGCCCTGCTGACGGCTTTGCTTGGGGCACCAGCCCAAGCAGATGAAAGGAGCTCAGGGGCTTCTGCCAGGGTTTGAAATGCTGCTTATTGTTGTGTGTGTGAGAAGTAAAATTGCCTGGTTTTACTTTTATCAAGGAGAGCCTAAAAAAATGTCAGTAGAAGCCAAGGGCCTCACTCAGCTGCGTACACATATAAAAAGGATACGCGTGGTGTAAAAGGACGCTCTCTGCCCCTCAGGGTGTGCAGCTCTGGATTGTAGTAAGGCAGTGGATGAAGACGAGGGAAAAGTGATCTGAAGGGACAGCAGTAGGCACGGTATCGTGCCCAGCACTCTTTATTTCACTTGCTGTGGTAGCAGATGCCCCAGCTGGTGCAACTACAATGCGACACTCACAAAAAGGTCAGCTTTTCAAATAGTGAGGTTCACCCTGAAAGGTTGCCTGTGTGAAATGTTACCAGGGGACTATTATTCCTCCCCACCAAAACTTCCTTCTTTGGGTTGAGATGCTCATTTAAAGATCCCCATCTCCACCCAAGTCCAACAGCTCGGTTGATTTGTTGCTGGCCAAGTGTACCATAGAGTTAAACGAGTTGATTTGTAACTCTAGTAAATAATATTTGGTATGTGGGTGTATGCCAGTTGTGCAAGTTCTGAACCTTGATATTTGAAGAGGTATCACTGGAAAGTAGTAAAGGAAGCAATCTGTAAAAAAGTCATCCTTACTTTGGGGGCTGCTACAGGGTAGTAATACAGATTGCAGCAGTTCTAGGCTCTCAGTGAAACCAGTAGATGGAAACGGCAAGGAGAGACAGAACAAAAGTAGCTGCCCCACCAATTAGTCTTCCAAATTGTGGCAGCTACTTGCTTCTCAAATTGATTACTCCGAAAAAGCCTTGGAGGGCCATTACTGAGGATTGACTCCTTGGCATTCAGTAACACCACTGAACTGTGAAGATGTAGAACAGAAAACTCAGAAGACAATAAAAAGCATCTTGAAAACAATGCTCTCTAAAGCCTTATCTGTGAAACATTGTTTGTATGCTCAACTTTCAGACGAAGTCTTACTAAGCCACTGGGATTATTAACAGGCTCCTGGCAATGGCTGTTTTTCATTTGGAAGACAATCATCTTGCTGCCATGGAGGCATCAGAGTCTGTCTCTTGTATAGGTTAGAAGCTGCTCTGGGTCCTCTGACCAGCTTTCCCAGGATGTCATCTTACTTAGAGTGGACCAGGACTATGGTATCTCCACAGCTTCCTTAGAACTGTTCCAGTTGAGATCCATCAAGAATATGGCCCCAGCACTCAGATGATGCTGCCTTTAATTCAGTAAAATTCTGCAACTCCTTCATGCTTTTCAGAAGAAAAAAATAATAGTAATTAAAAAAGAATTTGTTGATATATTCAGTTAGGAACACAAAAAACAGGAGCTTAATCGATCATTGTCAGTAAAAGAGGGGAACCATTGATCTTGGCTTCTTCTCACACTTCTCCTTCCATGTTCCTCATCTCTAAGGTTACTTGGGTGCATCATATTGGAGCTGACATTGAATGCAACTAGCCACACACCTATAAGGAGGGGGGGAAAGGTTGCAGAGCCTGTTCCTGCTCCCAGGGCCTTGGAATCTTCTGAGGCTGGAGCTGGAGAGTGCTGTTTCGCTGTTTTTTCCATGGCTAATCTTATCACATTACCATGGTGCTGCCTGCATCTTCTGCAGTGTTTTCTTTCTCAAGAGGGGAAGACATGATGCAAAAAGGAGAGCTCTGAACTGATCCTATAGGCACTTCACCATACACTGCAGCTAAGGGAAGCATCAGCACCAGGAACTCCTCAATGGGAGGTTTGTGTGGGTGTTGTATTATTCTCTCTGAATGTTTGCTTCATACTGTTTTTTTCTATCTACCTGGTATTAATAAACCCCAGCTAACAGCACTGACGTCAGTGGAGTTTGGCTCTGTATCTGTGCAATTAAAGCTGACATCTGGCATCTTTAAAAGGAACATGAGGAAAGTTTTTTTCCCCAGGAGAATCCTATCTCTGTGCTGTTAGGGAATTGTTAATAAATTATTTATTAATTAATTAACAATCACTCTTATGGACAAAATTAAAGGTACACAAATTGTGAGCAATACACAAATAGGTACACAAATAGTTCACATAGAAGAAGACTACACAAAGAAGGAAAAGATTAAATAGACTAAAGATTTTCATGTGCTCTCTGATGCTGAGAAACCTGGATTTAAAAGCTTCTATCTCCTGCCTCTGTTGTTCCTTCAGCCTGTGCTCATATTTTGTATCACAAGCCAAAGGAGACAGCAGTCCCAACTGGATGTGCTGTGGGGCTTGGGGTGGTTATGGGCAGTGGACAAACACACTTGGGAGGGGAACACAAAGCAGGACCACAGTTACAGTGATAGCTGCCTCGGTGGGGAAAGTCACAGGATTTTAAATGAGCTCTTAAATTCTTATTTATTATCTGATGTTTAATCCAGGAGTTTGAATTCTCTGTGCCTTCTCCATGAAGAGGATGGGTAGATTTTAGTTTCCATTTATTCAGCTGAAAGAGTAAATATAAGAAATGCAAGATCCAGAATGCAGAAAGGACAAGTTTAAGGAAAGTCATTGACTACAGGTGGACTTTTCACAAAACCAGAAGAAACAGTTTAAACAAGACAAACAATGTCAGTCTTGTCCCAGGAGGTCAGATTAACGCAGTAACTGCATCCACTCAAGCTGCTGTCAGGAACACACCACTTCCAGAAGAACAAAGTCCTCACTAAAGTGCAGCAGTACTGAAAAAGGGGAGGGAAAACTTTCTGTAAGGAAAGCAGGCAGGGTGCTTCCCAGAGGAGGTCACCAAAGAACACCACCTTCACCTTGCAGCCAAATGGAGAAGCCACATTTTTTTAGCATGTAACACAACTTGCTGAAGTTAACAGTCCATGGATAGAAAAAAAAAACAAAAAACAAAACAAAACAAACCACCCCAAAACAAACAAATTTTTAAAGTACTTACACGGAGGCAGAACTGTGTGCTCCTAATGCTGATTAAAAATAAAGTGGATGGGGGATGGGGACTGGCAAGTCCACCTGGCCACCTCCTGATCAATCCCAATGCCAGAAGAGAGGAGCTACATATTTGGCAAAAGGAAGGCCACAGGATGAAAGAGGTGCTCATGAAGCCCCCGGAGCTGTGCAGCCTCTCCCCACTAACCAGTCTTGGTCAAATTCCTCACTTTCATGGATCTGGAGATGCTTTCAGTTTTGCATGGCCAGGTTTGGGTGCCTGGGACAGGACAGGTCCCTTGAGGAGGGCAGGATTGCAATGTCTGGGAGGGAGGCATGAGGGAATCCAAGCTCAGCACCATGGGAATGGCTGGATGCATCCTGCTCCAGGCCAGCGAGCAGGAAGGTGAAGGTGGCCTTGGAACGTGGGTGGTAAAGGAGTAAGAGGTGACAAGTGAGGCCTTCCTGTTTGGTAACACAAACCCAACAGGCTTGTATCGGGCAAGAGGGTGGCTTTATCTGAATCATCCAGGGGGAACTGAGTGTTCCTGGTGGGAGGAGAAGTGGGAGAGCAGGTACCTGTCTGTTGTGAAAAGCTTTTCTGGGGGCGTTTGGTGATGCTCACCAGGGAGCTGCAGTGCTTCATAAGCAGCAGGCACTAGCTGCTGCAGTTTCTGTGTTTTTAATCTTTTATGATATTGTTGCCACCTTTGTTCCTGGTTTTTGGGTTTGTTTTTTTTCCTCAGAACTGGGGGGTGGGACTGGAAGACGGAAAAAAGCAGCAGTATTACTAATACCAGAAAACCTGTTCTGCAGGAAAACCTGCAGGTTTGTACATGGGGAAGGAGTGGCTGCACTCATGACCCAACCTGCCCTCCACATGCCAGGCCAGGAAGGTGATCAGGGATGACAGGCACCTTCCTACCTGTTCCCATGAACCCATTCTCAGCCCTGAGTGAAAGAGGTTGGGTGCTGTTCAGGGCCTGACTTGGTAACCTGCAAGGAGATACTGGATGGCACGTTTCCTCACAGACTACTCTGATTTTCCTATTCCATGGGATCTGCTCTGCTTTGGTGGCAAAAATTCTCTGCCTTGGTCCAGAACCAGTCAGTGGTGGGGGATTTTGGTGTCTGTAGTGGAGACACCTATAGCTGTCAGAGGGTTAGCATCACAAAGAGGTCTGTGCCCTGTGGAGGTACCTGGGTATTGGAGAAGCCATCAGGGCTGGGAATTTTCCCATTTTCCTTCTGTTTCTTCATAGTAGGAGAGACAGACCCATTTCCCAGGCTGTAGCACAAGAGAACCTGGCTCTTCTGGACCTCAGCTCTTCCCTCCAACGCACAACCACACACGCACAGCCTCACCCAAGCAAGGCGGAGCGGGTGATGGGAAGGGAAGAGGGGCAGATTTTTGACCCGCACCCAGCCCCGGTGCCACTTGCGGTTCCGAACACCCCACCGCCCCCCCCGCCCAGGGTGTTCCGTGTTAGCCCGGGCAGGAGGGCACAGGTCGTGACCCTGGCGTGGGGTCCGGGCCCACGGGGAGCGCAGGAGGAGGTGAGGGCAGCTGTGGCCCCTCCGCCTAGGGCCAAGGCGGCGTTTGCGGGAGGGGTCCCCGGGAAGCCCCCGCAGCCGGGCCCGGGGTTCGCTGCGGCACCGGCCCAGAGACACGGCACCGCCAGGCCGCCAGGGGGCGCCCGTGAAACGGCTGCACAGCCCGCCCCGAGCCCAGAGCCCCGAGGGAGGGAAAGGGGAGAGGGAAACAAAGGAGAGAAACAAAGGGTAACAGTGGAAAAAGAGAATAAAGGGAAATAAACAGAGGGCGGGGGAAAAAGAAAAAAAGAAAATAAAAGGAAAAAATAAAATAAAATAAAAAAAAGATAGAAAAAAGAAAAAGAAAAAAAGATAAAAGAAGAAAAAGAGAAAAAAGAAAAAGAGAAAAAAGAAAAAGAGAAAAAAGAAAAAGAGGAAAAAGAAAAAGAGGAAAAAGAAAAAGAGGAAAAAGAAAAAGAGGAAAAAGAAAAAGAGGAAAAAGAAAAAGAGGAAAAAGAAAAAGAGGAAAAAGAAAAAGAGGAAAAAGAAGGAGGAAAAAGAAGGAGGAAAAAGAAGGAGGAAAAAGAAGGAGGAAAAAGAAGGAGGAAAAAGAAGGAGGAAAAAGAAGGAGGAAAAAGAAGGAGGAAAAAAGAAAGAGGAAATAGAAAGAGGAAAAAGAAGAAAAAGAGAAAAGAAGAGAAGAAGAAAGAAAAAAGAAAAAAGAAAAAAAAGGAAAAAAGAAAAAAAAGAAAAAAGAGGAAAAAGAAAGAGGAAAGAGGAAAAAGAAAGAGGAAAGAGGAAAAAGAAAGAGGAAAAAGAAAGAGGAAAAAGAAAGAGGAAAAAGAAAGAGGAAAAAGAAAGAGGAAAAAGAAAGAGGAAAAAGAAAAGAAAAAAGAAAAAAGAAAAAAGAAAAAAGAAAAAAGAAAAAAGAAAAAAGAAAAAAGAAAAAAGAAAAAAGAAAAAAGAAAAAAGAAAAAAGAAAAAAGAAAAAACATAAAGTAATAAAGAAAGAAAAAAGAAAAAAGGAAAAAGAAAAAGAAAAAAGAAAAAAGAAAAGAAAAAAAAGAAAAAATAAAAAATGAAAAAAAGGAAAAAAAGGGAAAAAAAAAGAAAAAATGAAAGAAAAAGGAAAAATTGAAAAGAAAAATAGAAAAAATAAAAAGAGGAAAAAAGAAATTAACTAAATTTAAAAAGAAAAAATCACAGTAAAAAAAAAGAAATACAAAGAAAAACCACATATAAATCCTCCCCACCACCTCAAATTTCCACAGTCCTGAGTATCTGGTGGCTATGTATGGATCTGCCGGGATTGGTCTCCTCTCTCCCAGCACCAACCGAGTTCACATCTCCTTCCACACATTTTGGGGGAATAAGCACAAAATTCTCTGTTGGACAGAAAGGGGATTCCTGGCTCTAGCCTCACACCACCCCTCCTGGCAGCCCCTGTGGTAAGCAGGGCCATGGCAGCCACAGGGCCCGGGGGCACAGGGAGCCTTGGGACTGGGAGGTGGGTGAAGGGGCCACCTTGTGCCACCCAGCCGAGCATGGCCAGTGCCTTGCAGCAGATCCCTCCCTCTAAGGAGCCAGGGAGGAGCAGCTGGTGGATGGAGGTGAGGCCAGTGGAAATGGTATTTTCCCAAAACTACGGTCAAGAAAGTGTTGGAGAGTGGGAAAGACAGATATAGCTGCTTCTTCATCACATGCAGGCTATAAATCAGGAGGTATTTGCTTCCAGAAGTCACATAGTACATCACTGTTATACCCAGGAGGACTTGCTTGCAGATACCCTCCAGCCTGTGTTTTACAGGATGATCTTAAACCACTGGAGCATGTAATCTCACTTCCCATGCTCCGAGGGCAAAATATTGCCCTTTATGTTGGAGGATATATTCAGGTCATACATAGACTGCTTACCCTTGGCAGAGCCTTCTCCTGCAGGAGAAACTACCACATCTCCAGACCCAGCAGAGGATCCTCTGTGCAGCTCCTGACTCTGTTTCTAGGTAACACATTTTATGAGCCAGCCATTTCAGCAGCTGTGCTTGCCCAAATGCCACAAGAGGGGGGATCCTGGCCATGCAGCCGGGTGGTCCTTCACCCCTGCAGACACTTACCCTGTACTGGTGATGCTCTCGGGAGTTCAGCCTTCCTCCTCAACCAGCATGGGATGGGGTGGAGGTGTCAGGAGGGACACAGTCCCTCTTCTTGCACCAGTGACTCTCTGTGAAACATCCTCCAGTCCCACAGTCCCCCCTCCAACTGCATCTATGGGACCCCAGGTGATGCCACTAAACACCTCCAAAAAGCTGTGTTAGTAGGAGAAGCACCCACAGCTGCAGGGAGCTGCAGAAAAAATACAGCTAATGGCCTGGCAACACCATCCAGCTCCTGCCCAGAAGTCCAAGAGGACAAATCTGAACATCTATTTTTGTGCCCGCTCTCCTGTGATGTTATTTTTCTGCAATAATGCAGCAAAACTTAAGTGAAAAGCACAGTGGCAAGAGCATGAGCCGTGCAGGAGGAACACACTCCCTACATGATCCCATCTCAAGCTACTCCTGGAGAGCAGGGTTGAGCATTTTGGCTTTGTGCAGAAGGAGAGATGACAGAGGGGTGGTGGGATGGGGTGACGGGGATTGAATCATCTGGCTGTGCAGAGCACTAGGGGCAGCAGCTGCTCTGCCAGCCCCCAGGTCTTTCTAACTTCTTTAAGCACAAATGCCACCTGCATCATCTGGGAGGGCTCTTAGGTGACTACCAGAGAAGTGAATTTATGGCCTTGCAAGTGTCAGGGAAACAGAAACCTAATTGCCTGACAGATCTGGGCAATTTTTATGTACTTGAGCTCCTTACAGTTACTACTGTGAAATCAGATGCCTGGGGAAAGGCTGCTTGCTCCCATGTCTTTCCAAGAGGGGGGAAGAATGGGCATCAAAATTTAAAAAACCAGGGAAGCTGGGCCTGGGTGGTATGTGCTGTTTGCAGGGACAGTGAAGGCAGTGCCACTGATGTCACCTGCAGCAGGACAGGGTGGCTTCAAGAGGGTCCCTGCAATCCCCTTTCCTCTCCCTGCATCCCATGGCTCTCCACAGTGCTCCCACCCCAGGAGGGACCAGCCAGGCCCTGTAAGACTGGAGGGGTTCGTCACATTTCTAAGAAGTGGATTTTTTCCCCAAAAGGTGTATTGTGAAAAGAGCTGGGTCTCTGTGTCCCTCTTTTCTTGTTTGTCCCTGAAACATTAAACCCAGGTCAGGACATTAAACCACCTCTTGTTTAGGCTTTCCCAGGTGGCTATTTTCTCCAGGCTGTGTTGCTGATTGAGGCAGGAGGTTTCCCCCTCCCCACTCTCCTCCGCCTCCTGAGGCTTTGATCCCAGCAGCTCTGGAAACTAAGCTTTGAAAATACAGTGATTTCACAGACGTGTTGATTAGGAAATGAAATTCCAAGAAACAAATGACAACCCGCCTGCACCACCTGCCTCTGTAAGGCTGGAGCTCCCCACCAGGAAATGTATTCTCATATTTTTTGACACATCCAGGGTGTTGTATTATTAATACAAAATGCAGACAGTACTTCTTAAGAGAAAATTACTTCCAAAGAAACTGCGCTTTTTTTTTCTTTCTTTCATTTTTTTCCCCAGTTTTTCCTGTGAAGACAGCTCAGTCCTTTCTCCTTGCAGAGCAAAAATGAAGTGTAGCAGGGACAATCTCCTGGGTGCATAGAAAGACCCCAGGAATTGATCTCCCTTAGAAGACTGTTAATCATGGTTTCCAGTTTCATAGGAAAATGGATTTAATGGAGGATGAATTGAAATCTGGGCACCATCATGATTAGTTCTACAGAAAAATAACCTTTCCCTGCAGTCCTGCGAGGACTAGAATGCATCTAGTCCATCCATCTGGGATGAGGAGAGGACTAGCTGATGTGGCTGCCTCCACAGCAGCCATGATGCCATACAGTGATTCTGAGCAAGTCTTTCTTATTCAAACACCACAAAATCCAGCTCTGAAAAACAATCTTTTTCCCCTTCCCATCTGTATTGATTTTTTGTAATGTGTTTTTCTGAGTGTTCCTGACACTATTTTGAGTATGCCAGCCCAGGGTGGGAGTGTTTTTTGGGGCTGATTCATTTAATTTTTAGTACTGGGAAAGCAGGGATTGTCCTCAGCAGGGGATAAGCTTGGACAGCTTAGTACCCCAAGCCTAGGACAAGTGGGATGGTGAATTCACCCTGCCTGGCCAGTCACCACTGCAGCAGCCAAAACCTGCCAGCCCTCACTGGGGCTGTGCTCCTGTCCACAGCAGGGAGTAAAAAAATACAAAAGTAGGTTCCCATTTCTAGAAACTGCCATTTCCTTGGAGGTTTGATGTCTCGCCATCAACCTAAAGAAAGGTGCGGGGTGGTTCAGGTGTTGTTCCCTTGGGAATCAGACCCCAGAGAGCCCAGCACCACAGCATGGTCCCAGCACAACCCCAGGCAGCCCAGTCAGCTCAGAGCCATCACACCCAGCAGAGCCCCAGGCTGCTTCACTGTGCAAGGAAGCAGACCCAGAAGTGTGTGGGTGGTGGATGTGGACAAGGTGGGCTCAGCAGCTTAGCAGAGAGGCTGGGAATAGGTCAGGATCTGTCAGCTCCAATGCTGGCCACAAAGCATGATGGCAGGGACCAGGCTGATTTGGTTTCAGGGGAGGCTCAAGGAGCTCCCTGAAACTGGCAGAACTGCTGCAGGAGGGGAAAACCAAAACAGGCTGTACCTGTGCCAGGCAGCTATGCAGGGGGTAGGATGATGGTTCAGACATGCTGGAGGGTAACAGCTGCAGCACTGGGTGGGACTTTGGAGGTATTAGTATTTTCTTTGTCTTCAGTTTAAAGTTTAATGGAAGGTTTTTAAAGAAGGCTTGAAAGGAAGATGAGATGTTCACAGGTACCTTTCTGCAAGGTAGAAATACCTGCATAGGAGGAAGATCAGTTGCTGGGAAACATGGCAAGTATCAGGAAAGGAGTGACTTGTCTCTAGCTGGCAACACAGGTTTGATGTGAAAAGGCTGTGAAGGGCCTTTCAGGAAAAGGTAGATAATTTTTTCCCTGGATGTAATGACAAAAAAAAGAGCTATGGAAGCAATGCAAAGAAAACCTGTCAAAACAATAAGCCAGCTTTGCAGAAGCTTTGCAGAAGAGCTTTGAATGGGTGCATGTGCTGTGACAGGGCATGTATCAGAGTCAGAGTGGCTGAAGCATGTAAGATGAGCAATGATGCTCATTTGGACATGATGGACCTTATCCTTCTCTTCTCTATCTTTTATATTCAGAAATATCCAAGCAGACTTCCAAACAGAGGTAGACACTGTCAGCCTTTATCCCTGTAGACCTTCTTCTCCACCAGCACAGGAAGGATGAAACTTTTTCTCTCAATAGGTTGCCTCCCTTCCCTTGGTGCTGCTCAAAAATCACTCCAAAAATTAAAAACAGGGATAAACCATTACACCTGTAGATTATTCTGCTCAAGATATCCTGTTGGGAGGGGAGTTTTCCTGGTGAACTCCAGACACCCATTTTGTATTCCTCAGAACCCATGATGCAGCAGCTCTCATCCCTCCCACTGCTCCTGCACACAGAGACATCCCTGAGATGCCGGTGGCTCATCCCCTCTGCAGTGTGGGGGATGGAGGCAGAAGCAGAGTAGGAGGTGGGGATGCAGAGTGGGCAAGGGGTGGGAGAAGGCCAAGAAACCCTGACTGCCATCCACTGCAGTATGGGACTGCTCTGGTTGCTCCAGATGTCTGCTCTCACTCTTCCCTTCCCATCCTCATCCTATCCCCATCTCGTTCAAATATTAGCTAGCAGGTGACATCTCTGGCACCTCCATCTCTCTCTCTGTACATCACAGCTTTTCATCTCTGGCAGCTAACAGCAGAGCAGTGGGGGAAGGGACCAGACACCAAGCAGCTCATCTAAGGCACCTTCTTACTAATGACACTACATGCCCCCCAAGCAAGAGAAAGGTTTTGACATGTGGTTAGAGTGGTGACCAGAATATCTCCCCTCTCCCCATGCTGTAGGTGATGCTTTTGCCAAGGTGCCAGTGGCAGAAGGCAGCTCTGCAACAGGACAGGGGACACAGCCACCTCTGTTTGGAGCAATGCCAGAAAAAACACAATCTGGTGGCTGCCAGGAGCACGTGCTTCTGCCAGAAGTCCTGTTACAGGAGTATGCAGGGTAAGCAGCTTCTGTACAGTGCAATGGTGCTGGAACAAAAGCAGCAGCTGAATTAATCTGCAGAAAGAGCCACCTTCCTTCACTCTGCTGCCTGCAGGGTGTTTGCTGCAAGTAACAGCTGAATCACGGCAGCCTGGGGTAATTAGAGGGTGTGAAGCTCCCAATCACTTCAGCTGCAGGGAATCTCACTCCCCTTCTTCTAAAGGACACTGTTTGTGGCTCTAAAGAGTTCTGGTGCTGTTCTAATTAATGATCGATCCCGTTAATGGCTGATAGTACACAGTGAATGCAGGTGTCAGTCACGATTCAGACAGCAGCAGATGGCTCTGCCCATAGGATGTGAAGGTGTCTTGGAATCCTAGTCCTCCTCCAGAGCCTAAGGGAGAGTGACAAGCTGAGCTGCCAGGTGATGGTGTCATACTTTCCAGGTCCTGTCAGCTCCTCACTGCTCCCTCCAGGAGCTAGGCTGCATCGTTGTTGTCAGCAAGGCTTCAAATGAAGCTGATGTCCTGGCTGTGGGGATGTGGCAGTGACAGTGGCAGGAGATTGTGCCCATGGGGTCCTGGGGAGGTTCTGCAGAGCAGTGATGAATGCTTTGTCATGGGTACTTGTAGGGAGTGGCCCATGAGCAATTGGGTGGCCCAAAGCCTCTGCTTGCCTTTGGGTGGCCAGCCTGACCGGCAGCCCGGCGGCTACAAAGGAAGAACTGGTGGGCCTGAACATCTCTCAGTGCATGGGAAAGCATTACTTCTGCATCTTTTTCTAACAAAGGAATGCTAAATATGCAGGTCTGCTTCTCCAGATCCTTGAGCTGTGTGACAGCCTTTCCTCTGGTGCATGGCTGCTGGAAGGAGCTGGGGATCAGCCTGCAGAGGGGAGAGGCAGGCTTGCCAGGTCTGCTTTCCAGCTGGGGGAATCCCCATCTGCTTCTGCTCTCTTCCTCCTGAATAACCTTTTCATAACTCCTCCTGCTCATTATGTGTGGGACTTCCGAAACTTCTGCCAACAGCAAATGCTCTCACCTTTGCATGCCTGGAACTCTGTGGGGACTGGGACCCACCAGAGCAGTTGTTAGAGTTTTCCAGGGGCTGTCCCTTCCCCTACCCCTCTTGCCACTACCCAATTCACAGGCCAAAGAGGGGACACGGGCATGCACATGTTTCACTATGTGTCTCATTTTTAATGCATTTATTTTTAGCTTGTTTTTGTGGCCCATAGAGGATTCCACAGGAAATCCTGCAGCCATGGGATCACCGACAGCTCAGGTTCCCGATTGTGTTACATACGTTAACAGAGATGTGATCTATACGGGGTTTTTAAAAAGCAGCTATAAATACTTCCTCCAGCTGCACCAATATCCCCTGCTCTCTCCTCTCTCCATGGCACCTGTTGACACTCGTGTACTGGGTTAAGATTAGCTGCTTGGCGGGGAAGGGCAGCTCTGGCTCAGGAGCCATCCCTCCCTCCCTCCCTCCCTGCCCTGCTGCTGGCCCATTTCAGGAGGCTGCTTGGGCTGTCAAAATTTGCTCAGTCCCAAAGGGCCGGCCCTGCTGCCAGCTTTGCTTGGCCCAGCAAGCAGCTTCCTCAGAGAAGAGACCCAGGAACCTGCCCTCCATGATGTGGTGGAATTTCTCCATCTGAGTCCTGGGACAAGGCAGCCTCAGCCTCCAGACCAGGCTGCACCACCATTGTGAGGAGGTTGGCAGGTCTCAGCCCTGCTTCTTTTCCTAAGCTCAGGCTGGCCCAGGAAGCAGGGGTGCTTGGGGCAGTGTGTGCATGAGGGTTTTGTTTGGCAGCCTTGGCGTGAGCTGCCAAGTGCATCATTTCCCTCCAGCTGTGGAAGCAGCTGGCTCCTCTGCAGGACCCCTCTGGGCTCACCAGAATGAGTAATGCCTGCAGGGCTGGTTTGTCTTTGAAATACAGAGATACACTTGTATGCAGCTCAGGTCCATGGCATCCAAGCCTAGGGCAGATGTTTGGGTTCTTTTGGCTAGAAGATGGGGAACTTCTCACCTATGAGAAGATGGCTCTCAGTCTCGTCTCAGCTCAGAGCATCACAAGGGGATGGTGCTGAGGTGAGAGAGAGCTGTGCTGGGGGCTGGTCCCTGCTTCCCTGCAAAGACACCAGCCCTGATGGATTTCCCAGCTCCACGCATTGTCATTGTCACTGTCATTCCTGACTGCTGGCCAGTCAGCCCTGGCCATGCTGGTTGCCTCCCCAGCAGTCATGCTCTCCTGCTCTGCAGAAAGCCTTGGCCAGTCTGGGGAAGCCCATAATGTAGCAGCTGCAGATGGTGTTCCCCTTTCCATGCTGGGAAGAAGCCAAGACTTTCCTAAAGGTTTGTTTATGCAGAAATTATCCAAATCATAAAGAGAGTTTCCCTCATTTGCCACCCTCTCCCCTACACAAGAAGCACCCCGGCCATCTCTCTTTATCCCTGTTCCATCCCCCTGGGTAACTTGTTCCCTTCCACCAACACCACTCAACCTCAGCAGGGCCAGGACTTGAATCCAGGCTTCCCACACCCTGGAAGAGCAGGAATCACAATGGAAGTGGTTATATCTGGTGGAGAAATGAATGGTCAATGCTGAAATGTGGCCATCCCAGCAAGAACTTGCATCTCCTTAATCCACTGGCTCTGTATCAGGCTGCTGGTGAAGTTGGCAAGGGTGGGATGGAGCTTGGCTTGGAGTCCCTGCAGTCCTTCATGCTCCTCTGGCACTAGGTTTGCCCAGAGAGTCCATCCTGGAGCCAGGATAGATGCAGGACTGACTGTAAGTCAAGCAAAGCCCTTCTCCCTAGGTAGACCCTGCTGAGATCCAGACATGGGTCCTGTACAAGGGCTTTCAGATGCGTGGTGTCAGCTCTGGGCCTGGTGTCCAGCCTTGCTGTTTCCATACCTCAGAATTCCCATCTACCTGTGCAGAAGGATGGCAGAAATCCTAGGAAAGGTTTGTGATAACAGCATGGAAAAGAGCACAGGGCACAAAGTGGGATTACACAGGCTCAGCTGATGAAGGCGAAACCTTGGGTCAGAAGGAGAGGACAGTGGGCTTGGAGGTGAACTTGGTCTGTTTATGGAGAATTCAGATTTAGACCCCAAAGACAGCAGTGAAGCCCATCCTGGAGGAGCTGTCATCACACACCATGGGATGTGTGAGATCACTGGTCCTCTGACTACCCAGGGCCTCCTGGATCTGGAGAAGATCTTGGCAGAAGCAGGTAAGGAGGAAGGGGAAAAGGAACAGCAGTATTTGCTTTCTTCTCCCCTGCTCCTCCCAGGCTGTCACTTTTGTCAAAGCTCCTGACAGCCCTTTCAGCTGAAGTGCACTCCAAAAATGTGTGCCAGGGTTATATAAGACTCTGGTAGCTCTGGTGACTCACACACCTTGTCCTGACACGTTGTTCCACACACCCCTTGTGCAACCTCGACGGGAAAGTACACGGTGGCTGCTATGGGCTGGGAACCTGCCACGGGGATGGGAGTCATGGTCCTGGGGGTCTCCATTCCCAAGGAAAGGGAAACCCACTGAAGGACCACACCATCCCTCTTGCACAGGGAGAGGAAGCAGTCCTATCATGGGGTTGGTCCTACAACTGGAAGAACTGTCGGTGAAGTGAAAAATGCAAGATTCACTGGACTAGAAAATCTATGGTTGGTGTCCAAACCTGTGGTTTTCCATGTTGTGTGGTTATAGAGATACATCTGAGTGCTTGTACTGAAAGGGCTCATTGATAGGAGAGCAGAAAAAGGGATATCTTCTTCCCTTGGCCAGGAAGCTTTCCTCCTGCAATGAAGAGACTGAGTTTTCTCTCATCTGAGCAGAGAAACATCAGGATGCACTTTGCTGCTGACAGTGGAGTTACCAGCTGTCTTCCTGGCATGAAAAGAAGATCAGGCCTTTGAAAAGCTTCTAGAGCTTGCAGCAGAGGTGGGCAGGGTAAAATGAAGCTCACCTTGGGGCAGCCAGAGGTGCAGACACCCACAGACAGCAGCACTGGAAGTGGGGGTGATATTCTCAGCAGCTGAGTGGGGATGGAACAGTCCAAGGATATCAGGATGGATAAGCACATAGGGGCAAATGGAATGTGTCTCTGTCTCAGTGTGAGAGACTGCAAGGGGATGATTGTGTGACTGTGTGCTGGGGAGGGAGTCTGCCCTGGGCTCCTCCTAGTTGGATCCAGTCTGCCACAAATCCCCATTTCCTGGGACAGCATCCTTCATGGCAGAGCACAGCAGGGGCTGGTGGAGCAGAGGGGATCTTGTCTCACCCTCCTTCCTTATTCGTGGTTTGCAGCCACTGGGAGGACACAAGTCATGCCTGGGCACCTGTATGTTGGCATTTTTTGTGTTGCTGTAGTTTGGATTTTCACCTTGTGTTTCAAGGAGTGCCACGAATTAAGCTCAAATGTCTCAGTCCCCCCCAAAGCAGCAGAGCTGCTGTAGATATATGTATGTTGGAAGAAGACTTAGTGTTGGCAAGTCAGCAGCAAATATCAGCCCCTCTCAGCTCACACTGTTGAGGAGGTTTGGGCCTCATCCTGCCTTGCACTTGTGTCTCTCAAAGAAGGCACTGAACAGCACGGTTTAGAGTTAAACTGTGACAAGCACGCTGCAGGTTTGGGTGCTGCCTTGTGACTTCATGGCCAGCTCATCAGTTGGGACAAGTCAAGGTAGCTGCACTGAAGGCAGTCCAGATGAGCAGATATTTTCCTGACATCTTGCCAGCCCTTGATTTCTGTCCAGGACTCCACACCTATCCCAGCTTGCCTTCTGATGCAAAAGTGTTAGGTTTGAATCATGCGAAGGATTCACAGCTTCGCTCATTAGCTGAACGGAAAAGTAAAGTTAATAAAACTCTTCTTGTTCAGCCAAGGATCCCAGTTCTTAGTAGCTCTGCAGTGGAGTGATAACATATTGGGGCTGACTCTTGGCTCTGTGACTCCACTTTTAGACTAGTGTAAAATCACAGTAACACAGGCATCAGACTCATTATTTATGATACAGTTATAAATTATACAATTTTGCCCTCTCAGTCCATAGCTGGAAATCACCACTTCCCACATGTGGCATATGCAGTGTTTTATTTTTAAAAAATAACTTCATTTTTTCTAAAGAGTAAAGGCAGAGCAAAAAGATGAATTAATGTGACCTATTATTAAGTTATGAAATCCTTACAAGCCTGCAAAACCATCAAAGCATTCAGCTTCCACAGCAAAGAGGCAACTGAACTGGATTTCAGAGCCAGAACCTTGCCTGGTGGAAAGCAGAAGACACTGGCTTCAGAAAAAGTGTCTGTTCCCAACTGCAGATCTGATTCCCAGAAATGTCTCACTGGTGATGCTGAGAGACGCTCATGATAAGTAAGCCAATTATTTTCCCAGAGTAATAACGCAGAAGAATCCACAAATTGTGCTCTGATGGCTACAACCACATGGCCACCATGAATTAAGCCTTTAGGAACATGCCCTGCCTTGGCCAGCCAGCCTCCTGGGGTGTTTGGGCACAGGATGCCTCTGCTGACCAACACTGCTGCCTGCTGTCAATGCAGCACAGTGTTTCTCACTGTAAAACCTGTTTCACTCACATTTTGCCAGACTCTACCCACCCAAGATGACCTTGGATGTGCCAGCTGTCTATTGCCCCAGGAGGTTTTGGTCAAGGTAGTCTGGCAAGGATGAGGCTGGCAGATGGCATGTTTTTCCCTCAACCTTTTGGGAAAGCTGTAAGATGAAGAGGTAGAGAGAAGAAATGTGGGTATCCTGGGGAGAGAGGGGGAAAGTCTGAGATGGTGGGATGGATGAGAAGAGGGAAGCTGGGATGAGGATTTGGTAGAGTGGAGAAGCTGGATCTCAGAGGACATGGGATAAGACAAGGAAAGAGGAGTCACTTCTCCCCATTAGGATGTGTCTTCTGCAATGCATGGGATGAACAAAATATTCCCAGCTGCATTTTTCCTCCATCATCTGCTGAAACCTTCTGTTCCTACATCTCACATCAGTTGACACATTGCAGATGACAGCCTTCCCTGGTGACAAATGCTTTATTAGCTCCCATCACTCTTCTGCCTGGTGACCTGATCTCTTTGGCTCTGCTGCTGACCCAATCACTAAGGCATGGTGATCCCACTGGGGACCTCCAGTTTGCTTCCTCCAACTGAGGAGTACCCATACAGGGGTAAACATGCAGGCAACCCTTCAGAAAGCTGAGGTTATCAGCAGGCCACGCCAGAGTTATAAGGTGCCAAAGGAAGGCTGCCTCTGCATGTTCCCCATTTCACTGTTTCCTCAAGGCTTCTCACTCAGGCTCATCTCCACGCACAAAATGGATGGTTCCCACCTGCAGAACAACATCTAAGCAAAAATCTGGCTTCGAGAGATACCTGAAGCAGCTCTGTGTGAGCCCTAAAGCAGTTTAGGTGCTGAGCTTAGGGGAAATCAGTCCACTCCACTGGGCTAATGCAGTTACATTGCTCCTGGTAGATGTGTCCAGCTAACCACCTAACTCAGCTAGTGTCCAGCTAACCCAGATGTGTCCAGACTAACCCAGCTAACCACCCAGCACAGCCATGTGCTGTCTGTGTATTTTGGTGAACAGCTCCAAGATTTTCCTTTCTCCATGCTGGCCAGCGTGTCAGCTCCATGCTGCCTTCGCAGCTGATTGCACAAAACATCCCCTGACTTCAGCATCCATGAGTTTTGCAGCCTCTGTTAAACTTAGCCTTGCAGGCTGCTGTCCCCTGGGGAGATACCTTCCCACCCAGCTCCACAGCCTCACCACCTCCAGCAGCAAAGCAAGGGGGATTCCTCTCCCACACACAGCTCTGCCCCAGAGCAGGTTCTGCAGGCAGGGGGCTCTGGAAAAGCAGCATGTGGTCCTGCAATTAATGCCTGGATCCTAATGTGCAAGTACAGAGAGGCCACATGCCACCTGATTTACTTTGTTGCTTGTATAGCATTTTTTAAATGTAGGTGGGTTGGTTTGGTTTTTTTCTTTTTTGCTGGAGTTTTTTTCATGTGTGAGAGAAACATAAATAGGACTTCATCTTTTATGCATTTGCTTGTGCCTTGCAGACCCAGAGCTCCTCTCCATCATTTGACATCGCTCCTTGTTTTGAAAGACACACTTACTAGAAAAGGATATAAAGGTATTTTCATTGCAGTACATCAAATTCACATACATAAAATATTAAAAGCAATACAGCTGAAGCAAAAAAACTATGCAGTACTTTAGAAAATAGTATTAACCTTTTCCCAAGGTGTTAGAGAACGTGATAAAAGCTACTCTGTTACACATTACAGCCCCCATGGATTCCCAAGTGGAGCCTGTGTCACACTTACAGATACCAGGGGGGTCTGCCATGAAGGGAGCAAAGGTGGCTTCCTGTTAAATGTATGCATACACACAGACTGAAGTTGTGTGTGTGTGTGTATAGATGTTTACATAGCACTTGTCAATGCTGCCAAGGTGCATTGGCTGTGTTTTTCCCAAGTCCTCTACCAGCCTGAGCTGGGTCTTCCTGGAGAAGTCCTGGGACAGATCATGAAGTCCAAGGGCACAGTGCCATGGAGGGGACTGTGTGACCTGGCACCTGATGGCTAACATGGAGCAAATGCAGCCTTGTGGAAACACATTTTCTTCTAGTACTGGGCCCTGTTAAAAGAACCCTTTAATGTCCTCCAAACACCCACGCTCAACTCCTTGGTCAGACTTCAGTCCCAGATGAGCCCAGGCTTGGTCTCAGGAGGCTGCAGGTGAAACTTCAGACCTTCAGCAATGTCTCCTGGGGATAAATGCTCTAGCAGGCCACCTGCCTCATGTAACAAGGCAAGATTATTTTCCTCCTCTTAAAGGGTGTCCTAGAAGCTCCTTCCTGCAATAACTAATGGCAATATTCACTGAAGCCAGGTAGCATTGGGAAAGAAGGACTCAAACCATACGGGATAATACCCAGTGTGACCTCCTTATAAGAGTAGAAGATTTTCTCAAAAGGAAAAATCTCCCAGGGTTAGTGCCTGCATGTTTTTCCAGCATCTAGCTCATTTCCCATCCCACAGATCCGTGTGCTTTTCCAGCCTGTCAGATCTTCCTTCGTGTCCTGTATGTGTGTTCCTGTCCTCCTCTCACCCCAGAAGCCTCCTGCAGCTCACCCACCCCAGCCCCTCTGACACCATCCTTCCCTTCTTCACCCAGGGCACAGCAGCAGGAAACAGCACAGGTCTCATCTCCCTGTTTACGGCGATTGAAACCATTTCATTTGCTAATGTAGACACACAAAATTCATACAGCAAGAGCTGTCTGAAAAACAGGAGCAAGCATTTAACAAATTGTTTAAAATCTACAAAGTCCTCTCCATTTTGCTGGCTTCCAGAGAGAGGGATCTGTCCTTTGTTCAGTAAGTCTCAGAAAAGTTTTATATTAAAAATTATTGGTGGCTCTTTTACATGGGTCTTTTGGATCTTTCTTTCTTTTTTCCATCTTCCTACTTTAAAAAAAGTGTAAATCTAAAGGGTTCCTAAAGCAGTAAAAGTCAGACTCCTGCATTTCTTTCCACTATTATCTTGTTTTTCAAAATCAGATGGAAAAAATCTGTAATTATTGCAAAAGTTTGAAAACAAATTTAAAGGGCTGACCCCTAAAAGTTCAGGTGGTTCAAGCTTCTGTAGCTACAAAAGAAAGTGAAAACAGAACTAACAAAAAATAATTAAAATCTTTTATGGGCTGAAAATGTTAATGGGAGAAATGTTAAATGTGTTAATAGTACCAATGCCATATTCAGCATCTCCCATAAATGGGGAAGGGAATGTTACTGTTGGCAACCTTAGGCAATGATGGGAAATATTTATTAGCTCAACAGGATCCTATGTTTGCAAGGGTAAATCCTGCCAGCAAGACTTATCACTCCATTGCCAGACTACCAAAGATGCCAGGGAGAAGGCAGGTGGCAAAGTGGGCATTCAGTGAGGGCAGAGGTGGGGTGCAGAGCCCCCCAAAAGCAGCATTCCCCAGGCAAGAGAGTTCCTGCACTCCAGTGGTATTTTTATGAATGGTGAGAGAAGACTTTGGTCTAACAAGTCCCGGGAGCAATAAAGAGCTGAAAAAGATACGGGCATATGGAAAGAAAAGCAATGAGGGGTCATAAATGTAATATAGTCATAGTGAAACGTTTTCCTGTAAACCATGTGATGCTGTGTCACCTGTGAAAAAAGTATTGATGCAAGCTATTTAAAAGGAAACTCCATGATACACAGAGAAAACTCTTCAGCTGAATGCTGCAGGCTGAATTTTATCCACAGAGAATACCTGCAGCATGTGCAGACTTCACTGCCAAAAGGAACTCTTAATTTACTAGATTTATACAGCACTGGAGACTTCAAGCAAGTCGTACAGAGATACGTGATTCATACAGACTGCAGACCTAATCCTGAAATGTTTACTGCCATCATGAAAAAAAGGCTAAGCAGTGACTGGCACTCCTGGCCAGGAAGAAGCAGAGCTGGTGTCCTGACTATTTAGGGATGAAGATGTTCTGTTCCTCCAATGCCTGAGCTGGGACCGTGTCTTCCTCACCAGGGAGCAGCAGGCAATCTGACTGCAGGGGCAGCCAGGGGGAACTGAGCCCTCACCAGCAGCTCCAGATACCCCCTCAGATAAACACAGATTCAGATGAATACAGGGCTTAAGTTTATTACTCGCGTGTGATTGGAATGACAAAAGTCCTAATTCCTGCTTTTAATTTTGATAATAATAAAACATTCATTCTAATTAATTTTGTTCTTCTATACATCTTGAAAACTGTCCTGTGCTTAGATGATACATTCTCTTTTTCTCCCAAAGTTTTTTTATGTTCTTGTGTGATGTGAATTGTAATTGTGACTAGGCCAACAGCATTACTGAAGTATTTTTTCAATCCAATTTGAAGCTGTTGACCTAGCAGATATTTCCAAATCATCAGCTCATCTTTTCCTATGAAACAAGCCCAAATATGTTATGTATTTGTCATCCCCTTGATGTTCTGAAACAATGAAAAGAAAAAAAGATGATGCTACTACACATCTACAGTAAGAGCAGTAATTGTGAAGCTGTTTCTTCATCTCCTGGGTGGCTGCCATTGTGTGGGGAGAAAGGAAGGCAAAGGGCTTTTTAGAACCAGAAGAGCAAAGGTGCTGTGAAACACCATGCTGGGGACCATGGCCAAAACACATCTGTGCCATGCATCCCTCTGGCTAGTCTTCTATAAATCCCTTTTTTCAAACATCCATGCATTTGAAAAAGACCCTTTGTAGCCATAATACTAGGTTGTGATATAGAAAATCAAGATAAACATGCAAATGAAGTATTTCTTCCCATGCTTCTGCAACACTTGTTTATGATTGCATGGTGAAATCATTGTTTAAAACCCCTTGTTTCAGTAGAATACATAATATGGCTGGCTTTGTCAGAGTCATTATCAAGTATGTCTTCCCCAAGGCATAAGAACAGCACTACAGCTGCAAGTGATGTCTGGTAAACTTCTGGGCAGTGGAGAAGCTTCAAAGGAAAGCAGATGTTGGGAAAATTTTTGGAAAAGGTAGAAAGATTTAAGTATTTATAGGTCTGTCTTCTGACGCGAGTCCCAGCAGTATAATGGAATGACTCACATGGATCTAGATTAACAAAGAATTAAGGGAGGGAAATATAATTAATGCCAATCAACAGGAGTTTATGGGAAGAGACCCTTTCAAACTGACTTATTATCTTTCACCAAGGAGATTGTAAGATTGAGTGATAAATGAAGCAAAGACAACACAAAACACCTGGACTTCCTTAAGGCCTTCAACTTGTTAAAACAGGATACATTGATTAAGAAACCGGAACAATAAAAACCCAAAGTGACACATATAGAATGGTTGTCTAAGTAATCATCCCCTAAACACCATCCTGGTGTTCCTGAAAAGGTGCTTGAGGCACAGCAGGCAGCAGGCACTGCTCCCTGGGTGTCACCCTGGGAGATTTGGCTCAGTGTCCCCCTCCAACCATTTACTGAGCCTTCAGTCCTTGCATCCTTTCCCTCTGCACACTGACAAATCCCAGTTATATTTTCCCACTTTGGGATGGCCATTGTTTTGTGTGAATTTTCAAGGTGGCAACTACCTATCAACAAGTTTTTTAAGTCGCTGCACCAAATTATACTCTGCACCAAATGATACTTTGTCAAGGACTGTAAAGGAAGGAGAGAACCATTGATAAGCTTTGTAGACCACAACAAGGCAGAGATAAGAGGAAATGAAGTGGAAATGAAAGGATGTGTCAATGCTGCAGAGGAAACCTATATGCAAAATTGCATTCGGGTGAACAATCCACACTTGAGTATGACCAAACTTGAAAATCATACTTGCAAGAATAATAAAACATAGTTTCATGCTTGTGGAGGTGAAGGGTCAGAGATAATGAAAAGGGCACATGAGTCATAGCTGAACCTGAGTTTCCAGGGTTTAGAGTTTCTATATCTGACAGGGCTAAACAGGCTCTCTGGCGGTGGCACCAGCAAAGTAAGTTAAATCACATCTGTATTTGGGTTTCGTGTTATTACAGCTGGAATACCATGTTCATGTCTGGTATTTGCAGCACAAACAGGTTGATAACACGTAGGCAAATCAGAGAAAATATGCACACTAGTGCTTGCAACCTGGAATAAGATGCCTTTTGGTCAGAGGCCCCAGGTTTTCAATCTCTTCATTTCTCAAAGAGATGGCTGCAGAGTGAGACAAGTCCTGGGTGGGAGTAAAATTCTGAGCATCCACCATCCAAACATAGGAGAGATCCAGTAGTTGGAAGCTGTCATTAGGCATATCCAGAGTAGAAGTAAAGGTTTTTAAAGGTCAGGGGAAACAATCACATGGACAGTTTTCCTGGACAAGAATTCCCTGCCTCTGGCAATATTTAAATTAAGATTAACGTTGCTTTTCCTGAAAGATATAGTCTAACTCAAATATGAGTTACCTCAGGGAAATCCACACAGAGGGACCACAGGGCTTGGTTCTGCCAATCTTTTGGGTACTGCATGAGCAAGAACCTGGACTTTCATCTGAGGTGGCTTTAGAGGCCACTGGAGTTCAGCCTGAGCTTGGATCTGAATGCACTCAAAATAGGGTGGACTCACAAATGGCTTGAGTGTACACTGAGCTGTCTGTGTGGACACACTCAGAGGTCTCTGGAGAATAAATGATTCTTCACAGAGATGTGCAGGGAAGGGAATAACCAACAGGGATGGGAGCTGTGAGGCTTTGCTTATGACTGAAGATGCAAATTGTTATTACAGGAGTTTGATGCTCCAGGGCTGGAGATGGAGAAGGAAGCTCTGCCTAACAACATCTTGGCAAGTCTCTCCAAGCAAAAGCCAGCCCTTGGGGGCTTATCACGGGTCCTGATTTTTCAGCCAAGCTGTGTACTCTCCATTAGCCTGTCGGCAGTTTCAGATGTTCCTTTTCAAATAAGCGTGGGCTATACCATTTTTAGAAAACCTGTGCCCAAAAACCCTGGAATTTATCTCACTGCTACAAAGCAATTACTTCCCACTAACAGTCGGACAGACCAATTATTAATTTGAGCTTGAAAACATTACATGTGCTAGAATCATCTATTCTTTTCACCTCATTGTGAATGGACTCTTTGATTCAGTATCAACCACACAGGAAACGGTGTAGGAGGAATAGAAACATGCCTGACTCAGATGGCAAAGCATCTGAAAGGATTTATGTTTAAGACACAGCTCTTCTGAGGTCATGCACTAGCAGGAATGGAAGAGACTTCTTATAAAACACCTATTTTAGCTTCAAACATACAGAGTCAAATTCAGAGCTAGCATCCCTGTCACATGCCTATTTGTCCTTTGCACTTCCTTTGTAACCCACAAGAAGTCAGGTTCATGGAAAGCTAAAGAGATAACTTCAGTTCTCTTTTCTAATCACTGACCTTACGCCAACCCATCAATGCTCTCACCCATTTCTCCATAGCAGTGTCCCAGAACCTATGATCCATATGGGTATTTGCACCAGATGGCAGAGGAAACTGTGCCGTTCAGGCACTTGATAATGATCCCATCATGAAGGTTCACGTCTCCATGCCATAAGGATCTGCAGGCAAAGCACAGTGTGCTTGGCCTTACAAGAATTAAATGGCCTGTGCAGTCCAGCAACCACCACCGCTCCTGTTTTCTCATAGTCACAGCCCAGTGCCCAATCCTCTCTGATACCTGAGGAATACAGAGCAATTGCCCTTCCATGGCCACTCTGCTGTCCCCAGGGACTTGCTCTTCCCCTGGGTGGAAAGGTGGATTCAGAAGTTAAATGGGCTCATACCAAAGGAAGAAGTCAGCACACACAAAATCCTGTCCCACCTTTCAAATCTCATTCTCTGCTGGACATGAAATCAGGGAGGAAGGTCTTTTATCTTTACATTTTTTTCTCTGATGTCAAAAAAACGTTTCACCCTGGCCTTGCAATGGGTTGCATATGGGCTTCATTATAATTGAGCACAGACTATTGATTCAGGCTGGAGACAGTAATCGATCGTTTTCTATCAATAGCTTTGTCATTGCCATTTTCAAAATCACACACTTCTTCCTACTATAAAGCACTGTTAAGATTATGTATTCTTTGGAAGCTAAAATTTAAAAAACAATACAAATAATGATTTCAAACACAAGTCATTATTTTCATTTTAAAGACAACACTGATCATGAAACATCCCTGACAATCTTCCACTGCGTGAGATTATCTTCCACAGCTGTGGTGTACAAGAGGCAGCTCTAGCAATTACATTAGCTGATTCTCTGCTTGCCTCTACGAACTGATGTCTTTCAGCCTCCAGCCTTCAAAGTGAGGTGAGTGGAATAGAAATTCCTCATCCAGTTCTGTATTTGCAATTCTTCTTCAAGAATTAAGACTCAAAACCCATGCACTCGAATACATTAAAACCCTTATATTTTGTCTGGCAATTGTGATCAATTCCATAATTTTTTGCTCCAGTAGCAAACGCTGTTAAGGATTCTTAACATGACTTATAATGTCCAGAACTAAAAACCTACAGATTTTTCACCACAGTGATGTTGGTTTGTATCATATGGTTCTCTTCCATTTTCTGTGTGAGGTGATAGCCAGACGAGTGACATAAAAAGACACCTTTACTAGTAGCTCTGCTTCCTGCGTGTCTTTGAGTCATATTCTCCAACTTTACTGGCAAAAACAAGTTTTTGCAACTGTTAGCACTTCATCCAGTACAGCTCAAAGCACAAGCTGCAGCCTACTTTGGATAATGTACAAACATTGTCATCCAAGTCCCAGTTACGAAATCACTGTCGCTATCACTAGCGATAGCACAAGAACCAGAAAGAATGATTTGATTATCAGACTGCATTCTGAGATTTCAGAGCCTTTATATAGGGAAAAAAAATCACCTTCTGATTTAGGAATGCAGCTTAAGTAATACCTGATAATACACAGTTTGTAGACAACAAAGAAATGAGAAACCCATGAAATCAGTTTTTCTACTACATCCCAATTTCTAAGAAGAAAATGAATACACTTTGAAATTAACTCATATGTTTAAATGAGAGAAACAGAATACAGCAACAATGAAACATAAAAAGACAGTAGCTGCTATGCAACTTGTCATTCCCTGGGCAAGTTTCACTATTAGAACTTGGGGGTACTGGTTGATGAGAAGCTCAACATGAGTTGGAAATGTGCACTTTCAGCTCAGAAAGCCAACTGTATCCTGGGCTTTTCCGAAAGAACCTAATACCAGGTACAGTACCTTAATGGGCTCCAGGAAATCCGGGGACTTGTTACAAGGGCATATAGTGATAGGACAAGGGGTAATGGCTTTAAAATGAAAGATGATAGATTTAGGCTATGTATTAGAAGGAAGTCTTGACACTGCAACAGGTTGCCCAGGGAAGTTGTGGGCACCTCATCTATGGAAGGGTTTTAAGGACAGATTGGATGGGGCTTTGAGCAGCCTACTCTAATGGGAGGTGTCCCTGCCCATGCAGGGGGGCAAGAGCTAGATGATCCATCTAGAGCTAGATTCCAACCCAAACCATTTTATGATACATAGAAAAACAGCACTAATACTTGTTGCAATTTATTGGCAATAAGCAAAATCAGCTGCCATTATTTCTGTGGTCTCAAGTATTTTCTTCAAAAGTTCTCATTTCAAAATTACTTTGCTAATCAGAAACATGATTCTGATAGACACAAGCGTTCCTTCCTCCACTAGTCCCTCTTCCCCACCCACTTTTGATTTGGATAGCAAGTATTAAATGTGGGTTTTATTGAGAGTGACAACAGAACTATTACATCAACAGGCCTAGGATTTTCACTGAACTCTCCATCATTGTACCACGCACCACTGAGATTTTATCTCAGTGACTTCTATGGAACAGCAATGTCTGTGCGTATAACACAATGCTTAGTTTACTTCAATATCTCTTCATGCCCAGGCACAGAACTTTCACAGGTCTCATTTTTGCCAAGGCTTGGGACAGGTAAATTTGTAGGTACAAATAGCACTCCTGAGCTCAGTGTGCTGCCCACACCCTGAGAATCCCTCCCTGGCTCCAACCCTGCACTTCAGCCTCCTCACACGAGCTGGAATGCCAACAAGTGCAGGGTGAGAGCATTGGTCTTGTCAACCACTCAAGTGAACCTCTTTTTTTTACTCTTTTTCTGGCTTTGTGATAAGTCGATTATTGTCTTTTACAAACACATTGTAAAGAATATATTCCAATGGCAACCCAAAAGAAAAAGACGAAGTAGCATCCCTGTGGCAAAAGCTGCGAGTCAGGAGACCTGGATACTTTTCCTGGCTTTGCTTCAGACTTCGTGACTGACCTTGGCAAAGCAGACAGAGGCAATTGCCACTTCCTTCTCCATGCATCCTGCCTGCTACCCAGAGAGAGCAGCTGTGTGACAGGTATGTACCATCTGAGCATATGCGCAACACGGATGTATATGTACACACAGAAACACGGATCATTGGCACAAGACATAAACATTCAAACCCAAAATTCCTGTAACTGACTCAGAGCAAGGTGTTAGATGAACTTGACAGTGAGGAAGGATGACTAGGCAGCATGGAGGTCTCCTGAGTTTCTCCCTTCTGCAGGTCAGGTGGTGTGGTGCATTTTCTAGTTGTGATGATGACGTTAACAGACAAGCAACTGATTTATTGTGTAGTGTTCAAAGGCTCTCTTTCCTTGCTCCTGTCTTTAAGTGAGAAAAGAATTACCTATATCATAGGCTTGATTTCAAGGCAAAGCCAGTAAGTATTTGTAAGACACATAAAGTTTGTGTCAGATAAATTATGTTTTAGAAAGATCAAGTGGTATTGCTAGGCTGCCAGATCCCCAGAGATGCCAAGTTTCTACAAATCCCACCAGATCTAGGATTTTTATACAGGTTCACATTTCCTGTTAAAAACATAAATAATTTGTTTCTAAGCCACAGAGACACTGAATATACGCAAGTTACTTCTTGTTCTCATTTTTAATCCTTCATTAGATCTACTAATAATTATACCGAGATCTTCCTTGTACACCTAATAATGACTGTGCACAGTAACTACAGGATGTACAAACCACGTTTTGATAGTCCAGGCTTCCACCCTCCTCCACCAAATGAACCAAGCACCATGTTGAGGTGAAATGGCAGGGCCCTAGCACTTAAAACGTGTCTGACTGTACCGGGTGAGATCTGTTCACACCAGTCCCAGACCCTCCCTGCGGGTGAGCAACCTCCAACCACACACCATCGTCTGGTTTCTTCCAAGAAAAGGAGGACACGCTTTGTCAGAAGACGGCTGCAGGACCAAACCCTGAACGCCGCCGTTCAGCAAGACTGAACATCACACGTTTACATTCCTGCTCCTGGCTGTGAAGGGGCAGCAGGCTCTGTCCCCACGACCCTTCTCCAGCCGAGGACTGTCCTTCCCGGGAGGAGATGCTGACATTTCTCCCATCGCCCTCCGCACCCTCGTCCCCTCTGCCCCACAGTGTCCTCAGCACCTGAGTTCCCCGCCCTGCCTCACACCCTTTCTCCTCTCGGGCCCGGCCCCATCGCAATGTTGGGGTCCCACAGCTCCCCGAGGATCTGTTAAAGAGATTCCCGCTCCAGGCCGCGCCGCCCCCGGGCAGCTCCTGGGGAAGAAGTGCGACTGTGCCTCGGGGTCCGGCAGCTCTCCTTCTGACCGACCCCCGCATGTCGGGACAGGGAGGGGGTCGCCCCATGAAGAAGGGCCGGGCCCAGCCCCCCCGTCAGCCCCGTTGTCAGCCCCGTTCTCCGCCGCCGGTCCCCGCCCCGCCCCGCCCCGCCGCAGCCCCTAGCAACCCGCTGCCAGCCCCGGCCTCCCCGGCACGGCCGGGCAGGGGCGGGCCCTTCCGGTTCATGTCGGAGCTGGGCTCGGCGCGGAGGAAGCCGGGCGGCCATCTTGGCTCGTCCGGGAGCAGCGGAGGGGCGGGGGGCAGGCAGGCGAGCGTCGGGCAGGCACCCAGCTTCCCCAGCCCCGCCGCGGTCCGCGGGGTGCCGGCCTTCTCGGAGCCTGGGGCGGGCGAGTAGAGGCGAACCGGCATGCGAGCGGCGGCTCGGTGAAGCGGGGCCGCGGAGTGGGAAGGAGAGGGAAGCCCCCTCGGCAGCGGGCCTGCGGTAGCCGCCGTGCCCCCCGGCTGCAGCGGAGAGTGGCCGGCGAGAGGAGCCGGGCTGCGCGGCGCCCCGCTGCCGCCTCCTCCCTGCCCGCCAGCTCTGCCTTTGTCCCCTTCGGAGCCTCTCCCTTGCCGCCCCTTTACCCCGGCTCCATCCCTCCCCGCTGGATGAGGCGTCCCGTTCCCCGCTGCTGACCCTCGCAGACCCCGGCCTGGCTATAGGATGAACCCGGAGGACTCGGAGTGGGCGAAGCCGCTCTGCTCCCAGAAGGGGATCTAGCTCGGGCGTGGGGCGCCGCCGGAGGGTGGGGGGCACCGAAGCGACGCCGCCCCCCGCCAGCCACCTCGTCCTTCATGGTGGCTCTCTGCGACCACCATCTCCGAGCAGACGCGCAGCCCGTCCCGGGGGCCCGTGTGTGTGTCTGTGCGCGCCGCCGTCGCGGGCAGCGCGGCCGCCCGAGTGAAGTAAAATGTCCACTCGGACTCCATTGCCCACGGTGAACGAGCGCGACACCGAGAACGTGAGTACCACCGGCGCGGGGGGGACCGGCCCGCACACCCTCCCCGGCACCGCCGCCTCTGGGGGCGCCGGCCCGGGCGCGGCCCGAGGGCACCGGGCCCCAAGCAGCCAGGGGGCATCGCCCCGCGGGGGGCTGTCAGTATCTTACTGCCGCTTGTACTGTTCCCAAATCATTGAAAATGGATTATTTTATTTTATTAACTCCCCCCGCTGCGCGGTTCGCAGTGGTTCAGTAGCATTTGCGGCCAAATCCCCCAACCCCCTCCTCTCCCTCCCAATCCCGGTGTCCCCTCGCTAACGCGTTATTCGGGTCTCTCGGTGGTGAGGATGGGGTTGCTATGTGGGTAACGGGGAAGAGAAGGGATCCGCGGTGGGGAGGGGGTTTCCTCCTGGGTTTGCCGTCTTCTCCTAATACGCAAACTTAATGGTAAAAGCAGGTGAAAAAACCTCTGGTAAACAGACGAGAATCATTCAGGTTCGGTAGGGGTGGGCTAGGTGACCTAGATAATAGGCCTCTTCCCTGCTTAATTTGCAGGGTTCTCGATTATAATGACGCTGTTAGGCTAGTCACCTGTTCAGATGACATTAAAAGGGTTTCTTTATTGGAATCATCTTCCAGATGAGAGCCTGTACCTCCTCCCTTTTACAACAAAACTCCCTTCTACAACAAAAGCCGGGGTTTAGTAATTGACAGTTTATTTACAAGATTTGAGTCAAATAATGTATTAATAATCGTGCAGGTCGTATGCTGAAGGCAGAAAGGAAGGAGAAAAAAGTAGTCCTACCACATGAGCAGGTAGCCACAAACCAAGCACAGTGGGAGTCTCCCTTCTGCAGATAGGAGCTGTGTTTCTTTTTAAGTTAAAACTTATTTGATCCCAGTGTATCCTGTCTGACCATTTTTCTGCAGTCTCTGACACGTCCCCAAATGATAAACAGAAGGGAGTTGTCACTCACTGTAGTCTAAAATGAGTCTATCAGCAAACTTCGCCTTTACAGAAAGCTGAATACAATCTGATATTCTTTATAAGACAGATGCTAAGCTTGACACAGAAGGTTTGTTTTGTTGTTGTTTTTTGTTTTGTTGTGGTTTTGTTTCATGTTTTTGTTTTTTTTGTTGTTTTTTTGCAAGGGCTTCTTATGTTTTGGACTGGCATAAAAAGTGGAAACTTTGGTTGAATATCAGGAAAAACGATTGGATTGTTCCAGACCATAAATAGTCCAAGAAAAGTGATGGTAGCCCCATTGTTTAAAACAAGACCAGACAAAGCGTTAGAAAACATGCTGCATGGAACAATTACTGCATTACCAGGGATTTAGATTTTATTGACATAATAGGCACTTCTAACTTCTGTGATCTTTATTTGTTTTAGCACCAGATGCAACCTGCAGGCTAAGGGCTGTATTGAGCAAAAAGCCAACTAAGCATATTTAGCTGTAATATCTCAATGAGCTTCCTGCCTTGTGGAAGAAAATAATTAAAATATTATGCAACCCTTCCTTTGCCATGGGGAGAGATGGAGTTGTAACATACTCTACAAAATACTGTACAGAGTTGATTTGGATAATTGTTTTAGTCTATAAGCAAATCTGATGGAGGTTTTCAAGCTCCATGTATATGTGCTCCCAGTAAATTTTAGAATGCGTTCAAATGAGGTTCTCAAATGCAATTAATTCAAACTCTGCTGTGGATAACAACACTGGAAAGACTTAGTACATGCTTAGGGGAACATGTTATTTACAAGCTATAGGTTCTAGCACTTGAAGTTTTTTTTTAAATGTCTTCCACTTAAGGCACTTTGTTCTTACTTCAGAATATTGTTCTCACACTTCTCTGTAGTAATCGTCATAATTTATCATGGGAATTGTCTTGCTTGCAAATGAATTGCCTTACATTTAGATTAAGGTATATTTTTCTACTGCTGTAATCTGGGCTGGTGATCACAGAAATACCTGTAGGTAGTAATATTGACAGGGGGTGATTAGCCTGTGTTGTCACCAAATCCATTGAACTAGCTCCCTCAGTACAGTAACCTATCCCTCAAGAAGCTGTCTCTTGTTCTGGCCCTCAGCTATGTAGAAATTCACCAAAACATGTTCTTTTCAGCCTTGCTTAAAACTAAATTTAAATCTGACATTTAGATTTAGTCTGCCTGAATTACCTCTCTAACTGTGAATGCTAGATCTCTCTCTTTTTTATTTTTTAATACCAAATGGGATGATTTTGGTACTTCAGCTAACTGTTCTTCCCCCCCAAAGCTGGGTGTATTTTGTTGGCAGATAAATTGAGCCCTTGATTCTTTCCCATCAGAGAAGTCTAATTAGCTGGCATTCATAGGACTCTCTGAAGCTCAGGTGAGAAGAGGTTTAACAGATGCTGAAGTATTCAGACAGGCTTTGGGCCTGCTCATGGACCCTCTTAAATGCCTTCTCTGTGCTTAAAAGGTTACCACTGCTGACAAAGGCTTGCCTGGTGTTAAATCTGGTGGAAGTGTGCTGATTATAGTTTATCCGTGCCTATACTTGCAGTTTGGAAAATTAAGTTTGCCTCCAGAAAGACAGTGAGCGTAAATTATCATTGTCTGTGCTTGCAGTTAACCACGTTCTGTGGCTGGCAACTTCTGTTGAATAGGCAAGGTCTAATTATCAGTACTTGATTTTTTTCATTATTTATTTATTTTTTTTTTAAGGCAGTGTATACGTATCACTTCTTATCAAGACACTTCAAGCATGTACTGCTGAAGTGGAAATACTGTCACTGTGACTTTCCCCAAAAGCCACTCACGGCTATCAAGCCTTCAGTGCATTTGAGATGAAAAATTTGGCTCCGAGTCACCTGGCTTGGGGAGGAAAGGCATCCCAGATGATCTGTGATCATAGGAACTTCACACTTGGACAGTTGGAAGCTGGCTGTCAGCCTGTGATGAGCTGGCTTCTCACTGCAAAGGTAGAGCAGCTCCTTGCTGATGATGTCTTGTGCAGTAATGGCTGCCAGCTGCTCAGGGGACAGAAGAGAATGAGAGGATCAGATCTGTTAATTCTTCTACATAATTAAATCCTGCATGTGGGAGAAAAGGCAACAGAGGCAGCTGAGACCTCCTTTATTCAAAAGTAGGAGACAAGACAAATGAAGGACCTGGCGATGACAAAAGAAAGAGTAAACTTGTTTTATTAGTGTTGAGGAGGAAAGAAGATGGAGGAAACGCAGATGGAAGGTAGATGGTGGAAGACAAAAGATAAGAGGAGACACAGAGGAATGTGCGTATGGCAGGAGGACAACCAATGACAAAGAAGTTGCAGCAGAAGAAACAAGATTGCAGAGAGTAGGACAAATGTTAATTTTAAAAATTCCCAAAGAGTGCAAGATGGTAGAGAATTATAGATAAAAACAGGGAAATAAAAGTAGTGTGGAGGTTGGTAGTCTGTGTTTGTTTTTGTTTAAAAAAGTGCATGAAATAGAAATCTTAGACTAAACAGTTTGATTTGGACCTCTGTGTCCATTGCACAGCTGTGTTTCCGAGGTTAAAATGGTGTTTTCAATGTGCTGGTACTGCAAGCCAATCTGAAATAAAGGTTTAAGTAATTTGAGGAAAAGCAAGAGTGAAATGTACTCATCTCCATGACTGTGCCTAATGTGAAAAATTTGCTATTGAAAAATGCCAGTGTGATGGCAACTGTGTTTGTACAAGCCTATACAAAAGGATTTTGTGCAGTGAAAGTATCTCACTTAGGTTTTTTATTTAAAAAGGCTTAGTAAAGGCATGGTTAGGTTCACAAATTTGCTTTTAAGATACTGCAAACATTAGTCCAGTACCTCTTGATTTATTAACAATTAGCTATGAAATGCATTAGCATTTGCAGACAATATGCAAGGTTGCATTATCCTATATATTATTTATCAGTCTTCTCCTATTACAAATAGATCTTCAATCAGAATGCTTTCTTGTGTAGCATGAAATCCTGGTGGCTTTTGTTTTGGGGTTTTTTAGGATTTTTGGGGGTTTTTTGTTGCTGTTTTTTGAGGGGTGTTGTTTTTTAATTTATTTTTAATTATTGTCTTGTTGTTGTTTTCTTTTTTTTTTTTTTTAAGGAGAGGGTGAGGAGGAAATCCTAATAGATTTTCCTCTACCAGGATCATCTACGTTCTTCCTTATTTTTCACCAGTTGTCATAAATGTTCTGTTTTTAATTAAATCAGATGAAGGTGGCAAAATAACTATAAATAAAATATGTCTTAGAAACTCATCTAGGCTGTATATTTTGAAGTCCAAGTTTTTACAGAGCAGGAAATTACTTTCTTTGTTTCTTACTGCCTAGGATGCCTGATACCATATTTGTACTCAAAAAATACCTGATGAGGTTTTGTGGCATTGCGAGTCAGCCACCGACTGTTCGTGTTTTCACATTTTGAATAGAGAAGTTTAATTCTTCAGCTCTGCTGAACAGCCTTTAAACTGTTGTTTAATAATTTGGTTTTGCTGTCAGCTGGAACTGATAGGAGGCTGCTGGGGGTGTCAGCCTTGGCTCCCTCTCCCCACTGTGCATTATGCTGGCACTCATTCCTCTGGGGCTGCACAACCAGTCTGCTCAGCTTTCTGAGCTGACTGAAATTAATCCTTAAGAAAAGTGGGTTTATCCCCCTTTCGTGTGGCTGCAAATACACAGAGAAAAGGATGGGTATGTCCAGTTCATGTGGGGAAAGACAAAAATGCTTCTTAGTGTTTTTGTTTCCGTTTAAGCCAGTTCTACCTCAGCACCCTGGGGACAAGATAATGTGAGTTGTGCCCCAGCTACAGAGATACACAACTCCAGTGGTGCACCTTTCACAAATTGTATTCTCCTCCTGGAAACAAACTTCCTTTTTTACAGTATGTCACAAACTCAGAAAAGCTAAAGGGCCTTCCTCTAGACGTTGTTAAAACATCAGACTTAGTTAATGTATTTATTAGCACTACTGAATTCTACTTAAATTGTGGCCTTAGAAGTAGTAGTATGAAAAAAAGCACAGCTACAGAAATAATTGGGGAAAAAAAAAAAAAAGGAAATACAGGGTTTAGTGCACTAAACTTCATAGACTTCTTTCTAGGTTTTTTTAACCACTCACCTAATATCCATACCTGCTTGATTTTCCATTTTAGTTCTAGTAAAAAAACATTCGTGTTGATATAAGCAGACAGTTCCTGTTGTCTACGTGTCTCAGGTGACTCAAGTCAAAGGAATTCTAAGAGTGGAGGCATTTGTCTCCCTGGATCTCCATTTCATATGATATATAAGTAGCATGTGTCTGCAACTTCCTCTTTCCAGTCAAGTAATGCTGCCTCAAAGATGTCAGCCAGATCAAAAATGGAGGTAACTTTTTTTTTTTAGGCTCATGGCATACCAAGGTTGTCTCTGCTTAATGTGAAGATCATCTGCCACTAAAATCTTTAGAACATACAATGAGTAGATGATCACTGCTCTTAAAACATAAACTGGAAAGGTGCTGACTACACCTGTGATAATACTCCAGTCATTCAGTCTCCTGGATGAAACCCTTGGGTTAAGAAGAATTCTTGGCCCTCAGAGCAGCAACTTGTTGAGCTCCTGTCTGTGTGTGTATATATACATATAAACAAACATTAACTTTCAAATAATTTTTTCCTGCAGGGTTAAAGCCTGAACAAAGTTTTCTATCTGCAAGCTCAGTGTGGTCTTTGAAAACCAGCTGTGAGATTGTTTTTGTTTTTTGGGGTGGGGTTTTTTTTGTGGGTTTGCTGTTTTTTTTTGTTTTGTTTGTGTTTTGCATGTAATTACTGATAGTGATGATTCTGGAAACAACTTAGTTGGCACTACTGTTGATGAAGAATAGAATATGGTTGGCTCTTCAGCTATTATTCCCCAGGCTGCTGTCAATAAATATCCATTTTAATCAGCAGTAAAGAAACTTTGGCTGGAAAGATATGATGAATGTCAGATCTTGGTAATGTGAAGCAACAAAAGAGCTTTTAAAAAGCTTTTCTAACCAGCACCAGACTTATCTTTTTGATTATATAAGCAGGATTTCTTCACTGTTGTGTTGTTCAGTGCTAATCATGGAATTACAGATTCCCTCTGTTTCATATGCGGCATCGAGTATAAACCAGATGATGTCAAACACATTGGCTGAGGTGGCAGTGGGTATACATGGAGCTCCTGGATGTCTGTGAAGGGCAGCATCCCTCCTTTGCTGAAGCCTGCACTGCTTTCCTGTTGGTTCTCACTCTGGTCGTGAGGGCAGTGATGCGTTTGTCACTTAGCTTTTTCCACCCCTGGCCTGTGGGCAGAATTATGAGCATACCAGTGTTAAGTGCAAGCCTTTGGGTACCCATGCTCCTTCTGCCAAGTGGAAGTCTCCTGTATGTCAGTCCATGCTGCTCACCTGGGTCAGGCTGCCCAGAGTAGGCAATTGCATTGCTGTGCTCAGCTTGAGCTGTAGCTGCCTTCTCTTGACATACTCAGGTTTTTTTTTTTTTCCTTTGGTTCCCTTTTCCTACTGAGCTTAGGAAGAATTAGGAGTGTGTGGCAAGAGGTATAGGCTGTGTGTGCTGAAGAGTTTATTTACTCTTCAGGTTCTCCCTTTAAACTGGTTGTTTGACAAATATGACCTAATTAACCCGGCCACACGTTTCATGAAGTGTCATACCAGTTAAATAAATGAGTACCATCATAGGCTGAGAATTGCACAGCACATTCTTCAATGGAAGCATCCAAATAGTGTTTTCTCTCCTTTACCAGCTATAATGTATTTCTAGAAGGCCTTTTCATCTCCCATGCTGGGTTCTGACCCTCAGTTGTTCCACTCGATCACAGTATCCATAATGGTAAGGGCTGTACCACATGTCAGTGAATAAATCTGCCATCATGGATTGATAACTTTAATGCCACATTGGATAGCATTTTCCTTTGGAGGACAGAGTTTAAAGTTTCATGAGATGGAAGCCATGACTGCTTACCTTAAGACTAATATAGCAAGCTAGTTTAATAACTGCTTTTTAATTGTATGTACCAGAACCAAAGAATTGGATATGCAGACCTCATCACAGACATACTGGATCTAACAAAATCCACTATGCTCTATATCCTCAGTGGTAGGGAAGTAAAATCAGAACAAATATAGGACATCTTCGCCTGCTGTCTTCCTGTTTTATAATATAGGAAAATAATTATTATTTCATAATAAATGGTATCTTAGGGATTCCCAAAGCAGAAACTGGTATACAGACAATTGTGGCTGAGTGTTTGCTGTGACACCTCTTGGTGGTTGCCAGAAATGTAAGTCTGTGTTTTGACTTTCCAGTAGAATTTCTTCCTCAGCAGTAGAGAGATGCCCTGCTGTGCAATTTCATGGCTATACCTGCACAGTAAGATGCTACCCCTGTGAATATGCTTAGGGCTAACCTTTTTTCTCTTTAACACTCAGTAGTACTCAGCAGTTTGAATGTCCTTGAAGATGTTAATGATAACATTAACATACGACACATTGTTAGGAAGGGTTTGCAGTGGAATTAGTCTTCATGTGTTTCATATAAAGTATTTGTGTTTTACAAAAATCTGTTTTCTAATAAGTTTTTCCATAAATAAGAGTGCTGGTCAAGAGTCTACAGCCAGACATTATCATGCATTTATATGCTGTGTACCCCAGTTAGGGGAGTGAAGCAATGTAGTGTCTCAAATCTTCATCGTGTCCTGGAATGTTTAGATGGTTAACAGTGTAAGGGATAGCTTTTAAGTATGATTTTTTTTTTTTCCTTATAATTAAAAATGACGACTTGAATGAGGCTATCATGATTGTTATTAGTCTGACAGCTTTCCAGGATATTCTATAGTATCACTACATAGTTCTTCATACAAAGATGAGGTAACAGCTATGGTAATAAGCATTCCTAGAGATTTTTGTAGGAGTACATTTTATTAGTTTGTTTGGCTGATAAGAATGTATTTTGACTGTTGTATAAAATAAATGCTTTATAAAAAGATGCCATTTGCTCCCCCTGTTGTAGAAAGAAAGCTCCCTACTTAGTACAAATAAACATGGATTTTTGTAGGTCTTGGGCTTTCTAATTTTTTATTGTTTTTCAGCTCTTCAAATTGTTGTGTGTCTTCCATGTTTTTCTCAGCTGTTGGCAATGTCTTAATTAAGAACTTTGATTCGAGTCATCCTCTGCCCTGTGTATTTCTCATGCTCTGAATATAAAGATACTTTTAATTATACAGATACTGGATAAAGCTAACATCTACCAAAAATATTTCAGTTATCAGCACCTTCATACTTCATTTGCTTTTTACTTTCTTTTCTTTTTTCTTTCTCTTCATGCTAATCATTATCTGGCTATGAAAGGATGTCAGCCCATCACTGGGGGAAGGCTTTTGTGAAAAGGTGGGTTTTGCACTGTGTTCCAAATGTAGTTTGTCTTAGGCTCAGTCCCTCCCTTGCAGTAAGGTCTCTCACAAATGGAGGTGGTTTACTCCATTTCCTTCTGGATTGAGTAATACCAGGGTGGGGCTGGGGGGGAGGAGGAGGATGCTTTTTTTTTGATGTTGGCTTGAAAATTGATAGTTTTTTAGAAACCCCTCCTACTCCGTGCAAAAAACCCAACCCCTTTAAAGTATTTAAAAGATTTTGGAATGGAACCTGATGCATGACAAGATATGGAAGAAAGTGCTTTCATGTAGCGAGTGGATTTCAGGAGCCTTTTCTTTTAAAAGAGATGGTGACTGGCTATCTGAAGCTACATGAAGTGTTCAGTCTCCTTGCTTGTTTTCCCTGTCTGCAGTATAATGGTTTTTGTTTTGTGAAGACAGGTATTTTGGGAATCCCTCAGCCATAGTGAGTGTCATGAATGAATGCTACCCTTACACAGAGCAGATATTCAGGAGATGCAGCTCACCTGCCACAGTATATGGAAACTTATGACAAATAAACACATGCATGTTTTAAATATTTATTTTTTAAGACAAACCTCCCTTCTTACTGAAGCCATATAAATGTGGACCTGGGAAAGAAGCCTGAAATTGAACAAAATCTTCAGGGGTCAGGAGATGAGGGAGGCAAAATCTGCAGAGTTAAGGGTCTGCTTGAGAGAAAACAAAAGACCTCAGTCTCCATTTGGGGAGCAGAGGATGCTATTGCTGGAGCTGTAGCTATTGGACTGGAGCTTTTAATACGTGGTGATTTTTTTGTTGCATCAAAATACCTGCTGAGGTAACTACCCTGGAAAGTAGCTGAGTGCAGCCAAATGCTATACAAGCCAATGCCTGCCTTCAACCTTGCCTGGACTATCTATAATTTTACTTTTTGCTTTCACCATTTAGCTTCCCATCTACCTGTCACGGCTTCTTAGAAATTATACGGGTGGGAGAAACACTCAGTTTTGAATTTATGCCTTTTAGTACTATATGCTACCGAGCCCTTTTCTTCCTTCATTTCCATAAGCAAAAGAAAATCCATGTTGAAACTGGGGAGCTCTTTTCTACTGTTTTTTGTAAAGCTAGTGTTCTCTTCAATGTAATGTTGTGTTGGATAGAGGAAGGACTTGTTGATAGGTGTATTATGTGAAGTGAAATAAAATCCAACCTAAATATGCTTGCAAAAGGACAGGTTTCTACAGAGTGAAACACAGCTATGAGAAAGTCAGCTGGAGAGAGCTGAATTCTTCAGGCACACAGCTTGATATTCAAAAGATACAGCTGAAAAAGGTCACATTCTTTAAAAGAAATAATTTGTTAGGGTGGAAATGCAAATCTCTATACAATGATATTTAATTTTAGTGTTAAATTTAAATTTATCAACACTGGTCCAAAGAACAGCACAGAATACTAGTTCCTCAAATTAAGTGCAAAGCTAGAAAGCATGAAAATAATGATAGGACACAGGAAAGCATTCCTCAACACAGGCTAGTGACACTCTCAAACTATATGAGCTGAGGTGCTTTACTACATGGAATAGAATTCCTAAGTATAATGGAATCTTTCTTTTACCTAATGGTGTTACAGGTCGGATATATGTAAAGTGGGATATAAATAAGACAAGCTCTGAATAACACACACACAGGTTCTCTGGTTTGGAAATGCATGGTACCTGATGCCCTCATCTCTGTGGCTTCCTAAGCCAGCTCAGTTTATCAGTCAAGACACAAGGTAGCACAGATGAAGAAAGTTGTTTTTCAGAGCCAGCTTGGTGGTTCCAAAGTACTGGAATCTGCTGCTGGGGAGCCTAAGTTAATGGTGCCACATACCCAAGTGTGAAAGGGCTCTACTCTAGCCCTGAGACACTGCCTTTTCCAAGGTAGGCTACCAGCTCAGTGCAGTGCAATGTAAATAGTACAGCTTTATTCCTGGGATGGTGTACTTGAAATAAAAAGTGAGCCTCCTTCTAAGATGTCCCAGAGGTATTCTTGGGGCCCTGTACAGAACATCCTGGTCCCTGATCACTGGGAGCAGCAAAGTAGGAGGATGCTTGCATCTAGTGTCAGCAGTTGTTGCTTTTTTTTCTATTCTGGTCTGAATAACTTGACACTTGAAGGTAGCAAAGGAGCTGACAAAGAAGTTCTTTGTATTGTGTACTGCAAGGTTTGTTAGAAGTCAGATTTTAAGCAAGTACAGAAGATTGGCATTGCTGTCTCAATACATCCAGGGGTAAATAAGATTCCACTCTGGTGTTAAAGGCATGCAAAATAGTGAAGTTTTTTATACAGGGTATATCTGGCTTTAGTACTTCCTTCAGTCAAACAACTGGTTTTGTCCTTACTGTCCCTGAGAAATATTGATAGATAAACACTTAGCAATTGTTAAAGGTTTCAAGATATTATTGAGAACAATATATTGTTATCAAGCATTGAATTTTAATGGATCCTGTTGCAGGTGTGCTTCTTGTTCCTGTGCCATTTATTAGTGTTTGGAAGACATCTATACTACTTGTCCTGAAAACTAGGGAAAAGATTGCTAGAATGTAAAATAGGACAGGATGGGCCAGTCATCAGGAACATGTAATAACCTGCATGTAAGGAAGCTCTGCATTTCACTTCTGACAAATGTGAGATCATGCATGTAAAGAACCAGGAATGAAAGTCATGATGTTTGGAAAGGGAATGGGAAGTGATAATTCTGAAAAAGAGCTATTAGTCAGTGTTGGGTGCTCAGAATCAGGTGATCTGCAGAGAAGGGCGAGTTCTATGCATGTAAAGTTAGTGGAGTGTTGAACAGAAGATGCAATCTCTGTTCAGTCCTACTGCACCTTCTGGTATGGCATGTCTGGTTCTAGCATGAGCCCCACAAAAGGATGCTGGAAAAATAGGGGGAGTTCTGAAAATAACTACAAGAAGAGTTCTGTTTTGGTTTTTAATCATTCTTACAGCAGCCTGTTTAGGGAATTCAATATATGCTTAATAAAGTGAAGGGGTCATATATAGTCATAGTAATTAAGTACCTATATGAGAAGTTCCAATCTAGTGACCAGGAGCCAGACAGTAGGGAGATGCTAAAGCCAGATTGATAGTAAAACATTATATGCATTACAGTGTGTGTGTTGTTTTTTAAGAGTAGCTATTGAAACAGAAGTAGATGTCTGTCAGTAGTATTTCTTAAATGAAATTAATGTGTTTTTAAAAATAATATGATCACAGCTGTTGCACTCAAATTAACAAACCAAGGGAGATGCCAGAGTATATGGTCACAAGGTTACATCAGGTTATTAAACACAGTGTGAAACTTGCCAAGTGTCATGCAAGCATGGATTTGTTCATTTGTGCCTGTACAGTGATTGTTAGCTCTTGAGTTACGATCTCACATCCTTACGCTGCAGTGATTTTCTGAGTGTTGCTGTGTGCTAGATTTTTGGTTGTCAGCACTTGGGTTTCAGCAAGAGTAGTAGTAGGAGAACAGCAAGATCTGAGTTTTCTGGGATGGCTGTGGATTTAGCCTGTCATCTCTGTAGCCAGACTTCTAGTCCACGTTTGCAGACTACTCAGCATTTCTTACTACTACTTTAATAGGTGAAGTTGTGTAGCCCTCAACCATGAGTCAAGAACTAAGGGACATGAGGGGACCTGCTCTTTCATAAACAGGCCATAAGGAAGTAAAAAAAAATACTTTTCCATTCTCTTAACTATGTGATCTAATTCACAAAGAAACAAATGCACAAATAGATAAGATATAGATCTATTAATTTTTACAATTAAAAGCTGTTCAGGGAAACTGAGTGAAAGGAATTTGACAGATTGCAGATGCTATTTCAGATCTTTGTAGCTGATGCTAAGCCTATTAATATCTGAGGTTTACGTAAATTAGTTGAGGTTTCTTCCCTTTCTTACTTGTCCATCCTGGATATTTTCAGTCATGGGCTTTTGTAGGAACAGGAATCCCATATAGGTTAAAAAAAGCCAACCTTTTATTACTTTATTAGTTGCATTAAACTTCTCCAATAATGATGAATGTTTTACTATTGTACTTTTGGAAAAGCTTTGTTCATGACTTCTTTCTCAAGACTTCCCTGCTCAAGTTAGGTACAATAATGCAAATGGGAAATAACATCAACCTCCTTCATGTTCCTAACTGATTCAGCAGTCCACATATGTTACTTTAGAATGTTGCTGCAGTTCAGACAGCATTCCACTTGGTCTTCACCAGGTGATGAAATGTATTATTATATAAATGGGGACCCTTTTTATTGTCTCCATCAGAGCAAAGTTCAACATGAATCCGAAGTTCGAGTTTGATCCTTTGAAGAATCCTTCAAAGAAGTTACTAATGTTTTTGAATGTTATGTGCTTGTCATCACTGATGTGTTTTTTCTATTTCTTGGCCTTATCTGTGTATGTGTTTATTGCAGCACACATCCCATGGAGAAGGACGGCAGGAAGTTTCCTCTCGGACTGGGCGCTCTGGAGCTCGCTGCAGGAACTCTATAGCTTCCTGTGCAGATGAACAGCCACATATTGGAAATTACAGACTCCTTAAAACGATTGGAAAGGGGAATTTTGCAAAAGTAAAACTGGCAAGGCACATCCTAACTGGCAGAGAGGTAAAGTGGTATGGGTGTAAACAGTAGTAAATCGCAGTAGGTGTGAAGGTTTTCTTAAAATAGCATCATCTGCGAACATTTAGTACATTTTTACTAGATACTGCTACTGATGTAGAAGAAAATATACATGGAAATGTATTTTTTAGTAATAATCCAAAACAGTTTCTCTTGAAAATGGTCTCTTAAATTTTGACAGGTCTCTATCCAACTTAATTGCCTTTGAGTTTGCTAATAGTATTCTCTGCTAAATACTCCATTCCCCCCAAACAGCTCAATATATAGCAGTTAAATTTGCTGAAAAGACTGCCTCTTGGTGTCTCTACTGCACAGTGCAGGGCTGTAGTGGAGAAGTCAGGAAGGAGAACTAATCTGTCTTCTTGATTGTGGTCTGAGTAGCCTAAATGCAGCATTTCCTTGCCAAAGCAACACATCTCAGGAGTTCTGCTAGTGTCTGCAGTGCTGGGCAGCCTTGGGAAGATGCTCCAGTTTGTTCAAAGCTGGTTTGTGTGTCAGTGTTGAGTGGTGTAGACAAGCTTTCCCTTGTATCTCTTTATAGTGTCTAATTCAGCTCCACAGTTAGTATCTGCATGCTGTTGCAATGTAATTAATGACTTGTACCCATGCTCCTGATTTGTTGAGTCCTGTTTGCTTGTTACAAGTTGTTTCTTTATGCTTATTTATTAATAGCAACTGTACATACTGAAAGAGGGAGAAATGCCTTGTTGACCTGTTCTTGCCAAACCTGTCTAAGGAATTAATGTTTGCTGATACCAGCAAGGACTTTTAAAGAAAGCTTTGTGGCTGACTGCAGTGCTTTAAGGGAATTTCTTATTTCTGCATGTTGGAACAGGCTGCCCAGGAAAGTCACTGAGTCATCATCTCTGTGGGCATTGGAAGGACTTGTACATGGGAGCTTAGGACCATGGTAGACTTGGCAGTGTTATGTTAATGGTTGAAGTCAATGTTCTTAAAGGTCCTTTCCAAAGTAAATCGTTCTATGGAGTTCAGTAGCACTGGAAGGAACAATAGGGACATAATTTTTTGCAAGAGTTCTTGTGAGGGATTTTTATTATGGTTTGTTGTTTTGTTTCTTTTTTTAAGCTTTGCTTTTTTAAGTTTTGCTGGTTAGCAGTTGTCTTCTGATATTAAAGTTAGAGCTCATTTGCAGAGAAAGTTTTTGATTAATTGCTTTTCACCTAAGTCCCCTCCTCTTTATTGATACTTAACACAGGAAATGCAAGAACTTGGTTAGTATTTCTTTGCTATTGTTATAGGTATACGAGTTTGAGATAGGTATGATGTCACACATTGCTTTGCAAAAATTGAAGTACATTTTCTTTTACTTCCACATAACTGTGTTGATTTTTTTCTTTTTTATTTTTTTAATTTTAACAAATAAAGTCACAGTGTAAAGTCTTTGGCCAAATTTGAAAGATTTCAGTACTAAGTTTCTTTTACTTTCATGGAGTAGATGTCACTCAGTTCAGATCACAAATACTTTTCAGAACACAGCCATTGATTACCTAGCATAAAGTGGCATTCCTTTGAAGTGAACAATTAAGCTAGTTCTGTAGTAATAACTTGAAGTTAATTCAAATGTTTGAGGTTTGGGGGTTTTTTTTGTTTGTTTTTTGAGGTTTTTTTACTTTTTAAGAGAGATTAAGAAAAGTTTCTTGCTAGGTGAACAGCACAGTATTGATAATAGTTACATATTTTAGATGTGTATAGCTACGTTTGTTCACCATATTCTGGATAACTACCTCAATGTCATTTGAGGAACTGCCCTTACAGAAGCATTTATCTGATAAATCTTTAGATGATGCTAACCTTTTTGATGGCTTTCTCATTGTTTTTTTTGTTCTGATCAGCAACAGCACCTCATACTTGGTTGAATCTTTCTTTCTTTGCTTACTCATCTCCAAGATGAGTCCAAGAGTTGCTGTCTCAACTCCTTCAACAGACATAATTGTTATCGTTTGACTTCCTGTACCAATGCCATTGATACAGATATGAAACAAGATTGGTTCCAAATCATGTCCTTGAAAAAATCTACTCATTTATTTCCATCCTGATATCTCTTCAGCCATTTTTCTAATTTAAAAAGCTCAGTGCAGATTTCAGCTTATCTAGTTCAATAGTTTCCATTTATCGTCCTAGATGAGGTTTTACAGTAGTCTGGATAGTCGTATCTTGTGTGTTTCCATGGGGCACAGTTAACTGCAGGAAAATATGTTGCATTTAACACTTCTGTGAGTTTATTTTTTGCCCTGCTCATTTCAAGCTCCATAATTTTGTTCTAAATGGATTTGCTAAAAAAAAAAAACAAGAAATGTTCAATCTGGTAATCTTTTCCTTGTTATCGATGTGGCTATTCATAATGTTCTTTTAAGTGTTTGGTTCCATTTCACCTTGTGGCAATTCCTTCTTTATATCTGTGCTGATTAACTCTTAAGTCACGCAGCAGATCAGCACTTTTCTGTTACTTCATGTGAGGAGGTTGTTTGTTTAAGAATTCTGCAAGGGTAGTTGCTCATCTCCTTACATCTGGAGCTCTTCCTTACGAGTTTTCCCTGCTGCTTGAACTACTCTAGTTGCAAACATGAAAGCTCTTAAGTTCCAGAACTCTCTTCGTTTCCATCTTTAATGTGTGTCTGCAGGACATATAACAAGAGACCAGCCTCAAATTACAGAAAGGGAGAAAGAAACACGGAGCCCTTTGAGGTGTGATCAGAACATCATCTTAACTGGAAGGGGTTGAATTGTCCTTCCAAGGAGCTTGTGGCGTTCTGCTCACTGCAGAGGAATGGAGAGGATTAGTGTTTGGAAACACTTCTTTGAAATCCTCTGTCTAGGAGAATATTATTTGTAGTCTATCTGTCCTTTCAAAACCAAGAATCTTCACTGTAAATCTGCTTCTGTTAATTCTTTGACTTTACACCACGTGTTTTCTGTTGTAATTTATTGAAGGTTATTTCCTCTGTAAAGTTTTCATACTTGCCAGAATTAACCTGGAAGTTAAAACTAGCTTTTGATGTTACTGAGTGGAATCAGAGCCAAAATACATGGATCCTGTTCATCAAAGTCATGTGTTCAGGTAATAGCCAGGAAGTTTCCTAGTGAGCTGGGATTGTTTCAGGATCCAAGTCTAACTCCAAGGAATCCATTGTCATCTTTCTGTTCTTACCATGAATAAATGGTATTTAAGAGGGAAAAAATACTCTGAATGGTGAGGTTTGGCCAGTTTGCTAAGTATCTCAGCTTCTTTCTTATTGCTTTAACTTGCTTGTTCAGGCTATGTAGGAGGAATGCTTTAGGTCATCCTCTGGTGAATAGTGAGAGCAAAGTTAATTTTAATTCTGCTAACTATGTCATACAAAATATCATGGCTGGTGCAGCAGTGTAACAGTGTAGGTGGACTTGGATTCTTCCAACATTGGCCATAGCACACAAGGCTTGAAACCATTCCAGATTCACTTTGTGTAAAGACAAAAATGTTTTCTGGTTTGGAAGGCAATTTGATGCTCTATTATCTGTGCTAATAAAATGGAGGATTTTCTTTCTAAGGGTTGTCAGAGCTGTTCTTGAGGGCAGGCTCCCTTTACCTGTGATTTGGCGACCTTATCAAGGCACCTGAAATTCCTTGTTCTGATGATGGGTTCAAGTTCTCTTAGTCAGTGTTAACACGTATGCTCAGTGTTCATGGGGATAGGAATTCTCTAAATTCATCCTGCCTTTAAGGCTATTTTTGTACTGAGCAGGCCTGCCAGTCTGCCTTTCAGAAAACTGAAGAGTGTGCCTTCCCTGTATCTCCAGGGCTGAATTTATTTGCCAGTGTCAGAGACCCCTCTGTTTATCTGGCACCAGTGCACAGTGAGAGAGGTGAGCTGTGTATTGCAACCCAGTATCTTAAGACTACCCAGAAGCTTAAGATTCACTGGAGCAGTTACAACTCAGGACACAAATGCAACTTTTCCTGTGTAGAATGCACTTACCCAAGCAAACAACTATCTTCTGTGGCATAGGTAGTCTTGGAAGGCCAGGTGGATTGCTGATGACATTATCTTCTCTTGAGAGAGGCTGTGGTCAGTCTACATCTACTAGCATGGATTTATAAGAGATTGCAGGAAGTTAGTATCTTTGTGACAACAGTTCAGCAAGCATAAAGGTAGAGATAAAAATCTTGGTTCCGTACACAGCTGCTAATATAAAAATACCTATTGCTTAATGTGTTGGTCTCTTGTTTGTATTATTGAAGTGATTTCTCAAGGTTTTGTTATGGAATTTTGCCTTGGGAAATAGTGATCTTTAGTTTCAGTAGCATACCTTAGAAGAAAATACTCCCCAAAGCAAAAGTGTTCTTAGATAGCTTCTTGGTGACATCATATCTTGCATCTAGAAGGGCTCAAAATAAATCTTCAAGCTCAGTTTCAGAAAACACCTTATCATATAATTCTGTGATGTACCCAAGAATTGAACATTGTTCCCCTCTTACTCACTCCATCACTGTGATCCACCCATGTGTTTTTGCACTTGAATGTAGGGATATAAATTTGCTTTGATGTAAGATATTCTTTATTCCATATTTTGCTTATCCTAAGTTAATGAGTTGACAAAAGACAGAACAAAGTGATGCAGGGAAATGGAAGCTATGGCATGGGAAAGAGCAGCATCTGCTGTTTGAGCCAAAAATTCAAGGGGAATTGAAAGCCCTTGCTTTGCACCAGTGAGGTATTATAATCAGCTGAGTTGCAGCATCTTGCCTCTTTGAGAGGCATCATCTCCTTGGCTTCTTTGGAGTTTCTTCTGGTATGTTTAGTCTCTAATTTAGACAGGAAAAATACCAATTGGCATGTAATTCTAGAAAGATTCACATTTCTTCTACTAACTCATCCTGTATCCAAATTGCACTGAAGCTTGTTTCTGTTGCCTGTTCATTGCCTCAGATCTTCAGGTTCTGACTAGTTACCATGGTACTGAATTTCTAATCTATTTTTGATATTTTTGTTCTTTAATCTTTCTGTGCAGCATTTACTGGCAAGATGAGAACCATTAAAGGACTGAACTTGCCCAAATTGTTGTACTACAGCCAATGGGTTTTTGTTGATGCACAAGTGGTATTTCTTTTCACATTCACCTGGTAGCAACCTGATACAGATAGGAGTTAAGTTTCAAAGGTGAACTTAGTTCTTGCAAAATCTGTGTGAAATTACTTCCAGTTTGCTCTGAAATTCCTGCTTTTAGAAGCATCTACAAAAACAGCCACTGCCCAGTCAGTACTCTGTAATCTGTTGTATAATTATACTGTGTAAATATTATCTGTAGTCACATTGCTCTCTATCAGGGCACTATGTGGTGTTGGAGCTTTTACTGTAATTGAAGTGTGATGGTCTTAATGTTGAGCAAAACACTTAAGAGAGGTTCTCATCTTAATATGCTTAAAATACTGGGGGGTTTTCCACTCTTCTGTTTAGATTGTTGCAGTAGAAACTACACTTCACCCATTAATTCAAAATATTTTTAGTTTAAATACTTTAAATACTTTAAAGTACAGAATTTGCTGAAGAAACTTGAGTGGGGTTTGTGTAATTTTTTTTCCATTTCTGTTACTGGATTCTTGTAATGACATTGCATTGTTCATACAGAAAGTATTGATTATGAACTCTTCTTTTAGGTTGCCATAAAAATAATTGACAAAACACAGCTGAACCCAACTAGTCTACAAAAGGTAGGTTTTCACATTTAATCTTTCCAACTGTACTTGTTTCATTTTACCACCTCCTTCCATTAACCCTGAACGCTTGTGCTGCGGAATCTGAAGCATTGCATACCTTGCACACATCTTACCACTGAATTTAATATCTAGTTTTGTAACAGATATTTTTGACAACCCTGCAGTTGTTTAAGTTGAGCTTGTACAGAGCTGTAAACTGAGCTAACAGTGGTATTACCACTTTCTTTGTCTACCAAGCAGAGCTAACTTTGTAGAGGGGATGTTCATGGTTTGGTGTTATGCCCCCTTGTCTCCTTGCTGGTCACTTGATTAACAGTAGAAAGCTTGTATTCTGTCCTTTTAAACTTGCCTTGAAACTGCTTCCTCTAAACTGAAGGCCAGACAGTATCCATGCCTTTCACATCGTTCACAGCAGGAAAGGTGATGTAGTTTTATGCAAGAAATTGGATCATGGCTATTCTGGCTGCTTCCCTCTAGCCTGAAATGCTTTATGTGCTGTTACAGTTGTATCACCTTATCTGTTTTAGTAAGCAGTGATAATTCCTACTCTTACATCTAGCAAGCCAATCTGCTTTAGAGTGCCTACAGGAAGTACATTTAAATGTCATTTTTACCTAGGACTTTTCTAAGTCTGCCCTTTAAAGTGCTGCAGTCAAAGGCTTGCTGTTTTCTTTTGAGTACTTTGATAAAAGAACAACTCCGCAATATTTCTGTTTGAATGGAGGAATACCCAGAACCTAACTGCAAACAAAATAGCATAACCAGAGTAAACTGGAGAGTATACACATTTCAACTTTATACAGGTACTAAAAAGATTGTGTAACTAGATGTTTTTATCAAAATTAGTAGTGCAAAATAAATTGGAAAAACACCCAGGTTCTTACATTGTAAAGCTTGTTTGCATGGCAAAGAATAACATAGAGAAGAAAGGCTCTGTTGTCGTAAGCAGGTATAACTTCCTACTGACCCTGTACATTGGGTAAGAGCAGATAACATGGTTCCAGTTTTCTCAGGTTTTTTCCTCTTAATCCTGATGTTATGGGTAATTTCTGGCTAAGCAGGGGGGAAATGAAATGCAAATTAGATAATATGATAAACAGATAAATTTAAATTGTGTTGCAGATCTGTGCAACTTTGAATGCCTAAGAAAGCTGATAAAATGCTTGAATCACTTGGAAGAAAAACAAAAGCTGTGGTGATATGAAGGGGAGGGGTCAGGGCGTGGGAAAAAGGGTCAGAGAAAAGTGAAGAAGCTGTATTTTCAGACAAAAATCGTAATCCTTTAAATGGTGTTATTTTGAGATGGGGCTGTAATGCTAGCTTGAGCCTTAGGTACAAAGCTCACCTTTTACAAGTCACAGGTGTTCAGCTGGCAAGGCTACAGACTGGCCATGTGCTTGTTGGGCCTTCTGGGGTCACAGGCTGCCCTGTGTCCACTGGTGTCTGTAATTCCATTCTTTTTTACAATTCATGACATTTTATTAAGAAGTGTGATTTGTAAATTTTTTTTTCTTCCACTAGATTTCTTAAATAGGAGTCTGGAAGAACAGTATAAAGTAGCAGGGTAGAAATCAGCTCAAATTTGGGGAGTGAGGTTGCTAACAGGCTCTCTAAGCTTTTTTTTATGTATATATATATATGCACACAGGAAAAAAATTGCAAGATACTTCAATGTTCTTAATTAAAAAATGGAAAGTAATTTTCCTAAAATGAAACACCTGCTTGCCATATTAAGCAAAGTGAATGCACTTAATAGTTATGCTTTAAAAAGAAGGTCTTTTTTTGCAAACCCTTGCCCCTTTCCCCCTACCCCCAGCACTGTCAGCAGTGCTGTAGCCTCCCTGAATTTGAAGCCAACTGCACACACGACCTGTAGGTGCAGGGGAAGCCGAGATGGAAGTGCTTCTGATCTTGTGCTTCTGATTTCACACTTCTGGAGGGAGCGATAAAATATTTGAGGTATGGTGTGGAGGGAAGGGCTGGGCCTAGCAGAGGGTGTGGTGTGTGCCTGGAGCCCCAGCTGCGGTGTAGCTGCATACCCCTGTCATCCTTAGGGCGGGAAACAAATGGTGATTCAGGCTGCTGGTTCTGATTTCTTTGTATTCAGTCTTCCACACCGATACTGCCAGAATGAAGTTAAACTTTGTTTAGGGCTTGCTTTGCTGTCTGGAGCAGTAATGCTGGGTCTGCCCGGGCAGCAGCAGCAATCCTGACCGCTCGGTGTCCTTTGGAAGGGTCGGGCTCTGGTGCTGAGGGAGTTTGGGGTGGCCACAAGCAGCCACTCTCAGCTGTTGTCTTACGGCTTCATTACTACACTACTGCTTAGTGAAGAGGAAACTGCAACTGGTATTTCCCTGCTTTGAAAGAAAAGGGAATTTTAGAGCTTTTTTCCCATGCTGGTGGTGTTAGTCATGGTCACAGTTCTCTATAAATGTACTTGCGTTCCAGTGATTATCGGTCTCACTGGAAACAAGTGCTGGTTATACAGTAGTTCACTTCCTCCTAAACAAAAAAAATAGATTGTTGGGGTTTTTTTCTTTTAAATTAGCAATGCCACTATGTGCAAGTTGTTTGTTTTGGTCGTGTTTTGTTTTTTTTTTAACCAAGTCTGTGTAATAGCACTAAATCACTTCTCATTTTCCTTTTTTAGAACTTGGCTCCTCAGCCAGATATTTTTTTGTTCATTATGTGCAGATGTTTTGCCACTTGTTTGAGTTGTTTTTTTATTACAGCTTTTTAGAGTTTTTAAACATCAATTTTAAGGACTATGGCCTTTTTGAGTGTGGGTCAGTCAGTATTTTGAAAACTGCAAGAAAAGGACAAAATTTTAAAATGCCCACACTGTTTATAAGAAGTACTTTTTTTTCTGTTTTCAAGTTGTGGTTTGTTTGAGACAAACTTGTATTGTGTAAAGGCTTCCTGCTCAAGGCTCCTGATTACACATAAGGCATTTTTCAGTGAGTACTTATCAGGAGGAGCCTAATACAGGGGTAAAGCTTGAGCTGGCTTGAGTCTATATACTATGAAAAGTCCTCTCTCTGGAGGGAAGGAGGCAGGATATCTTGGTGCTCAGTATCTCATTTGCTTTTCAGCAAAGCTTTTTTAAAAAATATTTTTAAAATAATATGTCACTGAAACTCTTGCAGCACCAAATGTGGTAACGCTTCTGATCTGTCTTTTGGTGTGTTCAAAGAGAGCTGGCTTAAAAGATGGGTCCTTTCCTCCACTCCCTTATTGTTTCAGATGTGTCAGCATAATAAAGTTGAAGTAAAATTGTTTTGAGATTATTACTCAGTATGTGTCTGTGCTTCCGTTGCTGGTTTGCTGTTGTTTTCAGTTTTTGTTTTACTCAGTTTGTCTGCTAGCAGCATTAATTACATGTAATTCTTTCCCCATATCTAACATGGCTTACAGTCAAAGGGCCAGACCACAACAAAGCTGAAAGCCATTTGTTTGGCAGACTAAGGATGTTTGTCTTTGCCTAGAAACATTTGTAGAGCTCCTGTTGACGGAAAATGAGCTGTTCAACAAGTTGGGAGTAGTTCTTTAATCTTGGTATTAGAAATTAAAGTGATAAGCACTGTTTTCTGTTGATTGTCTGCCTTTATGGTCTCATTATGACAAGTAAGCTCCTGAAATTAAAATTATTTTCTGTATTGAGAACCTTCACATTACATCTTCCGATGTTACACCTTCTGCATTCCTGTGGCAGAGATGTGTGGGATTTTATCATAGCTACCTGTTTGCAATGAATTTTACTGTGTGATGATAATCACTCATCTGCTAGAAGCTGATGCACATAATATCTTGGGGGACTGAAATCTGGGATACCTTTTTTCAGCACACCATGTGAAAGTTGTATGGTGTTCTACATTGTACTCCTCTATCAGAAATAGGTTATAATACAAAATAAAATATCAAGCATTTGCAGATATCCCTTTGGAAGGGAAAAAGCCACACAGAACACTTAAACTGACTACAGGGGCACAATCTGAAGTGCATTTATCAAACTAAAATATGGTGGTGGTTGTTCAATTCTCAAATATTTTTATTTTTAACTCTGAGACAAAAATAGTCTTGTTTTAAAAAGCTTGTTTCTAGTCACCCACTTCAACAAATGGCTCCTGTGTAGAAGCAGCTTTTTGACATGCTTCATTCAGGTTAGTTATGCAGAATGGTCATCTTGTGGGCCAGTGTTTTATTTTACAGCAAAATGTGGTATGAGCCTGACTTTATCACATTAGACCATCAAAGTACACAGTGAACGATGGAAGAAGCAGTTAACTCCATCCAAGTCAGCAAACTTTATTAAAAAAATCGAATAGAGTAACGAATATATATTAATTTACATAATTGCAAATTTTAGCATAATTATTAGTTTTACTCTATATTGCTCTTGGTTGACTGTTCCTGTGTGGTGGCACCAAGTATGACTGCCTGTAGTGCTGTGCTTAATCCTGTGAATGCATCTGGGTTTGGGTTTTTTTTCGGTTGGGTGAGGTGATGATAAGTAGGGTGATGGCTGAATAACAACCAAGGTCCTCATCTGTGCAGCAGTGGAGCTCCACTTGTTAAAAAAGGCTTTTTCTGAGTACTGAGGGTGGGTGATAACAATCAGTTGAGAGTGAATTAAGGAAACTTACCCTCAAAACACTAACATCAGGCTAGAGGCTTTGAGTTCTATTAAAAAGTATTCAAAAGTATAAAAAGTATTTAAAAGTATTAATGGAGTATTCAGAATATATTACACACCAGATGAGCTGAACTGAAGGAAAAATATGAAAAAAATAACTAGTCAACTAGTTTTAAATTTCTGGTGATCAGTGAAAGGTGGTGAAGTAGTGTGCCTTGTCTAATATATGAATAAGCTCCAGAAACAACATAGTTAAAAAAGAAGACACTTTACATACCTCTGTGAAGGGGGAAAAGAAAACATGCACGTGTATTTTTTTAAACTATTTTACATGGCCAAAAATTTATTTGGTCAATCCTGATAGCATTTAACTAGTTTGTCATCTAGGGAAGTGTCAACCATAGACCTTGATAACGATAATAAGATAATTAAGACATTTGGAAAACTGGTTTTACTCTGTGCTCAGGTAGTGTGCCATTCATAGCTGTGGTGTAGCATGGGGGAGGTGGTCTGTTGAGCAGTAAGGAAAGGATTGCTTCCCAAAACTTGATCTTTACAGAAACATGAGAAAGCAGAGAATGGTTAGAAAAACTGATCTTCAAATTGTGATTCCCTCCACCCTTTTAATTTATTTTTAAATCCCCCCCCACATTTTCTTCTAATTAAAAACACAAAGGTGCAAGGATTTTGCTTTGTTAACTCTTTGGTTGTTTTCTCTTTGGTTCCTGTGTTTCACTTTTTTTTTTGCATTTATTGAGTAAGTACACCTACAGATTTTTTTAGTTGTTAGTAATACATATAGACATTAAATGTCTTCATCTGAAATCTTACCTGAGGCAAATCTTGCAGCAGCACTTTTTGCTTCATGACTGCTATTAACAATGGTGTTATCTTGTATTTACAAAACTCCTTCTCTCATGTCTGCATTCCTTTGGAGCTATGGACTTTCACTCTCCCTACATTAAGTTCAACCTGATCTGTTGCAGTACTGGTATTCCTGTAGAAGCTGGTGTTTGGTTTAGAATAAAAGGCACTTGATTGCTCCTGCTTTTTGAAGCATGCTGTTAAAAAACAATCGAGGCTTAGGAATGTCAACCCTCTGGAGCTGGGCTGGCAAGGAGGGAGCTGCAGAGGGAGAACAGCTCTGCACTTGACTGCCTTATAGCATACACCCTAAAAGAATATAAAAGAATAATTCTTAGATTTTTCCATATATAATAGCATTTTCACCTCAAGGGTATTTGTAATAATTTATCTTGGCTGTTTTCAGGGAGAAATAGTGGGTTGACTCTTACTTCAAATGTTATTAACCAACTTCATTAAAAGCTGTGGTTTATATTGCAGTTACAATGCCTGTGACATTTTTACTGTGAACACTTACAGGTTTATGTGCATCTTATAATTGTCTTTTGCAGAAGAGTATTTTCAGAGGTGATGATAGTTAGCTGATCGCTAGTAGATTTTGGGTTTGTTTGTGGTTTGTTAAATGTTGTTTCCATATTACTGTCCAGATGCAAAGGAGGAGAGTTCAGTCTGTTTGACAGGTAAAGTTGAACTCTGTGGAAATAACTACTCAAGCAAGACCCTGTTCACCATGGGTATTGATGTTGGGGAAGAACAAGATTCTTCTTGTGACCAGTCTGTGGTCTCTGGATGTAGCACCTTTAGTTTGATGTCCTGCTGCAGCTTGCAGTGGGCAGTGGTACTCCCTCACCACCCATCCTGCCAAAATAGATGTGCTGTAGTGGCCCAGGGAGCTGCAACAGAAAACTTCTGAGAGGGGAGTGTTTTTATTTTGCAGAGTTTGTGTTTTGGTGAGGTATTTGTTAAATTCATTCCTGGACCTTGTGTGTCAGACTGGGTTAACACCAGTGCTTGCATAAAGGGAGGCAGTGGGATCCTGTTCTATGGGGAAGGTGGATGGTGAAAAGGGTGGGAGCAGGGTGAGATTGTATGCCTGAAGTAATGGTGTTTCTTCTGTCTGATGGGGATTGTTGAGCCATGAAAACACCTTACCAATTTTGGCAAGGAGGTTCAGCATGTTGAACTGGATGAGCAGGCTCAGAGGCTGGATGTCTGGCAGTGAGTCAGTGGAGCTGAGGTGACCAGCCTAGGACTAGATGCTGCTTAGCTTCAGTCACCTTGCAGGGATGCTTCCAAAGAGCCAAGAGGGAGCCTTGCCTCCCCATCTCTCTTTAAAACTAGCTTCTGGATGATATAGCAGAATAACTGATTTTTGTTTGATAAGCAGCTGACTTTTCATCTGTGAACTCCTGTTGCAGCACAATAATCCTCTAGCTTTAACAATGTACTGAAGAATGATGAGTTCATACCAGTAATGTAGTGAAGTGGCCTTTAAAAGGGGCTCTGGTGAGGGTTCCTGAAACTTTGGAAACAGTATTTTCTGTGAAGGGATAAAAGATGGTGTGGAGGGTACTGGCCAGCTGTGTGGGCTCATGATGGTCTTCTGGCCCCAGCAAAGTGCAAACCACAGAGAAAAGGTCACTTCTGATCTATCTGGAGCACTTTGTGGGTGTGTGCAGGTTATTGAGGGCTGATTTGTTCGGGGGGATGTGGTAAAAGAAGCAGGCTCTCAAGTCTTCCTTCCAATAACTACTTATTTCATGAACTTCTCTGAAATGCTAATAGTAATGTTTGCCCTTTGTGTATTAGCAGTAACCAAAATGATTATGCTTTAGGAAGAAAGGTGCTACTTATTTCACTAACTTCATTTTTTATGTTTATTTCAGCTCTTTAGAGAAGTAAGAATAATGAAGATCTTAAATCATCCAAATATAGGTACCTTGTTTCACATAATTTTCAACTGGAGAAATGTTAGCTTTTTCACTGTTAAAGCTGTGGTATGAGTTTAAAAGATGATTTTGCACTAGGGTGTCTATTTACTCTAAAGAAGTGGTAATAAATACTTAACCAGTGCTGTGTGTTGTAAAAATAAAAAAAATCTCATCCCTTTGCACAAGACTTATTTGCATAGCTAGCTGATAACTTTTCTCTATTTAAGTGTGATATTAATTGTGACTGAATTCAGAAGTTTGGCCCAAAACCAAGGAGTGTTTAAGAAATTGCTCAGGTTTGTTCAAATAAATGATGTAGTCTTGTTCCAGGACTGTCAGCAAACTGGCTGATGACTTATTTGTCACCACATATGCCAGAGTTCAGTGCATAAAAATGGCTATTGCTGTTGCAAACTGTGGAAATTCTGCTTAATTTAATTGTTTTTCTCATGTCACAGAAGCAAAGTACTGTTTCTTAAGAAAATGTTGATCAAATGTGTTATAGTATTTTCCATTTGGGAACATTAGACAGAAAAATTTCCTTTAGAGCAATAGTCTGATGTTGTCAAGCAGCGAGCAGATACAGTTGGGTTTTTGTTAGTCTGACAATTCTCTGTGGGGTTAATACTTTTGCAACTAATTATCTGATTAATAAATTACTTTCTTTTCTAGTGAAGCTATTTGAAGTCATTGAAACTGAAAAAACTCTCTATTTAATAATGGAATATGCAAGTGGGGGTAAGTACCTCTCTGCTGTGATGACGTGTAAACAAATTACCAAGTGGGAGAAAGCACTTGTTTTCTTTAAAGTTTTGCTTAGTTTTTCATCAAGCATTACTGTTACAGTGGTGTACATTTTTAAGCAAAATCTGTAGTATTGTCTGAAACTTCTTTGGGCAGCATAATTAATATAACATGTAAAACCAATTTCTGAACTTATTCAAACTTAGTAACATTGGCTTTGTTTTCACAGCTCAAATTTAGTGGTTATCTTTATTCAGCCATTGATTGTTCTGTCCATAACAAATCCCAGGCTTTTCAGTTTATGGAATTCAACTCCCTAACTCTGGTGTCCTGTTTTGTGTTAGATACGTGGTAAAACCATGTTCAGATGAAACATTTCTGTGTTCCCTGAACTGTTGCTTTCAAAAGCTCAGATACTGCAACTTTTCACCTTCTGTTTTTCAGATGTTGATGTCATTTGATGTATCTTAATCACAGATCTTCTGCCATTGAGAATGGTTACACTTTGCCTTATTCCATTTCAGGAGGGACTTAAACATTTTTTCCTGATTGCAGGGGAGGTGGGGAAGTGCACATCATCCAATGTCAGATATTTTAACTGAAGCTGGAATTAAAGTAGTTGGGATGGAGTTACTCCTTACTGTCTAAAACCAAATTGCCAGTGTGACTCTTCAGCATCAGCAGCTGGAAGTCTCAAGTAGTTAATGCTTTTCTTTAGTTTTGGAAGGCAGATAGAGAGTCTTCAGAGAAAATCAGCATTGAATTCTCACCCTGACACTTGCTTATGTGAATTTTAACAGATTACTATAGATCAGGTAATGGTTCTCTACCTGTATTTTCTTCTAGCATGTCCCTCAATGCTCAGCCAAGAAACAATGGTGGTAAAAAAAGTTAAGATATTGATTAGTACAGGTGTTTGTGGAGGCATCTCTGCTGTTTGATGGTACTACTCTTAAAAATGAAGTCCTGTTGCCATCTAGTGATTAGCTTTTGGGAGGTAAAAGGGCCCGTGGCGCTGAGGATCTTTCTTAGGGTACTGGAAAGATACATACTGCACCAGTCTAAAAGGCCATGAGCACTGCCCTTTGCACGTGCCATGTTGAGCAGGACCAGCGTGGCTGCTGGGCATCTCAGTGGCAGGCATCAGTTGCCCATATTTCCTCTTTATCAATATGCCAATCACACATAATGCATTCGAACTCTGGCTGCAGGATGAGAGAACCTACGTGAAGTGAACCTAATTGTGAAGTGTTCAGGTTTGTTCCTTCAAGGTTGTTGAAGAAACAGTTGTGAAATACAGCTGAGAGAGTTATCCCGAGGTGAGAGTTAATTAATACACTATAGAGGGAGGTTAGGGCTTTTTTGTAGAAAATTTTAACATTCCCTCATATTGCTCAGTCGTTGCTTTTCCTTCTGTATGACTGGGGTTTTTTTATTTAAATTTGGTGGAGTTGCTTATTTCCAAAAACTTACTTGTGAGGTGTCCATCTACAAAACTTCTTTCTTGCTTCCTGGAGAATATTTACATATTTGATCCATTTCTAAAATTGTTACTAATTTTGCATATTAGTGAAGAATTTTTTTAACTGCATGCTAGTCTGGTTCTGTAGGAATTCTTATGCACATAGCTTGGTGTTTAGTAAAGAAACTCTCCCATGCTCTCACAAATATGTCAGTGTTTCATGGGTCAGTTGGCTGCACCTAAATCTCTGACGTTGTAGACTATATTGATGTGGTGTAAAACGACTGGATTGATTAAAGGGGAAAAAAACAAACACAGCAGATCTTCAGTACTGCTTTAGTAATCTCCTTTAGTTGTCTATAGCCATGCATCAGGCTTTTTCAGGAGTAATCCTTCTTAGTATATCTTACAGATCTGATGGTTGTGTGATGGATTATGTCACTGTGTCCTGCTATGCTTATTATTGTGACCTTGCTTGTGGGGTACCTTTTCCAAACCTAGCCTAAAGCTAAGATTGCTGATTTTGGTTAGAATATGTTTACACACATAAAGACAAATTATTGTGCTGGTACGACAATATTCACAGTATCACCAGATAGGGAGTTTTTTGAGGGGCGAAAGAAAGCCTTTTGAGGAAGTCTGTGAAAGCATACATGCCTTCTTTATTTACAAAACAGAAGTATGCGTATTACTTTCTATTACAAATAACTGAAAGAAAATGGGTTAGGTTTTTTTTCTTTCCTATATGCAGTTATTCATCAAGTCATACTGTTTTCTTGTAGAAGAAAAGATGGTGTAGTAAACTGCATGCCAGTTGTGCCTTTTTCTTTAAAGCTAATCAGTAATCATAAACTGGAAGCAGAGTCATTCCAGTGAAGTTGCTGTGGGCAACTGCTAGAGAGGAATCTAGATTCTGAAATTGGCATTAATGGATCTTGTTATTGAATTGTAGGGGAAGTGTTTGACTATCTGGTTGCACATGGAAGAATGAAGGAAAAGGAGGCTAGAGCTAAATTTAGACAGGTATGTATAACATTTCTATACATCAGCTTTCCTCTCCCCTCCCTGTTTTTATGCTGAAATGAGTAAAATGGCTGTCCTTTGCATTTGAGTTACAGAAGTCTTCAGCATGTTGTGGTCTTGTAGCTCTGGGTGGTGAAAAAACTTGGGTTACAGTAGTCCTTTGAAGGGGTTAGTAGTCCATCCAGTGGAGTTTGGTTCCCTAGTGCTGTGTTGCTGGGGTGTCCAGGAGTGCCAGAACACAGCAACTGCTTGATTTGAATGTGCATTTCATTCCAAAATTAATTTCCTTTGGGTTGATTTCATATATCCTTAGTTCATCTGATCTGTAACCTTTCAAAGTTACTCAAATGTTACAGGCTACAAACAGGCCAGTTTATAAATGCAGGCAGTGCATGTATCAGGCAGCAGTTAACATCCATCTGCTTACACAAAGATGCAGTTTCCTAGCTGTTTTAAAAAGTCACTGAAAACTAGTTTGTAGGCTTGTTAGTTAAGCTGACTTTATGATGGATAACCTAGCCCTGCAAAGATGCTGACAATTAATCTGTAAAAAAATTTCTATTCTAAAGTCTTATTGAGTATAGCCTAATATCTTTGCATCACTAATTAAAATCTAGATCTCTGTTCCTGTAGAATTTAGAGTTTTGTTTGCAGCCCCCACTGGTCAGATACACTCTGTTTTCTGCTCTTGTGCAGAAATTTATAAGTGCCTGTATTATTTGCCTATCTTTGGTCACTTGGATAGCCTAGATAATGCTGTGAATAATAAGTATCAAAATTATGCTCCTGCTTAATGACACTTTAAAATAATCATTCAAACACTCTTGTCCCTATTATGTAGGGATTTTAAACTGGTGAATTGCAGCAACAGTGTGACAGTCATTTTCACTGATGGAAGGGGAGGCACTAATGGCTTCACTTCTTAAAAATAACCATACAAAAGTAGAAGAAATTTGACTTCATGTAAGATTCCAGGAAATGAATCAATGACTTTCATGGAACTCCTTGCAAAAAAACCTTTTGCACTTCTCTTCTGTGGGTGTGTGACTGAACGTAACAATTTGCAAACTAGGAAATCATGACACAATTTTTTTGATTCCTTTGTCTTGTGTAGTAAAAATTGTGTAAAAGCAATGTAAGCAATAAACTCAAAAGTAGCAGTGGAAATAAAAAAACCCCAAAACAATAACCAAAAAACCCCAAAACAGAATCATAAGAAGGCAGCATAAGCATTGCTATGACGTATTTGTTCCTTTGTTTTCTCTTGTCTCTTCAAATCTTGTATTTACCTGCTTTAATCTTTCGCCAGAAAAAAAAAATAAAAACCAAAGCAAAACAACCAAGCAAACAAAAAAACCCCAACCCTGCCACACCAAAGCCCAAGCAAACAAAACAACAAAAGAAAAGCAGCTGCAAACTTTCTATCCCCAGAAGTGCCTTGTGGTTGCTGGAGTTACACAGCATAATAGTAGGGAAAAATTTTCTTCCTCTTTAACAAATTCTTACATGTCTTTTGAACGCTGCTTTCCTCACTTTTCTATTCTGTCAGGTAGAAAACTTTCCTTTGTGATTGAGGGTTTCTGGTATGTGTTTCTGTTCTGTGCTGGAGTAGATGTGATGGGCTGTGGAGCAGTTGCTTCACCATCTCTTCTAAGTCCCAGGCTCTTGCCTTGCTCTTTGTAATGTCACTTGAAGAGCCTCAGAGTAATGTGAGGGAGGGTTTGCTGTTCTTTCTTGGATGTGAATGTTGAAAACCTCTACTGGTATGGTTGTCTGCTCTTTGTCCTCATTTTCTTTTATCAGGAGTTGTGTGGAAAAAGATCTTGCATTAATTCTACTGAAATAGCATGTTTGTTCAACAACTGCCTATTTTTTTCTAACAAATTAACTTAAAGTGAAAAACTTGTGCAAACAGGTCAAACATGTTTTACAGGTACACTTAGTGCTTACTTTAATGGAATAATGTGAGTAGTACAGCATATCTGTAACTTCATTTTTCAAAAACAAATGTGAAGGGAAAAAATGTAAAAGATAATTACCTGCAGAACTGGATAGTGACCCATCAAGAGTTGATTTTGTGTAGTTCAGATTCTCAATTTAACTTTTTTTTGTGCATATGTGTACTTCAGTAGACTAAAAGCTCTTTGTAAAGATACCTAGGTGCTTTCACTTGAGTGCTGAAATATACAATTGTATGTTTTCAGTTTCTTCTAACTCTTGTCACCTGGCACAGGCAACTGTGTCCTGTCCTCCCTCTAGAGCTGACTTCCCAGCTACCCAACTGCACCACGGGGACCTTGGTCTTAAAGATAGGAGGATCTTGAGAGCTTCAAATGCATAAACACCTGGAAAAAAAGACAGAACCATAGTAATAATCCAAGGAGAGAAACTATAGCACAAGCCTATTGTGCTTGGCTAGAGAGATCATGCATGCAGGAAAGAGGTCAGGAAACTTTGATAATTTCTTGGCATCTCTTAGACACTGGGACTCTCACTGTTGGGACAGTGTCAAAGGAAACTAGATCTTGCTGGGTTTACAGGTCATAAAACTATTCATTTCACCTTACTGTAGTCCCAGAATAGCTTCATATAGTTTTTAGCCATTGTTGGAGGGAGAATGCTCTCTGTAGACCTTTTATCTGATTCTGTGCAGCTGTTCTTATGTCAGATGGGGACTTAGGGCATAATAGAGATTTTTTTATTTTTTTTTTTTAATTCACTAACACAGTCAATCTCTTTTAAACTTTTAAACTGAATAAACAGTTGTGCCATGGTATTGAGCTTAGTTCTTATAATAGGTTGTGTTACATCTTGTTTTCAGTTCATGTTTCTTCTTTCAGTAGATGTGATTTATGGATCAAACACTTGTATTTCATCTGAGGAGGCACTTCCTCTCTAGCAGGCAAAGAGCAGAACTTGGTAACTCTCCCCTCTTTGCTTGTTAAAAAAAAAAAAAAATCTGTCCATTTTGTTACACATACTTAAGGTTATGAGCAGGAAAAAAAAATGTAAGACAGTGAACACAGTATTCCAGTCACGCTTGAGAAGGAGCACAGGAGAGGGTACAAAGACTAAAAATACAGCCATGCTCTACAGTTCTCAGTTTCAAGCTCCTTTTGTGCAGTCATGTGTAAGAAATTCAAATCCAGAACATTTTGCATTCCTAATGTCACCTCATTTTTATTCCCCTATTACAGGCTTCCAAGCAGTTCTGATTCAATCTTACCATCCTTTTTCCATGGAAAAATCTGCCCATCTGGATAAGAATTAATGCAAAAAATGGGAAGCCAAGACTCAGGGCAGGGGGTATCCCAAAATCCATGTGTATTAGTTCTCTCTCTTCCTCTTCTCTATCCAACTAGATGTGGCCCCCTTCTGTCTTCCCACTGTTTCCCTGCAGAAGCAGTTTAAAGCTTTTAGTGCTGGTAGATGTTAGGACAGATCTTGGAAAATAAAAGAAATCTACAAAATACATTTTGTTTGTATGTTTCATTTCAGAAACAAGACACTCTTGGCAATGTGAAAGGAATGTTGAGAGGTCATTTACCTATCCTTTTGTTATTCATACCTTATGAGCAATGGTTTTTCTGCCTAGAGATAGCTTGTTCTAACTTGTACTTTAAAACCTATGATTATACATATTTTTTTTAAATCCCTCCCAAGAAATGTATTTCAATGCTTCAGTTGTTACCTCTAGCAAAAAGATCTGCTCTTTGTTCCCCTCTTCTCCCCACCTGCCAAGCGTAAGCAAATTTCTCACACTCGAGTATTTTATGGGTGAGGGAGCTGTGAGTTGAAATGGGGATGGAAGGTGGAAAACAAGGGACTTAATCCAGTGCAGCCATGCTTTTTGCTATTTTTCATTCAGTCTTGACTGCTGTTCTTCAGTTAATAATGTCATGCACATTGCATTTTTTCCCTTCCATTTAACTCAGATTTACTTTTGCAGTCTCTGTGCTATCCTGTTGCATTGCAGAGCAGCTCAAAAGCATCTCCAAAGGAAGCCACTGATTGATCTGCTAGACCTGCTCTTAGTCAGCTTAAAAGCAGTTTAGGAGTGAGGGGTATAGTTCTGTCTTTGCCATCCTGAATAAAGCCTGAGGTGTTCGTCATGCTGTCAGCCTTGAGAACACCTGCAGAGTGAGCTTGTGGCTGGTGCTGAAGAAGTGCTGGTGGAAAGGAAGGAAAACCAAATGAATGATACAAGTGGTGGCATGGGAAAACTGGCAGCTTCAGTAACTGTAAAATGCTGAACTTGGAGTTTGAAAAAGGGACCCAATACAAAAAGGAACAAACAAATCTAGAATGAAAGCATAGGGAATGGCAATATTTCAACTTTTCACAGACTGCCTGGCTTCTAAGGTAGCATTTTGTATCTGTAAGACAGGAGCACAAAGACTGTAACATTGGCACTTAAGTTCTGAATTCATAATTACCTGATAGGTCAGTTTTTTGACCTACCAAGAACCTTACCTTCATCTACTCTAGATATTTAAGACGAGAACCGTTGTTTCTTACCAGTACAGGAGCAACTTAGTGCTAAGATGGGCAGTTTGATCATGAGTTACTTTTTGTAATGGTACCTCATCTTCCTGTATTGGAAGTCTTAATTGTGAATGAAGAATGGAAAGATAGTTATTTAACTGTAGTTATTACATTAAATTATTTTATGTGCAATTCCACTTATTTTAAAAAGACATAACATCTGCCTCAATTCTGATCACATATGCCTGAGAATAAAATGTTTCTTACCACATCTGTGATCATGTAACAGTGAGACTTTATCCTGCTTTTCCATACATGCAGAGTTCTGCAGCAATTCTTATGACTCAGAAGCAATGTACCAGGACACTTTACTGTGTAAATAGCTTATATAGTTTGCTACATAAAACAGGAAAAAACTTAATGATATTTGGAAATGATTCTGGAAGAAATTATTCCATTACACTTGAGAGTTTTTTCCAGTGAGCTTGCTGCTCTTTTACAGTGTATGAAATACAATAAACCATATGTACTTAGCAGACCTCTGTCAGATTAACAGTTGCTTCTCATGGCATAAGTTTTGACAAACAAGCTGTTTCCCAGTGGTTTCTCCAGTAGCTAAGCCCATTTCTTACCCTTTTCTCTCCCTGCTGCAGCATGAAAAATCACCTTTGGAGAAGGACTGGAAAAGTTCAGTCCAGAGGGAAAGCTTTTATAGCTGTATACATTATTGGAATGGAAATACGTCAGTAACCTTTCTGAAAGTCATTGCTTCTACTGGTCTATAATTAGCCACACAGGAAAAACAAAATCCTCTTTCAAGTATAGTAGAAAGCAAATAGATCAAATGACAAACACCTAAGTTATTTAACAGCTTTCCCCCATGTATATGCTGGTCACTGTAATAGTTGGTAAGGTAGCTCTGAGTGGATAAGTACATGTCAACTTAAGTAAAAAATTTGGAAATTTTTGATCAAAAGTTCTGCTTCTGTGAGATGTCACTTATATAATTGGGTTTGTTTTCTATCCAGATAGTATCTGCAGTGCAGTATTGCCATCAAAAGCATATTGTTCACAGAGATCTCAAGGTGAGTAGGAAAAAGTGTGTGAGGTGTGTGTGTCAGCTTCAGTACCTGTGGGTGGGACCTTTATTGTGCCAAAAAATGTAGTGTATATTAAGCTTCTGATTTTTTTTTTTCATGTGTAAGTTTTGAGGCATGTTTACAGTATAGAACCATTTCAAATAAAAGGAACAGGATTTGTCAGACTTCTGAAGATAACAATTCAGTGGCTGCTGAAAGATGGCTTCTCACCTTGTGTTCAGGTTCAAATCAGATAGTATTACCTCAGTGGTCGTAAAGAAAACAAACTAGGTTCATAGAGCTATGACAAGTTCCGTTCTTGAACAGACTGCATTGCCAATTATGATGATGAGACTGAAGTATGGCTCCTCTGTAGCTTGATCTGAAATGGTATAGAGAAGCTGAGAGAGTTGGGTTTGTTCAGCCTGGGGAAGAGAAAGCTCCAGGAGACCTTAGAGCAGCCTTCTAGTACCTGAAGGGGGCCTACAGGAAAGCTGGGGAGGGACTTTTTACAATAGCTTGTAGAGACAGGACAAGAGAGAATGGTTTCAAGCTGAAAGGCAGTAGATTTAGATTAGATATTAGGAAGAAATTCTTTCCTGTAAGGGTGCTGAGACACTGGCACAGGATGCCCAGAGAAGATGTGGCTGCCCTTCCCTGGAAGTGTCAAGTCCAGGTGGGATGGGGATTTAAGCAGCCTGGACTAGTGGGAGGTGTCCCCCTGCCCATGCAGGGGGATTGGAACTGAATGATCTTTAAGGTCATTTCCAACCCAAATCGTTCTGTGATACTATGATTCCTTCTTTAAACTATAGATTTTATACTAATGGTGGTGGCACATAATTTGAACATACCATAACTCAGTAACTTAAAAAACCCCAAGACCTTAACACCAGAAAACGCCACCACCATGAAGAAAAAAAACCCACTTGAAAAAAGCAGAAGGTTGTATGTGTTACCAAACTTTGGCAAGGATGCCACATTAAGTCTGCATAGTGAGACTGTATTTTGTTTTCATCTAACAGATCAAAAATGTAAGTTACAGTAACTCAGGATGCATTTCTATGGAGAAAACAGATGGTTAAAAATACAGTTTTCAGGTAGAGTAGTAGCTCCCATAGTCTGAAGCCATTGTGGAGACGTTTTTAAAATAGGGGGTACATGAATGATAGACTAAAGCATCTCCAAAGACCTTGCAAGGGAGAGAATTTTAACAGATAATTCAGCTTTTTTGCATTTTAAAAAGGAGTAAAAATGGACAATAGCATATTAAATTAAGTATTTTCAGTTCATCTCACTGGCCATTTTTTCTCTTTCAGGCTGAAAATCTATTGCTAGATGCAGATATGAACATTAAAATAGCTGACTTTGGTTTTAGCAATGAATTTACAGTTGGAAATAAACTGGACACCTTTTGTGGCAGCCCACCATATGCTGCTCCTGAGCTTTTTCAAGGGAAAAAATATGATGGACCTGAAGTAGATGTTTGGAGTTTAGGAGTTATTCTTTATACCCTTGTGAGTGGATCTCTTCCTTTCGATGGACAGAACTTAAAGGTACATTTTTGTAGAATATGTTGAGCATGTTTACCTAATGTTTTATGTCATGTGCTGCTTACAACTTACTGTCTGTTCTTCTGTTACCAAGGAACTAAGAGAGAGAGTGCTACGGGGAAAATACAGGATTCCTTTTTACATGTCCACAGACTGTGAAAACCTTCTCAAACGTTTCCTGGTGCTAAACCCAACAAAAAGAGGCACTCTAGAGGTAATGGCACAAATAATGTCCATCAGAAAGCCAGGCTTTATACTAACCAAACTGGTTTAGACCTTTAACTTACAATTGTCATACCATTCCTGAATAGTTTATTTGGAGTGTTGACTAAAGCATATTACTTGGGTTTTAAGGGTTACAAGACACCTGATTCCACAATTGCTTTCAAAAGGAACGTGAGAATACACTGCATATGTCATACAACTTTTTCTGATGGTTACTTAGTAGATTATTATATTAATTGATGATCCACCATGACATTTTTCACATCGGAAAATGTGAACTGCTACTTTTTACTGCTAGGTTATGGTGTGGTTGCCTTTTTGTCTGCATTTTGTGGCATAATGGAGGAGAAAAGACAAAAAAAAAAAAAAAAGCTCCTGGTCTGTTACGAGCTTTCAGCTTTCAGCTGTGTGGTAGAACACAGCTGATTGGGAGGCAGCTTGGCTTGATGTGCATAGTTGATTCTCCTCAGTGGAGCAAAACAAAACTGAGTAGGTGCTGGGGCCTCTTCTGCAAAACTAAAATGAGAAAAGGCAGTAGAGTTTGGTAGATGGAGGGGGGGAGGGAGTTCTTTCAACAGCTTGGGTTTGCTGCTAAATGTATTGTGCTAGCAAACCCCTTTCTTTTATAGCAAATTATGAAGGACAGGTGGATCAATGCAGGACATGAGGAGGATGAACTTAAACCCTTTGTGGAACCAGAACTAGACATCTCGGACCAGAAAAGAATAGGTAATAGAGTATTTTTCAGATTATGATGATTTTTTGCATTATGTGGCTGGTGGGTTTTTTTTTTCCTCTACCACTCTGTGTTTGTTTGCCATTTTGAATAAGTAGCTGATCTTCTAATATTGGTATTTTATCAGGCTTACTTCTCACACTTGTTTTAATTCTTTAAATGTTTCATTGTATCTCTTGAACTTAAACACTCAGCCAGCCTAAACATCATAGTGTTGCAGTTACTTACAGAGTGTGTGTTTTTAGATATTATGGTAGGAATGGGATATTCTCAAGAAGAAATTCAAGAATCCCTCAGTAAAATGAAGTATGATGAAATCACAGCTACATACTTACTGCTAGGAAGGAAATCATCAGAGGTAAGTGCTATTCTTAAAAATGCAAAGAAACAAGAGGATCAGAAAGCAAAGTTAGAAGCAAAATTCAGTAACCAAAAGCATTCCATTCCTACACAGAAGTCTGTTGCAGTGTCAGCTGTCCAAATGATACTGTGTTTGTTCTCACCCTGATCTTCGTAACTCTTGCCTTTTGGCTCCCCAGAAGTGCCCCTCTTACTCAGCAGCTACTCTTCTGAAGGACTTTGTATGCCAGTTACTGTCCTGTCTAGTCTAGTAACTCAAATGTGAATGTTCTAGCTCTCTTAAGTATTTTAAGAGAACCAAGGAGCAGAAACAGTCAACATAAAAAAGTTCTTGCCTTATTGATTAAACTTAAGATACTAAGAGGGCCTGGCATTAGTAAGAGACCAACCTGGTCTTGGTTCCTCTGCTGGAGGAGCTGAGGTGGTGGCTTCTGCTGAATGTATCCTCACTTCCTGTTAAAATCTAAGAACTGTGAGGAGTCCTGAAAGGAGAGAGAGATTTTCTTTATCTTATTGTCCTTTGAAGAGCTGCAGATTCCACTGAATTTCACCTATGACAATTGCACAAGAATTTAAGAGAAGTTGGGGACTCTAAGCAACTTCCTTGCTGTAAAAAAATTTCCTGTGTCCCAGACTCATCTTCCTTCTGCCTCTCTGTTACTGCTCACATAACATGGTGGATGTTTAACTTCTTTTTGTCTTAACTCCTTGTTTTAATATTCTCATTTGTATTGTAGTTGGATGCAAGTGATTCAAGCTCCAGCAGCAATCTTTCACTTGCCAAAGTTAGACCAAGTAGTGATCTTAATAATAGCACTGGACAATCTCCTCATCACAAGGTTCAGAGAAGCATATCTTCTAGCCAGAAACAGCGGCGGTACAGTGATCATGGTGAGCAATTCTCATTTTCAGTGTTGCAGAATATAGTGACTACCAGGTCTGTTAAGTTTATGAATTTGCCTTCATCACTCAGAGGTAAGGAGGATGACAACGGATTGGCTCACAGCATGGTGAATAAATAGTTGGAAAACTAATATATTTTTTTTTAAAGTGGTTTTGTTTTAAAGCCTTCAAAAACAGTTTCTAGAGGAATGTTGAATACATGAACTTAATTCTCTTATTTGGCCTTGTGTCATCCCTTGCATTCCTGACCATGCTGAGGAAGCCCTGTTACACAGAATTCTGAAACCCCTTTTTCATGAAAACTGCAGCACTCCTCCCCCATGCTCTTGTGTGTCTGTTGAGCTTTTGTTTTCTTTTGACACGAGTAGATAAGCTGTCTTTAAAACTTGAAAAAATGCTAGTGTGCCAATATTTCTTGTTTCCTATTTCCTGAGGGTAGTGTCACTTGATTGTCCTGCAGAAATAAAATTTTTAAAGATCAGTGACTCAGAACTTGGAACTCTTCTGCTTAATGTCTGTTGAGGATAATAGCTTAGGGCTTTCTAGGTATCTTAAATATCTTTCTGCCCATACACTAACTCATACATAAAGTCTCCATTTAGGTCTACTTTTAAATACCTTAAGTATGTTCAGAGGTTGCTTTCCTTAGGAGGTCTCCTGAGACAACAATTACTGAAATGCTTTTTAGAATATATATTTATATATATATATTTATATGCATTTTTGTGTGCATGGATATACTTACACTTTATGATTAGTTGTTTTAAAACACTAACTGCAAAGTTGTTGTATCTTGATGTATCCTTTTCTGAGGAGAGGCAATCCAGACAGCAGAAAACCCAATCCTAACATCCTCCCAGGGTGTTCCCCGTGTCCAGGAACCTGTTAATGCCAGAGAGAGCTGGGGTCTGTTGGAGGGGCTGCTCCATTCTCTCATGTTCCTGGTTTCAGTTTTATCTGAAATTGTTTTGAATAGTGTGTGCCAGCCTTATGCTAAAGATGGATCCTCAGTTGAAATGAGTCAACTTTAAAATGTTTCTAAAGATTTTTTCCTCCCAAGCCAAACCAGTGCTAGTACTCAAAACACCAGAAGACTCCACTGAATTCTTGATTTTTCATGGAAATCAAGTAGTATCTATGTGCAGTTATTGTTATTATGGCCCTCCTGTCCTTAGCAAGGTTAGCAGAAGAGAGGTATCTATCTTGGAATTGTGGTATGAGGGAAAGCCTTACTGGAGTTGACTTGAATATCAAATCTGTCAGGTTTTGTTTACAAAGTAGAAGGCCTTGCTTCAGGATGTTGTTTCTGTGTGTTGTCATTGCCTCCCTCCTTTTTCACAATATTTTACTGTCTTCTGAAACATGCATATTTCAGTAATTTAAATAATTACCTGGACTTCTGAGAAGAAAAATCTCTTTTCTGTTTCTTTTGTTTTTTAAGCTGGACCATCCATCCCCTCAGTAGTGGCATATCCCAAAAGAAGCCAGACTAGTACTACAGACAGTGACCTTAAAGAAGAAGGAATTCAATCAAGAAAATCCAGCAGTAGTGCTGTTGCAGGAAGAGGAATTGCACCAGCTAGTCCAATGCTTGGAAATGCCAGCAATCCCAATAAGGCTGATATTCCTGAACGTAAGAAAAGTTCGGCTGTTCCTAGTGTAAGTAGAAATGCTCATTTATCAAAACTGTGAAGTGTGTTTGAGGAGTGAAAGTGTGATTTATCAGTGGTGTTGGTTTACTTTTCATTCATCAAAACTCAGTGTAGGTATCCTGCACTGTTGCTTTCCCCTTGACCCCTGCATCAGTCAGGTTCTCAAGTTACCTTGTTATATTCCTGAAGTAGTAGGTATTAGTAACTAGCACTAGCAGCTCTTAAGGTACATGCATAAGTATAAGAAAGAATAAACTGAACTCAAAGGCCATCTCATGAAATTTTATGACTAAAGTTATTTCTGATATCACCAACAAGTCTTCTGTGGCCTCTTATACAGAAGGATGAAATTTTCATTTGTATTATCCCATTTTATAGTTTCATGTGTCTACAAAGCCACCTAATCTTTGTTCTCAAACAGGTTATTCCAAGTCATAGTTATGTATATTAAGATTTTCAAGCAAATGTAGCTCCAAAAACTGCTCAAGGTTGCATTTCAACTTGAGTTTAAAAGCAGTGTGCCTGGCTTTTGTTTGTGTGGACTTTTCACACACATCCCTAGACTCCAACAACAACAAACCACTCTAAGGTGTATAACTAGTAACTTGACAGGGTTGAGTAGTAGGCAGTGAATGGAAAGAAAATTCTTTGGTTTGGCTTTAACATGCATACTCTATGTGCCTCCCTCTGAGGCAAAGTTCTGTTTTCATATAACTCTTGAGTCTTGTAAAATTTAATTTATAAAGCTTGGGGATTTTGTATTTTTAAAACTTCCTTCTCTTTAGAAGGAGTAAATTCCCTGTCCTTTATTCATCTTGCAGTGGAGTCTTTATTATTTTTTTTTTTAAACTTTTCCCACTAAGCTGTCATATTTGGTCACATACTCAGCACTGTTACTTAAAACAAATGAGAAGATAACTTCCTGAGCTCATGGCTCTTTCGCAATCTGAAGCAAATTAAATGAGTTTTATTTCACTTCATTGGCTCTGTATTGTCACTTGGCTCAGTGGCTGATAGTGACTTGGCTGAAGGATCTCAGTCAAAGTGATTCCTTGGAAAAGATGTCTTCTGCTGTAGCAGCTGTCACTCATAAATACGAACAAGACCTCATGATTTTAGGGGATGCTTTTCTGATTCTTTTAGTCCCTTACCCTTTCTCTTTTCCCATCTTGTTTTTTATCAGTCCAGAAACCATTCAGACTTTGTTCTCACATGACAGTTCTTAGCTACAGAGTCTCAAAATGGTGGGATAATCAAATCAGTTTTGTACTAGTTTTTGACTTTATTCTGTGTTGTGTAGTGCCTTATTCAGGAGCTTTGCATCACATTTAAAACATATTTTACATTCAGCATCTTCAGTATTTTGATCTTCTATTCTACACCAGTCCCAAGGCCTGGGGATTTATTCCAGTAGTCTTCAAATTTCATATTACTGTAGCTGAAATAAAATATGAGCTCATAACCGTAGGATAGTTCTCTCTTCTGATTCATTGTGCAGTTGATCCAACTGATCTTTTACAAGCAGTGATACAAAGTGAACATGGAATCAGACTTGTGATGTCACTCAGTTAATTAGTGTTTTAAATTCTCTGTTTATAGCTCTTCATGTTAGACTGTACAAACGTTTTTCTTTTTTTCCCTTGCTAGAGATTAGTCTTTTGTTTTCTGGCTGTTGGAGATTGGGGGAAACACTGTCTTTCTACAGAATTCATGGAAATTATTAAGGAAATTAATAGTTTTATTTCTTACGTTCATCGCATACATCTAGAATAGAAGAAAAGATTGAGTTACCATATTGTCCTGAAGCTGAAAAAAGTTTGAGGTGGAGAGAGTCTGTGTTGTTGCTGGGCACTTAGATTCTGAAATCAGTAATATGCTGAGAAAATCACGGAAGGGACAGCAAAATACTGTTTAAAAATTGATATTACGTTGATGGATACAGCAAAAGTAGTAGAACTGGTTCTAGCTGGAGACCATTAGCCAGTTCTGTGCTGTTCTTATTAAATAACAAAGCTTACAAGCATGCACTTAAGGATAAGAATTGTGTTTGTAGAGCAGATAGCTGGTTCTGGGATTGGAGTAAGGAGATCCAAGCTGTACTTCTAGAATTGACAGAGCATTTAAACTCTTGCAAACTAAATAGCAGGCTGAACTAAGAGCACATAAAAAATCAGGTTCATTGGGCAAATACCAAATTAATAATGAAAACCTGCTACAGGGATCCCCAGCAGCAACTAATAACTACTCCTTGTTTATTACTCTCAGCTCTGGATTTTTCCTCAGTGCTTGTGCCAAAGCTGCCCCAGAGCCCTTAGTATAGCTTTGAGAAAACTGGAAGAGGAAAATAGAAGGTATGTTTGGAAAATAATTTAGGACCAAAAAACATACTAGTGCTCTTAAGTAAATTGTTTTATTATTGTAAGTCAAAAGCTGATTCTTTTTTCATCAGTCCTTGTTGTGGTATCTCTTAGTGTAAAAATAGCCTGCCCGAGCAGTGGGCACAAAACTCTGTAGGTAAAGAGCAGGACTCTACCACAGGTTCATCCTTTGTGCTGTGATTGGACCTTCACATATGCTCATGAGTCTCAACATGTGCTTTTGCAGTGTCAACACCTCCTGCAAAAAAGGCAGATGATGTCATGAGGAATAACTTATGCAGCTAACCCTAACCCCAGGGGTTGTCACATGGTGCTGTTGAGACCGGTTCCGAGCTTCCCTTGCAGTGCACCTGTGCAACTTAGACATGTCCAGAGGTTAATAGTCTTTATGTTAGCTGAACAAAAAAAAAATCCCCCAAAAGACAAAACTGTAGTTGAAGAACCTCCTTGGTGAATCATGAATGGAGGTCATACACTTAAGAAGTATAAATACCCAATACCAAGACTGTATCCTTGCTAAAACTGAAGTTTGGAAATAGTTAAATCTCTTCTTTTAATCTCTGAAATCTGAGCCAGACAGAAAAAAAAAATAAAAAAAATACTGCTCCTTTGGTCTTTACATTCCAGAAAAAGACCTGGGAAAGTGCATCTTTAGAGTCCTCTGATTTCAGATAAAATACCAAAACCTGTCCACTCCCAAGCCTACAAGTGCAGTCTTTAAAGTTTGATCCAGCACAGGGATTCCTGTCTTGGCTTGCCAGATACCCAACATCACAGTACATTTTAATGTTGTGATGTCTTCTCAAGGAAGACAAATACTTAATGGTGAGAGGAAGCCACCCATTATTGAGCATATTTCCCACCAGAAGAAGACTGTCAGATATTCTTGATGCTTCATTTTTAGTATGTTCTAGAACACAGAATCAAACAGTAAGCAAATATATTCAAAGTGCCACTGTTTTTCAAGGGTGCTGCAAAATGTTTTACACAGCATGGCTTCACAAGCATATAAACAAAACTTCACCTTCAGTGCACAGCCTTCATTGCTAGCAAGTTCAATAAAGAGAAGGGAGTTTGCACAATGGCAAATTTCACAGAAAACCAAAGAATCAAATTTTTTAAAAAGCTAGCAGATGTGAAGAAGAGAAATTTGTAAGGAATGGAGTAGGGCCAGGAGGACATCTGCTGATGCTTGGCACATGTCTATCCCTAAGATGAATTGAGTGAAGAATACTTGGGAACTCTTGAGACAACTACATCCATCTTATTTAACTAATAGTTCTACTAATCTAAAATACTCTTCATCCTGTTTGTACTTTTTGACTCCAGGAGTTTTTCATTTTTATTTGTACATTCACATAATAGTGTATAACAGGTCAGCAATCTTTAAAACAGACAAGATGGCTTCATTGTTAAATGCACCCTGCTTAAGACTCCCTTTACAGCAACTATTTTGCCTTAAGGCACTGGAGGGGCTTTTGCTGGTTATTGAGAATACTCCACTTTTAACAGTTTTATTTCAGGTTTGGAAGCAAAAAAAGGTTTGAATCCTCTCCTTTTGTGCTTGAACTCATTTTTCCTTTTTTTTTTTATCCTTCTTCCCGTGATTCTCTGCTGTGACCACTTATCTGAAACCTTTTCTTAATGCTATTTTTAAAATCCACTGAATTTCCCTTGTCTATCATAGCAGTAATTCTTCAAAGAACTCCAAAAGGTTAGTTGAGCATGAAGTCCCCTGCCTGATTCTTAGTGGGCATCCTTACTCAACACATGCTTATCCAGGTGCTGACCAGTTGTCCCCTTAAGCAAGCCTCCTCCAAGACTTTCCCCAGATGTTTAAAGTTAATAGCCTATTTTGCTTCCTGCTTTGCCCTGTGATCCTTTTTCTTTTAAGAAAATTTTTAAAGGTGTTTTCTCCACTGTCCAACCATATGCAGTTTCCTGTGTTATGTTCTTGGGGTGGGGAGAAAAAGTGTAAGGCTTGCCGGCTTTTACTTCCTCTACAACCCGGGGGTGCATGTTTATCTAGACCACCATGCTTTTCCTACAGTAATTGCATCTAACTTTTTATAATTCTGTTATCTGTGAATTACCTAGCTTCTCAGTCGTTCCTGGAAAATTGACCGCCAACTTGGGCATATCTCCACCCTCTTTCTCTGTAAAGACAGAGGCAAAGTAATTCTATTTCTTTTCTCCCCTCTAAAGTAAGGTCTGTAGTTTAAGTTCCCCTGGTTCTCTTGTCCTCAGTGTATTATGCTTGTATTTAAATGTGTATTTTTTTAAATATTTTTCTTAAATTCTGCAATTTGTCTCTTTAATGTGACTTATTCTTCCCCGTTTTTAAAATTTGTCTAGTGTTTTATAGTATTTTCATATTTTAAAAGTCCATGTTTACCTTCCCACTGAATTTTACCACATTTGTTTCTTAAGTCTTTGCTTTTCCTATCTTGTTTAAGGATATGATTTTAACTTAAAGGAAAATTCTACACTCTACAAGTGGTAAAGTATTTCAAAAGTAGGCTGTAAAGACATAGGCTATCCAGATGTAGATGAATGCTATACATGCTAAGAACTTGTAATTCAAAACATTGGTAATGAAAAATTTAAGTGATACTAATTTTGAGTCATCAACATGAAATTCAAGAATAACTTCCTAGTATTATTTTATGCATTATTCCTTTAAAATACGAGAATATGTATGTATATTAGCTTACTTAATTATTTTAAGTTTTATAATTGTGTAGAAGTAGCATAAAATAAAACAGCTTTCAATTACATGTAGTGCTAAACCCAGAAAAGCCTTCTGTGGGGAATAACAAGCCTGTGTTTTTTAATTGTAGAATAATACTACCCCTGGAGCAATGACACGGCGCAACACATACGTTTGTAGTGAAAGAACCACTGCTGATCGGCATTCGGTGATACAAAATGGCAAGGAGAACAGGTATCTGGAATGTCTTCCTGTGGTCTATGTCCCTTGTCTTCCCGTTTCCCAAAAACTGCAATGCCTAATGTAAAAATCAGTAATATTATAGAGTAATGCTTAATGGAAGGTGAGTGAATGGATGAATCTTTGCTTATGGAGCACCTGTAAGTATATTGTGGTTTTTTTTCTCCTATGCTTACTTACTACAATCTTTATACTTAAAATGCAAAAGAAGGATCCAAATTTCTGGTTAAATAGATGTCATATTTGTACAGCCTTCATCTTAAATGAGTTGTTAAATCCTGTGGCCAAACAACTGCAGAAGAGGCTTGTTTAGTGTCAGACTATACTAAGGCCATCCCTTGGGCTGTTCTCTTTTCGTATTTCACTCTAAACTGTACTTTATTGGGATTATTTTTAATACTGTTTTTTTCTACAAAATCTCAGGGTGAAGGTTGTTGGGTTATTTTTCTGAGCAAAAAAGAAATAGTGATAGGCCATTATCTTGGACAAGAAATTGTCTTGTACCTTACTGACATCCCTGTAGTCTGATTTCTTTCGAGTATTTATAGAAGTCATTTACAGAAGGAAAGCACTAATACCTCCATATTAGGAATGAGAACAGCCAAAGGAATAACAGGTTTTCTCTTAATGTACTGAATGAAAGCCTGACAGAAGCATAGAGTGGCATTGGAGTTCCTGTTTTAGCTTCATAGCCACATCAAGTACCATCCTTTCCTCTGTACCAAATTCTGAGGAGAGCTGTAGAAAATAAATATAATAATGAATGTAGACATTAAATATAGAGTAATGCTTGTGAAGAATACCACCAAATTTACATACTGGCTGAGATGTTTTAAGTTCCAACCAAACATTGTTCACAAAATTTTAATCTCAAAAGCTGGTAAAAATGAAGTAGTTGGCAGTTGCCAGGAGAGAGCCCAGATGGCTGGTACTTAATAAAGATGCTTAAGTTTGGACAATTGTGTACTTCTCTCCTACTTTTCCCCATTTTCTCCACCCCTTCCTAATTTTATGTGGTAAAGAATGAGAAGAAAATACTTTTCTTCTAGCTCATATTAAAGTAGGTGAAAGATCTGCCATTTTTTCACAGAATTTTCCCCCCTTCCTTTTGGCAGTTTATAAGGAAGAGTGACAGAGTTTTGAAGTTGAGTGTAAAGTCTGTCTGTCCCTTGTTTGACCCCTGGAGCCTAGGGATAAAGAACATGATTTTGACCCCATATCTTCCTCCTAGTTTTCTGCAAGCTGAAAGTGATTAAGGAAAAAGTCAAGTATAAGTTTGAAGAGTGCCAAAATCTAGCTGGCCAGCTGGGCCTGCAGTCAACTGTCTTGTGAAGTATGGCACAGCTCTTTGGTACTGTCTTAGTGTGTCTGTCTCAGCCTTCATTGGTGGTCATTGTTAACATTATCAAGTTTGTGTAGATTAAAGCTCACCATACTTTCCTTGGTTTGATATTTTCGTAGAATTTTTCTTTCCAAACTCTTCTTCAAAAATGAATCTTTCTGTCCAAAATAGTTTTGACCAGATTTGATTACCTGATTTCTTGGTGTAGTAACAATTTTGTTCATCTTTAAACTAATATCTTTATAATATCTTGTCTACATTTTTTAAATCACATTTTGAAAAGTTATCAGATATCACCTGTGAGGAATGCTTGAGATTACGATATCCCTTTAATTTAGGAGTCACTTCATACATTTAAGGAGCTGTCTTTCTGGTTACTTTTTTTTTTTCCAGCTTTTGAGTGTCTTGGCAAACTGCTGTCTTTCTGGCTTGTCACAAATAGAAGAGCTTGAAGTTAATGTTGAATAATACTTGACAACTATGATAATTCAATTTTGTATCCATCTTCTGTTATCCTTATGTAATTTACCTTCTATTGTCAATGTGGTATCAAAACATCATTTGCTTACCCTGCAAAATTTATCCACATTTGGGTCATTTGAAGTATCTAGGCATTCATATTTTCACAATGATGATAATAAATATAATAATGATAATAATAATAATAATAACAATAATATTTTATTGTTCTTTTTAGAGGGTTAGTATAGGAAAAGATTTGGCACGGGATTCAGAATTTATGTATGAATGTTTTTTGTTGCTGTAACTGGGTAAAGGCTTGACTAAACACATGAAATGCAGAGACCTTTAATGCAGGCTACAGAAACATGGCTATTGATAGGATTGGCTCTTGAGAAGGAATTCTGCCTGTCTTCAGGTGTTCCTGTAGTATCTCTATTACTGTACTCTTAACTTGACACCAAGTAACTTTAGAAACGTGTAATGTTTTTCTTCTATAAAGCAAAATCTGGAGTAGAACCTGACCTTATAAATCCAAAGTTTTGTTAAAAATGGTTTCTCTGATGTGGAAGTGTTTGGTAGGAAATGTTAAAGGCAGGAGCTACTTACTGTATATTATTTGTTACAGATTGGATTTTTAGATTTTCCATAGCCAGTCAGATACCAACTGTGACCCAGTGAAAACTTGGCAGCTTTAGAAGGCAAGATGTGCACATTTAAAGTCCCTGTTCTTCCTGTAGAGAAAGCAGTGAAATGTTGCCTATTCTGTTGTTATTTTGAAAACTGGTTTCTGAGAAGGCACTATTTATGAAGGTATGGAAACTTTGAAGCATTGGTAGTCAGCTAGTTGACTTGATAGTGAAGGAGGTAGTGGTAAAAGTGGCCAGAGTGGTAAAAGTGAAGTGTTTTCAAGTCTCACATCCCTACTTTAACACATTGTGTGGCATTCTGCTGGAGATGACTCTGTTGGCCTTCTTCCAAAGCCTGAGCATTAATTAACACGCTTTGGGACTCATGAAACACTCTTCATAATGATAGGCAATTGCTTTAAATCATTTTGTAACACAAATGATTTACAATAGTCTCCGATTTTTAATAAGCCTTGGCACTAATTGGTGAATGTCAGCTTGCTGTTTCTTTGTTCTCAGGCTAGTAATCCAAGGAAGCAGATTTCTAGTAAAGCTTCAGAGGAAGAAATATAAATGTGTTAATGTGTGCCCTGGTACCTTATTGATACTTTGAGCTATCACATCTTTGGAGGCAGGCATCTAAGTAAAACTTGAGTCTAATGTGTTGAAGAACTACATTTTACTTTTATCTTTTGCAACAAATTGAGAGGAAAGGAGCAAGAAGTGCGCTTGAGAGCAATTATTTGGGGATTACTTGAGTTCAGGATATTGCTTTTGAGATGAATGTTCATTTCCTTACAATTGCTTAATACTGTAGGGTAGTGTAAAAGCTGGGCTGTGTTGTAGTAGTGGTTGTAGTTGGCAACCTGCTGGATTCAGCAGTGTGAGGAGATGCATGCATGACACAGAGGAAGTTTTCTAGGTTATGAAAAGTTAAAAAACAAGCAAAAATAAGTTGATTTTGCTAGCTATTTTAGCCAGCAGCTCTGATGTCTGAGCCACAAGTGTTTTTTATACTAGTGCTTTGAGAGCTAAGCCCAAGATACACGTCTGCTGATACTTGTAGCTGGACTAGCATTCTTCTCTCCAGTGTCTCATATAGGAGAAGGTAACAGGACTTGAATTTCATTATGTGTAACCATGAAGTAACTTGGAAGTGAAGATGCAGTGTTATGAAGCTACCATTGACAATTACTAATTTCTTAACTTTGAACATTTCTGAATTACAATTGCCTTACTTTTAAAGCAAAGATAAGATGAATGATGTGGTAGCCTGAAAGGCCCAATACATCTTCTGACCACTCAGTTTTCTCCCATCCTTACCGTTACAAGGCTGAGAAGAGTATTTTGGCCCAAAGAAAGAAAATTATTCCATGCTCCCATTTTAACATATTAAACAGCCAGCAGCTTATGGGCCATTCTACTAAGGCAGCCTTGCAGACCTTCCTTCAAAGCCTGAATAGTAATTTGGAGAATTTAAGGGTTGTGACCAAGCAAGAGGAGGTGTTCTTCAGTGGTCATACCTCTTCCTTTGGAGAACACCAAGCATTATTTGTTGCTTCCTACATGTTACAGATTGATTAATTTTTGAGGGCCCTCTCTGGACTTGTTAAAGATCATTATTTTGCTGGTTCTGATTGTGCATGTGAAGTCCCTCCACTATCAGCTGTAGGCCAAAATTTGGCAGCTTGCCCAACATACTCTGATTCAATTTTAACATGGGTATATTATGAAAACAAAAGTTTTTCACTGCAGTGATGGAGCTATCATCAGTCTTCTGGAAACTGCAGTTGGTGGGGTTTTTTTTTAAATGCCTTTTTGAATGGTAAGATCAATACCAGCTAGCACAGAACACTGAGTTATTCATGCTCTGTATGTTAAGGAGGGTATCACTGCAAACTAATGCTGATGGTAAAAGAATGATTGTTTCATAGATGTCAAGCACTATAGTAAGGATGCTTTCTAGGGGGAGTATAGGGTAGTTGCTTTTAGAGGGCTGTTAGAGTCCATGTTCTGTTCTAACTCGGTTAATAGAAGGAAAAGTTTGCTTTTTTACAGTGCAGTAGTTTGTTGTTGGTCCATCATGCTCTTCTTTCTGCCTCTGCCTGAACCCAAACCCCCTCCCAGCCTGACAGAAATGTTCGCTTACGCAGCTAGTCCTGCTTCAGTTTGTACTACATCCTTCTCCAGTGTTCGGCTGCGACATCAGAAGTCGATGTCCATGTCAGCCTCTGTGCACACGAAGATGATGTTGCCTCCAATAGACAATGGCGCAGATAACTTCAGGCCTATGTAAGAACCTGAAATCGTTGTGAAACTAACTTATACCCACTGCTTCTTAACTTTGTGCTGTGGAATTTTAGTCCTAGATTGTTCTAGTATATATTGCCCAGAAGATGTGTGTTTCCTCATTTTTTTTAGTCTTGTTTACATCTGTCTTGTGGTGTGTCAGGCTGTCTGTGACATAATCCTGCAATAATGAACCTTAATTTTTTTCCTGGTGTTAGGAATATTGGACATTCCATATTGTCAAAGTTCATGGGAGACTTTAGCAGTGTATCCTGAAAGACTTCACTACTTGGAGCAGTTTGCTTGTAGAGAATTTTGTGTAGGATACTTTCAAATGAGCGAGATTTTCAAAGATGAACGTATAGAATGTGGAGGGAGAGACTAAAGCTAAGTGTTGCTTCTCTTTCCTGGGAGGAAACTCAACTCATCTATTCTTTTATCAGTCTTCTCAGCGAAACATTTATGCCTAGTTGATCTAGTCATCTCCAGGATACTCCCTGTGTTTTTTTTCTGCCTGTGTAGGTTTCTGTTTCAGCAGCCTTTTAATCCTGACTTCTTACAAGTTTTGATTCCATACAGTGCTGTAATAATGTTGGTATTTCCAACCCTGACCTATATAAGAGTGTCTGCTTATGCTTTACTGTAGAGCGTAGTGTTTTGTGTTTCCTGCAGAACCGTAGTGCTTCTGTGAAGAAGTTCTAGCATTGTTTTTTGTTTTCTGCTCTAGTGCTATTCCCGATCAGAGAACTCCCGTTGCTTCAACTCACAGCATTAGCAGTGCCACCACTCCTGACCGTATTCGTTTCCCCAGAGGAACCGCCAGCCGGAGCACCTTCCACGGACAGCTCAGGGAGCGCCGCACTGCTACCTACAACGGGCCCCCGGCGTCACCCAGTCTGTCCCACGAGGCAACACCGCTCTCACAGACTCGAAGCAGGGGCTCCACTAACCTATTTACTAAACTAACTTCAAAACTAACAAGAAGGTAAGCCTCTTAAAAACGGTAATGCCGTATTCCCTTCTTACCGGGTGGCAGGCAGACCTAATTCATTGCTTAAGTTTGTGGGGTGGTCATTCTCTGGTTAGTGGCTTAACAATTCCTGCAACTTAAAATACACTGGCTTGCAATTTTTTTGTGGTTACAGAAGCCATTCATTTTTAGCAGTTGAATCAAATGAATGAAGAAGTGAGACAGCTTGATCTGTGCTGCTTCTGTGCTCTTCATCCTCATTTCTGAGGATGCTGAAACATTTCAGCTCATTTCCAAAGCTTCTCACTCCAACTGTGAGGTCTATCAGTTAACAGCATAAACTAGGATTTAGGTTTTGATAGGTTATGTAGCTTTAGAAGCTCAGATTGCATTTCCCAGTCATTTAGACTATTAACATTTCCAGAACAATCTTGCTTGTAACACACAAAGAGAAATACCAGAATTGAAAGGGTAGATGCAAGAGACAAAAACTGCTTTGGGCAGTAGTGCTAGTATAGGTCATCTTAAAATAATTACAGTACTATCATTTCAGTCTAGGCAGGAGGCTGGTCAGACCTTGAAAAACATACTCTTGTTTTGACCTTTAAGTCATGGTCAGGTTCTGGATTTGGTTTGAAGATGTGTTGGTCTAGCCAAAGCATAGCTTAAGTAGGTATTGGTGCCTCACTCAGTGTTTACTCTAATTGGATTTCTTGTTTCAAATCCAAGTATAGTTTTGAATTAGTTCTCACAAACTCTAAAATTGAACTCCCCCTATTTTCCTTCTGTGTTTAAAACTGGTCCAAATACCACATACTTCAGTCCACTCTGATATCCACAGCTTCTGTTTGCAGAAGTGTGGCTTTGGTAATCTTTGCATTAAGATAATTGCCATGCTTTTATGCCCTCCTCATCATGTGCAATTTTTTGGAATATATCATTCCAGTCTCAGCCTGCTTGCATGAGTTTTAGGCTTATATCACATCAGCATTGAGTCATTTCCTTCCTGTCTGTTTTGTGACTATACATGCCTCCCTCTCAGCATCCTCTTCAGAGGATCCTATTTCTACAAATAATGCTAAGCCAAACTCCAGTTTTTCACAACTGGCTGATTTCAATTTAGAGAGTAAATTTCTTTAAAATACAGTTGTTTCTATGAAAAATGAAAATGTGACAGCCTAGACTTTAGTAAATGTTTTACCTTGCTTAGTGCTTTGCCAACTAACACTTCCCTGTTTTGTTTTGTTCTTTTTCTGTTGAGAGAGATAAAAGATTAATATTTTTTTTAACAATTACGTTATCTGCTTTTTGTCAAATGAAATCTTAATCAAAGACATCCTTTTGGCACATCTTTCTTTACTTTTGTTCGTAATATCCTTAATTAATTTTCCATCTGACATTCCAAAAGGGGACACTTGAACTGTGAACATGCAAGCTTTCCACTTGTGCTGCTGGAACATGGAGCATTGTGTTTAGCTTTGTGTGTCACTCAGTTGTTTAGGCAGCATTCAAACTTCTGTCATTACCTCCAAGTTTCAGCTTTTGCAGTGCAGTGTGGTTTGCTTTAAGTTTTTCCCCACTACTTCTGCCAATAATTTAAATTCCCTCTGGACTTGATGAAATAATGTGCAGTTGTAACACAACAGCACTGTTAGAGACAGTTAAGTTTGCACTTGGAGGAGCTCTTATGGCTGGGGCTCTGTTACACTACGTGCTGTACAAACCTAGTAAGGAGGTGGATGGTCCAATCAAAGGACACCAGTATGTCTCTTTAAATAAAGGATAAAGAAAACATATTAAAACCTGTTAACTCATTCTAGCATTCTCTATGGGGGGGATCAGAATAATTTTCATTGTTAACTTAATTGTGTTCTGGTGTAGCTAATTGTTACATCTTCTGCCAGTAAATTAGCAAAAATATTTAAGGCGTTTTTTGGCACAGCATGGCTGACCTAATGTTAGGAAGGAAGAAATCTAACTCTGAAGATACTCAAGATCTAATAAGAGCAGATTTAATTGATTCTTGCTTTCTGTTTGAAATATATGTAGAAAATCCAAACATTTTTACGTTCCCTTGCAGATTTTGTACTTTAAACTGTTTTGACACTAGTATATATTTTAATTTGTAATAACTACTGGTGACGTATTTCCCAGAAAAATTGTTTGGAAGTAGCAATTCAAAAAGTTTGACACTCTAGACCCTAAGTCACCTGCCTAGTCTCAGAACATATTGAAGTGTATTTTCATTGTGTTTAAATGAGGTCTTTTTGCATGTTTCACTCTAAATGGCTTTTTCGATTTATTTTGTACAAAACCTTTTGTTAATTATTATTTTGGCTTAATTTCTTTTAGAAACATGTCATTCAGGTTTATCAAAAGGTAGGATTTATTTATATTTAAAAAAAAAATTGGCTCCTGCAATTAACAACAGATTGGCTTTCTAGCCTTGGTTTTCTGAAACTAAACTTTCTGCTGAGAACTAAATACTTTCTTTCTTGAGAGGAAAGCATAGAATAAATCCATTAACTCATGATGATACTTAAGAATCTGTGGCACCTGAATAACAAAGATGCTAAGCATGCCTTGTGAATTCTTCTTTCTTTGATAGACTTGGTAGTACCAAAGTAATTCTGTTCTCTGTACTAATACACTTAGCATGCTTATGTTTGAAGAATGAGGTGTTTGATAACAATGATGAAAGTTTAAACAAAACATAAGGTTACAAGCAAATAAAGGTAAGTAATGCTAAATTTACATTCTCTTTGTTTTCTGATATGTTATAAAAGATCATCTTGAAGTGTTGTCTGCAGTCAGTACAGTAGAAAGCAACCTGAACACTATTTTTAATCTAATGGTTTTATATGGAAGATTAAATGAGGATGCAATATATACATGTGTATTTTAACATAGGATGCATTTGCTGAAGTGAATTGCATCTGAAGTGCAAACAGAGCACTTAAAAGCAAAAACCCTGAGAACTATGCAGATTTATTAACAAAAGGAAAAAGCTGAAAAGTCTGAATCACATTTCAAGCCCAAAAGGCCGCATTTAGTTTTACAGTTTGGGAATGAATTGAGCCACTATGTATCTTGTTAGTCTGTTTTAAATCATGAAAGTCGATCATGAAATTTTGATCCAGAGATAAATTTTCCAGTAAAATTTTGTAGTACTCTATTTAGTTGTAGCATATCATGGAGCTTCTTAAAGGGCGGTACTTTAATTTCCAACTACTTATCAAAAGTAGGCAGATGGAGCAAAAAAACAGACAACTATTTTAACTTTCAAAATGCAAGACTATCCATGGAACTGTAATTGGAAGTTTGTGAGACAATTTCAAGGACATATGTAGATTAAGGAGACCTGAGATGTGTAAATTGCTGCTTAAATTTGGGTTTATTATGTACAGTCTGAGCCTAAAGGTACCCCCCTGAGTAAATGAGTCAATTCCACACCACAGTAATAATAACCAGGGCTGTTCCAAACATGACTATGTTTAGTACTGGTGTTGGTTGGGCTGGCTGGCATTGTCACAGCTGACTTGAGAAAAGGAGCATGCACCAACTGTTAGTTAAGGAAAGAAACCATCCAGCACCATATACAAGATGAAACTGAGCAGCAGCAAGAGTTTTAACCCAATGTGCATCATGAGCTGTGGGGTGCATGCTGTGGGGGCAGCTTTTGTCTCCCTGTAGTCACATTCCTTGTAAAACAAAGGACTGTGATTTGTGCAACCTCGAAAACTGGATGCATATGTTTGTTACTCTGCTGCTCTGAAGAAATATTTAAAATGTTAATAGTTCTATATTAAAATATTGTTCAAATTTGAGACTTTAAAAATGTAATTTTATGTAATAGTTTTTTAAAATTTCTTTTGACTTGAGGGCAGGAATCTTGGACTACAGTGGAAATAGCTTCTTCAGTTTCTATGAATGTCTTGGCTAAGAGATTTGCAAAGTCTTACACCACCTACACAGGACCAGACTGTGCTTTTTAAATTCCATTTTAAGTGTGCGTTGTATACCTCCATACCTGATCTGTATGTAGATACAAAATTAAATGGAAAATGTTGAGGGGTTTGGCAAGTTCTCTTTATATGCTCTGAATTTTACCTAAATTCACTCTTTGATACTGAAAGTACTACTGTAACCTGATAGCATGTATCTGTAGTACTGCAGCATCATTCTAGGGAGATCAACAAAGGCAGACGATCACTTTTTTAAACTACTGACTTCTAATATTGTACTTGGTACACAGAGGTATAAAATATGTATATATTTCTTGTACCATGTACTGTCCTTGCCAATCTGCATACTGTGGAAGTCTTTCTGACAGCAGAAATCACTTATGTTCTGAATTTGATTGCAGCATCTTTTCTCCATTACCATAAGTGGGTCTTATTTTAGAATCTTGCACTTTTTGCTGATTTTCTGTATCTTTTTAGACAGATCTATTTGTGCTTTTTTATTTCATTTTTTTAAACAGAGTATACAAAGATGTAAAGAAAAACACAGCATAACTCAGGACGGATTTTTGAAAGCTCTTCACAGATGATAGTAACAAAAACCATGAAGGAGGTGGTTGGTGTACAGGCACTGCATGACAGATGAGAACATAATATTGCTATATATTTGTTCCATTCTCAAGACCAAGGAGTCTCTTTGTCTATAAAATTAATTTATATAAAAATACTAGCAAAAGCAGAAAATTTAGAACAGAAACGCACAATTTGTGGTTCCTGCAGAAGTGAAGATTGTATTAGCAGTTAGAGGCCTCAGGGCTGTATCTGACTTGCAGACCCACCAAAACAATGCTGGCAGTACAGTAAGTGACTGTTCTCAAAGCAGCAGTTGATGGGCTGTAGAACCAGACCAGAACCTTGTCCTTCATGAGGCTCCCCTTGTCCAGAGAGACAAGCACAGCTCTTCAAAGCTTGGTGTGATGGCTCATACTTGAGGGCACACGTCACTGAATGCAGTTCCTGCTGCTAAATGAAAGAAACACTGATGCATGGAAAAACTGAACAGAGTAAGGATTTTCTGAGAGGCTTCTGTGAAAGAGCATTTATTATTTCAAAGGGGCAGGTATTTTGTAAAGAGTTATCTTTCCTAGATTTCAGCTATAGAGGTTTAGAAACTGAACAGTTTGGCTTAATTTCAACATTAAAAGGATTTGAGAATATAAATAAGGACTTTTGCTCCTAGACTTTTCTGGACAGATTCCAGTGTCAGTCAGACTGTTCATTTTTGGAAAGACTAGTTATGTTCCCATTTTCTACAACCTTTGGTAAGTTTAAATTGTAAGACATCATCTTCCCCTTTGTAGGAACACGGTAGACACTTTAAAGTTCAAGCACTCCCAATTTTTCAGTTGAGAAGTATCTATAAATTTTTTGCTTGCTTTGCCCAGTAAAATGAGCCTTTCCTAGGTCATCTAAAAGGTGTGGATTTCTTCAGTTGGTACATGTGATGGTTCACTTCCTTCCCACCTACCACATCTTAGTTCTATGGAGTTATCATAAAGGATGAGTTCATGGATTGTATATGCAGATTTTATAAATCTTTTTTCACCTTCTCCTATATCCATAATAGTAAAGTAGCACAACTTATCTGCCTACTAAAATGATCATCAGTGCCACTGACAATTTAAACTCTTGTCAGACTTCTGAATGTTAGTAGGTATTAGTTGCAGTCAGGTACTTGGGAGACGGGGAGTGGCCCTCCTGTCTTTCCTGAGGGAAAATTTTCCCTCTTTCTTGTTTAAGAAAGTTGAATTTTAACAGTTGTATATAAAATCATGGTATGATGCAAAGTACTGCCATTAAAAAAGCTCTTTGAAGCACTAAAATTAGTTGAGGGACCAGTCAGTTGTTTTCTTCTTCTTACATTCCTTGTCCTTTTTGCCTGGGACAGCTTTTCATTAGTCAATGGAAAAGTGCTGTGCAGTACTGCAGAAAGCAGATTTGTGCCAGCAGTTGCCCTGTGACAGGGACTGCAGAGTCATCTTACAAGCCTGTTCCTTCCCTCAACCCTGAAACAAAGGAAATTAAGAAATGAAGCCTTGTAACACCCTACACAGCATGGTATAAATAAATGCTGTGCATAAAAACCTGAAGCTTACTGTCTCACATGCCCTGTTCCTAGACCCCTGTCAATCCAACTGTTTTAATAGTTTGCATTACTCAGTGAAGCCATGTACTAGCTTAGAGTAGGCTTGATAAGAGCCATGTGGCAATTCTATGAGCACAGTTAACACTGAAATGTAGAACCATTGTACTACAATAATGGGAAGGCAGAGGAAAGTGGATTTGCCCCTTGATTCTACTTGATACACTGGGCTTTTTAAAAAATGTTAGTGATCAGCAATGTAGCTTTAATCAATGCAGGAAGACTGAAAGCTTAAGTTTACTCAGCTAGTGAAGATGTGTGAGTACAGGAATTAATAAGATGGACTTTCCACAACTTCAAAAATCATTTACCTCTAGGTCTTTGCTAAAATGTATATGCATTTTGTTCATTTGCTTTAGGGTATTTAGTATTGTTTAAACACCTCATACCTCAGATTTGATGTGCATGCAAACAAAGGGTAACCAGTCTTGCCTGTAGATAGGATATTTTTAAAAAATATATATTGCTTTATCAGGCAAATTTTAATATATTTAGCCTAAAAATATTAGGGTTCATTTCTCTTTTAGGAGGTACTTACAATATAACAACTTCAATACAGTTTAACTTTAGTTTAACATTTTCTGCTTTTACAAGTTCAACTTTATTCAAAGAGTTCTATGTTAATATATACAAAAATACACTGTCAAGTTAGTTGTGGCCTTTTTAAAAACTTGTATGTAGGCTTCCATTGGGTTTGACAATATGTTATATACTAAATTAGGTCTAATCTAGAAAGTTCTTTACATCTTTGTTGCTTTGTATTGTAATGCTCCTTTGGTATGATTGCAGTATCTTTTAGCAGCTGCTCAGATAATGTATATTGTAGTGTAAGATTTGTCTTCTCTTTCCCACTTCCTTTTGCTTCTGCATTCTTTTCAATGAGGTTCCCGACTGAATTTGAGAGGAACGGGAGATTTGAGGGCTCAAGGTGAGGGTAAAATTTTTGTTTAAAATGTTACTTAGGTGAGTTTGAACCTTTCTTCCCGTGATTATGTGGCATAATGGCTTCAGGCAGCAGCTTTTGTTTTGTGTAAGGCTTGGAAACTAAACAAAGAAGCATTTCTGTCTGCAAAACAGCTATTAAAGCATTGACTGACTTGGTTCCAAACATTCATCTTTCCTGTTGCCCTTTCCCTTGTGTGTTTTTTATGCATTTTAGTTGTAATAATTTGCTGTTGTCTTGTAGGTGTGTAGATAAGTGGTCTCTAGTGAGGCTGCAAATGTGGAGTAACCACTGAATGGTGATATTTCTCATCTCCAAAATCACAGATAGACAATATTTTTCATGCTACACTCCCCTTCCAAAATCTGCATGGCAAAAAATACTAGAAATTATTAAACTTGTCCTGGTTCTGCTGTTTCAAGTACAAAAAGCTATTACAAATAAATCTGGCATTGAATAAAATTGGTATTCCTTCTGTGCCTTACAGGCTTATTCAATTAAAACTTTAAACTTAAAGCAAAGTATTGTTTCATTTGCCTGATGAATTTTATTACATCTGGCAAATCACATATCTGGATTTGACAGCATAATCATATAACTCTTGCAGTTACTGGAAGTCTTTCTAATAGAATGTAAAATTGTGAAACAGGTAATTTTTGAAATAAGTATTTAGTTTTGATCTTGCTAACACGTTTTATTTAACTTTTTAATAATTGTCTTCTTAATGGTTGTAGAAGAAAAAGCATTGTAAGCCAGAAATTCATTGCCAACTATTTTAATGAGCACCTTGACATAATATTGTAGATGGAACTTTTGAGTACAACATGAGACCCAAACTGTATGATTTGGGGTCAGTTTTAGTTTAGGTATTTTCAGAAAATATTTAAGCATGCTGGTCATTATATTTAGGTCTTTTGTCCAGAGAACAAGTAAACTTTGAAGATGCAACTGCCAGCATGCAAATATTCATAAAGCAAATCTCTCTCTTATATCTTTTTCCCTGGATGTCCAGATTTAGTTCCTTATTCTTTAGCTGTGTGACTGCTGACTTTAAATGAAGTAGAAAAACTGTTGCAAACTAGAAATTCCTGGAACGCTTCTTTTCTTTGCCCTGTATAACCTTATTTATCCTTACCAAAGGAAAAGCATTTTTTATTTTTAAAAAAAAAAGTTGCAGCCTCATTATTTTGTGCATTTTCTCTCTAAACTGTGACTGTAAACCTCTTACTCAACATTGTTAATAATAATGTTGATGAGGTGTCTTCCACTGCCAACTCCTTCCTGCGTTCCAGCCTCAGAGGCCCTTAGTTGCATGGCTTGTGGAAGTGAAAGATTTTACATCTTCACCTGTGTCAGTTGTTGGTGTTAAACAAATTACTGACCAACTTGGTGACAAAGTACCTCCTCCCTCTTAAAGGTAACCCCAGTAGCCCCCAGTGTGTTGAGTCTCTAATGACCATCTCAAACACTTACTGATGCAGGAAGGCCAGAGTGAAACCAAACGAGCCCAGAACTGGGCAGTACCCATTGGCTCTGGGGCAGTAGATGTGTGGCCCCTCACAGGATCCCATGGCTCTGCTCTCCTTCCTCCTTTTTGTGTCTGATGGACATGTCATGGGCCTTTCTGGTGCTTGGTGTCCAACCAACTGTACTGGAGGAGGTAAAGAGTAGGAAACCCTCAAGTTCTTTCTGCACAGGCTCATCCTTATTGTATATGAGTAGGTGCTTCCCATGGGCCGGCACTCTCACCCTTCCATCACAAGTCTGGAATGGCTCTCTTTGAATTCTCCAGAATTCATTCTTTCTTTGAATGTTCCAGAAACTTCTAGAACAGAGCCAGTGTTTCAGCTGTCCACATTGCCCAAGAATAGGGGATTGATCACAACCTGCCTTAAAACCAAGCCACGTGTAGTTCTGCTTCCACCGAGGTCATTTCCCTCATGCTCCTGCCTCCAGTGACTTCCAGTTGTGTCACCTGTCCTACCATACCTTTGTTTCAGCCCCAGCAGCTACAGCTTCACCTTGACTGTGTGTCTGTACAGCATTTAGGCAAGCAGGGCCTTGCTCACAGCCAGAGGCTCTGGATGTTGCTCTAATACAGTGGTGTGCATCAAGTGTTAGTTTGCTTCACTAATGTGAAACGTGGAGGAGGTGCCTGGCCCTGCTAAGTAATAAATTCCTGTTTTTCAGCCGCAATGTAGCTGTGGATCAGAAGGATGAGAACAAGGAAGCCAAGCCTCGTTCGCTGCGTTTTACCTGGAGCATGAAAACCACCAGCTCCATGGATCCCAATGACATGATGAGGGAAATAAGAAAGGTCCTGGATGCCAATAATTGTGACTATGAACAAAGAGAGCGTTTCTTGCTTTTCTGTGTCCATGGAGATGGGCATGCAGAAAACCTTGTACAGTGGGAGATGGAGGTCTGTAAACTGCCAAGACTGTCCCTGAATGGAGTTCGCTTTAAGCGGATATCGGGAACATCCATAGCTTTTAAAAACATTGCTTCCAAAATTGCCAATGAGTTAAAGCTGTAACAAGAAAAATAGTTAAGTTGTAAATTAGTTAGCAATTTCAAGTGTTTTTGAGAATTCCGATGGAAATGTATAGAATAACATTTAGGCAATAACTTCTGCATCCTTCTGAATAGTGATATTAAAAGAAAAAAGCTGCTGAGCTGGGAGGGAGAGTTGGACTTTTTTATAAGTGCACTACAGCATTAAAGTTGCCTACTATGTAAAATATTACCCCTTCTGCTTTATTTCCATTGCTCCTAAGTCTCTGACAACAAATTGAAACACAGAATATATTCATTTAAATATGCCTCCTGTTTGTGTGGACGTGTGAATGTACAGTATGTGTGTATAATATATAAAGTATTATATGTAAACAATTCATTTACAACATCGAGCTGTACCAGTACCTCTTTTCGGGCTAATTTTGGTGCTAAAAATTGAAATGGCCAAGGAGGAAACACTTGAGTTAATATTTAAAATAACTGAAGCGATAACCAGTAAATGCAGGTTTACAGTTCACTGCTGTGTTAAGAAAAAAAAAAAAGTGTGTGAAGGGTTTGGATTTACGGTTGTGAACATTATTAGTCCTGTTTTCTAAGTAGATCTCATGAGATGATTAAAAATTCACTTTTGCTGAGTAAGTCTTGCATTATATTTTGCCCACCTATTTATTATTTAAGTCTGAATCTAATTTTAAATATGTAGTTGATTTGTGCATTAAAATTTGGGTAAGCGCTTCCATTCTTCTGCTTCAGCTAGACTACTAAAACTGTATCTTTGTCCTTTTGGCTTGTGAGTGTTGACTGCAGCTGGGAACACTTTTCTGTTGTTCCACCACTCCTCCATAGCATGAGGCAGTCTAAAAGGATGTACTAGATACTTACTAGTGACTTTTTCTTTCAGACCAAGTTCTCCACCTTCGACTAGGTCAGACTGATACAAAGCACAAAAGGACTCTCAGATAACAACCATGTTTTGATGCAGGTCTCCACATGGAGTCAGTGCTGGTCTGAGGTGTTGCTGCACGTGTGACAGTGCTGTCCTTGGCCTCCTGGGTGCGCACAGTGTTGAAACCCATAAGTGGGAATCAAGTTGGCTCCTGATACCTTCTGTTGTAATGTCCAACTTGCTGAACTACAGCCATAAGCAGTAGCAATTCAAGCTTTTTCATGCAGCTCTCTTCCAGCGTGCTTCCCCTTGGCTCTGGTTGTCTTGTTTTTGATGGCTTTGTGCCAGTGGTGTCTCTTGCTTTTGCTGCAGAGAGTCCACTCAGTAAACATGCAGTGTGGAAACCCACCCTTGATGAACTCTGATGGCCAACTGGCCTTCTGTAGGACATGAAGCTACTCTGGGATGGTCCCCACTTTTTAACCATCATTGTGGTGAGCCGGATTTGATTTTGCAAACTGGAACGAAGAGATTTCTTCATGTTTTTTTTCCTACCAATACTCAGTTTATTTCATCAAGGACTTCTGTAGATAATATACCACATTATCTACTTGACTTTTTGTATTAATGTTTTATGGTTATACTTCAGTAAGCACTTAAGCATGTACTTAACATGTGCTTTAAACTGGAGCCTAAATTTGCATTTTAATTTTGCAGTGAGCTAATAGTTATTAATAGTACACAGTTCAGATTTGACCCAAGGTGAAAATGCAAAATCCTTATTATTTTTCAGATTAGTTCTTGTGATCTGTAGTCTGTGAAGGCAGCAGACTTCCACTGTCTTTCCCTAAGCATTGATATTGATTATGCTAGTTTAAAGGGTAACCATAGTTGTTAAATGTAGTAAATACTCCTGAATTTGCATTTTATTCTCTGTATATTCTGTATCACACCATGGCTTGTGAACTCCAGCTGCTACTGGAGTTCAGGTGGCTTTCAGTGCTCTGCCCATGCCTGTGCTGCTCAGTATGGTTTTTTCCATGAAAGCTCAATTTTGTAATAGCAATAAGACATTTCAGGGCAGTCATTGTACTTTCTCAGGTGAATGATCACCTATCCTTTTATTTCTTACGTTTTAAGCACTCCTCCAAATGTATTTTTTTCACCTGGCAGTGCACTTTGTTGTCTGAACTGAAAAAGTGTTCTGATAAATGATGTAAATCTGTATTCGATGGAAGTTCCAAAAGACTTCATATTAAATGTTTTCTGAAATACTCTCTTCCTACTTCACCTGTTAAGTATGTAATTGTTTCTAGAAAGTGCACGAGTATCACACTTTGGATATTTAAAGTTTGTACTTAAGTATTTTTCTTAAAGTGTTCTCAAAAGGTTCTTTCAGAGTAAATCTGTATTTGAGGTATTAAATACTATAATCAGAAACAGATTTTTAACAGCCTCCTTCCCCAATGCCTTGTAAAATTACCAAGTTGCAAGACTATACCTTTGTTTCTTTACCATATTGCATGCTTACTGTTCAAGCTTCTAGGAGCTGCCTGGAAAGAAAAACTGCTTTCTTCAGATCTCCAAACCAAAGACAAACTTCTTCCCAAGCACAGGCCTTTTACTTGTTTGTATTCCTTGGGGATCTGTGTAGGTTTATCAGCACTGCTGCTAATACAACTCCGCAGAACTATGGATGTCTTGTCTGTCCTGAAGAGAGAGACAAGTTTTTAAAATAATCAGAGGTCAGTGTGTGGTGAGGATGTAGCAGCAGCTGAGGATGTGCTTCTCTAGCAACCAAGAAGCTTTTTTCTGTAATGGCCTAAGTGGTGTCCAGGAGTGTGTGGTCCAAATGGTGTGTTGGGGAGGTGTTGGCAGTGGGCTAAAGGTTTGCACTGCTAAACCCCATGTCATCCCCTTCTGAAGAAGTCTCTTGTTTCCTTGGTCTAACAGATAACAATGTCATCAGAGTTGGGGTGGGGGACACCCGTTGCCTTCATTGAAGTTCCTAGAGGTATGTACATTAGAAAAGAAAATCTGAACACTGAGCAGGAATAAACAAGTTCAGATACACTCATGCAAACCTTTCCTGTACTTAGGCTTTCTAAAACTTTATTTATCTCTTTAGAAGGTCCCAGGCCCTTGACCATGTTGAGAAGAAGTAGAGGGAGGAAGGTTAGGGGAACAGCTAGTCATGCTGCTTTAAGTCAAGCTAAAGCATCCACTCCAGTCTTTGTGGGTTCAGAGGTTTTTAGTACAGATTTAGGCAAGGTTCACCTTTTTCTCTTGAACTACAGTGAAATTTCATGATCAAATGTAGTGAGATATTTTATCCCTTTTTTTTTTAATTTGCAGTATTTTTGTCAGGATCAATTTTAAATAAGTATCCACTTGTTTATGTTATAGTCAGAGGTTCAGGAATCCTAGTCATATGGAAAGATTGTAGCAGATGCAGAATTTACATAGAGATCTCTGCAGTTCAGTTAAAAGCTCAGATATACGTGGGCCTGTTGGGATAATGTGTAGAGGCTTTTAATCAGTCTTTCCCACAGCTGCTGTGTCATACATCATGTGGATTGCAGTTTAATTAGGACTGCAGCCAACCCAGAGAACCATTTTCTCTGCTAAGCCCTGGACTGAAGCAGCAGTACATACATGGCTGCTTTGAGTTAAAACCCACTTGGCTGTGCTGGTTTTGTTCCTGACAATCTTGGGTACCTCATGGGGAAGGGGCAGAGATCACCTATGAGCTGGTGTTGTTCTCTGTACGTCAGGGGTGGGGTGGTTGGGTGTTCCTGCTTTGCAGTCTCTGGTGAACTATCCAAGACTGTCTTTTCTTTTTGTAGCCTGAGTTAAATATTTAGAGAGTCTTGGCAGTACATGGTATTTTTGCTATCTGGGGGGGTTCATACTAATGTAAAATTCTGTTTTCTAATTCACATTGCAGATGTTTAGGAAATAGTAAATACGGTTTGGGAAAGCTGGTCTTGCTGTATATCAGTGTTCCATTTTAAATATACAGATAGCAGATTCCTGTATTTCCAACTGTCATTGTAACTTCTTTTTTTAATTTTTCATAGAAAAGCACTGAAGCTTTTCTGTAAAGATAGGTTCACATTATTACAAATCACCGGTGCTGCCAGTTAAACCCCTCAGCTGCCAGTGTGATGAATTGTGGTTGTGAAAATTGCACCTTTGACCAAATTTTCTCTCTGGCAGCAGTGAAATGTTTCATTCTTGTCACCACTGACCATTACTCCATTGATTCAGAGAACAAATGGTTACCTGAAAGGAACATTCTTAACTTTTGGATAAAAGTTCGACGTAGTGCAATGAATAAGAATTTTTTTAAAGTCACACCTCTTCAAAACAAAGGACCACCAATGTCCTGTGTAGCAGCTGCAGTAAATGTTGAGGCAGAAATCCAAGAAACGTAACATGGGTGTGTGTGCTGCTTACTTCTGATGAACAAAGAGGAGAAAAAAGCCTAGCACTTGAACTTACTCGATGGTGTTCCTGTTCTCCTGGTCTCTTCTTAATGTGCTACCAGGTACTGCCTGCAGGCAAAGGGCCTGGATAAAATGTGCAGAACCGCATGGTCCCTTCACCCAGTGCTTCTGAAGTTGAAATAGTAAGGTATTTCAAGCAAAAGAGTTTGAAAGACCCTTAACTGTTCTTTTTTTAACATTCTAAGAATGTTTTAACCTTTAGTATGAACAGTGGACTCTAATTCCAGCAGTAACTGAAAACAGAAGGTGTTTCAGTACCAGAATATGGATCCTGTGAGTATCTGTGCACAAAAGCCACATTCAGGACATTAATTGCCACCTGAGAGTTCATCCTCTCCTACAAGTGCCATTAACACCTTGTAGTGGTTATGACTTAGGCAAGATGTTTATTGCAGGGAACGAAAAAAATGCTTTTGCTCTGGTTTTTGCTTATGTGTGTTGAGCACTTGCAACTGTGTGTTCTGAGGCTGGGATGTAAAATACATGCAGAGTGGCCATGGTTATGGTTGCTGTGGGAACCACAGCACTGAATTTCAAGACACAGAAGTGTTGCAGTTCTCAGTCATCCCATAAAAACCCGTGTGTTGCCGTTTAATAATATCCGTATGAAAATCAGGGCATAAAACCAAAATACTCATGCAGTTCATGTTTCCTTGTAGTTGCTGATCACACTGAATGTATTAGATGAATAAAAAATCAGATACTCAAATAATCTCACCATGAACATAATTCTGTTAAAGCATACGGGGATGCAAAATCAAAGTGAAATATTCCTGGTATTACATGGTTTTCAGTCATTACTGTCTTGAGGTAAAGTCCTGTTTGCTGGGAGGTGTCTCTTACCTCAGCCACTCTAATCAGAGGCCATCCCCAGAGTCTAAGTGTAGAGTTATTTGCCCTCCCATCTTATCTAGCCAAAAATGCATGGAGTGGAGTGCTTTCACACATTTTTGTGCAGAGGGAAAGAACATCAGCCTAGTAGGAGCTTGGAGGCACTGGAAAGTGTGTGGTTTCCATGTCCTGTGCCTGCGGTGTCCAAAGGAGTGGGAGCAGAGGTTGGTGGTGTGGGGTGCCTGGGAGGGTGGGTGGGTGGATGGATGGGTGGATGGATGGGTGGATGGATGGGTGGATGGATGGGTGGATGGATGGATGGGTGGATGGGTGGATGGATGGATGGGTGGATGGATGGATGGGTGGATGGGTGGATGGGTGGATGGGTGGGTGGTTGGGTGGATGGATGGATGGATGGATGGATGGATGGATGGATGGATGGATGGTCGGTCTGTCGGTCTCTGCAAGGAAAAGCGAGCTTCAGAGGGAGGTTGCAATGTTTGCAGTGGCCACAGGAGGTCTCCCAAATGCAGACGCAGGGCTCTGGGCAGTGTTCCTCGGGAATACTTCTGAAAAGAACTCCGGGGAAAAAAAAAAACACTAAAAATTATTGACGGAAATTGCATGTTTTTCAGGTTGAAGCGTATCCTAATGCTGCACTTAACTCTCTATTATGTTTTATGGCTTTCAGAGCTGAGGTGCAGTTAAAGGGTCTTTAGCTTTGCCATGGAAAATCTGTAGGACTGTAAAATCCTTTTCCACACCTTTGTCAAGCCTTGTTCTGTCTCTTTTCCTAGAAAATGACCATATGAGGCAGCCGGCAAAAAAAAGAATATTGAATGTTTAAATTCATTTCCAGCTTTTTAAAGAGTGAGAATCTTTGTTTTCCTGTTCGGAAATTTAATTACTGAGCCTATTTACTGTTCATCCTTTTCTAATCAGTCTAATCAAGACTGTAAATTGCAGACAGCCTCTTCTAAAATAATCTGGGATCACTTGCCATTTATGTTTCACTGTATTGAGTAGCTCTAAAGCTTTATGCCTGGTATTTTCCATGCCTGCAGTCTGTTCTAATCTTTAAACATATATTGTTCCATGTACTTTGAGTAGACAAGAAGTAAACTTCCTTATTTGCTCAAGATTTTTTTTTTATTATATATTTTGCTCCAGCTTTCACTTTTATTGTAATCAGTTACAAAGCACTGAGGGATTAATAGGGACAGGTACTAAAATTTATCACGGGGATGTTTGTATTCAGTTGTTTATTTTGGCCAGTCTTGGGCTTCTCTGTCTCCCATGAAGAAGCCCTGCAGTTTGTCCCCTCCTTCCTGCAGTCCCAGACCCCATCAGCTGCTGCTGAGACCCTTTCTGTGCCTTTCAATGCCCTAAAATGTTGGGTTTGGTGAGCAGCATGTGGAGGGTTTGTAACCTCGTGCATGGAGCAGCAAAAGCAGAATTTTGCTGTCTGGAAGTTCTGTTCCCCATCACCCTTCTGGGAATAGCCACCAAAGCAAATCTATTAGGTCAAATAGATACGGTTTAGTGGTTTTATCTAACTGACCCCTTTATGAACCCCTCTGTCCCTGGCATCCAAAACTTGTTGCTGTCTCCTTATCTCCAGGGATGAGCCTTGGCTGAACCCTTCTTGCTGAACACTCCTCTAGCTCAAGTCTTGATTCAAGGGACAGTCCCTTTCTGAGGTCTCCTGCAGTGTCAGAGCTCTGTAAATCTCTCCTGACTGGGTCTGTATGTGCTGTTTTGGCTACAAACATAAGAGTTCAAGTGCTGCAGGGTGCCGTGATCCCCTCAGCATGGTTCTGTGGTACGGAATCTCCTCAATGTTAAGTTACTGAAGCAATTCTTCAGTCCTGGCAGACAGTTGAGCTCAAGTAAGTACAAGGCTACAGCAAATGGATTAATTTAGAGCAGTCCCTGGGAAAAGGAGGAAGGAGAGTCATCTTTTCTGGATGAACTCAGTTCCTAGGGTGCTCTCCAGACTGCTCCTTACAGCATCAAACACCTCATCAGAATGCATATTTAATTAGATGTGTTCTGCAATGCATGCAGGGCCTGCACAGTAGTGGGCAATGGGCCTGACAACAAAACAACCCCAGGAAGGGGCTGCTCTGTGTGCTAATGAGCAGGGACAGGACTGCCTTTGCTTGGGGCTCTCCAGGGAGCAGCCAGCTCTCACCACACGGCCTCCATAGACATAAGCAGGAGGAAAAGTGTGTCCTGGCTGTGTTGCTGTTGGGAACTGATGGCCCTTTGGTTCCGCTTAGGAGCAGCATTAAAGGGAGTAATGCGAGGTGTAAGGGGAGGGGTGGTGGGATCTTCACCAGTGGCTGAAGAGGGGCTTGGTGAGCAGCACCTCAAGTGGCCCCTGGTTTAGATGGATTTGTGTCTGGGGCTCAGTGTACCATTTCCCCTGGCATCTCACACTGTATTTGTTGGCGCAAAAACAGCTCTTGGGGTGAAACTGCGGCCCGCAGGGGCTGCACGGAAAGCCTGCTGCTCCTCTGGGCTCTGTTTTCAGGGGTCTTGCAGGATTGTTTATCTCCCATCTATCCACCCACCCTGGATGAAGTGAGTTTGCAGCTCCAGCAGACACAAGGAGGACAGATTGAGCAGACATGAGCACAGGAGCTCACACACAGCCCATGGCTACGTAAGGGTTGTTTCTCTGGGAAACCAGCCTGAAAACTGTGACAGTTCACAGCAGGGACCAGATCTGCCAATCAACTGGCAATTCTCCTTAAAAGGTCACTTTTCAGGTCAGAGCTGTGCATGGGGTGAATCCTGATGGAATTGGAATGGATTCTGTTGTGCACAAAAGGGAGCCAGGCTCTAGTCTGTGCACCTAATGACTTGGGCAACTTAAAACATAAAACTGTTCTATGGTTCTCTTTCTGTTGCTTGGTCTGCCAGAGAGCACTGCATGATGTAAAGACAGATTTTCTATTTTCTCTTTTTCTTTTTTTTTTTTTTTTCCTGACTATTTTACATCTGGCTAATTCTGCTGAAAAAGTGAGGAAATGTGGAACCACCTTGTGCAAAGCAGTAAAAGCAAATGCAGTGACAGAAGCATTCATCAAGGATAAAAATAAAAGGAGGGATGAGAGCCAAGGTTTATGGGAAGACACACTGTTTATTTAACCAGCATCAAGCATCTCTCATAAAGTTTCTGTTACCTCCACCTTACCCTTCCCTTCTGTCCTATGACAACATGTGAGAATAAAGAATGTTTCATCTGTGCCTTGGCTTGTCACTCTGATGATGCCTTTTTCCAGTTTTCTGCATGGCTTGGAAGCAGCAGCATTCAGCATTTTGCTGCAAAGCTGAGTTTCATTGATATAGCAGCTGAGTTTGGGGAGGCAGGAGATGAAAACAAGTCCTAAATTTGGACTGAACCAAAGATAGTCATGCTGCTACATGGAAAACCAAAAACCTGGAAGTAAGGCTCTGGATCAGCATGGTATTGCACTGAAATGTGTGGGAATGCTGATGGCACCTGTTACTCTTGCTGCTGTGATTTGCCTGTTCATCTTTACTTACAGCACATGCAAGTGTCCTGGCTGGGGCTGTGTGGAACCTGCTGGCATTCACCTCTCCTGTGAGGTCACCTGGTTGTGGAGAAATGGGGTGTTGTGCTGCTAAATTCATTGGAGGCACAGTCACCCTGTGAGTAAGGCAGTGCTTAGTTTGGAGGACAAATTCTGACCTCTGAAGGGGTCTGATCCCATCCCCCTCTCCTGCAAGGGCTTTTCTTTCTCCTGACAGCAGTGCTCAGCCTTGGCTTCTTATCAGAGCAAGGAGGGTATGCCTGAAGACAGAAAATGGTAATTTCTTGCCCTTATTTAGCTTGTCTAAGCTACACTGGCCTGCTCCAACTGGAGCTTCCAAGAGATCCCATCTTCACAGCCTTGATCTGCAGCACATACATGGCCTGGGAGGTGGGAGGCCCCAGTTCAGTTTGAAAATGCCTTCCCACAGAAGATAGAAAGAAAAGCAAAGGAGACTGGATGCTGGTCCACTTCTGTTAATGAGATCAATTTTGCTTTCCAACAGTGCAAACCTTTTTAACAACATCTGAAATTTGACATTTACGTGTACTTTTTGGTATGACATCCAAATCTGTACTGACCCCTTTGATGGGGCTGGGATATCTGAAGCTTTATCTTCTGCCTAGCCCAAGCACCCCTTGCCTGCTAGGAGGGCAAATCCAGGAGCTTCCACTTCTCTGTGTCCACACCAGTATCTTGGAAATTACATTCTCAGTCTTTTCACAGGAAATTAGTGCAGGAGGCAGCTCTGCAGATTACAGCAAACTGAGCGTGCAGCACCAACACTCACTGCTATGGTTTATTCTTAAACTCTTAAACTATGGGCAAGCATTCTGGGGACATCTCCAACACGTGTGTCATGCTGGTGGCCACTCCTTGTGCAGTGCTGGTCCTATTGAACTGGCTGTGCTAGAAAAGGATTTTCTGGATGCCTCACAGACTGCTGCAGTACACCATGAAGAAGCCAGGCTCTATAGGTGTGTACAAGTGCAGCACAGAAGAGGAGGCAACCCCATTCCTGATGATGACTGTCTAGCTGGAATACCTGATATTTGTGCCCACGTGGAGAATGTGAAGGGAGAATCTCCGTCACTGCTCTGAGCCTGACACCCATCTGGCTGCACCCACCTCCAGCCTGGCTTCTGGTGCCAGGGAGAAGCAGAGGCAGCTTCTGCAGCAAAGACCTTCTTTGTGCAGCTTAGGACAACTTCCACCAGCTCTCAGCACTGTGATGAAGGGCTTGTACACATCTGGAAGTGTATGCACAAAGAGGATGGGGTCACCAGCAAATCTCAGCTTCCAGGCTGGTTCTTCAGAAGGCAGCATGGTGATATCTGCCTGTGCTCAAGTGGTGCAGAGCCTAAAGGGTGCGTAGCCTCCTTTCCCTCTGTTTCTGGGGCAAACAGCAAAGGAAACGAGGTGTTAAACCCAGTAGGAGCTAGAACACAACCCTGCTCAGCCTTGATGCCATTGGAGACATAGAGGCCTGCCAGCAATCCCACTCACCAGCTGCCACGTGGAAAATCCTGGAGTGGGCTGAGATTCAAGGGAAGGTATAAAAATCTGTCTTTGCAGGTGACAGGGTCCCTAACTAGGCCATCTCCTGAAGCAGGAGACTGAGCAGAAGTGAAGCTGAGTCCAGAAGAGGAAAGGCTGGAGTGATCTGTTCTACCTACTTGGAAATAGAAGCAATGGAGTTGAAAATGGAGTAGCAGCAGTTCCCTTCCTCCTTCCAGGCATGCCTGGAGGATGTGGTCAATTTTTAGGACAGTCACTTGTTGTTTCCCCTCCCTGTCTAGTGCTTATAGTAGGGATTCCCTCATGCTGCACCCCTTTGGGGCAATCCAGAAACAACCAGATTTTGGTCACCTCCATAGCCCCCCTCTAGCAGTGAGGGTCTGGTCTGGGAGGTGCAGGGCAGTACCCACAAGAAATCAGACCACCTACTGGCTCAACCCCCTCTAGCTATGGGTTTCCAAGGAAGAGCACCCCTGTCTGCAGCCATCTTACCCAATATTGTAGCATCTGTGGCTGGCAGGTGTGGGTGCTGCCCCAGGATGGAGGCTGGGGGGTGAAGGACAAACTGCTCCTTAATAGGAGCAAAAAGCCTCCTCCTAACTCAGCTGGTTTCATTTCTCTTTTCTGGCCTGAATCCAAGCTGGGTTGGGGGTCAGGACACTTCCTAGCTCTGGTTTCCTGGCTGTTTACCAGACCAACTTCTCCTTCAGATGCCTGGGTGCCCTTCTACTGTCTGCTCCTCAGAAGGACCTTCCCCATGGGCCAGGCTCTAACCCCTGTGCAAAAGAGGAAGGGGAGGTCCTGTCCCCACACATGGGGAGTGGTGCTGCTTGTGCAAGTGTCTGTCACATGGCAGGAAGAGTAGGAGTCAGACTTTCCCAAGTCTCAAGTTAGATCTCTTTCTGGCCACTGCAATGAGTGTGGGTAGGCTGATGTGTAGGACAACAAAAGCTCTCTGTTGGTAGATGTAAGCAGAGTAGTTTGAGAAGGTCCCAAATTTTCTTCCCAGCAATATAAAGTGAGAATTTTTCACAGTGCTGTGAGAACTTTGCTGCAGTTTTCTCTCTTGGGAAGAGAAGGGAAGGGGGTTCACAGCATCTAAGGACACTATCAGAAGAATCTTCAAGGTTGTATTAGTCACACAGCCAGGCAAAGAACTAGGAGGAGGCATAATTCATCAACTCCATGGTTATTTGTCCTGCACATAAGCTGCTGCCATCCTTTTTGGAGGTTGTAAATATTTACAGTCAGCTCAGGCAGGTGATCAGTCAGTCATGTCTCTGGGGAGCCAGAAAATCTCTTTAATCCGCACTGTGAGGAGCTGGTATCTGGCACTGAAAAGGGCTGTTCATTGAGTTGGAATGGTCACCTGGACTGGAGGTGCCCTGTGCATGTCCTGGGGAGGGAGCTGGGGGATGTGTGCTGACATATTCCTAGCTGGATAACTGCAACCATCTCGTTACCACTGCTGAAGGAAGCAGCAAGCTCTTGTCTGAATCCCTTCCGAATGCCTTAGCCAGCAGCAACCCAGAAAAACCTCCTTGCTTAGACTCTCATATACCTGGATTCAAGGAAAATTCTCTCCCTTGGCAGAGGAGTGGATCTGCCCTCTGGTTTGGTGTAAGCCAAGAGCATCGCCACTTTTCCTCCTGCCCCAGCCCATACTGTCCTTGGGCTGGCTGCTGGTGGGATGTGCCTCCTGCCATGGCCATGGCCACAGTCCTGCTCCCTTCAGCAGCTCCTCCCCACATGTGACACTCCACAGAAGATGTTGCCAAAGGCTCTAAGGAAGGAACACTTGTTACCAGGAAGGACAGGTCTCTCAGATGGCTTTTGTGCCCCAGGAGTGGGCAGGGCTGAAATAAATGTGTTCTCAGAGCAGGGACACACCGGAAGCCTGGAGGAAAAATGGTTATGGAAATAATAACAACAGTGACAATCAGAATAGGTGGAACTGAGCTCAACACAAAGACAATTTGTTGGCCAACGCAGGCATCTGTTTCCGTGGAAAAAGTCATCTCCTGCTGTGATGAGCCCCTGCCTCCTCTTGCCTTCAGGGAGCTGTAAGGAGAAGACAGGAGGAGGTGGTTCAGCATGCTGGCAGCCAGAGCTGGCAAAGCTCAGTGTCTTGGTGTGTGCACAGGAAAAAGGCAAGGGAGCTCTTTTGCCTGCTCACTGCTCTGGAGGCAATGGCAGCTACGGATTTTGTGAGCCTCAGGGCCAAGCTCTGTCTCAGAAGAGCAAACATGTCAGCAGAAACCCTAATGCTTTGAAGGAACCATCTTACCAGGTTTAGCCCTGTTCATCTTAGAGGACTCTGAGATGACAGAAGTGATCATTTGTGGCTTAAACCAGGTCAGCCCCTAACTGCAGCAGCTCATGGTGGCCCTGGGTTTGTGGCCTGCAGATCAGTGGCCTGGAAATACAGATGTAAAGGTGAGTGGAGATCTGTCCATAGCCTGCTGCTGTAGTCACCCTGCATTTGCAGAGCGATGCAGGTTTGGAGGTAACAACATCCTGGAGCTGTGGCCCTGTTTGGTCACAGCTGGTGATGGTGGCAGCCATCACAGGCTTCCAAGACACGTGTCCCTGAGCCCAGCCTGGATCCAGCTGGGTACCTGGGCTCCCAGTGGTGGATGCACTCGTGTGCCATCACCCAACTCACAGCTTGCAGCACAGTCCCCTGCTGCCAGCTCTGTGGGTGCTGACCTGCCCTATCCACCCTGAGGTGGATGCTGTCCTGCAGGGCCTCACGGGGCCAGTGCCACATTCCCCGTCCCCAAGGCTGCCTTCTTGTCACCTGCGGTGTGATGCTCAAGCTCAGAAAGCATCACACAGACCTGCAGGTGTTGCAGAGCACCCTGTTCCATGCAAACACCAGTGGGGTTGGAGCTCTGCTGCAGGCACCCCTGGCTGTAATGGCAAAACCCTGCCGTGGGTCAGAGCTGCACCCTTCCCAAAAACACAAGCATCCCCAAACAGACACAAGGTCTGAGCCTTCCAAGGATCCCTGGGCTGGGCTGCAGCTTACAGCCTGCACGGACGTCAGCCCAGCCAGAGATTAAACAATCTCCTTTAATAGGAACAGATGGGCACCCGTTCCCAGGGTGGGGAGAAGGGAGCATTCCCCATTCAGTGCTCAGACCCGGGCAGCATGAGGACCGGGATGCCCCGATCTGGGAGTCTCTTGCTCAGCAAAGCCACTCGAGAGGCGGCTGTTTCCTGTGCTTGGGCCAAGGGAGGTTTTTTTATTTAGACAATCCCTCCCCTGCTCAGCATGAAGGGGAAGTTGAAAGGCACCAGCTCGTACCCCTGGCCTTCACTGAGTGTGACTTTGACCTACAGCAGATATGGGAGTTACCACCGGCGTGCCAGAGCCTCCTGGGCATGGGGCCGGGGCTCTCTGGTGCTGCCATTTATGGGGCTCCAGCCCTGGCCCTGATTAGATAGGGTCTCTCTCTCCTGTGCTTCATGGCATTGCCCTGCTCCCTTAAGGCCACCCCAGGGTTTTTCCAGAGAGAGCCCCTGGGAAGGGGGCTGCTGAAATGCTTTCCAGCATCAACAGGAGCCACATTTAAAAATAAGCTGAGAAAACAGCCAAGCTGGAGGGCATCACTCCTGTTTCCATGAGAACGGGGGAACACAGCCTGCCAGGGCAGTGCATCTCCAGCCCTGGTTTCTGACTGTACTTTCACCCTTCAAGGAGATATCTACTCAGCTCTTCCATGCTTTGTGCCCCTTTCCTTTCTGGGACTCCTGCAGGTGGACCCATGCTGGGGTCCCTGCTCTGCCCCTGAAGAGCAGCTACCCCTGCCACCCCCCAAGCCTTTCTGGTGCAACAAAGCCCCATTTTGCCACCATCAGTACCCCAGAGTGTAGAGCATAAGGAGTCCCACACCCCAAAATGGCCAAAACATGGAGGATGATGCCCAACACCTGAAAGAAAGAGATAAACCAGGAGTTATCCACATCTATTGCAGGGTTTTATTGCTGGGTTGGAGCAAGGGTCTGTCCCGAGCTGAACTGGAGGATGATGTCCCCTTGGTGCCCTCCCCAACCTGGTGGGAGGTGACCAGGGTCTCCAGCTGCCAATGGACCATGAGGCTCTTCACTTCCAGTAATGTGCTTTTTACAGTATTTTCCATTCCCAAGAAAAATTCTGCAGGAATTTTCTATTTCTGCAGGAGAGGGACTGAAGAGAGGAAAGGTTGAATTCTCTTGGGACCTTTGCACTTTATTTTTAGTTTGGTTATTTTTTGTTGTTTTGGCTTTTTTTAATCTTGAGGAAGGAACAGACTAAAATGGGCATAAATAAAATCCAGCTAGCTGGGACAAAAATACTCGGTCAAAATCCTCGCCTGAGGCTGTGAGTGAGTTTGTGTGGGAGAGAGACGCTCAGTTACAGGAGGATTCTATGTCTCAAACCAGGATTTTTTTTCTATATTCCATCTGGAGAAGAAGAAGAGTGACCAAGTTGACCCTTGCCTCTGAAGAGGGTGATTGGGAAGGTAGAGGACTGTGTCCAAGAGCCACCTCAACCACCCAGCCCCCAGCCTCAACAAATCTGCCTCCTCCCTGCTGTGAAATGGGGGTAAGATACTCCTGGGGGCTGCTAAAAGCAGCCCTGTGTGATGTTTTGCTAAATGCAACATCATACATACATAGAGTACTGTTAACACTAAGCCTTGTATAAGCTGAAGGAATGATCTTGTTTTCTTTTCCAAGATAGAGTTTGGAGTTTCCCTGTTGATGTCCCAAAAGCCCAGCCCTGGAGGGTTCCTTCCCTGGTTAGCATCACAACCCTCTTTTGGGAGGGGTGGCAGTGAGTTTTTCTGCCTTGGAAAGGAAAGAAAATACTGCCAAGCTTTCAGGTACTTATAAAATATGCTTTAGCTGCATGCTTCCTGCACAGTGTAAACACTTAAAATAAAAATATATGTACTTAATTTTCTTCTTTTCCAAAGATCTCACCATTTCAGTGCAGCTTGATAACAGTCCTTCACCACAGGTTACCCTTTTCTGAGAGCCTCCTTTCCAGGTCCCAAAATATCTCCCACAGCAGCTCATTTGGACACTGCAGCCACTCTGCCATGGCCCCCATGTCCCAGGTGCTGGTGTCAGCACAGCCTCAGCTCGGGGCTGGATTGCTGCTGCCCTCCACATCTACCTCTGCCAGAACTCCAGGGGTTTTCTCAGTGGGGTGGAAGGACAAGAAAGAACATGTTGAGAAACAGCAAACAGAGAATTATGTGCCAAGTTCAAAGATTAGTGGTTGGCTTACTAGGTTTCCCCACAAGCTCAGTATTAAGTAATGCTAAATGAACCACACAAAAATCAGAAGGGAGGATTAATAAAGGCTTAATGGTGGATGTTTGTGTTTAAGAGTGTCATGGGACTAAGCATGCTGGCAAACAACAAAGCGTTTCCCCCCTCGCTTGTACCCACTGGAAGACAGTTCTTAATATCTTAAAAATATTTTATCTTACTTCCAAGTTTTATGAGGCTTTTAAACAACTTTTCCCATGCCCGTTTAGCTTCAAATAGCTCTGGGGCTATAAATATATTTCAGTATTTCTCTGATTCTTCTTTTTGTGTTTACTCCAAATACCTTTTAGGTAATCTAATAAGTGGCTCTGGTGGTCCCTGCCCGGGACTGGCTTTAAGTGAAAGTGAATAAGCAGAACTGAAAGGCATCTGAGCTGGGTATTTAAACAAACCCTATACAAGATGGTGGCTCACCAAAATTCTTGATGGAATCTTCACTCTAGAACTAAGTTGTGTGAAAAATCTCAACATGGCCACATCCATGACAAGCAAAATGGAAGTGGTCACAAGAGATGATGGGGTACAGGTACCCCAGAAAAGTAATAACTGAAGGGGCACATAGGCTAAGTACAAAACCATGTCATTGCTGGCTTTGACACTGATTATATAAAGTATTTGGAAAACTACACTGGCCATCTGCTGTCTTATGTCTCTTCATAGCTTCCAGCTGACCCACCACTTGGTATCATTTCTCATAAATACTGCTTGAGGGATGATCCCTCATTCCTTGTGAGAAAAAAATGAAATAGACCTTTTGTCTGCTTTTAAAAATGTGTTCTGTGATATACACAAGGATCTTCCAAGCCAAGCATTCAGGGGTGTCATGTCCAAGCACCACCCAAATCAATTAGAAGACATTTTGAAAGGAGTAGGAGGGGAATGTGTGGAGGGGTTCTAAGCCACTGGAGACATCCTGCTTCCCTCAAGAGAGGAGGCGAATGTAGCATCTCACTGGCAATGGGCCATGGTATCAGGCAGTGGTGCCCAGGGCTGCACCCCAAAACAGGCAGTGACCCCAAAACATGAGTGACCACCAGCACAGAGCACTGCCAAGGTCCTGTGGCCACTGGTGGAAGATGAGACCAGATGCTCTAGGGGAGGTAGCTGGTGCCAGACTGATAATTTCCCATCAGGGCTGGTGCCTGCTTTTGTCCAAAATTTAAGTTACTGCTAGGAAGTGAGACACATGAACCAAGGCAGAGCTCAGTGGTGACACAGTGCCTGCAGTTCAAGGTCTGAAGCTCCCCCCATGCTAAGCTGAAAGGTCTCCATCCTGCTGACAAGTCTCTTCACAAACCACAAGGTTCATTGCAAATAAAAAATAAAATAAAATAAATTCTTAAAACACCCCCCAAAAGGCCAAACCAACAAGTAATAGAAAACACATAGCTTAGGGCTCTGGGTTGATCACGTCCCCTGCTTGCTGGCTGTGGGTTTAGCTCAGCCTTTTGCCTGGATGAGCCTTCAGCCCTGCCCCACTTCACAGCTACCCACAGGATGAGTAAGGCCGAGCAAGAGCTTTGGTGTGGTGACCACAGGGCAGCTCAGCTGCTGCACCAGGGATGGCTGAGGCTCAGCAGTGAGGGGAGAGAACACTGGAGCTGTGCATTAGTGAGAATCTCACACTGCCCTGCAGGGACATGGCTGGTGCAGCCCCTGCTGCCTCCCAACACGATGCTCTTAATGCCATCAGGAGGTGTCCTGAGAAATAGTCTGTATGGTCACTGGTGGCATGGTGACACTGACCAGGACACAGCCCTTTGGGACATCACTCTGGTGGGGAGGTGCAGCCTTCCCCAGCACTCACCTCCTGCTGATGCGATGGGGATTTACAAGAGTTTTGTGGAGGGGAAAGATGGACTTTCTGGGGTGGTGTGGGCCAGGGATCAGCCTCTGGAGAGCCATGAGCAGAGGGGGGTGTGCTCAGAGCATCTGGGGGTCACTGAGGCCAAGCAGGAAAGGGTGACTGGGGGAACCATGCTGGCTACACATTTGTCCATGTATACCTGGCCTTGCATTCCCACCTCTACCCTCCTCCAGCCCCCAGGGCAGCTGTAAGAAGACCTCAGACCTTTCCAAGGCTTTCAGCAGTGAGAAATAGGTGAGTGGTTGATTTGTCATGATGCTTTCCACCCTCCAGGTATGTGCAAGGTTTGGGCTACTGTGCAGGGGGTCAACAGCCACCCCTCTGTGGGAGCAGAAAGCTCCCCGTGCCATCCACCAGACAGAGGAGAGGAAGCAGTGGTGGCAGCAGACTGTGCCCTTGGCCCACCATGAGAGCAGTGGGGACATAGCAGAGGCAGAGAGAAGGAAGTAAGTCCTTTATTCCAGCTCTGGGAGAAAGAACATCTTCAAGATGCTCAGCTAGGTTTTGCCTTCACACAGTGGCTTATTAAAAAAACAAAACAAAACCAAACCCACAAAAAACCAGCCATCACTCTCTCACAATAAGGAGATAATGCTCTAAGGCCATCAGTGCTCTTGTCCATCACAATCCTCTTCTCATACACACTCCCACAAGTGTCTCTGGAGCCACCTCTCCCTTGACAAGTCCCAGCTAGGAGGTTGTTACAGCAGGGATTTGATAAGATGCTATCCCAGATGCCCTTTGCTGAAGACAACCCACCTGTGGAGCAGTGTGGTCCCACAGCCTTCCTGGTGTCCATTCCCACTGCTGACCTCTGCTCCTCTGCCCATCTGGATGTCTTCAGACACAGCCCCAGCACTCTGCAGCTCAGCTCTGCAGCACAGGGTGGCTTCCCAGTGACCACAGCCAGGTGTGCTCTGCCCAGGAACATCTCCAGCCCCAGTGGTGACTAATGATGATTCAGGGGATTTCATCACAGCCATGGAGGAAGACTGGCCAGTTTCTGTGGGCAGACCACAAGGATTCATCCTGTCCCACGCTTACTGAAACACCAATATTCCCGCCTAAGCTGACTTCACCAGCCAGTGCCCTGAAACCATCTGGTTTGCATCTCGCTGCTGTGGTCACCTCCAGCTTGTCCCTAGCCAGCTGGGTCAGCAAAGCAGAAATCCCCTCTGTGCTCAGGCCAGTGCACAGCCTCCATCAGCTGCCGTGGGCAGAGCTGGCACCAGAGCTGAGCCTGCCATCAGCTTTACCTCCAGTTTCACTGAACTTTGAACATGCAGCAGCATTTATACTGCTAGCAGCTGCTATTTCCACCCCAACAAAGCCATTCTCAGTGTATGTGCTAACTGCTCTGCTGGACCAGGCTAAAGAACATGGGGTTTCAGCTGAGTTTATTCACTCATCTTCCAGTCTCATCATTCCCAAGTAATCCAGGCAAGCTTTGCTGTGCTCCAGTACTACGATAAAAAACGATCACAATAAGTCAATGCAAAAATATCAGCTGACACTAACAAAGTCTCCTCAGCACAGGTTACTCTCAGTTTTACTCTCTGGTCGTCAGTATCAATCAGGCTGCAGCCATCAGCTGGACCTCACACCCACCTGCACTAAACACAGTGAGAAGCTCAAGTTTTTACAAAGATCTGGGGCTTGCACATCAAACTGATCCTCAGTTATAGCTTTATTCTGAAATTGTATCATAGAAAGCTTGGGGTTACCCATTCTATATTTTTACCCAAAGCTTTTGACATTCAAATTAAAACCTCAACATTCACATCCCTCTGAGTGTTAGCCTTTCTATCCATTTTCCCAGGTGTTAAGTATGAGACATTTTGCCCTTTGAAAGTTTATATTCATATACATACAAGAACACTTATATGAAAATATGCATATACATGTATACATTAAAATATACATAAATATATATGGTTTCTCCTAGTCTTACTCACTGGCTGGAAGAGCAAAACAAAAATCTTTGGTAGGTTTGGATGCACCTCTGTTTATTTTTACCCTGTCTAGTACTGCAGATTTTCCCCATTAGTTCAATCCCATTCTGTGCCCACACTGCCAAATTAATTATTGGACCCACAGTGTGGGTGTAGCAGCTATGGCTTCTCACCTGGAGTGCTCAGCCTGGCTCTGTGCAGCATTTGGACAAAACAAAGATGGTCTTTCAGAAACATGGGGGGAAGCCAGTATCTTCATGCACAAACACCTCTGCAGCCCCAAGATTTTCCCGTGCAGCAGCTGGCAGCTCACAGCCAGAGGGACAGAGGTGCTGTGGGGCTTTGAAATGGAGCTGGCCAGGAGCTTGTGTGATTTCTGTATAAGAAAATAAATCCCAACATGTCAGAGTCTTGCTCAATGGATGCAAGATACCTGGTTCTCAGTAGCCTCTCATCTGAACATCCTGGGCTATGGGGTGTCCTGCTCCAGCAATGGGCTTGGCTCCCCATTCACTCCTTCAATGTCTCCTGCATTGAAGACCCAGGATGGTGAAGAGCCCCACCTCACTGGTGAAAGGCTGAAGCAAATGATCAACACATGCTATTTCCAGCATTATAACTGTGATTTTCAGGGGAGATGTGAAGGCAGACAAGCCAGAGGAACACAGAGCAGCCCAAGGAGGCTGCTGGACTGCTGCTTCCCCAGGGAAAGAAGAAAAGCAAACAGGAGCAGAAGGCTGTGATGCTGTCTCCCTTCCCAGAAGACTGCCCTGCCCATCACGCTACCACATTTTGTGTATGTGAGTGGGTGGAGAAAAAAAAAGTTTAAAAAAATTTATATCACTCGAACTCTCCTGCTCAAGCAGTTGCGTAAACACATGGTAACACTCATCTGAGGACAGGCTGGAGCCTAAACCTCCTGCCTCCCAGATGGGTGCCCGAGACATTACACAATAGCACCCTCATTTTCTTCTCATCCTAGTGACAGGTTAATTATGCTGAGGAAATTGGGAAGCCAGAGGAAAGCATTGCCCTGTCCCCAGCTGCAGGTGAAGCCAAGCTCAGCCCCTCCAAGCTGAGCTGAGCTGAGCTGTGTGGAGCTGAATGGGGATCCCTGGGAGAGGACAGGACTTGAGCAGCAGCCTCCCCCACCCCACACAGGGTACTTGGTGGACAGTCAGATAAAACCACTGGGTTTGCCCATCTCATCCCAAGAATCAGGAGTCTCCCTGGAGCACTCGGACCTCCTTGTGAAAAAGCCATTCCATCCCCTCACTCAGCTTTGGGCACCAGGGAGTGTGAGGAGCATGGACACTTCCACTCAGGCCTGGGAGCTTCCCACAGCCTGGCAGAGTGCCCAGGGTGGATGCTGTAATGCTGAGCTTTCTACCATCCTCCCTGTGGCTTAGTCCACAAGTGGGTGAAAGACCATGGATAATTTTTCAAGCAGATAGGATGAAAATGGAATAAGGAACATTTATGGGCAAGCTGCTGCCAGTAAGTGTAATGTGAGAGGTAAATGGTTTCTCAGGCACCTTAATTTATTAAATAAGGACCCTGGGGTGCCAGCAGGCACCACGCTGCCTGTGCCACACATGCCCAGGGGCAAGGGGACTGTGCTGACTGACTGCAGCATCACACCAGGCCAGGGATTGGCAGCTGCTCCCCAGAGGAGAGCAGAAATGTTCAGGACAAAAAAAAAAAAAAAACAAAAAAAAACCAACAACCAAAACCAAACAACACCAACAAAAAGAAATTCCCCTTGAAAACAATATAAAAATGGTACATGTTTTGAGAGGCAAGACAGCAGGCAAGGGACAACATGCCACACTGGGGAGCAAGGTGTGTGAAGGCAGCAAAAGGACAACACAAGGATGGCAGCTGCTCTCCCTGGCAGCAGGACAGAAGTGACAGTCGCTGTTCCTTGCGCTGTAAGAGAGAAAACTCAGTTGAAACTTCACAGGAAAGCCCAGAGGTGCAACACATGGCTGCAGTCCCCAAAGGGCTTCCCAGTCCCTCTCCTCCCCAAGCCTGCACCCACACATAGTCAGCACTTTTCTGGCCAGCAAAGGAGCCAGGGCATGGCTCCAGGTTTGGTGAGGAATGGTGTCATCACCAGTGGGTGTGATGCAGCCTCACCTGCCCAGATGGCCGTGCCTGCTGCACCAGTTCCCATGTCCTTCCCAAAAGCTGTGTGACATGGGTGGCTCCACCAGCAAAGGTGATTGCACTTCCCCTGTATAAAGCCCAGCAGCGACTGGTGACCTCCCTCCCTCTCCTCCCCCCTGTTTTAAGGCCACGGCTCCCCTAGCCCATGGCCACTTACCATGGCCCAGCACAACTCCAGGTGCCCATGGCACAACCAGGTGGCCACTCCACATGAGCTGCTTTGCATGGCCACAGCACCTGAGTGACCCACGGCAGCACCCAGGGCACCAGGGTGAGTAATGCTGAGATTCAAACCAAAGCTTTTAAGTAAGAGGGGGTGGGAGGTGTAATTTCTCTGTTGATCACAGGTTTTTAGCAAGTTCCAGCTGGTGTCAGTTGCTGTGTCCAGCCATTTGCTGTGACACATTCAGTCTCTGGAATATTTGTGATTGCTTTGTACAAGCTGAAACAAAAGCACAGTCGTGTTATTTCTTGTGTCAGCAACAGGAGGGAACACAGCAAAGGTGGTGGGTGGGAAAGAAAACCAATTAAACAGGAATATTTTCTAGTTGGATGCAAGCATTAAAGACTGTCTTGCTGCTTTGACCATAATTTTGGGGCCAGCTACAGGTCCTGCCTCAAGACTGTGGAAACCCAGAGGCAAAAAAGAGGTGGAGACGTAGCAGCACTGATGGGCAAAGGACATAGGATAAACAAGGTGCATAGGGAAAGAGATGTCTTTATTAGTCCAGCTGGTACAGCTTTAAATAATTTTTTTTTTTAAAAAAATAGACAAATTTCATGTTCCTTCTTGCATTTGGTAATTGCTGTGATTGCAGTAAGGATGCTGTGCTGTGTAAAGGCACCACTAAATGAACACTCTCTGAGTACAAGATGCAGCACCTGCTATTTGCCAAGTGTCTATGAAAGTGACACAAAGCACAGCAAGGAAAATCTAAAGAATACAGAGAACCAAGCAGTTGTCTCTTGCACCATTTTCCCTTCCCTGCTCTCACAAGCAGAAAAAATCCCTGTGCTGATTAACTCAAATACAGGAACATCACCCAGCCCAGAACAAAACGCTTATATGTGATCTCTTCTCCCCCACCTGATTCAGCTTGAATCAGATGAAACAATATATTTAAATAAATAAAAAATCTAAGATATTCATTCAGCCTTCCCTCATCAAAATGTAATTAGCTTGCCCCAACTGAAGTAATCACTTCAGCTATGTGACAGCCTGCAATCACAGCCTTAGAAATATCACAACCTCTACAAAAGCAAGCCTACATAAAGCTGCATACTGTAATGTTATGTGTCAACCTTTCATCACATTCCTGCCACAAAAGCCAGGTTTTAGCAGTGGGTAGAGCTGTCAAGCAGGTGCTACTTCCCAGGTTGCATGAGCTGCAAAAGCTGCTGTTACTAAGTGTCTGATCCTTCCAGTTATCAATATCTCTGAAAAATATTGTTCTCAGACATCAATAATGTGATGCTTCCATACAACATACAACCACTGATTACAGTCACATGGAGAACAGACCTATTTGATACACCACCATAAGCTCACACCTAGACAACAGCCTGAGCTTGCAAGCCAGGCTCAGCTTGGGAAAAAAACCAACTATTTAGCATGTTGCAATTGAGTACACTGCTTGTTTCTAAGCTGATGGGACAACTGGTACACAGGTCAAGTCAGCTGAAGAAAGCATTAGCTGATATTTTCTTGTAAATGGCAGCTTACAGCCCCCCTTTGTTCACCGTCTGAGCTAGAATGACTTCGAGAGAACCATAGGTTTAGTTTAAGTTTCACCTCACTCCTTACTCCAAAAAGGAGCAATTAAGTTGTTTATACTGACTGCACAGCTCCAGATACAAAAGATATGATACTGTCTCCACAAACTGGTTTGGTGTCACTATTACAGGCTTAAGTCTGACCTCAGAGCCTTGCCCTGCAGCCCCAGACCTGCCTAAAAACAGCGCTTTGTACCCAGCTCTCCTCTCCCTCACAGGAGTCAGCCTGGTTTGCTCTAGTCAGGATAATAGTTCCCAATGCCAGGAGCAGATGGGCAAGGTAAAGCCTTGGAGGTAGGGCATATTAGCAGCAACTCGTGTTTAACACTAGTTCTCAAGTTTACAGTAACTACAAGCAAGCTAAAGGTTCACTTCTGACACCACTTTAACCACACTTCAACAAGCCAACTGCAGCAGCAGAGCCAGGAAGATGTGCTAACCCACAAAACCAGCCCCTTTAGCATATCTAAGAGAAGCAACACAAATCTCACAGACATTCAGTTAACACATCTAAGACATGTCAGGCCAAAACAAGTTTATTTCATTTTCAGCAACATCTCAACCATCAAAAAAATAAACTCTAACACAGATGGATGGAAGACTTCTCTACAGTGTAACTAAGTGAGCTCAGGGCCCAAGGGTTTGAACTGGAGTAACATTTTATTATTCATCCAATAAGTTAGGAAGCATGAGAACAAAGTGCTTTATTTCTGATCTGGCATGAGGTCATCAATGGACTGGCCACTTTCAAGGCGTTTCTCCATTTCAATGAGCAGCTTCACACCATCCACCACCATCTGCACCAGCTCCACCTCTGAGAAGCCAAGGCGATCAGCATTGGAGACATCAAACACTCCTCCAACAGCAGCTGTGTCCACACCACCTGGAGAAAAAGATTTAGTTAGTACAACAACCACTGTTAGAACAGGTGAGCCTACCTTTCTTCCCTTACCCAAACCATTAGGCTAGCTCTTTATTCTTGGAACCAGAATTAAAACCAGTATTCCTGTCCCTCCTTACAACAACAGCTACCAGCAGATTCACCTTAGCTGGTGCTCAGAACACCAGATAGGACATACCTAGACAGGCAAATACAGTCAAGTACAAGCAGAGCACTAGCATTCCCATCCCCCCCAAGCTGTGATTTTAAATTTGGTTCTGTCTGTGTGCTTATAAGGGTCCCTTTTGGATGATCTAACAGGCACTGCCAGTGTCAACCAAGACATGGCTCATTTGCTGGTGTCTTATGGTAGCCTGACTACCACACCACTGTATCACCACCTCTCACCTGTGCCTCTTTTCTGCAGCCTGAGCCTCTTAAGGACTTCTCCAAATTTCTCATGCTTGCCAAGGTTCGGCAGCTTGATGTGCACACCAGCACGGAGGCCAGTCCCGAGGTTGGATGGGCAGGTCAGGATGTAGCCCAAGTGTGGATTCCACATGAACTCGTAGTTTTTGGACTTGAAGAGATTTTCTATCTATAAATAGAGAGAATGGATGTTTAGAGATTGTTCTCTGCCTGAAGGATGTAGGTCATCCATTAGTGCTCACTCATTGCTTTAGTTACATAGCAACAGCCAAAACAGTTTGAGCAGCTAGTTAAGTCAGTCACATAAGCCCCCTTCATTTGGAAAAAAGGTCAGGAACAAAGGGCTTTTAAGACCTTAATCTTTCTCCTAGCAGTGAGGCAAGCTAAGTTAAAGCTACACTATAAGTCACTACCTGTTGGGAAGCTTGATTTAGTACAGTTCAAGCTGGATGTGTTAGGATTAGTGAAGGAGCTGGTAATGCTCAAGTTCAAATCAAGACTAGAAGCTGAGAAATGCAGGTCAGCCCAGAAACTTAAAGTCCAACTTTGTCCATCCACATCCAAACAATTTCTCCTCCCACCAAGGGTCTCTCAATGCTTTGTTCACAGAACCATGTAGAAATCCTTACTCAGACACTTGGATAAGGGTGCCACGCTAGAGGACATATTCTAGATTTCATAGCTACAATGCTTTGCCAGTATAGGTGTTTTAGAGTCCTCACAGCTCTGGACCTCTTCATGATGTTCCCAGAAACCCAAGCTATTAAGCACCACGAGTCCTGACTCAGGAGAGGGCTTGAAAAGGTTTGCATTCTCAGCTCTAACCAGAGAAACATGTACCACTTGAACCTACAGCCCAGGCAGGACTGATTTACCTGTGTTAGCCCATTACAGAAGCGGGTAAATACTTCCTTCATGTTGCCACCTTTCTGCATGGAAATAACTCTAAGGTGATCCTCCTCATTGATCCAAACAAGGAAGGTCTTGTTATTATTGTGCCTAGGAGACAAGGCAAACAACAGGTTTGTCCCAGCTGACATTTACAAGATAATTGTAATTGCACCAAATTACTCATCATTGCAGCTTGAGAGGCTCACTTCATTACTTAAAAAAAATTTACTTCTTCTGCCTGTAAGCACCAGGCTTTTTACCCTGCTCTGTTCAAGAGGTTTCAACTGGCCTCTATCATAACACATCTAAGTAATACCATGACATCAGCCAGTCTTACAGTATATCAGACCCTAAAATCTCATCATCCCCGTAGCTCACCTGTGACCCAGGTTTACAAATTTAGAGATTTCATCTGTTCAACAGATTGCAGAAGGGTGATCAGTACAGACTTTGAGGCAGCCCTGTACATGTGCATAATGACTCCATACTAATAACATAAAACAAAGCCTTTTATCAGAATTTCAGATTTTTAAACTTTCTACCTTTTCAGAGAACAAAGCTGAGTTTTCATTATTAATGTTAGATCATAGCTCTGCAGAGATGCTATTAAAAACCTCTGTACACCAATGGGCCCCTCTTGTCCAAGCTTGCAGCAGGCAGCAAGTATTATCGTCAATATTTATAATGCTGATAATCTCAGCTCTATTATGATAAAAAATAACTAGTACCTGAGGAAAATTACTTATGCAGACAACACTGAGACTTTACATTTAAACTTTGTAGATTAGTCATGCTCAGATGACAGCGCTATCTAGTGCTGGCAATCTGCAGGTAGATGATGCAATCTTAGAGGTGACCTACAGAAACAAAGCATGCTTCCTCTGGGTTGTACTGAAGCAGCTACTGTAATAAGATTGAAGTATTGCAGTTGATAAAAACCTAGTCCTTGGCTTGCAAGGGAGAAAGTTAATTATGCTGCAGAAGCTCCTGAGATAGTGTTATGTGGGTGACCTACATCTGAGCAGCAGAATCCTTCCTTTCCACACCTCTGCGTCAACTCATGTCAAACTCTCTGGGGATAGGGATAGGGGGAACCTTATCACTAGTACAAGTAAAGCCATACTAGTCCAGCATCAGTGAACTTCTGCAAGCAGAAGTGATAAGACTAAAAAAGGGAGCAACTATGCATCCAGTCAGTATCAAGCCTGCACTAAGCCAACACTATGGTTTGTTACCAGAAGTTACTCTGAGAGCCTGGGACAAGAGCTGTATGCAGCAGCTACCCCTTTAGAAGTGATCTACTTTCAGAAGCTGCTTCAGTTATTGGCTGGTGCTTCACTAACCTATGCTGGATGGGGAAGCTCTGGTTACAGGCTAGCCAAGCTGGCTGCTTCTTTCTATCAGCCCAATGTGATCCAAGGTAACATATCTAAAGCAGCAGAATTGGGACAAGTAACTTCCCCAGAGGAGACCACACAGATTTCTCATTAGGTTCAGTAATGCAAGTTCAGAAGCTGCCTGCTCAACAGTACAAGTCACAACCAAAACCACAAGAGGTTTGGGTTTTTTGCATGGACTTTGTATGACTGGTACCTCCCAGGAATACTCACCAGATACCCCTGGCATCAGGCCAATCTCGTGCCATCCCAGATGCCAAAAGAAGAGGAGAAACTGGCTTGTCAAACAAGAAGTGATCATCAATGAGCTGCTGCTGCTCTGCATCAGTCATGTTCCTCAGAGCATAGTACTTCCCCTTGAAATCACCGCCCAGACTACCCAAAGCTGAAAGAGAAAGTCACTTTTAGGATGGGACCCAAAGATTCTAGACATTCCCAGCCACTTAGAGAAACACATACAAAGTACAGCAATGTCTGATTTGCTGGGTTTGGTTCCTCTCTTGCTTTGATCTGCAATGGCAGATACTTAAGGCAATATCAGCTGATTTGCCTGCACCTTTCAGGCTTATACAAGAAGCCTTTGTTCCCTTACATGCAGTGTAGAATCACAACTGCTGTTCAACTGTAGAAGTGGAGCACTTTCCTCCAAGGAGAATAAACATCATGAATAACAAACAATATCATTCTAGTTAAGGACTGGTACCCTGCCTTGGAGAGGCAGACTGTCTCCAGAACTGCACCTTGAGTGTATCCTTAAGAGTTGAGAGGCAACAGAAAAAAACTGTGTCTCAGAAGTTCCACTGAAAACTAGGGCTTACTCAAGTCAACTGCACATTTGGAGCAAGACTACACCTCTAAGATGAGCATTAATGAATTAAAGTCAATTAAAAGCAGACACAAAGTACTGCAATCATGACTCAATCCCTGAAGTTGCTACATGCCTGTTACATTTCAGATTTGAGCCATGATGATTGAGCCACAGATCTTTACACACACACAGAAAGAAACTTTAAAGACCAGCAGAGGTCAACTTAATGCAGTCCAACTTCCATCTGACATGTGCTGGTGCTCTCAGCTACAAACTGCAATGCTGATGCAGCCATAATGTAATGAGCCTTTTCCAGGGAAGGCTTCATGTTCAAACTAGGTCCTGAGGGAGGCTGCTTTTGCCAACTGCCTCCATTTTCAAACTGCAAAGAACACCTCTTGCACAAAGGACATCAGTAGCACTTCCCTGATGCACTCAGCTCTCACTTTACCTTCAACAGAGAGCTTCTCAATCGCCCGTCTCTCTCCTCGACTGCAGTGTGGGGGAAGACAGAACCCACGGATGCTTCTCCCAGTTCTGACACGGGAACTTAGCACGTAATTGGGATCCAGGTCATCACCTCCCTACAAGATCAGGAAACCAGTGAGTACAACCCTGTTGCAACTATATGAAACACATAACTGAGATGCTGTTTTGCCTGTAAGTCAGTGTCTTACTTCAGGACTACTTTCTTCAGCATTAACTCAAGCATCTGTGTAACAAAATTCTGGTTCTGAGGCTAATGCTACAACTACTAAGCTGTGCTAGAAAACAGAGATACCACCAGACCATTGGTTTTATGGTCTGGGCTTTGGTTACCCCTTCAAATCTGTAATCTAGAGGCCAACATGAGACAAACTCTTGTTTAAGTAGGTTTTAGTCTTGCAAATGAAAATTAAGATACTTTGCAATTTATTTTCAAGCTGATCTATGCCTAGCTGATCAATGTGGCACTAGGATCCTAGAGTCTACCGTTACTTTTAAAATCCATAAAATGGGAAAAAATCCCTAGTCCTGCCCATAAATATAAATATATCACCTAGCTAGGTATTTTTAAGATCCAAGATGAGATAGCAGAAAGTGCCAAGTTTTATGACAGTCCTTGATTCCTAGGGCAGTTTTGTTTAGCTTGACTACTACAGCCATAGTTCATGGAAATACATGCTCAAAGTGTTTGGCATAACCTAAGTTGCAGCAGCACATGGAACAAGCTCTGGCTGCATGCCAGCTGCCTGGTTCTGTCCAGCCACTGACATCCTACAGCAGCAAGCTCTTAAGTCTGATTGCACTGGACACACAGCTTGTGGGTCTGTGCTGGATGAAAGCAAGGGGGCAGAGTCTCAGCAATCAGTTCAGGCAGCTGCCAACAACTTTAACTAATCTTCAGATTAGTAGGTATCAGAAATTGTCAGAAGTTTATACCTGCAGGTTATCAGGGTTCAGGTCAGTCTTATGCTCATCCGTTGGTTTGTAGCCACCATGCCTGTCTTCAATAACTGGATCAAAGAGCTCCTTAAACACATCATAGGATTCTTCATCACCAGCTACGCATCCTACTGTCATTATGAAGGGATGGCCTGGAGTGGTAATAAAGTCAGAAGAGCTCAATTTGGGTGATGTTTGGCTGTACTCCAGTGAAGCACTAACCAGGCAAGTTCTTTAGCAGTAGGTCTAGTCACTTAGAAATGCATTCTTATATAAAGCACATTTGGAGAGACCCTACATTTTACACTTCATCCAGTTAGTCAAACACAGTAGTGTGGAAACCCACAGCTGTTGCCATTAAACCACACTGAATTGTCAAGCTTGGTTTAGGACAAATTTGCACAGCACATCCAATTTCACTACCTAATTTAGACCACCAGCTAGAAATTTACATCTAAACAATCATGCTTTGCTGTGAGCAAGCATGCTTCGTCTTTCCTTCTGCTACAGCCAAAGCTGCATTTCTGTAGGCTGCTCATAAATACCACCTCCACGAGATGAGTTTTAAGTCACCATATTCAAAAGCACCAGTTACTTCAGCTGGTTCACACAGAATATTCTCAATGCATTTTACCAGGATTATCAACCCCAGTCTGAATGACATCATCCAGGGTGAAGCCACTGGGCGTGACTCTGTCTCTCAGTTTCTTGTATAAATCCAGGGTTAGAACTTTGGCCATGTGGTTGTTGTGGGTGCTCAGGTCCGGGAACTCCTCATCAGGAGGCAGTCTCTGATTATTTAGTTGGGCCATTTTGATATTGCTAGAGTAAAAATAAATACTGTAATGTTAACATGTAAACATATCTGCTCCCCCTTTTTTCATAGAAGTGCTAGAGAACATCACATAACCACTTTGCAATTGGTATAGACCAGAAGAGCCAGGTAAGGTAACTTTTTCATTTGTTTTTTTGTTTGTTTTTTTTTTTTTTCCCCACTTGTGTTATAATTAGAAAACATTTGGTTTGGATTTTTTTTTTTTTTTTGATTGAAAGTATTTAGCAGAGCAGTTACATAACTGAAGTGTCTGGGAACTGACATGTCAGATCACAGCAAGCAACATGGCTTGATAGAACAAGGCCTCTTTTAACCCAGCCATGCTTTTAAGAGCCGTCTCTCTCCGTGCTTTACAAGATTTGTCTCTCAGCAGCTCAAGAGCTGTGGGTGCTGTTGTCAGGAAGCACTTCCAGTAAGGAGGGAGAACAGATCGCCATGCAGATCTAACTGTCCCCGGCCATTACCTGGGTTGTCAACCCCAGTCTGGATGACATCATCCAGGGTAAATCCACTGGGAGTCTGTTTATCCCTCAACTTCTTGTACAGGTCCAGGGTCAGCACCTTGGCCATGTGATTGTTGTGAGCGCTCAAGTCGGGGAACTCATCATCGCCAGAATACTTCATCTTCAGAAGGTTGTGGCTGTTTGAGAAGGGCATGGCTGACCCTACCGCAGTCACTAGGGGAGAAAGAGGGGAAGCCTATCACCGGGGGCTTGGCAGGCCTCCAAAACACTCGGGGGAAAGCCAGGCACCCCGGCAAGGTCACCTTGGCTGCTGTTCCACCCGTGCCTTTACACCTTTGCTGCTTCATCACCTTTCGCAAGAGCCAGGAAGGAGGAAAGAAAAAAGTTCTCCACCTCCACCAGCTTTGCCCCGTCCTAAAACCTCCCCGCCGCAAGGGCAGGAGCTCTACCGAACTCTCCTGGTGAAGGGTCTCGCCCAAGGTCGTTTGGAGAGGCGGCTGCAGCACCGGGCAGACCCCAACGGCTGCTCGGGGGCGGTGGGAACGGCCGGGCCGCCGCGGGGCTGGGCTCTGCCGGCACCCCGGGCTGGGCGGCAGGTGACCGGGGAGGCACTGCGATGCGCTGGGCGGGCAGCCGCGCCTCCTCCCACCGCAAGCCAGCGGGGAGACCCGCCGTGCCCCGGCCCGAAGGGGGGGATAGCCCCCGGTAACCTCCGCACCCGCGGAGCCCCGGCTGCTCCCCGCCTGGGAAGATTAGGGGAGGGAGGGGGAAGCATCCAGCAAGCTATTATACAACAGACGGCTCCCTCGGGGGACCTGGCTGGGGCCAGCATATGTAACTACCCTGCTAAACACCGGGTTAATCTGGTTTTAGAGCGGGGCTGACTCCAGCTGGGGGCAAGCCTGGTAAAGCACCTGCGCCGCGCCCCGCTGAAGCACCGCGCCCTGTCCCCCGCACCAGCAGCGCGTCCGGGCACCTCTGCCCCGCTCTGCCCCCCGCCGCCCGTTACCCCTCCTCAGCCGGACCGGCTTCACCCCATACAGTAAGAAAAAAAAAAAAAATATATATTTTTTTTCTTTTTAAAAAAAATTAAAATACAATATCTTATTTCAAAGCTGCAGGACGGCTCGGCTGCCCCGGGACTTACCGAGGGCTCCGCAGCTAAAGCAAGGACCTCCACACCCGATCCACACCCCGCTGCCGCCCTTGCCGGAATACAGCCGCGGCGCTGCGGCCGCCTCTCTTTTATCTACGGCGCGAGACGCCGGCCGATTGGCCGCTATTTATAGCCCATTCATTCCATTGGGCCAGGCGCCGGGGGCGGGGTGCGCGCACCGTGGCCGGCCCGTTGGGGGTTGCCGCCATTTTACTCACCCTGGGGGCGGCAGAGGGGCGGGGGGCGCCTCCAGGAGCCGAGAGGCGATGGCGGCGTTGGTGTCGTTGGTGACATGGTAGATGTGTGCCAAAACTCATCCCTGTCTGCCCTCAGCCAAGCGTTTGTCCGCAGGCGGCAGTGCCATTGGGCACGGGCACGTGGCAGGTTGCTTCACACCTTGGTTGAGGGCTGGAGAGAGAAGAGGTGTAACAATCTGCCATCCGGAAAATAAGGGGTTTGGAGCACCAGGGCTGCCATGGCCGGAGCGGTGTGAGGATCAGCTGCTACCAAACCAGCCTGAGGGAAGCCTCTGGTGCTGGTGTGGGTCGGGCACTCGTCCCCTGGCAGCCCAGAGCAGCCGTGTAGTTCTGCAGGGCCAGGCCCGGCTGCCAGCCTTGTGCCTTCCTCCCCTGCAGAGCCTGCAGAGCCAGGGGCTGGTTTTACAGTGTCAGTGGGAAGGAAGGAGGGTGGCTGTGTAAAGCTCAGTGAGTCTCCTCTCTTGTCATGTGCCCAGAAGTAAAAAAGAAAAAAAAGAAAAAAAAAAAAAGCCTGAAGCTTTACTGGAGAGCTGCTCATTTATCCCTGAAGACAAGCTGGAAGGCCCATCGAAAGCTCACCTGACATTCACGGTAACAGTAAATTCCACTGCTCTCTTTTTAGGAATGAGCAGGTTTTGTTCCAAAGCCAAGATGTTGCTGAGAATCCCATTGTTTGTAAAAATAAATAGATTAATCTCATGAATGACTGGCTTGATCTGGCTTTCACCTTTACATAATACTTTCTTTGTCTTTCTCTGATGTGTATTTCTCAGAGGAGGACCCACATTTCGTCTCCTTTACAAACTGAGTGTGTACTTACCTGTGTGAATGTGGACCTGAGGCATGGAGTTTCTTTGACATGAGTTGTGAATGTCAGGAGACATCAGCAGAAACTCTTCTCCTACCACTGTTTGTTCAGCAACACAACCTGTACTCTCATCCTGACAACAAGAAGAGTATGCACTTTTACAGTGCTGAGAATTTAATAAATAATATACATATTAAAAGCATATACTGCTTCAAGTAAAAATGTTTACTGTTTGGCTGCTATCCAGATTTCCAAGTTATTCCAGGTCTGATAGACTGAGATGCTGAGTATACAGATCTCCAGCAGATGCCAAGGGCTCAGCACCTGTACAAGTCTGGTCTCTTTATCTCCTGGATCAAAGAACAAATCCTCTCTATGGGTCTTCTCTGACTTTCTAACCTTATAAAACCTCCCTCTGCGTGTCACACATCATGCTTCAGAATAGTGTAAATTGCAAATAATGCCTTTGCTTAGCAAGTATTTAATGAATGTAAATGTAAAATCATACCCAGAAATCTCAAAACAAATGTAATATAGCTGGATGACCTCAGATGCAAACATAGTTCTGGCCAATAATTTTTTTTTTAATATAAAACACCCACGTTTGTTTTGGCTTGGTTTTTTTTGTTTTTTGTTTGTTTGTTTGTTTTTTTGTTTTTTTGGGTTTTTTAGTTTAGAACAATAGAAATAAAGCTAAGAGCATATTCTTAAATTACACCATATTGTTGTGTTGGTTTTATTCACAAAACAGCACATATCACAGTAGGTACTAAAGGCTTCTGTCTTATTCCATAACCTATTGCCACACAAGCAGAGAAGCAACCAACTGTTCTGTACGATTGTTCTGTAGATTTGTAGAGTCAAGGTCACCTCAAGAACCAAAATCCAAGGATCCATTTTGATTCGTTGGGTGCACTCTTTCTCTCCCAGCCTTGCAGAACAGGGAATACCAGGCATTATGATTAGCCAGTAGTGTTCTCGATTCATTATAGCACTTAAACAGACACCTCTTCTTCACATTTTTTTTGTCTGAAAAGAAGACATGGAATGAGTCACAGGTGCAAAACAAACAAAATGCAGTATAATTTACATGTTTGAAAAACAGTGAACCCTCTCTCCCCTTTTCCTCATAACTGTTTGACAAATTTATAGCATGCAGTAAGTCAAAAGTGGATATTACCTCACTGGGTTTATCCAGACAGCATTTTAAGATTTACTGAAAGCTGTGTGTAAATTGGATCCCACCTTTGTTACAGCATCCCATCCCAGCTTCCCTCGTGACTTAATTATAGATGCTGTGCCATTTGTTAACAGCCTCTGATCAACTGTTTTATCTAGCTCATCTGCTGAAAGAATACTTTATTTGGATAAGCCTGTATGTCCTGTTGGACTGTGATAAAGGCACCACTACTTGCTTTCCGTGCTGGGATGGTATCTTAGTGCATACTCACTTCCACCCTATGTTGCAGCTCAGGATAGAAAGGTGGGGTGATTACTTGAGAGATGTCTGCACTGAGCTTTAAGAGTGAAGAATTAAGAGAAGTTAATCATGGGCCACACAGCTAGCTTCCTAAGAGGCTTAATTATAAATGTTGTTCAGTGTGCAACTGCAAGAGGAGATAGGTGTTAACTAGTGATTGTGTCTTCTGAAATTACCTGCGTGAACATAAGATGAACCTGAATAATTAGAGGATAAACTTGAAATCTAGGAAAATAGTCCAGATTAGGAAACAGCAAGAGAAAGTGGTTTGCTACTAACAAATGCATTATTTTCAGTTCATAATTGACAACTAAACAGTACTTGCAAATGAAACATAACACTTATGTATCAGTAGATAAAAGGAATTGGTTATAGCTGCACCTGCTTAACTTCCCAAATGAAGCTTCTCTTCACATTTACATTTATAGCTTAGCTTAAAATCTATTTGCCTAGTTATTATTCTCAGTTTATTTTTTCACATTGCTTAGGCAGTCTGTTGAAAATTACTGATGGTTTCCAGTGAGCTGAGTGCTTGTGGAAACTAGGATTTACTGAGTGTCTTGATCTTGCATACAGTCAGGGCCACAGTGATCTGAACAGCAGTTCATCATAGGACAGAAATGACATAAGAACATAAACAATGACAAACGTAACCAATGACACTAAAAATGAGGGGAAAAAACCCAAGGTAGGTGCAAATAAAAAGGCACAGTAGATCCATGATTGCCAATCAGAAAAACAGCTGAGTAGGAGTTTGCAGTTTAAGAAACCTCTGAAACTGCATACATTATGTTTAGATGAGATTGAGGAGAGTTTCATAACTAAATAACAAAGACAACTGCAATTATGATGTAGGCATGAAAACAGCGTAACAAAAACATTTTCTCACTTCAGGTAATGGGCAAAAAATCCCTTATACTTGATGGAATCACATTCTTTAAAGAAAAACCACAAATGGTCATTTAACAGCTCTACATTACTGTGTTCCTGGTAGTGGAAGGGTGACTTTTCCTTCACCATTGTGCACTACAGGTTACTGGGGAAAGCAGCACCATACAATGTTATCTGATTTAGCTGGGAATGCTGCCTGTGCGTCCAGGGTGATTCACAAGTTCTCTGCTGTGCCTGTACCCCTCCCATGCCAGGTGGCCTGGGGTTGTTGCAAGCAGAAGATGAGATTCTCCTTGCTGCTCCTCACCTCCTGACTGCAGCCCCTGTACCACCAGGGCTCTGCACATCGCTTCAGTCCTGAACATGAGACAGAAGTAGGTGTCAGTACCATGCTATTTGGGGTTTAGATAACGATTCCGCTGCTTCTGAGCCCACATTCTGGTTTCTCCTACAGCCTTACGAAACCAAATGAAGGAATTGGTTGGCCTGGAGCTACCCTTCCCCCGAGGAAGCGCCCCGGGGGGGGAGGGCACACAGAGCTTTCTGTAAGGTGCCAAGAGTGACTCCCAGGGCCACCTAAAGCAAAGGCAGAGCCATCCCCTGGGGAAGGGGCTTCACCGCTGCTGGCGGCAGCCCTCCAGATTCCCAAACACACTCCTGGTGGGTGACACACCCCACTTCCCATTGGGTTGGTAACCCTCGTGGCCCTTCACAGCAGCCCATTGCCCACTGAAACCCTTCAAATTCTACCGAGAGGGACAATGAGAGGCGGCTGCCCCTCTGTGCCCTCATGGACCCACAGCCGGCTGGGACCATCGCCCCTCGCCGAGGCAGGACCACCCCGGCCGGCTCGACGAGGGGTGCCCGGAGGGCGGCTGATGACTGCCGGTGATCGGCCCCGCTGCTCAGGGACCCAGCGCTGAGAGGACATGAGGCTGGGTCGGGCGGCGAGGAGAAGGCGGAGGGGACGGGCGCCTTGATCGGGCTGAGCACAGGGATGGGGGTAAGGGTGGGGGTGGTGAGGGCAGCGGGAGGTGAAGCTCCAGCGCCGGGTACTGGCGGCAGCGAGTCCCCGGCTGGCAGCGAGTCCCCGGCTGCCGCTGGGGCAGGCGGGGGCGGAGGCAGCGGGAGCGTCAGCAGCCTGCGACCAGGGCGGAAAAGAGGCGCTGGGCGGGCACCGCGTGTGAGGAGAGCCGGGCCGGCTTGCTGGCGGGGCTCAGCCCCGGGAGGTAACGGCTCTGGGGAAGGGGAGAGCTGGTGGCTGCTGGGGGGGACGCGAGGCCCCGAGGAGCGGCAGGGGCACTGGGACAAGGATGGACGAGGGTGATCCCCCCCGGGCCCGCACGATTAAAGCTGCTCCCTTGCAGGCTGAGCCTTCCTCTGACCCTGCCGGCGGGCTCCTATCCCCTTCCCTGCTGGGACTGTGCTTTTAACTTCCCCCTCAACAAATACCGAATTAAATCAATCAACCCTGGACACGGCCCTGCAGCAGTCATTAAGCTCCCGTGCCCGTTGTGGCGGGCACATGCGCTCCCAGGGCGCGGGAACCGCGTTACCGCCGTCAGGGACACGGGGGCCGGGCTGCAACTGAGGGGCGGGGGGGGAAAACGGCCCTTGGAGAGGGCTTGGCAGTGAGGGACAGCCGGGTGGCCGGCATTCGCCAGCCTTCGTGTCATCGGGGGGCCCTGCACTGCCCGGGGAGTGAGGCAGTTGTGCCTGCCTCCTCCTCCTCCTCCTGGGGAGGGTCCTCTCGCTGCCCTGTCAAGCAGCCAGGCTTCCTAGAGAGGGAGGAGGCAGCCTGCCAGGTCTGTGTGGATGGAGGCTGGGCAGGAAAGGGAGAGGTGTATCTGTGTCTTGGTTGAATCAGAGAACAAAGAATCATTTTAGAGGTTGGATTTTAGAATTACAGAATGGTTTGGGTTGGAAGGGATCTTAAACATCATCTAGTTTCAGCCCACCTGCCATAGGCAGGGACACATTCCACTAAACCAGGTTGCTCAAAGCCTCATCCAACCTTGCCCTTGAGTGCTTCTAGGGCTGGGGCATCCTCAGCTTCCCAGAGCAACCTGGTCCAGTGTCTCACCACCCTCATAGGAAAGACTTTTTCCTTCTAATATCTACTCTAAATCTACCAACTTGCAGTTTGAAACTGTTCCCTCTCATCCTGTCACAACATGCCTTTGAAAAAGTCTCTCACCAGCTTTCCTGTAGGCCCCTTCAGGGACTGAAGGCTGCTTGATTTGTGATGCTGTGGGGGCTTGAGTTTGTGTTGCTGCAGTAATGGTAAGCCCCAGAGAAAAACCCTTGCCACAAACTTCACCTTCCCTCCTACTCCCACTCCGCAGCACCGTATGGCAAACATAATGGTGTACCAAGACATCTGCATGCTACCAGAGAGTAAGGGTGAGAACTGTAACAACAGTGCATGAGGCCCTGCATTGGTAAGGAATGGAAACTTATTGAAAATTAATGAAAATGAGTGTATATCACCATGCTTCTTGCCATAGGGGGAGACAAAGAAACTACTGAGACTCCTCACAGACTCCAGATTTACCACAAGTGTATGGATACAACATGCCCAGTGATACCCGAGCCTGAGAGATTTGTCACTTGGGAAGTCAGTGTACACTCCTGTGATAACTCTCACAATTAAATGTGGTAACTGTAGTGACTCAAAGGAAGGCAAACAAACTCAAAGCCAGTCTGGGTAATCAAAGGAGGAATAATTCTCTCCATTCTTCTGCAGACATGTTGCAGGAATGTTGCTTTTGCACATGGGTGTAGCTGCAATTTAAATATCGTGAAAGAAATGTATTACAGTTGAACTCCTTTAAAATGGTATTGTCTTAAGAACTGAAAACTACATGGCATTAGTATTACCTAGAATGAGAACTACCAGTGTCATTTATGAAAAAGAACATTAATTCAGTCAGAAGAAACAAGCTATAAAACTGGGTTAAGCATTTATACTATCTCATGAAGTCCAGTATGTATACATTTTGGAATTCATGGGATGCCTTTCTTACTATTTCACTATGTGTCCAGACAGGGCTATTCTGCTTTGGCATCTGAATACCTTATGCAATAAACATGTCATGAGCATTGGAAGTTTTGTCCACAAGCACATCAAGTCTCAGTGACTGCAGTGGGAAAATCACAAATCTATCTGCTTAACAGCAAATTGAACTACAATGAATATTCATCAACAAAAACAGACTAGAATTTGAGAACTAAAATTTTTGAGTTAAAACTGTGAATCATAGATGTTTGTGTTCAAAATTTAATTGTAATTCTCTGAGACCAGGGTGCAAAAAGTGGTAAAACTATTTGCATTAGCTTGCAAATGGTAGTTTACATTTAACTGCATCACAGATCACTTTCCAGATAATTGCTTTGCACCTGCAATGACAAATCAAAGGCCACAATATTCTTTTCCCCTTGTAGTTTGTCAAATTTATGCAGAAACTTAATGCATCTACTATATTTATCCTATCTCTAAACCTTCATTTGGAAAACTTAAAGTAAACCTTTGTTAGTGGTCGTAATAACTCGTGAGTGATCTCTCGGCAAGTAATAGTTGTCTGATGTTGGAAATCACCAAGGGATAGCCAGCAGATGGAAATAAAAGATCCTACAGATACTCTGAGATCTTGTGAACTGGAATTGAACAGGGTGCTGAAATTTATACTAGCTTGCAAGTTTCTCAGCAGTATTGTGGAACAGGCTGTGTAAATTATAATGTATTTCCTAAATTTTCTTTAAAATGTACCATAAAATGGGAAAAGTACAGGTTATATTCCAACCTGTGTGATCTTTCTATTGATTTTAATTGGATCAAGAGTGCATTGAGGGGGAGTTCCCTGAACTTCATGGAGTTCCCTTGGTAACCTCTTATTTGCACAGTGAGCTTTTGTTCTGCATTGGGGAAAATTACTTGGTTTTATGTCTGTAGTTTTCAGCTCCATCAAAATCCTCCAAAACTCTCTTCACACATTTATTCTCTTCCAGGTGACAACCATCAGCCAACTACAAGACTGTCACAATGAGTTTTGTGGAATATGGAGATACAATAAAGGATGGTGACACGGCGATTGTGTTCCTGGGCCACGAATCCATGTTTCCTGTGAAAGTCCAGCATGGCACTGTAACTCAGACAAAATACGGGGTCATCAGGCATTCCACGGACCTCATAGGCAAGAAGTATGGCTCCAAAGTGACCTGCAGTAAAGGAGGATGGGTGTTTATCCTTCATCCAACTCCAGAACTGTGGACCATGAATCTTCCACACAGGACGCAGATTCTGTATTCCACTGACATCTCTATAATTACCATGATGTTAGAACTGAAGCCAGGCTCCATAGTATGCGAATCAGGTAATAATTAATATGTTGAAAACCTTTATTAACAACTAACACCAACACTTTGTAAAAAAACAGGCTTACTTTTGCATTTTGCAGAAAGTATCTTCTTTTTTTCCCCATTGTGATAATAGTTTTCCCAGCCTACATATTGAATAGTTTTAATTTCATGTGCACGTGTTACCAGCTGCTGCTTCTTCAACAACTGACATTACCTCAGTGTGCCAGCCTCATGTATAGGCACACCTTTGAGCACCTGTTTGATTAATTCAGCTTAAAAGAAATACAGAAACAGTTTTCTTACCCTTTTTTGAAACTGGTATTGTGAACTTCAAAAATATTTTTAAATACATGCTTTGAATAAAAATTTAGGCTTTGAATTTGCCATTTTGGAGCATGTAGTTTAGATATCCTAGTAAACAAGACTCTGAGGATAGGGTTGAACTAACAAGGGGAATAAATGGGCAGTATTTATATAATGTGATACCATGTAAGTACATCAAGTCCATCTTTCTCTTCGGAAGTGTGATCCACTTGTAGCACTGCAACTGAATACAAAATCACTGTAGCTGTATAATACAATGGGTGGTGTGTTCATCACAGGGCTGTGTTTTGTTTCTAAACTTTAATTTAATACAGCTTCTGTGATTCTGCTTGATATGCAAGCAGGGAGTGAAGTTTTATAGTAAGAAATACTCTCCTAGTTAGAATCAGGTTATAATAATGCAGACAGTATGAAGCTTGCTTGCTTTGATTACATTTCTAGTTTGGAAAAATGTGAACTGAAGTAGTTTGCTTTTTTGAGCTGTTACTTTTGAGTCTTTTTATGAAGCAGTTTCATACCCTCCCATCTCAAGCACAGATATGGCAAAGGATCAGCATGATGTGGTTGTGCTTCACTGCATTTTCTTGCATGTAACGTTTTCTGTTCCCACACAAGCATAATTTTGGGAAGCTTTTTGATTGTAATGACCACTTTCCAATACAACTGAAAATGCCACCTATCTCTGCAACCAGTTGTACCCGTTAGGAAACAGGTGTTATATGGGGCTGGTTGCTGTATAGCAGCACCTGAAATGGCAAAGCCATATGTGGAAACTTGTGGTACTGCTGAAATGGTTGGGTCTTGGATAAATAATATAATATGACATGATAATAATGTTTATAATTTGGTTTGTAGAGTGATCAGGCATTTTTAAGTTTGTCATGGGAAGAAGCAGTATTGTTCAATGGGCAATTCTTCCCCTTTTTCCTTCCCTGCTATGGTTCAGTCAATGAGAAAAGTAAACACTGCAAATTATTCAGTGGAGGAGATCTGAATTGTTCTATGTCCCATCTCACTTGGAACAAATAAATGTTAAAGTACAGAGCTGCATGTAAAATGTTTTCAGTAATGTCAAAGGTAACTAAAGAGCGTGAAAATGTTTAAAAGCTCATCTAAGAAATTGAAACACTTAATGAGGGAACCTATGCAGATTCCCAAAAATGTTATGAGTCAATAGTCATAGCCACAAACAATCCTTTTTTCTAATGGGAAAGTGTCCCCAGGTTTATTTTAGTGCCTATGCTAAGTATTACAATTTTAGCTTTCCAGGGAAAGAGAACAGTTTTACTGCTATTGTTTCATTTGTACTGCTTGAAAAATTCACTCTTCATGAAGGAAGGCAGAAAGAGTTTTGCATCAATTCATCTGATTAAACCTGAAGCAGGAAATCTGCAATTTGCTTGCAATTGACCAGAAGTGGTGATTTCAATTTAAAAATTGACAACTGAAGTCTCCAGTGTTGATGTAACCTAATTTGGTGCAATCCTGCATTTGACAGTATTCAGTGATCCAAAATCATTAGTTCTAGATTAACCTTGTGTGGCTTGGACAGAACCAGCCCAATGACAATTAATAATAGGAATACGACAGGAAATCTGGTCTAGTAATGACATTTGAGTCTGCTTCCTGCTGGTGCTGGTTTTAGATGTATTTTGAGAATTAATTAGCATGGAGGTCTGTCTCTTATATTACGTGAGATTGAAGTGGTGCACATGGTTGCTGTATGGACTGGCAAAGCAGGCACTGGAAACAGGCCAGGCTCTTTTCCTCTTTTCTTACTAATTAGACCATGGAAGAGTGCCCTGCTTTTTACCCAGTATAAGCAAGCAGAATTGTGGATTAGTCTCCACAACTAAAGGAGAAGAATCAATAATGTAAGATGAAATACCCTCTGTGTCATGTGGTAGCACTGTCAATATGAGTAAAAATGATCTTTTGAATGTTATTAGAAAAATTCAGTACAATAGCCAGAAGGCTTAATTTTAGATCACTTGAATTATGTAGTTTAAATTGATTAGTCACGATTTTTCATAAATGATACAAACATGTCAATATGGTTTTTATTGTTTTTATTAATCTTTAAAAGACAAAGAGCAAGCTTGTCAGCAGCGCATGCATAATTAAAAGAGTCCAAGCATATTCTGTTGAGGCTATAAGGGAACTCAGCATCTGCCTGATGTTTTGTCATAGGAGGTGTAGGAATATGATCCTGCTAATTTCTAATTTATAAATTTATGTTCAGATTTAAAAACTGCTAGTACTGTTGCTGGAGCTAAGATCTCTTGAAAGCTTTGGTTCCTGGTCTGAGAAATTCCCCACTCTGATAGAGTCTTTAACAGCACCATCTTTCCAGAATTAAAGTATACTTGAGCTAGCTGCCTAAAATACCTTCTGTGGGTGGCCTGGTAGGGTGAAACTTTAATTCTTGTCAGGCAAACTCTGATCCCACTTGTGTTCATGTCATGTGCAGCCACTGTCTAGAGAGAGGAATAATATGAATCTCTTTTTTTGTTGTTGTTTTTTTTGATGATGCTACATTCTCCAAAACTAATCCTGATGTCAACTTCCCAGGCAAGGCTATTTTCAGTCCAGTGATTACAGATGCCTATAGTGTAACAGCTCAAACTGACAGCAAATTTGGGGGGGGTTCCCTATATTTTTATAGTACATTGAAACCAATATGAAACTTTCCAAATAATTTTTTTCCAAACAAAAGTGTGTGGAACCCTCTTTTTCCCACTTTGCAGTCCCCACATATCTAGGCCTTTTTACTGTCCTCTCTCCCTGGTGAGATCTGAACAAATGTCTGTCATAACCCTTTGAATTACTCAGGGAATGCAGTACAGTACTGTGAAACCTCATTTAATCTGATAAATGTCAGACATATTTTGGCTTTGATGGAGCATTTTTTAAACAAAATGTAATTTAGTCAAAAGTATTCTGACCACCATCCCAGTGATCCTTCAGCATTCAACAAAATCAGACTTACATGAGCACAAATGTTAATTGCATTTTTTTGTTTCCCTTCAGCTAAATCCCGAATTAAAAATTTCTAAGCCCTGTTCACTGCCACACAGAAATGGGTTTCTGAAGACAGAACAGTGTTCTGGCTTCTTGTGGAGGAGTAATGAGATCTGCTAGCCAGCTTTACACTAGAGCATCTCAAAAACAGTTACGAAAATTTCAAACTCACAGTCTGGGTATAGATTTTTGTAAGAGTATACTCATAAAAATTAATTAGGACTTAATGATTAATGGATACTCACTAAATCATTTATTGTGTGTTTATTGTGGAGTCCTAGCAAGTCAGCTGTGTGTCTATGGCTCTTCTGGAATGTTTATAGACATATTGACAAATACTGCTCATGTCTTTATTATTTTTGTGGCGTGAGGATGTGTAAACTGTTTGCAGCTCTATCTTCAGTATAAAGTACACAACAAAGTTTATAAGTATTAATTTGATTTTGGAATGTGTTCATACTAATTAAATCTGTATTTTATAAAGTCTCCCTTATCTACCTCTTAGAAGCTATTCAGGTTAGAGTGAGAGAAGAATTCACCTTTTGAAGTGTAGGGAAGGCTTCATCAAGACAAATGTTGAAAAGCACAGGATTCTCCTGACATACCAAAGAACTGAACTAAAACAGTGGCCACATGAGGCATCACTCTAATGTATTCGGACTTGTGGCTGACTTGCAGCTGATGAAGAATGCATTTCATACCCTAAAGTGTTTGTTTCCAGACTTTTCTGGACTAATTTTCATCTTAATATTTAACTTGGTAACCACCTGCATTTCTCATGCAGCTCTGAACTTCATAATATTATGTCCATTTGTAGAAGATCCCTCCCTAAGGAACTCTGACTCTTGAATCTATAAGGAGAAATTCTTTTCAGTCTTCACATTTCCATTCCTTTTGTAGGCAGTGCCAGCCTTGGAAATTTCCCTACTGCCCTTCCCCCAACTCCTCAGTCTTGTCTGTGAGCAGCAGCTCAGCCTGCTGCCTGAAATGCCTGTTTCAGTGTGGTGTCCCCAACAGATAAGTAGAAGAAAATGATGATCTTTCTAAAGGGAATTTCATGATTTGCTTTTTCCTCTTTCAATCACCAGCTCATCTCCTTGAAACTCTTTTCCTCCCTTTCCTCCTCCCTCTCTCTCACTGTCCTTGCTCGTGCTGTGTCTCACCATGCCACCCTCTGTAACTTCACTGTAAGATCTTTGGGTTAGTTTCCATCAGATGCTTAATATCCCTGCATATATGTGCTAAAAATTATTGAGACTCCTGTTACATAAACTTGTTTTGTACAGTGAGCAGTCTTTCTTCTGTGTTTCTTGACAGATGCTATTTGTGGAGTTGTTAGTTATGTCTAAAGATTAATTTTCCTTTGGTTCTGAGGCTCCTTCCATTCTCCCGGCTGACTCATGACCAGTCTTACTATTTGCTAGGTCTAAGTGGCGTAGCTAGGAGACAGATTGATCAACACTGCCTTGTTTTGTATTTAGAATACATTTTAGAATATCCTAGGTAGCCAAATTTTGCAGCAGAAACTTCAGTTCTATTAAAATGTTACTAGATATTGTATTGACCCAGTATTAAGTAAGACTGCATACTTTCCACTTCTCCTCTTTTCAAGCAATATGAACCTCTATGCGCTTATGAGCTTCAGCTTTTTTCCAAAATGTGTTTACTTATGCAGTGCTGTAAACATCTGTAGGTCCTAAACCACAATTTGTAGTTCCTGTTTTTAAAAAGAAGCACCCATGATGAGTAATTTTTAGAGAGGACAGGCCAAGTGGTTGTCTGCAATGAGGAAATGTAGTGGAACACAGAATAGGCTTACTTACATTTATAGCACTGATGGATTCTGGGAGGTTAGATAAGTACCCTTTAGTGTAAGAAAAGCAGAGAAAAACATAAGAAAGTGGGAAAATGTATACTTATTTCATTCTCAGTCAAGTGCTACGCTAGATGCTGTGGTAATAACACTTATGGTTCTCTTGAGAGTGTTCTGTTGTGTGTCTATACTGTGCTGAAATAGCACATTATGATGAGCAGTTCAGATGATGTCTACTGCAGCTATGAGAAGCTGAGAAATAATCTCAACATGGACATTGCCTAAAGATGGCTGAAGTGTGGAGGCTTCTTTGTGGAAAACTTGTGACTTCAATAAGCAGAGTGAGAAGAAGACTTAAGGTCAGGGTAATGATCAGAGTTCATCTGATCAATAGTTTCTTGTCTACAAATCAGAAGGAAGTATCAGAAGGTGCTGAACTAGAGTGTTTCATCTTGGTGGTCACTTTCCATGACTGAAATACTTCTGAAGGTGCAGTGTTCTCCTTTCTTGTCTTTGGTGAGGGCAGAACTAATCTTCTAAGATTAGGTGTATGAGAGAAGGGACTGTGCTTGAGTCCAAGAGGAAGGGAAGGATACTACATTGGTCTGCAGGGCTGTTAGCCACTGCTATATGGTTTTAACACATTATCATTAATCATGCCTTTGGTCTGAGATGGAGTCCCAGTCTACATATTGATCCCCTACGTGGTGCCTTCTCCTCAGATTTTGAGCTTGGAGAATGGTGTGTTGGTGACCCTTCAGTGTCTCATTAAATGCCTGCAATGCACGTGTTTGTTTCTTGACTGAAATGTTTAAGATCACAGAATGGTCAATGTAAAAGAGTATATTTTCCAAAGGCATTAGCAATGACCTGAGTGCTCACCTAAGTGAGCTCTAAAGCAGCAGCTATGGTGTTAAAAGTGTCTTCAGTACAGCTGGAATTATCAGTGGTTTACCACTCTTCTGTGGAGCCCATTCATGATTAATACGCTCAAGTTAAATGGCCTTTGTCTTGTGGTAGAGAGCAAACAGTTTTTAAGGCTATTGTAATGCAAGCTGTCAGAAAGGCAAGCATCCTGGTAAAAAGTTATAAACTGTATTTGTTCTAGAAGTTTACTTTATCTTCTGCTTTCTATGCCAAATCAGGAACACAGACATTTCACTGCACCTAGGGGAAAATGAGAATCTGCTGAAGTCCAGCCAGTGCTTAACCAGCCTCTTCTGATACAAAGTACTAGTTTTGAGCATTCAGGTTTTTTTGTTTGTATGCAGGTAATTCAGCAGTGTATTCCAGGTTTGGTAGCATTCTACTGCATGTTTCAGTAGTGCTCCTTGGGTTTTGCTGCTTCCCTGACTGGTTCTGTATCATGCTAAGGATGTCTTTCATTTCCCAAGTAAATCTGAATCTCCAAAATGGTTCCTAAGACACTTTGAGTCACATTTTGCTGAATTCTGCTTTTTTTCAATAGTGATTTTGAAGTGAGGAGGAGGAAAAGTTGCAAAGGAACAGGGAAGATGGCAGAACTCAAATGTTGCAGATTTGCAGGGAGAAGGTAAATGTAATCATGAGTTTCCCCTTCTGCAGCATCAGAGAGACAAAAGAGGTTGAGCCTGTGCCTTCTGTAGACAGTGCTGGTCTTTAGGGGCAGGAACTTTAGACAGTGCAGGAGCTTTAGGGGTTGTGGTGAATACAAACTAATGCTGAACTGTCAGACCCTCAAATTCTTAACAAATCACACCCAGTGAACTATCAGGCACAGGAGTTGAGGGTCTTCATGGTTTCACAGGACCAGGTTCTGTAACCTCACCATGATGGATGATTCATATCCATCTTGTTCCTTGTTTCCTGCAATTTTGATTGTGTAGTCACAGAGAAGGCAGGCAGCATCTTTAGAAATATTCTCATTAATGATATTACTGTTATAGAGTTTGATATTAATGTGTGATACCTATGTAGTATTCTCATGTTTGCAGTAGCCAGTCCACTGTAAATAAATCCTGATGGCTTTGTTTAACAAAAGCTCTTTCTGTAATAGTCCTGCAAGTGATGATATCCAGCATCTTGTTTTTATTTCAGGGTCTGGCTTGGAGTGTTTGTGAATAAACAATGAGTCCCAGAAAAGAAGCCAAAAAATCTTAGTGGTTTTTCTTAGGAATGAGGTAAACAGTGACTTCTCTGGTGTTTTTAAGAGCAGATTGAAAAGGCAAGTGATTAAAAATGTAGAAGAATATGAACAAGGAAACTGGATACATGCACAAGCTGCCTCTTTCTTTTCATTGCAACCCAGCTGCACTCGCAGGCCTCCTGGTCATTCCCTTAGATTAGCAGAGAAAGATGCAGAAAGTGTGCAGCATTACCCATCTGAGAGGTAAAATAATTAAATTCCATCAGTTTACAAAATTTCTCAGTTGTACAGTTTTGCCTTCTGGCATGACATGTAACAGCAGAATTTCAGGCATTTTAGCATCCTGTAGACAATGGTTCCTTGCTTTCATCATTAAAAAAACAAACAAACAAACCCAACCAAACAATGACATCCTATTTCTTTGCAGTGCACATATGTCATTGAATTTTTACAGCTGAATGGCTACTGTTCTACTGTTGTTCCTTTTGACCCAGGAAAAGTTCATGTTGACATCTAGAGTCTCTCTGTGACCAGATAGTTTTTCATGGATGAACGTGGAAGTGTCTTTTGACTTTATTTCAATTCTGTCACGAATGCATGAATTTCACAAGTGTGTGTGTCACGGTTTCTCTCTTCCCTTGAACTTCTCAGAGGCCAGTGCCAAAATCTGTAAATTCTCCCTCCCCATCTAATCTGCCCCAGTAAAGCTGGGGGGAGGGTTCTGGTCTGCACGCTGGGGTCGGGGCCCCCTCAGAGGGAAACAGAGGAGTGGTGCCCAGTCTGCAGTTTGGTTGTTGTTCCAGTGGCAAACACGGGCCCTGAGCTCAGTTTGCTGTCTGAATGGCTCCCCTTTCAGAGCTGTCAGATGAAATACAGTGCCACAACAACATTCCTCCCCCTGTGTGTGCCCTGACTGGAGGGCAAGGACCTTGGATCCATCAGTAAACTCTGGCTTCCTGCATGGTGATGGAAAGTATTGCTCCAATTAAGCCCCTGTGTCCCCTAATTTATTTCTTTTCTACTGGTTTCTGAGCTTGCTCCATCCCTGTTCTACATCAGGTTCTGTCCTTTGTAAGTTTTTTTTAAGATCCATATTAGTTGAAAGTACTTGCTTCAGGCTAAAATTTCGCCCGAACAGACATTGAAGATAGCTAGAAATAGATTTTCTTTCTACAGGAGAAATGTGTTCCAACTACAGCATTATAAATCAAAAAACACTGATAATTTTGGGTTGCTGTGAGTTTGGGGGGTGAGTCTGTTAAATGCCACTTGAGTGAGTAATTTGCAATCGGAATTGGTATATGGGTGTTTTCTTCAGTGCAAATGTTGGCTATTAGTCATTCATCTATTTAATACACCAATTGATCGTGTAAAGTAAGTTTCCTAAATTATCAAACTAAAAGAAGGAAAAAAATCTGTTTCTTAGTAGTAGGTCCTTGGTTGTACATTGTACTTACAAGTTCAGCTATCTCATTAGCTTTCATAAGATTCTGTAGGTGTGCTTGTATTTAAGTCACTTTTGAATTGGGGCTCTTTGGCCAGTGTGACTGCAAGGAGCCCAGAAGCCTTAATTTTAGATAATGTCAGGGAGAGCTGAGGGTGGCCAGTATCTCCAAAGAGGCCTGAGCAAACAGATTCCATATCCTGAAGGCCACTTCTTTGCCTGGATATCAATAGGATTTTCAAACATGGACCCTTGCCAACATCTCTTTTTTGTTTTAATGACATATCAGGTTTTGAAAATAATTTAAGGTTTACCAGGTTCTCTTTTCACCCTAAAAGAGTCAGGCACTTTGAGAAAAAACCCTCTGGTTAGTTTCCCTGAATTGTTCCTGTTCTGTTTACTTCCTTGTGTTTTCTTGTGGCACTTGCTAGAGCTATTGCTGACCCTTGGCATTAGTTTTCTACTCCAGGGAGGTAGGGCAGGTCCTGAGTTTGCCAGATGTCTAATTAATGCTTTGAGAACCCTGAAGACTGTTTCCTGGGTCATTTAGTCCTTCTCTCCTTGTGAAGGAAGGACTGTTCTCTTTCAGTAGTTTAACCAGTATATTAACCTGTTCATTTGGGTTTTGAATAAATGTGCCAAGCAGGAGGACTAATGGGGAAGACTTTTGTTCTAACATTTAGCATTGTCAAAAATTATTTCATAAGCTGCTTGTCTTTTCTAGGTACAGGCAGTGGATCCCTCTCCCATGCTCTCATCAGGACTGTGGCTCCCACAGGGCACCTGTACACAGTGGAGTTCCACCAACAGAGAGCTGAGAAGGCCAGGGAGGAGTTTCGAGAGCATGGGGTGGAGCATCTGGTCACTGTGACCAACCAGGATGTCTGCAAAAATGGGTTTGGTGTCACAGACATTGCAGATGCTGTGTTCCTAGATATTCCGTCTCCATGGGAAGCCATAGGACATGCAAAATCAGCGTTAAAAGCAGAAGGTAACTGCACTTAGATCTTTCTGTTAATGCACTCAGCTCTGCCTTTGAGCCATACACTAGGTTTGCTTTCTTCCATTGTGTGATCCCTGTTCTCAAATGTCAGTCTCCCTAGGCATTTCTAAGGCTGAGAATCCTTCAGAAGATTTATTCAATTTACCATGAAAGATCTGAAAGGACATCAACAATTTTTTCCTACAGGCCTATGCTAGCTGATGCAATTCGCATGGGCAGTTAATAAAAGCACCTTTGAACCTTTGTCATACACATTTTGCTAGATGTGAGGTGTGTGGGAAGCAGCACTAACAATAAGTGCTGTTTTTGGCAATTCAGTGGTAAGGTGTTTGAATAAAAGGTCTTCAGAAGCGCTTCACATCAACCATTGCAGATTTGGATGTATATTACAGAGACGCTCCATCAGTTATGTTAAAGAACATGTGGATATACTTAAATCTTTTTGCCAGTTTCTGCCTTAAATCTCTGCTGTCAAAGCTAATGAGAAGTTTGCTGTTGGTTGCAGTGGGAATGGAGCATAAATGTTCTAGTTTATGCCAGTTATTCAGGAGTTAGTGACAGCAAGTGAGAGGTATTAGATGGAGTTTGTCAGTTTATTATAAATCTTTTCCCTAATGAAAAATAAGCTTCAGGAACAAATCACTCTTTTATCCTGGAATAAGTTTTCCCCTAATCAATGTTATATTAGTGTTACCAGTGTGGATCTGAACTAACTTGTGCCAAATCACTTTCATATACAAAAGTGACTTTTCTAATGAAGGAGAGCATTGAGTGCCAAAGAGTGACCATGCTGGAACATGAGTTTAGTAAAACCTGACTATGTGCCAAGGCTCAGTTCTTTGTTAAAATACATAATCAGAGGCTGGACTTTAATTGAATTGCTAGATCTTCTTGAAATTGCAAGAGTTAAGATTGCTTGTTCTTAAAGGTCACTGAATATGCATTACCTTACTGAGTCAGAACTGACCCAGCTGTGAGGGTATCTCAGCTACTACTGAAAATTTTTTAAGCAGCCTTCTGATGCCAATGTAACACATGCTTTCTCTAAAAAGTGAATAAATAGTCTTGTTAGCACTCAATACTTGCAGGGGCTATATCTCAATTTGTAGCTTCTTTCTAGTGAGTCCTGAGGAAAAAAAAAAATAAATTCACTGCACTCTACAAATGCCCTTCTGGTGCTCAAATTATCTAATCTAGTGAGCACAACACTCAGCTGACTTCCCAGCTTAGAAGGCGCTGCATTGCGCAGTCCAATTTGAATTATTTAAGTGGTACATGTTTAGAATACTAAGCAGAGCTGCTTGAACAGTTCCAGGTTTTGAGTCCTTGTCTCACTCCAGCATTTGAAATCCTGAAAAAGATATTATAGTCCCAAACTGGGCATGCCATCTGGCTATACTTTTCTGTTCAATGATACAAGGTTACATCTGCTGAGGCAATGTAAATAATACTTAAAAATGAAAAGATTCTGTGTTCCTGAAGTGGCACTTTATGTACTAGACAAAAAGGCAAAGTTGCTGATCCTTGCTGCAGTTTTTGCTGCAAACAGCCACCTGTGCTGAGATCTGGTATTGGTCAAAGGCTCATCCTTTGGGATTCACAGTACCTGGCTGAACCAGGGACATTTTTTTAATCCTGCATACAAACAAAAGCTGGTTTTCTTTTTCATAAAATATAATACATTGCAGCAGTAATAGTTATAGACACACATTTCTGTTTTGTTCCAAATCATTTGGGTAGTTTTGTTGTGGTTATTTTTACAGCTGTAAAATCTAAGATATGATAGAAGGGTATCTGACTGCTTTCCTTTCCCTACCACAGGCAGATTATTTTATAATGCTCCTTTGTTTTGTTTTCAAGTAGTTAAAACTCCTCTGCAGTAAGAACAGCCTGTGCACATACTGCTGTTGTTCACCACCATTCCAAGGGTTAGCACAGTGATAAAGCATCATTGGAAAAATGAGTTGTTCCACTCTTTTCTCTCCCTGCCCTCTCTATCACATCTGGATGGGGTCACATTTGGACCATTCACAGTGTGGGGTTTATTGTGGTGCACCATGCAAATACCCCAGCTGTACTGCCAGATTGTGGTAATTTATCCCTAAAGTCTTCAGGTACTTTGAATGAAATCAGAGCTAAGCAAATTTGATATACAGCATCTGCTAGGCTCCTCTTTAAAACCACAGGATTTGTTACAGAATGCTTGGCTGAGAGTATTTAAGAAAGAGTTTTTAACCTTAACAAAACCTTACTAAATCAGTGTTTTCTCTCCTACTTAATATCAAGATTCTGAATAGCTGCATCTTCTAGTAGCTGAGTGTTAATGATCCTCTTTACAGAGTACATTTATCCCTCATGTTATGCCTTGCAGTATGGTGTAAATACACTACTTTACAGTAGCTTGGCCTCCCATTTAAAGTATTGCCAACCTCTGAAGAGCTAAAAGAATAAAGTGGCACAGTAGTTTTGTGACTAGAAGGTTTTTGTTCTCTGGTGAGAGTGTTCACCTTGCATCTCAGCTGCATCCTTCAGTGCTGATTTCACCAGTCACACTTTCAGCTGCTTGTAATATCTCTTGGGCACTGCTGCACTGCAGAACTTGCTTTCATTTTCAGACCTGCATTGTTTTTCTTTTCCAGCATCTGCTGATTAATGCTTTTCTTAAGTCATAGTTGCTGTTCCCAATGTCTGACCTTGGTGGTTTTTGCAAAGTTGCTGTTAACCCCTTCAAGATATTTTTTTTTAAATTAAGAAAAAAAAAAAAAGGTAAAAAAGTATCCTCAGTATTCTACAGTTCTTAAATACCCTGAAACTTTTGACTCACAGTCATCTCATGGCTGAATACTGTAATGCTGTAATATAATTCTGCACCCACCTACTCCACTCATAAATATTGTCTGTTTATTCCAAGACTCTGGAAGATGAGGTAGAAACACATTTTTGCAATGGTTTTCATACAGAATTTATATTTCCAGGTCGGGAGATAGAAAAATACATGTGTGTGTTAGGAACTGGCCTCTTGTACTATAAATGAGTTCTTAGCGGTGTTTAAGTTAACAGTCCAAGTCACAAAATTACGAAAACCACCCCTATTTTTTTGTTTCTTTCTGTTAAAGATTTTACTCTTAAATTCAGACTTACCAGTCCCTCTTGAGCATCATAAAGCCCCTAAGTTACGAGTTTTTCACACTATGATCCTTGAGATACCACCTGAACCAGGTAACATAGTGCTATAAGGTCTCCCCTGAAAACTCTGCAGGGAAATTTCCCTTTGAACATCTCTCTGTTCAGGCCTCTGCATTTCCTGCCACCACAGAAGCCCTTCAGCAGTACTGTGTTCTTTGTAGTAGTAGTTTGTTTTCCCTTCCAAAGTCTTAAATTTGTTTTGTTTGTACACAATGGACTTAAAACAGGTTTTGTTTGCATATTTTCCCCCTTAGCACAGCCATTGATTGTTGTTCTGACATGCCAGGTTTGGTTATTACAGATGCTGTATAATAGAGTAAGTAATATCTCATCTGCCCAGTAGCCTGTGGTGCAGGTAAGGCATTGCTTGGTTTAGCTAGTTTCAGTTTTCCCTTGGCCTTCCCTCTCTCCTTTTCTGAGGTTTCAGAGAATACCACATCCATGGAAAGTCTCACTTGCTATCCCCAGAGGTTATTCATGGTCCAGTTTTTAAACAAACCAGGTGTGGCTTTGAGGAACAGCTGAAATCCCTGTCCAGAAGTGGAGGAATGTCTAGCAGGCTGTCATCTTCCACCATGCAGGTGATACTCAAGTTGATATGAACACTTCTTATATCCCCAGGAGATTGTTTTGGAATAAATGGATGAAGTAACAAGTGCTTGTTAAACTGTTGGTACCAGCCCTCGGTGGCAGTGTACCTGCTCTGATTTGAAGGAGAATTAACCCAAGGTGAGGTTGAAGCATATCCTCTCAACACTGAGGAGCCATCTAGTCTAGTGCAAAGCTGCCCCACTAGGATCTATGACCAGGTGCTAACCCACAAAGCAGCTTCATCTGGTTCCCCAGCACTGGCTGTTTGATGAAGTATCTTGCTGGAGGACATCAACCTAGCTCCAGTCTGTCAGGGATTGGGAGGTTGGGTGCACACCCTGAAGCAAAAGTGATTTTTTCAGGTGTCAGGAATCAAGAAGGATTTCTGTATTGTAGTCCATTCTGTGGAATGCCAGCCAAGCTGCAGGCCTTAACACAGTTTGTAGGAAGTAGCCTGGGACTGAAGGGTCCTTAAAGGAAGTTTTTAGGTTTTATTCTCCAATTTGAAGCCAAGTGATTTTTTAATTTCCTTGTTGCATGCTCTTGCCAGCCCGTAACAGTGAGCAGGAATAAATTTTGTTTGGAGGAGTCACCTACAATTGTAGAGGTTAAAGTCACATTTGCAGAAAATCACATCAAGCTCCTGTTAGTGAGCTGGCAAGTGATTTGGGGGAAATTTTATTTTCTGAATCAAGAAACATCCTTTAATTTCTTCCAACAGCCAGATCCTCTAATTTCACTTGTCAGGGAAGCTACATCAGATCGCCCACGAGCACACTCACTTAAAGGACGTTCTGTCCCCCTTTACAGAGGCAATATTTTTAGTGTCCTACTAGCACAGAGTAAATGCCATGGTGATGCTGCACAGGGACTCTCCTGCCTCGCCCCTGCATAATGATTATGCTTCTGTGATGTTTTTTTTCTTCCATGAGAGCTTGGTAATGTAATCTTTCAATTATGACGATGCACCAAAGTCCCTAAGCAGGGCTCTTTTACCAGAGATAAAAATGTTGTGTTGTATTCTCTACATCAGAGTAATTTCTAAAATTGCAGGCCATTCTCCCTGGAACTTAATGATGCTGCACTACATAGGTGTTTTTTGTATCTTCTGAATAATATTGGTATGATGAAAAAACCTGTCAGAGCACTTCTGACACGTGGTATAACCTGCAGAGCTGTGAGCTCGTAACGTGGGCATGTTTTCTGTATCAAAAGCATGAACTGGAGTTCTTGTCAGCTGGGTAGCACTGCTAGAGTTTTCATGCTTGAAACCTAATGCAGTTATTAACTAAAAAGAACTGATACAGGTGCTGGTCCTTGCTCAGACAAACCAGAAACAAATTTTTTTTTGGACTTGGCACAGGAACGTACCAGGAGCTGCTCTTGGAAGAGGAGCAATTTTCAAGGCACAGATTTCTTTTTAAAGATGTAAGGATGTGTCCCCTGGTTACTAATTAGATCCTGTCCTCTATTTTAAAATGTGAGGTGATATGTGGAATGCAAGTCTTCTCTTATTTTCACCTTTCCTTAGCTGTCTTCTCTAATCATTCTAGTCTGAATTGTTCTTCAGTTTTCATATACTCTAAGCCTTAATGCTGATTACAATGACTGCCAGGACTGTGTGGGCTTGTCCCAACCTATGGGTTTGAGAGCTTTAACCTCTCCATTAGTTGTTTCAAACTAACTCAGTCCCTGTAAAATTGAAGGTAGAAAAAAATGCAGGTCTTTCATACGGTCTCATTATTCTCTTCTCCTCGATTCTCGTACTTGTCAAATGCATTATACATGAATAAACACATTTTTAGACAGCTCTTCAGATCAAAAAGCTCACACAGCTTCCCAATGTGAACAAGATTAATCTCAGATAATTACTATATCAATTTATGATGACACACAGATCTCATTAAACAAATTTAGGAGTGGTAGCTTTCCTAAAAGGAAAGAACACAAACTCAGTTTGTACTAAAAAGTTTCCGTTCTGTTGGTTTCACTGCTCTCAAGTTTATTTCACCCCTTTGTGATCCACAGAGGAACAGTGTGCTCCAGCTAGCAGAGAGAGAGGGAGTACATGTCCTTTCTTCATTCATTAAGGAATCCTTGGCAAGACAAAGCAATGCATATTCAAGACTTTTAAGCCCTAAATGCCTCTTGCCCTCTAAAGGACAAGAGGACTCTTACAGAATCTGAGAATCGTGAATGTGGAAATCTAGATTTATATCTGTTTGGTGATTGTGACAGAAAGGCTGTGTCAAGCTGGTAACCCAGTGGGGGTAAAGAGGGCAGCCCACAGTGTGGAGAATTCAGAAGCATCTGCTCTGTTGAAGATGATGGCATCTTCACTGTAGGAGCAGAGCATGCCCTAGGAACAAGAAGTGCGTGTCCTTCTGAGTGCTGGTTTGCTGCTGTTCAGACTCAACTTTTGCTGGTCTCAACACACCACGGCAATTGAAGCTTCCCCTATCTTTCTATTTTAGGCAGCCTCTCACAGTCTGGAACTGCGATTTCGGTTTTGCCTTCCAATCTTCTGCTAATTGTAGCTTTCCAGTCTTCTCTTAATATCTGCTTAATCAACCGAGTCCAGCCTCTACATCAAATCCAGCCTGCTTTATGGTGTGTATAGGAAAAAAACCAGAGGAGGCCCCTCTCCCATTTGTTAAGATCCATAAAGACAATTGCTTGGTGGTTTTGCTTCTGAGCTATTTGTAGGTGTATTTATTTGGGAGGGACATATAAAAATAACCAGAACAACAGGTTTGAAAGGGAAAAAGTAAAACTGGCAGAACTTACTAGAAGCCACTGGATGCTCTCTGTTATGTGAAATACCAACTGTTAGGCTCTTTTCTCACTCTTCACACCTGAGAAGCTCCCAGCAGTGGAGTAAGTAAAATAATTTTCTTTTTTGCGCTTCCCCTCTGGATATTTGTTGTTACAAGCAAGTGGTTTGAAGGCCCTTTTTCTGTAACCCTACTTCCCCAGGCAGTCTGCTTTGCAACAAGGCAGTCTGATAAATCATCACCAAGTTTGGTGTTGACATGCTGTGCTCAGCTGACCATCTCAAGGCAAAATGAAGGGTGCTCTGCCTTTAATTGAAGGCTTGACAGGAACCGTAGGCGGCTCTGCAGCTTGTATGGCAACAGCTGTGTGCAGGATTCTTAGTTTTTGACTGTAAATCTAGGGCATGTGAATTCAGAAGCCTAAACATATCTTAAAACCCTTGAAACCCAAAATACTTACTGTAAACTTAAATATATTTTCCTTTTTTGTTACAATATGAAATGGGGAAAAAAAAAAAAAAAAAAAAAAAAAAGCCTGAATGAAACAGTAGTAGGTCTCTGGTCCCTCTGCAAGTTCTTGCTTTGCAGACAAAAGAGTTATTGTGAACTGACATTTAGCTAAGTTAGACATTTGCTCAGTTCCCTGCACAGTAAGAATATAGTATCTTTCTTTATAACATGTGCATCATAGTAGTTGTCTCATTATGTAACAGAAATTTCTTCTGGAGCTTTTCTGTTGCATCTTCTTACATCTGCAAACACAGTAGATGTGTGTACTGCTTTGGCTAGAAAAGATTAACTTATTGAGAATCATTTTGATAGTCCTGGCCATGCTCATGAACATGTAAATCTCATTTCATGGGAGCCTACTAGACTGGCTGTGCAGTTAAATCGGCATCAACAGAGTTGGTTAATAAAGACACATACCAGCATTAATTTTGCAGGTGATCGTTAGCTTTGTTTTTTAATTGTCACTCTAGGGAATTAGTTGTCCAGGGTACTTTGTTCTGAAAGTGCATAATAAGAACCCCTGGCAGTGGAGACTTTATTTCAGAACTAAAATTAAATCCTAGTTAGTTTATGGTGGATTAATGGTCATGGAAAGTGTTCTTTCCCAGTCAGTACCCAGTAACTGGAGTTCTACAATGATGCATTCAGACCTGATGCTTTCTTTTTTTAGAGATGTGACTTTAGAAACGAAAAAGGAAAAAAAAAAGGAGTTTGAGATAAAGCAGGCTTCATGTAGTCCCAGCATGGCCTCTATTTTTATCAGGATACTTTGCTTTTACTTAAACCAGTTCTTTAACTCCTTAGACAGCTCATGTTGGAAGGCTTGATGGGATGAGCCTGGGAGAGGACTGGGAAGGAATGCAAATCAAGTCAGCAGGCATTTTCATCTAATTGTAATAAGTAAAACAATAGCTGAAGCTGCACTGCCCCGTGTTCCTTCCCCTAGCACAAAAGCTTTTCAGGAAGGGCAGTTGCCTTGTGGGACACTGTGTCCTGGGTGAAAGCACATGCCCTGGCTTTATGGCAGACACTGTCCTTATAATTCTTTGATCTGATTTGGCTGTGGCTTTTCAGAGTAAATCTGAATCATTCTATTCTCAGCTGCTAAGGTGACATTGTAGCACGCAGGAAGTTGTAGGGGACCTAATAATACTCTGTTTAGAATCAAAAATCCGAACTGTGCACAGACAAGGAGGCAAGTGTTAGTTTATCACTTGAAAGTCCTGTTCTAGAGTTTTGAAACATTTGCTGTAAAACTGCCTGATACGATGTCCAGTAAACTGTAATGCTCAGGAGACGTGCTAGTCAGCTTGACTAAAAGGGGTAAAGCCTTAACAGCACTCCATCTATGGCCTGGAGAGATTACTTTATTCTGTACACACATACCATCATTCTCATATAAACACAGCTGCTTTTGTCAGAGTGTGTGTGCTGTGCATGCATGCTTATATTCTAATGCAGGCAACTCTGTACAGTGTGTGTGGAGAATGACTTCTGGCTTTGTGTAGGTGCCAAGTTCTGTTCAGCCTTAGTCCAGAGTAGTAGAGAGTGATTCCAAAAGGGCTGCTGCACTAAAGGAGTAAACTTCAGCAGTTTTACTGGGAACAAATGTGGGCAACAGTGGATTTAGAAGGTGAATGAATTTGGTGTTGCAAGTTTTAAAGGGTCTGAGGCATCTTGTATAGTTGTTCATGCTTGATTTTGTGCTGACATTTTAAACCTGCATGGAGATTTTCTTGAAGAAAGTTTTCACTTTGTCTAATAGTAATTCTGTGGGCAGCCAGGGAGAATTTGAAAAAAGATTAAAAGTGCTTTGTTTTTCTTTTTCCCTCATTTCCACTACCTGTCTCATTTTCCAGGTGGCCGCATCTGCTCTTTCTCCCCCTGCATCGAACAAGTCCAAAGAACTTGCCTGGCAATGGAAGAATGTGGTTTTACAGAGATTAACACCTTGGAAATTCTGCTTCGAGTTTACAATGTAAGGACAATCAGCTTGCAAATCCCTGACCTTGGAAAAGCAGCTGAGGATAATTCTAGCACTGGTTTTGACAGCAGCAACCCATCAAACCCAGGTAGCCTGTGTGCTAATCTGCAGCAGGGAGCTGTGCAGTTCAAGAGCGGCGTGCCACTCAGGGAGATGGTGGGTCACACTGGCTACCTGACTTTTGCCACCAAGAGCCTCTTGTAGTACATCTTGAGTTTGTGCAGTTCGGAGTGTTTAGTGTGTTTGTGTATGTTTTCTGTCTTCATGGTTCTTTTCTGTAGGGCGTCCAAATTTTTACTTGTCAGGGAATTCCATATATAGTCAGATTTGGTTGGGATATGCTTTGTTTAAATAGCATACAAGCATTACCCAGAGCAGCATCAAGGGAATGTTGAAACTTTGGAATGGTGCTCCTCTTCCTGTCAGAAAGAAGATAAATTAATAGTCAATGGCCATTCACTGGAATGTGCAGCATAAAGATCCCTCCCGATAAGAAAGCAAACCAAACAGCACACTGATTTAAATAAGGAGGATTTTTTTTCCTCCTCTTTTCTGAATTACTTTCCCAGGTGTATGCTATGTTTATGTCCTATCACCACTAGACACTTTTTTTTAAACTTCTTTAGTGTCTGTATTGCTCTTAGGAATGTGAAAGTGCCTACTTGCTTAATTTTAAATATGAAACTTGCCAGGTCATAGGGTTGCCAGCATGACTGATCACAGAATTAATGTTTCCTTGGATTAACATTTGGCTGTGCAGAGGATTATTGGCAGTGCTCAGGAACACAACCTCTTACTCAGTTCCAGGCTGGCAAATCTGCAAATCATTTAGATTGTACAAAGTTCAAAGACTTGTGCTAATTGTTGAGTTTGGTTTTAAAGAGTATATTGTGCTCATCAGTGTATAGTAAAAATTTGGACCTGTATTTGTACCATGGTCTTCTAATATATCATCCACTTTCATAGTTGATGAATCCACTGTTAAAATTCACTGAAGAGATGGTTAATATCTGAACACCTCTTTGTAAGCAGTGTGTCCATGGTTCTGTTTGTTTGGTGTTTTGTGTGCATTATGGTGTATTATCTTCCTGCAGCTGAATGACAGAAAGATTGCTTTTAGCAGGATTTCTGTCTCCAAATTGCAAAAACAATGCAAACTTATTAAAATCCTCAAACAGCTCTATTAATTAAGTTTCAGACCATTTACTCTTTGGTCTTCCAAAGCTGGTGGGCGGGATGAATGTATTTGAATGTTGGATAAGGTTTTGTATTTACAGATTAAAATAATGATGCAAATTTATACAGTTGGGTTTTTTTCCCTTTTTAAAAAAATTAATTCTCACGTATTTTTATTCCAGCCACTAGTACTGTCTTTGGAAACATCTAGATGTGCCTTGCAGTCAGTACCTGAATGTATTGATTGCTGTGTAAGAAAAATAACCATTCATAAACTGCTGCCTGAACATTTGAACCTGAATTCCCTCCCCCATTCTTGACAAAAATAAACAAAGCTAAGCTTTTAACATGTTATAGCAGAACCCTAATCCATAAAGGTTTAAAGAAAGCTCAACTGATCACGACAGCAGAGATAAACTGTTGAGCAGATTAAAGTCAGAAAGCAATTCTGTTGCACTAAATCAGTTATGTAAGTTGGCCCACAACTGCAGCATTTCTCTAGAAATCATGTGAGAGTTCCCCTTCTCCTGCTGCTGATGTTCTCCAAAGCAGCATGTGGTGCACTGCTCACACTGTGCATGTCATTTGGGAGCTATGGTTCAGTGCTGTGCTTGCATGTGTGTGCTGCTGCACCTATCTGTGTGTGCTTAAACCACCACCACAGAAGTATGGCTAAGGTACTAACATGAACCAGAAGAAAAGATGGGGAAATACAAGATTAATACTGCAAGATTGTTTTTAACTTCCCTCAAGGTGACTGTCATTCACTAACAAGCTTCCCCAGAGCTGGAATAATTCCAGCTCTATACTTGATTCACTTGGTTTTCTCGACAGACCTTATTTTAAAATAGTGTAACATTTAAACAGGATTAAAGAGGAACAGAGCCACATTTCTATCCTACAAATAGATGTGGAAATACTAATGTGTCTTCATGGAGTTTGAAAGAAAGCTGTTGCCTCCTTGCCAACAAAGCCCAATTCAAAACCCTTTGAAATAAACCATTGACTTTCCAGGGTCCCATATTGATCTGATCCTTGCTGAGGAAGGGCAAGCATTGCGTAAGAGGAGAAGGATTTCATTTCTGTCTTTGCAAAAAAGGCTTCTGTGTCTTTGTTGCCAGTCACAGCCATGGCCAGCAGCACCACACTGCTTCCTGCTGTTTCTTTGTTGTCAGGGTCACAAGGAGGATCCCACAGCCTGGACAGTACTGTGCTGCCAGAATCCCCCACTGTTTAATTCTGTTTGTGATCACCTGCGTTCTACATTCTGGCTACATTCCCTACCAAAAGTGGAGAATCAGAAACATGGGTCTTTCTTGCTACACTGGGGGAATCTTCCTGGGCCACACTTTCAGAGACCCATTTCTCTTTTTTATATGTTCTAGTCTTCAGTCTGCAGTGAAGCATCTCTTCTGACACAATTTGCTCACACATTGTCAGGCTGCACATTTTCATTGCTACCATGCTCTTGGACCTCTCAGTTGTTGTGGACGAGCACCAGTACCTAGCTCTACCTGACAGCCAGGTTCTGCTTGTCCTGTTGTGCTCCATGCCCTACAAGCTAGCGTGGAGAGCAGTCTCAGACACCTTGCAACCTACAAGACAAACAGTATTGACTAAGATGAGGCTTGTGAAACACTTGAGAAGTCTGCTGCTGTTCACTGTTTACCTGTGCTTTAATTAAAGCAGTACACATCTGTATCTTACGGTGGTTGTTTCCTGCTTACCTGTTAGCACAACACTGTTTTCCTCTGAGGATGTGATCTCAGGTCATGCTTGAGAACCTGAAAGGGAGAAAGCAGCGAAAATGCTAGGAACTCACTCTTCTGCTTCATTTTCTGCTCTGTCTTCTCCTTAGGTACTTTGTGATACGTGATGGTGAGGAGATGGTTCTTCCTGGGAAGCATTCCAGAGATGAGTGCTCTGGTTCACGCTGACTCCCTGGAGAGTACATCTGTGCTCCCTTAGTCCTGGTCAACTGGATGACTGCAGAAGTCATTGTGACCTAGAAAGCAGGGGGGCCCAGAGATGCATCGAGCCTGGATCTACTTGTAAATACGAGCCCACATCCCAGCAGAGTCTGCATCATGTAGGTGGGCGAGTGCACCAGGGAGCCCACGTGTTTATATACCAGGCTCCTTCTAGGCAGAAACCGGAGGAAACTGCTCTCCTGAGCTGCAGTTCAGTGGTGGTCTGTGCTCCCAGCTCACCTCTGATGCCAGTGGGAGGGGTTCAGGCTCAGAAAAGGAGCTGGGTTCTGTCTCAGCTTCTGCTTGCACAAGTGTTAGAGAGGCACAATAAGAGAAAAGTGGGAGAGTCAGCATTGCATAACCATGATGTTACACCGAAGGTACGTGCAGCTGTGACTGGTCAAAGGGAGGAAGGGGGTTACTGTAGTACCAGAAAGTCCTGCCTGTGTCACCAGGGGGGAAAGCATCTACGTGCTGCTGGCTTCTCAGAGTGCTCCTGAGGAACTATGTTGTTCAGATGCCAAAAGAGGAGAGCCAGATTGTGTTATTTCCTTTCTCCCTACGTGATGGCTTCTGAACTGGAGTGAATCTGTATCAGTATCAACACAGGGAACAAATAAACCTTGAATTAGAGTCAAATAAAAATAATCCTCCTCACTGATATCCAGCCCTTTACCTGCATATCTTGCCCAGGAGCTCTCTGTCCTTTCATAGGCTGTTCAGGACATGCTGTTCTCCTCTGCAGCAGGGCAACAGCTTTGAACTCTGAGGTTAGCTGGCTGATATGCTGATAGAAATAAAAGCAGAAGCCAGCTGGGAACATTGGGCTGTGGGTCATCTCACCGTACCTGTGTGTTTCTACCTGGCTACTAAAGTAAACCACCCACAGCTGCTTTTCCCTGGTCGTGAAGCAGTCCCTTCCTCTCATTTTCCCCCTCCTGACCTCAAACTCAATGTTAACAGGCACACTGCTAGCATGCACCAGCCCTTGTTGGCACTCCGAGGCAACTCAGATTGCACAGCCAGGTTTTTGGCAGAAGCAGGCATTTTGCTCTTTTCTTTACTGGTCCCCAGGGTGGGGAGAGGGGCTATTTTTTGGCACCCTATCAGGACATTCAGCTGCAGAGGCTCTGCTGCAAGGTGCTGTGTTGAGAAACCACCTGAGTGCTCCAGGCACCTTGGGAGGCTTGTGCTGCCATGGGAACAGCACAGCATCCATCAAGCCACTGAAGACCTCAGGCTGAAGTTATTTCAGTGGGGGCTGCGTGGGTTGATGCTAAACATTGCACTCCTGAAGAGGGCACTTTGCATGAATGGTTGCAGTGGAGCTATGGAGTTCTCCCCTGGGGTCCAGGTCCAGCTGCAGGAAGCATCAGAGACCAGGACCAAGGTCTGGTCCCAGAGGTGGTGGCTGAGCAGTCAAAGCTGGGAAGTAGAGGAAGGAGCTTTTCCATCTTTTTCTGTTTGTGCTGATATTGATTCAGCACAAAGCCCATGTGAATGACTACATATAGTCAGCTACAAGAAACTGTTGCTTTAGCAACCTCCCTTTGTATTAGGCACTGTGCAGGAGGGGAAGCCTGCAGTGGGATTTTCCTGTCTCTCTCCTGTTGCTCTGGGGGGACTACAGTCCCCTCTCCTTCCTTGAGTCAAAAGTATGTTAGCAGTAGTTACCTCTAACACAGGTGTCTAGGACTCAGAATGGCTGGTTCCTGCGTATGTGGAATTAAAAGCTTCTGATGCCAAAATATTGTAAGCCAGATGTTATTTTACGCCACTTGGAGGGGTGAGGAAGGTGATGAGATCGTAGGGTCTCTGGTACTTTTCACATTGGTACCCCGTGCCTTTAGAAATTGTCCTTAAAGCACTGTCTCAGAAAAATTTAAACAAAAATGAAACAGCTTGGAGGAAGAAGTGGAAGAAGCAGTAACAAGGCAGAGAATGTTTTTGGGGGAGAAAGTTCCTCGTTTCCTGGCCTTCTGCAACTAAAAGGCAATTCCCCAGAAGGTTGCAGCTGCTCCCCTTAAAAGCCGTGGATCAGAAATTCTCATGAATAGTGAGGATATGAGTTCCATCAGGCTGTTTTAACAAGGCCTGTAGGCTGGGATCTACAACTGATGGAATAGAAAGGGGGGAGAGAGAGGAAAAGAGGTTTTGAAAGTGTCTGCATTCAGCTCAGCCTGTTGGATTTCATGTACATCACATCATGCTCTTGTTACTAGAGGGGTCTAAATTATCTTACAAAATATACAATATACCTGTATAACACAGAAAAGAATCACCTGCTTCAGTACAGTACTGGGCAAGAGCATGACAACAGAAAGAGATTTGATTACCTGTGTTGAGAAATCAGGTTTACCTAAGACACGTGTTGCAGTTTCTGCACGTTCTCCTACCCCTATCAGAGAAAGTGGAAACATTTAAGAAAATGGATAATACTTGAGTGGAATATATACCTCACAAGCATGCAAAGCCTCACAGGTAGGGGACTGATTTCCAGCTTTTACCACTCAGTGCTTCCAGGAGGATCCTTCACTGTCAACGTTTCCTCATCAATCTTATCGGCACTTTAAAAAGAGGGAAAATTGTCCTTTTTCAGCAGAGAGAGCAGGTATGCACGTGGCTATGGCTGATTACCAACCTGCAGACACATGTCAGAGCAAGGACAGCACTGGGCTCCTTGAAGTTTCTTATGCAGACTATAAATGGGGCTGGCAGCATCACCCCCAGCATTAAAGCAACACCAAGAGGCCCAGGTGGGCTGAATGCCATGCATGGAGCCTGTCCCTGGGAGCTCACCAGCCAACACAGATGGGAGGTGACAGGTTGATGTCTGTGCAGCCCAGGGCTTTCTCCTGACCTCAGGGACAGCGCTGGGCCTTGTGCTTGATCCTTTGGAGCATTTTCTGCCCCCGAGGGAATACACAGGGCTTGGTGTTTCCTTCAGACTGAGCGAGCACCTTTGCACCTGCCAGCTCTTTGTGTGCCTCTTCTGAGGGGGGTAAATTTATTAGAGCCAAGGTGCAACATGCCTCTGGAGAAGAAATGTGATTCTCCACATGATACATCTCCATGTGAGAAATGATTTGTGCTTCTTCATGCTCTTTGATTTTGATCCTGCAAACATTTACTCAGGGAGAGGAAAGGATCTGTAAAATGGCTGTGGCAGGAGAGGGAAGTACCTGCTGCTGTGGTTGAGAGCATGGTGGTCTGCCTCCAGGTTAGGGAGATGCTGGCTGCCTGAAAAAAAAGAGCTGATTTCTCAAAAGAAGGTAAAGGAATTTCATGCCCCAGCTCCTACTGACTTTCATTACTCATTTATTTCAGTGGGATTTCAGCACAGCTCCCTTGATGACCTGGGCCCTGGTTGCACAGGCTTCTTTGGGAATGGTACAGCACCATGCTCATTTTACAGGCTGATTGTGCAAGTCAGTGGCAGGGTGGAAAACAGGACCTGACATCCCAGATGTTCCCTCTGCTACAAGGGTTACAGCCCCTTCCTAAGTAACAGTGCTCTCCTAATGCTGAGCAAGGATCCCCACCAGAGTAAAGCTGTTCCTGCTCTCACATGGCAGCACCTCATTGCCCACAAGTTCTTACACTATCTGGATGCAAATGTAGTTAGATAACGTTCACTGTCACAGCTTATTACCAAATCAGAGCATGCAGCCATATCAAGGCTTAATGATTTTCTGAAACTTTAATTCATTTCACTGTGTATCCATTTTCAGTAATTAGCTGAATTAATTTTATATGGATTAAAAATGTAAGTCTATCTCTTTGAAGACGAAAAGTGGCATTTTTAAATCTATGTTCTGTCCCAAGCCTATAAATACCTCTGCCTCATAGAAATCAGCTGTTTATGGTTGATCTTATTGAAGAGAGGATGACTGAAAGAGGCTTATGAGCTGCATTGTTTTTGTCAGAGCTGAAAAAACCCCTCCAAATTTCCTGTGAATTAGAAGGATCAGTGACTATAGATAGAGCCTGTACTTTTCCCCTGCCAGATGAAACGTGGGACTGGTTTCAGGTAGTCTGGATCCAATGCAGTTGCTGCCAGCATTTGATTTCCTGGAGTAAAAATTAACAAAGCAGAAATAGTCTGTTACTCACTCAAAATGCCAGGCAACCAGTGGTTCCCTCTCACCCTGCCCCACTTCATTATAGAGCACCTAATAGTGGTTAAATTCAATTATAAACCTCAAAATAATATTAAAAGACCACGAGGAAGACTTCAGAGCCACCCATGCAAAATCTAGGGAATCTTATAAAATTAAGGCACTTTCTGAAGCCTTTAGTTGTAGCATAAATAAGGCCAAGTTCAGGGACAAGGAATGGAGGGTAGAGGTCCTAGCTGGGTCTTGCAGGAATGTGGAGGTCACAAGTGGCATCCCAGCATCTGTGCAGATCAACATTGTTATAGTCTGGAAAAAGGGCTGAGCAGTCAGGTGAGGAGTTCTGCTGATGGCACAAAGTTGCTGATGGCAGAAAGGATGCAGGCAGGTGGTGAAGTACTATAGAATGACTCTACAGGTGAGTCCATCTTACCTATGACTGCCTGGGCAATGAAGTGGAGGTGAAACTCAGCGTAGGTAAATGCAATGGGCTACCAGGATGAGACGGGGGAGGCAAGGCAAGGCAGCCCTATGGGGGGGTGGGAGCTGGTGCATGTCAGGTACCAGGTGTTGGGGATGCAGCATGGAGATGCTCAGTGGCAGCTCACACTGTGACTGCCCCAGGGTGAGTGACACTGCCCAGAGGAGCACCCTCATCCTCTCTGAGGAAAGGACTAGCTAATTCTTTTTGGAGGAGCTGTTTTAAACTTCCTAGCAGTGTGTGACTAAATGGAGCTAATCCAGGAGCTCATGCTCACTGACTCCAAGATGCCTCTGTACCTTCCAGGCAGCAGTAGTCTAAAGCTTCATGACATTTGCCAAAACATTTAATGGCTGCTTCCTGCAAGTCAAGAGTCAAGTTCAGCTGCGTTTTCAACCACAGTAGTAAGACTTATATTGCAAAATGTTAGTAGCTCTTAATATCACATTTGCCCACTTTAAAGATGTGGAATTTTCATTTTGATTTTGTTTCTGAAACCTTTGAAAACCTTTGGAAAGTAGCAGGCTTGCTCAGCTGCGTCCATAGACATTTAAATTATACTTGTTTTCTACCTGCATTTATCCTCTGAGTATGCATGTTGCTGTTCAGCAAGTGCAGCAGTCCTGGGAGACCAATGATGGAAGAAGCCTCCTACCTGCAGCTCAGCCTGGGCAGCTATGGGGAGCTAAGTCTCCTGGCTCCCCTGCCTGCATTTGTGATGAACCAAAAAATGGGACTTTTAGATTCCTTCTTTGAACCCCATTCCACCCCAAAAAGAAAGACAGCAACCACGACAGCAGTGCCAGGCAGGGCACTGCCTTGTAGCACCTTTGGTTGCAGTAACTGATGGAGCAGGACACCCCTGCTTGTCCTGTGACTGCCCCTCCCAGCACATTTACCTGCACCAGATTTTGTGCTGCAAGGGGGTGACTGCAGTGGGGAGCAGCCCTCTTTCCCCCCAGGCTGCTCGAGCAACCCTGGGAGACAGCAGAGTTCAACAGGAGCAGCTTGTTTTACAGGCATTAGGATTTTGCCAGGAGTTGTAAGAGAGAGCTCTCTGCCTTAGGAGCAGGAGATGCAGCAAACACTGGTGGTGGTGCTCACCCCTGCAAGAGGACTACTGCTAAATTCAACTCTTTCACTTAAATTGTGAAAAAAATGCAATAAAGACTACAATTTACACAACATTTTCAACAGCCTAAGCTAAAATCAGTATGTGCTTGGACTTTATTTCAAAGAATTGCTATTTATGCCTTTTTTTTTTTTTTTTTTTTTTTTTTTTTGGTTTTTACCAATCTAATCAGCATAATTTGACCGTACTGAAACAAATTTACAAGATTGTGGAACCGTACTTGCGGATTGTTCAGATTAAACATGAACTAATTAGTAGATTTTTGGGTCTCTAAGTCCACAGCTTTGGAAAAAGCTGACAATGCCCATCAGTGTTTCCACATGAAGAGAGAGGCAAAACCCAGACACACCAGAAAAACAGCTACATATGTGTGAGGAGTCTTTGCAAAAAGAAAAAAAAAAAAAAAGAAGAAAAAGAAACAAGAAAAAAAACAACATCAGGATATTAAGCAACAGCAATTAATTTTAATTTTTTTCTAAAAATTTCAAGAATAAAGACCTTTTTCTGACTTTAGTTTTCTCTTTTGTGGAAATTAAATATGGTTCTATAAGAACTAATGGCCATAAACTGCCAGGGCATAAGGGAAAATGTAGCAGAAGACAAATATTGAATTCACCCACGAGTTTGTCCAAGCACATCCAAAAGCCATGACGTCAGTAAAAAGGAAAAACTCTGACTATTGCCCTGGGAATGAAACCAAAAAATCACTTTGCCAATAAGTGAAGACTTCATTCTGCAACTGTTCTAAAAGCTTCCTTGCAAGACAACAATAAGTTGATCAGAAACATTTCAACAGATGATGAAGAATAATAACAGCTGCTCCAAAGCTCATGGCAAACAATGAAAAGTCCCCAGTTGATTTGCTCAGTCTTGAACTGAGTCCAAAATTCACAGAATTTCAGAGAGGAGGTAAAAGCAGCTGTCTGCATGCGAGAGCAGAATTCACACAAGGAGGGAGCTGGAATGACCCCATAACAAGCCCTGTCCGACAACTGCTGCTGACAGTCATGCTCCTAAAAAAATGTGCTGGAAAACTGGGTTCAGTGATGGTCATGAAGAAGGATGTCCCCAGGCTCAGTGTTTGATGGGATAACATGGACAAAATCGGAAAGGTCTCTCTGGAATCAGACTCTAGGCATCTAAGGTGACATTGTTAATACCAGGTGCATTTAAGAGGTGTTTTTATGGTCCTATTTGGTTAGTCACAAGCACTCAGGAAGCGCTCCTGTTCCCAATTTTACGGGCAGTCTCTGAGTTGAATTCTCTGGCTCTGAGCTTATCAAGCTGCCAGTTGGGGCTGATTGCCCCGGACAGGCTCTGCTCTTTGATCTGATCTGATTAACATCCCAGACCACTTCACCCTCAGCAGTTACTCAGGGGATACCCAGACACGAGACTGCTCTAATGATTTCCCCTTATCATCACCACCTAAAGCCTTCCTTGCCAAGCAAGAGCAGGAGGCTGCTGTGGCTCTGCCCAGAGGCCCCATTCACCTTCCCGCTGCAATTAGAGTTAATGAGGACACGTAAACCAATGCCATCAAAAATTTGGCTCGTGATCTTTGAAACACAAATGAAAAGAGGCAAGACGGCTCCAAAAAACATCTGAAGAATGTCCCAGTGGTGGAACCTGAGTTTCATGGTGCAGCACTGGCACTGCGCCCTTGGGGTCACCCAGGCTGGGGGTGTTGGTGCAGCCTGGTGAGGAATTGGTGTTGGGTTTAACTACTGGTGAACCATGGTGCCAGAGGGGTGACAGCCCAAGCACTGGGTTCTGCCAGCAGAAGGAGAAATTCCTCTTTCACCTCTGCAGGACCTGGAGCAAACCAGAGCAGTGGAGTTTTGTGCCTTTCCCCAAGGTCCAGAGCAGAGCAGCTTTGCTGCAGGAGCTGGGAAAGTAAGCAGGAATGAACTCAATCCTAATAATACCTACTTCATTTTCATATCTCTTCCCCCACCACCTCCCAAAAAAAGAAGTGTTTGGGAAGCCCCAGAGGCTCTTTCCCCAAGGTGCAGCTTAAAGTTGGTTTCAAAACAAGACCACACTTCCCTGTGAACGAAGTTTTAACAGCAGAACTATTTCTTTAACAGGAAAATCCAGACAAAGATAAAATAAAAATAAATGCCTTTCCTGAATCTTTTACTAGGTGTCTGTTTATTTTGTCATTTCTCACCAAAATATTATTTGAAGGGAGTTTGTGTTGCATCACAGTTTTGGCCAGGTGCAATAAAAACTCCTCAGAAAAATCCCAATAAACCCTGTCTAAGCACACACATTATAAGCACGCTCCCTTCCCAAATTCCTGTCCCTGCCCCATGGAGCTGAACTGAGGCTTTTTCCATGACATGGTAAAAGCCTGTGCGCAGGCTGAGCAGAGACTCTGGATCCAAGTCATGTAGTTAAAATCCCTCTGGAATTTGTGTCAATTTATCCAAAGAACCACTTGGAAATACAGCACAGGGCTTAAAACTCCCTCCCCTGTGCTATTTTCAAGTGCAAGCTCTGAAGCATTTATTCAAATCACACCCACAACTTTTCGTTTTGTTCTCTTTTTAATGTGCCAGTTTAAATCTCTCCCCCTTCCTTAGCCAGCTTTTGGGCTGGACAGTGGCATCAGGGCTGATGCCCAAGAGCAGGAAAGGTGCAGGGTGTTGTCATGGCAGCAGTGGCATTGTAGGGACAACTTTGCTATCTCGTGGCTTTGAACATCTTGGTAGGCATGGGGTAGGTCATTTTATGCCCCAAAAAGCATGTTGACACATCAGCATGTGTGCAGGCAATACAGCCAGCAGCTTTTGCTTTATCTCCTTAATCACTTTACAGCTTTACCTGCCTGCGTCATGTGCTGCAAATTCAGACATCAGTTACAGATGGGGTGTTTTGAGCATTAAAGGTTTTATTTTGGGGGAAACTAAATGGTTGTGCCTTCACGTAAAATAATTGCACCCTGTTATCCTTACGCACTTACAAAGCAAAGGCTGGGCAGCAACAGAGAGTGACCTTCTGAGGTGGATGTCCCCCAGAGGCAATGCTGCCATGAGAGCAGGAGGAGCACACACCGTGCCTGTGTGTCCCTGTCACCCCTTGAGACACTGCAGGGGACTGATGTTATTCCACTGGAGGAACCGTGTTCTCCCCTTGAGTGTCCCACAAGAGGAAGTAAGGAAGAAGGAGACACCTCCAGAAACTCAAGCCCCTCAGCTGGGAACGCATTTTCCACGTTTCTTGTTGAAAAGAGTCTTTCCACTTCCCTTCCAGACCTCCTACTAACATTCTTCTTTTAGCTGAGGAAATGCTGAACCCCAAGATCAAGCCAAAGATTTAAAAAAAAAAATAAATCAAGAAAATCAAGAATACCAGTGCCAATTTGGGGAGGGCATAGGCAGGGAGGCTGCTTCCTCTCTGGGGAATCAATCCTTCCAGCTCCAGGGTTTCTTGCAAATTCAAAGCCAAGAAATAAAGGAAAATGTGATTACCTGTACAGGAAAGCTTCACCTGATGGAGCAGGGCCAACATCCCTGCTTGCTGCTGCCAAACTGGTCTCTCTGTGTTTGACCTTGGAGGTGTCACTCAGGTCCAGCACAGCACTATCACAGACTCTGCAATCAGTCAGCACAGGGCCAGATACTGCTACTGGCTCTGCCCTTAGGAATCTGCTATCCCTTTATTGTTCTTATCAAGCCTTCTAACATGCTTGTTTGCAATATTAGTTTCTAGTCTGCAAAGGCCATAGGGACATGATGATTGATTACATGCAGAAAGCAAATTGAAGGGTGCTTTATAAGGTCAGTATTTCAGTAAATTAATGTATTTTAGAATAGTTATGTAGACTGAAACAAAGATCTGTCATAAATTTCATAGTTCAGGCCTGCGATTTATGTCCAAGTTTTCTGTAAGCCAGGGAATGATCCAATATAATGCATCCCTATCACTGCACAAAATAAGCAGTTTATACTCTTCCTATCAGCAGGGAAAGTTAATTGTAATAAGAAAGGAAAACTCCCCAAGATTAAAGTCTAGTCAGCTTGCCCTACCAGTGGGAAGTCCCATAGGACCCCTGAAAATCATACCCCAAAGACTTGACTCATAAAAGCACCTTTGCTGGGCTTTCTCTCTAGCTTCTCTTAAGTCCAAGCCCAGCATCATGTTACATGGACACCTTGCTATACCTGCATGATGTCCCACTGAATCCTGTCTGCCTGCAAAAAGTTGAAGAATGTATGTTCTCTTATTTTTTTTCCAAGCAAGAACTGTTCTTCTAATTACAGGTTTTGATGCGATATAATGTCACTCCTGTGCTCTCAGGCACCCTTCTGTGCACTTTAGAAAAGCAACAGAAGTATCCCAGCAGTGATAAGATCATTATAAATCCTCTGTCTTTGCTAAACAAAGAGGATTTAATTCTATCATAACATTGCATTTGGTCAAAACTTTACTTGCAGACAGTCCTTCCCTTTAGCCTACTAGAAAACTCCACCATTGACCTTCAAAGGCTTCTAAATTCACATCCAGCAAAGAAATTGCAAGGTGAGCACCTGACTTTCAACCTCTTTGTCAGACCTACCATTGCTGGCTCCACCTCAGCACTTAACCTTTGGCCAGACTCTGAGCTTGCAGTCAGCACTTTTGCCACCCTAGCTTTTTGAAATGCCTTTCAACCCCATTGCAAATTGTAATTTAGGTGATAGAGAGAGATTAAAGTCTGATGAGGGGTTTCATAGGAACTACAGTATCTTTCCAGTTCTCTGCCAATATTTTCCAGGAGCCTACTTCTTCTTATAGCAGGATACACAACACAAAAAACCCTAGCTACCTTATGCAAATACTTCTTATTAACTGATAAATGCACCTGCACCACCAGGAATATGTGATTAAGGAGCCTGGGCTGCAGCTGACACAGTGGTAGCACCTGGTACCATGCAGAACAGAAGGTGGGTTCCTTCTGTCTAAAAAAGTTATTTGTACTAACTATAAGGAATGAACCGTTAAGCACAAATTACCCATTTAGAAGAATACTTTGCAGAGCACCACTGAGTGGACCCTCTAAACTAGCTTAAATGTGTTAGTTCAGGATTGGGGTGGGATGGGGGTGAATATAGGGCTTTATTCCCTTGAACTCTTGAGATGGGTGACATAAGTAACATGAAACTGCATGTCCATGATCCAAACTGCTATGGTTGCACTCAGGTGTTGCTGTGGTTCACCACCAATGCTTCCTTTCTTCTAAGGACAGTAATTTGGGGAGCAGTTTCCAAGACTGTCACATATTAACTGTTTTTCTCAATGAAACCATGCCCAGGATTTAGAGATCAGATCTAAACCCACAGGCATCACTGGAAACCTTCCCATTGACTTCATCTGCCTTCGAATCAGCTGTTTGATTCTGCAGGTGCTGTGGGAATAGGGGTACACAGCGTTCAACAACAGTGTTAAAAAAATTATGTTTGAGATCCTCCCTCCCTCTGGCAACCTTTAGTTTAGCAGATTAATCATCAGACAGGAACAAGAGTAGCTGAAAGATCTTCCACCTTCCTGCAATGAGTTAATTCTCTCCCCTGCTATATTAGCTGTCAGATATCTCTATATAGTGTCATCTGTTTTTTACCCTCCTCCAGATCACAGAGTTGCTTAATCACTGCTTGCCAGCTCCGCCTTGCCACATTTCAGCCTGCTCATTTAAAATATTGTTCCTTGCTCCCTGGGCAGCCAGTATTAAACCAGAGAAGCAATCAATAAATGTCCTTAAGCGGAAGTGTTGTCTAAAACAACAGTGGGAGGATAATTCCTTGTTTCCTTCCCCTGGCACTGTTGGGTGCACGTATGCACCAATTCCCGTGTCAGCCTGCCCTTACTGACGTGCTTGTCCTCCCAGTGCACAGGGATTGGGAAAGAAAAGCAGGGAGAGCCATGCATGGAACCATCCTGTGCCTCCCCAGCCAAGCTGAGCCTTCTCTCCAGGCTGGGCTCACACCTCCACCTCATCCATCCCTCCTTGGGGAGAGTTTGGGTACCTGCATCCTATCCCCATCCTCAGATCCCGGAGGCTCTGGCACTGGCTCCCCACCACCCCAGGGTGGGCTCAGCAGTGTTTCTGCTGAGGGCTGAGCTTTGCCATTGTCCTGCTCCACCCTGAGCTCACCTCCATTATTGCTGGTGCATCTCCCCACCAGATGCCCAGAAGGTAGGTGACAGGGTCTTCCCAGCCAAAGCCCAGAGGAGCTGAGCAGGACACAGCCTCTGGTGATGCAGTGGGCAAGAGGCACAAGTGTCCGTGTCTGGCAGAGGCATACAAAGGGATATTTTCAAGGACAAGGGACTAGCTGCTTTAGCCACTCCACAAGACAAGACATAAGACTGAACCAAGCCCAGGGTGGGCACAGCCACAGCTGGCAGCCCAGCATCCACACACCAGGCAGAGCTGCTGCCCCTCCAGAAGCAGGCAGGAGCTGGTCCTGTCCACCACACCAGGTCATGCCCAGTGCCCCATCCCTTCCTGCATGTTGCCTGCTGTGCAGCTCATCAGCAAGAGCTGGGGATTTCCTCCTGGCCTCCAGCAGCAGTGCCTCCACATGCTGAAGCCTCCGGACTCATAACTCTTATGAGAGCCCCAAAAACTGCTGAGATGAAAGCTATATCCACCTTCTTTTCCTGCTTTCCCAGCCCTCCTCTATTGGGATTCTTTGGAAGCAAACAAATGTTGTCACACTCCCATCAGCCATCCTTTTGGAGACTGGAGAGGTTATTCATCTTAACAGCACTTGACACTTGAACAATAGGACAAGATTACAGCAAAACCAAAGCAAAAATATGTCTCAAGTGTTGCCTGCTGCTGTTAAACTCAAAAGCATTGTCAAAACTGAGACGTGACCTCATGTTGAAGCTTGCTGATTAAACTGAGGCACCAAAAGGCAACCTAAATAAGAGCTGTTAACTCTGCTAGTGACACAGCCAGTAACTGATGTGGAACAGGGCTGGTAGGTGGAAAAATGCCAGAAAACAGTCTTATTTGTTCTGCCACTGATGGAGCTCACGTAGGTAACTCTGTCCCTGAGAGTTCTCACTCATCTCTAACACTCCCACCAGTCAGTGTGGGTCATCACACTCTCATTCAGCCTGAACTCCTCAGCAGATGTTTCCATGCTACCATGACACATGTCATAAATCAAAACCTTGGCATTAGGTGAACAACAGTAACATGAATACCCCTTCTGGGGCTGTTGAGGTGCCAGTGGTGCTGATGGAGCTGTGTGCCTGGGGATGTGCTGATGGTGGCAAGGGAAAGCAGTGGCACAGAAAGAAACTGCATCCCTAGATGTGCAGAGTTTACTGCAAGACCAGTCTTGTTTCTATGCTCAGCACCGAGAGAAGAGAAGCCCCATGCTCTGTGCAACACGTCTCCAGGTTCATTATAAATACGAGAAGTTCATCTCTGCTCTGCTACCAGGGCTCTGCATCCCTCATTGAAGGTCTGGAAGAAGCCACCCTCACAGCAACACAGCAAGAGAAACAGCATTTACTACCAGTCATTCAATAAACAAGTTAAAGAAGACTCTGCTTGAGTGATGTGGCTGGGTTTTTTTAACTCCCTAAAGCCCTTGCTCTGCATGCTCAGAGGTGTGAGCATCCCAGCAGTGCCCTGGGACCAGGCACTGCTGCATATTCTTGGCACATTAAGCAAAACTGGCACAGAAGGCTGCTGCCCAGCCTCAGCAAAGAGGTAAGAAACACTGTGCCAACAGCAAGTGTTTGTAGGCTTGAGTCCTGTATCAAAGTGTTTCCAAATGCCTAATACCAATTTCTTGCTGGAGACAGTAAAAAGGCTTCAGCCATGTGGAATAGGTTTGCATGACAGCTCTTTCACCCCAGAGGCATTTCAATAATTACTACATTTATTACATCCCAGTTTGTACATGTTAGCCCAACAAAAGCAAAAAGAGTATCAATCTCATACACATGGATTTTAAGTCCACTTAAACACACGCAGCCATAAGAGGTGGTTTTCTTTCCTGTCACCTCTGCCTGGTATCCTCTGTGTGTCTACAAATGCTTCCATTTGTCCTCTCTCTCATAACATTTTCTTGATACATTAGAATACTGAAGATTTCCATGAGATTCAATGCTACTCCACAGGATGGATTATCTTCCATTTTAGCCTTATCTTTCTCCTTAAGCCCTCAGTGTTTGAAATTTGCTAAAAGTTCCTGAGTTGACCTATAGAGAAAAACTAGGAAAATGGTCATGGAATTATGTTTGCCTTATAGACACATCTTTTAGGAATGTTTAAAGGTAGAAATCATCTGCTATTAAACAAGCAGGGTACTTCCCTGTGCGTAAATCAAGCTAGAAGTCATGAAGAGTTCCAGAATTCAGAAACTGGAAAATGCAGCTGATTTTCACCCCTGATCATGATTGCACTTCACTGCAAAAGCCTGAAATGGCTTGGTGGGCTCTGCTTCTGCAAACCAGTAGCCTGGTTTGGTTTGTGTTGAGCTCTGTAGGTGCAGATGCCATTTAGTTGTTGCCAAACCTAGCATGACAATCCTGTAAACCACAGAGGCTGCTAGAGAAGTGACTTCCAAAGGGACTCAACGGTATCAAGTCAGCAGAGGGATTTCCAGGGTTGCTAAAGCACATCTTCAGTAGATGTGTGATACAGCAGCTGCAAGTAATGGAAAGAGGAAATGTTGTAGGAAAATAATAAAGGGAATGGTAAGTTACACAGATTTCTCAAAGTATCCTTTCATTCCTGCCAGATATTATTTAGTCTTGTCTCCAACCTATGATATATCTTCTACTTAAGCAGCTCTAAGAAACACTGTTCTCTGTCCTCCTTCTCCAAATGTGATCTGACATCTTCCTTGACACTGGAACCTGGGACCAGACAGTCCTGTTGTCGCATTTGCAGCTGCCAAGGTGGAGGGAAAAAATTCAGGCAATCCTGGCTGATCCACTCATATCTCACAGTCCTCAGCTGTCAGCAGTGAGACACTGGCTGTCCACCGTGGCTTCTCCCATACACACCCTAAAACCAGAGAGCTACATAGACAGGTGGAGCTGGCCCACAGTTATAAAGAATTTTTACTTCTGCCTCCATCTTCTCTTGCAACAAACCTCCAGATCACCACATGGTTCATGCTACAGAAACACTGCACTGCAACAGTTCTGAGACATAACTGAGTTTTCAGAGATGCTGCCATGGTGCTGGCTGGAAGAAAGTGTATCTTGTCAACTCCATTCTCAGGTGACAAGAAGTGTCACATGAATCATCACCTTCTTAGCCAGAGAGCATTATTAGTGTCAAGGAGAATAATCAGGAAGACAAGGAGCACAGAACAGCATGTGTGGCCCACTTTAATTACTCCCAACACTAACAAGTCAATGAATTGAGGCATGAAAGTGAAAGTGTGCTAGAGGGAGAAAGCCTTTATCAGCAGATCAAAGCTTCAAAAGTAGTAAGAAAAGTTGAACCTGAAGCTGTGCTGGCCACACTGCACCCCTGGGTAGCTTGGGATAAAAGTCAGTTTCCCTTCTGCAAAATAGGGATGGTACCTCCTTATCTGCCATTTGGATTTGGTATCACGGTAGGTCACCACACTCTGCCCATAGAGGAGCTCCCACTTCTAGAAGGGAAATGTAAATAGCAATCTACACAAACTGTGCCTGCCTGGATAAAACACAGAGGCGAGAGGCTCTGTAGCCACCTGCAGACCACTAGATGTACTACCTGGGGTCAGATCGTCTCCAAAGGGAAATTGAAAGGGTCCTATGTAGTGCACTTTCTCAAAAACTATCATCAATACTGTTCAAGAACACTCCCCTTTCTATTCCTCCCTCTTTGACTTCAAAGGGTCTGTGACATTACATCAAAGTGGCTGAAAATGAGAGCATCCAGGCAGTTTTTAATCAAACCATGCAATCAGGGTCTTTCTCACCTCTCTCTCAGGGGTACTCACTGTCACGCTCTGTTCATGTCCCCTGCTCCAGAGAAGTATCAGCTCAGACTCTGATTCAGGCCCTCCGTGTCTGGGAAGGAAAGATTGTTTCACAACCTGATTCAGAGCCTCCTGATGCTCAGGAGAAGGGCTCATTCCTGTCCTGATTCACACTGTTGTGATCTGATTCAAACCCTCCTGTCCCAGCAGGAAAGTGGAACCATGACTCAGATGTCCTGCTCCAGAGCAGGGTGACTCAGGACCCCTGTGGCACAGCTGGGATGACTTCTCCAAAAACACCTCTGCTCCTCCATTACCTTCTGGGGAACATGTTAGTGCCTGGACACTTGGGGTGAGCCACTGTCAGCTGCACCTTGGAGCAGCTAAATACAAAGAAGCTGTATGTTCCAGGAATAGGGCACCAGGATGTTCAGGCTGAAGTTACCCCAGGGGTAAATAGATGCTAATCCACCTCTGGTGATCACTGCACTTACAACCTGTTGCAAGAAGCTGCCTGGGATGGCTCCTCCTTCTGACATGGTGCCAGGTCTTGTTCTGCAGACACTGCTGGATTGATGCCTTTGCATCCTGCCTTGAAGAATTCAGTGAGCTTCTTAAGCATCAGCAGGTCAGGGCTGCTGGGTTTTGTGCCTCGTGCTTACACTTATGGGACCTGACAGTGGCTCTTTAATTCTTAATCCCTCTGAGAAGCAGGCTGTGTGTTCCTTCCAACTTGGATCAGTCTGGACCTCATTAGCTTTTCTCACTCAGGTGTGCCTTGAGGAAATGGCAGACGTACAGACCCAGGCAAAGCTGCAGTCCCTCGCTGTGGTGGTACCTCAAGCAAAGCCTGAGAATGTTACACTAAATTGTAACTGCTGCTTCCTTGGCATTTCTGACTTCCCTTGGGATATCTGGTATATTTTCCTTTTTTTTCTTTTCAGATTTTTATGCATGTTCAGAACACAGGTTAGGGTGGACCATAGGACACTGCTGCAGTCTCTCTAGGGGTCCTGACTCCCAGCACTGATGGGTGTTGATTGGCCTCACATCTTTAGGGCCAGGTATTTGGGTGTGCATATATGGGGGAGGCTGGAAGCTTTACAAAATCTTCACTGACATCCATTGATGAACAGTGAGAAGCAGGCAGTCCAAAGCTGCTAGAGTATCCATAGGATTCCATAGAAAATCCAGGATCAATAATGTTATTTAGTGATTAGCACAGTCCTCTACTGGTGCTCCCAGTGGCACCATCCTTGGATGAGGTCTGGACAGGTCAGCTTTCAGGTGGTTTCAATACATCAAAGACACATCTCATTGCATCCCAGTGCTCTCCTCAGGGAACTGAGACCTGGTGCCCATCTGTATGTCCTGAGGTACAGCTGGAGCACCCTTTCCTTGGTATCTCAGATCTGCAAACCACACTTATTATCCCAAGTGTCTGGGTGGAGGATTAAACTAATGTCATTTTAAGAAGGAAAGGGAAGGGAAGGGAAAAAGGAAAAATAAAATCCCACTCTCCCCTGCAGAAAGGCTTGTAACTCATAGCTAGTTTTCAGGAAAAAAATGGATGAGGAGTAGGCTGTGAACTTTGGAAGCTGATTTGGGACTATCAGGCACTAACAAACACTGGGGCTTCAGTTTAGCCTTGTGGAAAATGTTAGCTGGATAGGTTCTCTAAAAGCACTAATACAGATCAAAATCAAACACAGAAAAATGTCTCTAAACACAGCAGATTTTGAACCCTTCCTTCAGGCCTGTGAGTCAGAAACCACAGAAGGAGCTGGGGATGTCTCTAGTGTCAGGCTGTTGGCAGAGGGCACAAGTGAAGGGCTCAGCTCTCCATCCTGAAGCCTTCACATCACTGAGGGTCCAGCCTCCCATAAGGAGAACTGTGGCTTCTGCAGACTGGCTCACAGCAGACCCCAAGATGCTGTGAGACCAGGGAGCACTTTTTAATGTGATATTTTATACCAAGGAAAGCAGAGCTTCCTTCTGCTCTTCTAAGTATGTTTCTGAGGAGTAGTTGCTAGTACAGAAAAGGAAAAAATGCCTGGCATGCCTTAGCTCTGCCTGGGCATTCAGCATGGAAAGGGGCAGAGCTTTCCCTGGGCACCCTGGGCAGCCCTTTGATTGTTTGCCTTGCTAAAAAAAGTGATCCTAACTTATCTTAACCCTGAGATTCCTGGCGTTTTCTGCAGTGTGTGTCAGACCACTTGCAGGGAGCTGAAGCTGAGGGCTTGGTGTGTTTTTTGGAACAACACTCTTGCTGTTACACAACGTGGATGGCAGCATCCCCAGCTCAAGAAAAGTAAAATCCCAGCTCTATGGGGAACAGAAAACAGGGAGGGATGTTTATCAAGCAGGATTTCAGGTTGGGCTTTCCAAATGGATGGGTGTAGACCAGAGGATGAGTGACAATGAAAGGCCTGGCAACAGCATTGCTTCTTAAAGCTCCGCTTGTATTAAGATTTGAGAAACTCTTCACTGTTACTTGCTGGTTTTGATTTGGCCCTGTTATGATAAGCTTAGAAGGGGTAGTGAGGAGGGGGAATGATGTATTAAGGACTTCACTGTGTTTTCATACTGTATCTCAGGGAAACTTTATTTCCCTCTTTTTGCCTATACCATGAAGTTTCAAAACACACCAAAGTCTTGGGGACTTAGCACCAGCCCCCCAACAGTTAATGCAAAGCAATCCTTACCATGGCTAAGTCTTTTTTTTTTTTTTTTTCTTCCACATGGTGCAGCTGCAGTTTGTCCTTTATTGTCACTAAAACCAAAGAAGCTGTAAGTCAATTGTTTTAGTCAAATCATGACAGAGCTAAGTGACCCACAATCCTGCTGCTATGTCAGCACTGAATGTTTTTTGCTTTTTGTCCAGAGACAGATGCAGGCTGAGATACTTGTATTTGCTTGCTCCCTCTCACACAATCAGCATTATTTCACTCCCCCAATTTTTGTGGCAGGACGTGTATTAGTAGACAAGAAATCTATGCAGCTATGTCACCATTTTCCTCACAGAAAAGCAGCGTGCACACTGCAGTGAAACACTGGCACAGCAATCCCTAACTCTGGGCTGCAGTGACAGCAGGGTAGCAGCCTGGCTTCCTGGCTTTGCAATATTTGCTCTCCTTCCAGTGAGGGTTGAGCACCCTTAGGCCACCCTGCTAACAATCCAAGCCATTTAGCTGAGCAACAAAACAACCCAGTGCAAAGTTGTGTATGTTAAACAGAGCCCTACAGTGCCTGAGTGAGGGATATGTACTTCCTCATTTCTCCCTTTATAGCAAAATATTTCCTGGACCCTTTGTCAACAAGGGCAAAACTGGTAAATTGAGAAGAATAGAGATAAGTACAGTCAGCCTGAGCACAGTCCAAGATGGATCATGAGGTTTATGCTGAACTAATAACCTGGGCCTCAGGTGATTTACATGAGTGTAGCTCCACTGGTTTCTCTGCCCTCTGGTAACTTTCCTTTTGGACAGTCAAGACCATGGTGCTGAAAGGATTCAGCACAGCACTTCTCCATCACCACTGTAGCTGCACCCTGCCCTCTTCACAACCATATCTTGAGCACAAGCCTGCTGATGCCAAGGGGCTTTGGACACTGCAGAGACCTGCTGGCATTGAAGTTACTCTGAAGATCTTGCTTTTTAATTAAGAAATCAATAGGAAGTACATTCATCAGAAGGATTATAATTTTATATTTTCCAGAGCACCTCTCCAGAAGGTGAAGGTAAAAGAAAACCACTGTTTGTGAAATAAATAGCCACATAACTTTAGAATTTAGCTAAAAGAGGTTTATACTTTCGGACTTGAATCAGAGAAATTCTAGCTTAGTTATCAAAGTAATGATCATCTTTCTTCTGATATTTTTGGTCCAATACATGCTATTTATAAGTGCTATTTATGTCCACAGCTGCTGAAGTATCTTCTTCCTGATAGCAGGTGAAGAAGATTCCTATCATAACACATGCTCTAAAAGTCCTAATATGTTTTCTAAAGTCATTCGATGCTACCTGTCTTTTGCCTTGTGGAAACAGTCACTCTGTATTTTGGTGGCACGAGAGGAATGTTCCTGAGGAGAGGGGAAGCAGTATAAATCACAGGAAAGCACCTGGACAGTACAACTAAGCTGACTGCAGAGCTGCAAATGGTGGCCCAACCTCCCCTTCCCTAAAACAAAGCACTGGGGCTTCTCCAGGTTGTTGGAGGAACCCGACAACTATCCTTTCCCACATGGGATTTGTTTTCTGGTTGTACCCCTCCTTCAGCCTCCTCACTCTACTGGCACTAGAGTAGAAATGGAAGCAGCAAGGGGAGAAGGTGGTGGAATAAAGACCTCTTCCAGCAACAGCTATGCCATACATCACTAGAAGTATACTTGGATTTGGAGATCTCTGTCCTGGGATACATAATTTGATGGAGTTATAAATCTGCCCCAAAGTCAGAGGAGCCATGGTATAGACATCCAGGGTGTGAAGTGCTTCTGGTGTTGTAGCCTGTCCTGCAAACTTCATCCTAGTGCTGCAAATGAACCTTGGGCCATGCTGCAGACCTCAGATTCCACACAGCTACATCCAGGCAAACATTCCTGGGGTCAGCAACACCTTCACTGCAAAGCCCGGAGCCAGATTTTCAGCTTCATTCCTGCAATAACAAGAGAACCAAACCTTCATTGCACCTGGAGATTCTGAGCTCTGCCATTTGACCTGGCACAGCAGAATTCACACCCCCACTCTGATGGGCTCTCTTGTGTCAGTCAGGCTTCAAAGCAAATGTGGTTAAAATTGAACATTGCGTCAAAACTCACCCTCTTATGAGAAACTGCACTGCAGTTGTTGAGAACCTTTCCCATTCAACCCAGTGCAAGAGAGCCTTCAGGCTCAGCTGTGTGACCAGTGGCCACCCCAAACAAATGAAGAACAATGCTACTGCACCAGCTGAGGGAGATGCACAAGCCCAACTCCCTCTGGCTTAAGGGATGGTTTTTGTCACATGGAACTTTGCAGACCAGAGGGCAGAGGCTCTGGCATAGAGCATTGAACATACCCACTGCAGCTCTATGCCAGGCAAAACAATAGGTACACAATAGGTACAATAGTTCCCATAGGTACCTCAGCCAGATGCATCCGAGAGCCATTGCAGGACTGAGCCTTCAAAATCTGTGCTAATGGCATGAGCACACTGAAGAGTGAACTGATCCACAGCCATCAGGCTATAAAAGTTTTGCAATTGCTCCTTGTGCCAGAGGAGGAACAAATCCACTGCAGCTTCATCCAGAGAGAGGTCAGTAAGCTGCACCCCAGGAAACTGCTGACCTGATGATGTTCTCCACTGGCTTCAGCTTTACCAGGCTCATTCCAATGTGCTACAGCAATTAGTTTTAATTCAAGCACCAGCACCTTGTGATCAAGTTCAATGTACCGGCCTCTCATGTGAGACTGACAAGATGCATCACTGCTCTGGGAGCTATTTTAGTAGAACTCCACTGCCAAATGTTTTAAAGGGGTGTTGGTGCTGAAGAGATGCTCTGAGTTATTTGCAACAAAGGCAGCTTGGTGGACCTACTGTAACATGCATGAGGGCAGCATGCAAAATAATAATGAAAAGTGCAGAACATGTACTGATGTGTCACAGCAAATGCTGCTGTGACCCCTGAGTGACTTGCCATAAAGAAGGGTAATAGCTCCATATAGAAACATGAGAAGAAGAGAAAGAACTGAAGAAAAAGTCTTCAGAATTCAGTGAGCCATCTGGACCAGACCAAGCCCTGGAAGGGAGATGGATCAGCACAGAGAGGGCATTGAAGGGTTCACAATATGACCACCTGCATCTGGACTCTGAGGAGAAAAATGCTGGTTTCATGCAAACACCTATGCCAGGACACACTTTTTGTGTTTTTTACCTACCATGCCAGTCTCTGTGCATCACTGACTGATAAAATGTTGTGCCCTGGGAGTGCTGCACACAGGTAAGGCCCTGGTGACAAGGAACTATCTGGCGATATTTTAAGTCTTACTGGACCCTAATAACTTCTACTTACAAAAGTGATGCTGATGGTCTTCTCTCCCTTGGAAAACCAAGATTTGCACACATGAATATTTCTTGAGAAACCACCAGGTAAAAAAAAAAAAAAAAAAAAAAGTTGTCATTGCAGCAGCTGTGTTGGGCTCCTGGGAACAGGGGTTCCCAGATCCCCCAGATGCCCCCAGATTCCCCAGTAAGCACCAGACAGATGACGGGGAGGGATGGCCTTTCCTCTGCAGCAGGGACACCGCAGCAAAGGTCCCCCCTCTCCATGGGCTGACCAGGGCAAGGGTAAGCAAAGGCCCTTCACATTCACCAGGGTCTGTTGGCTCCCTTGGTGCAATGTCAGGGCCATTATCCATGAATTCTCAGCAAGCAGAGGTGTGTTTCTGCTCCGTGTTCCCGGCGGGGCTGCTTGGAGGGAGCGGAGCGCCTGCCCTCCCTCTGCTGCCAGAGCTTTGCTGGTGGCTCTGAGCCAGAGGCAGCTCTGCTGCAGGGTGAGAGGCTCTCTGTCATTCCCAGGAATGCCATCCTTTTGCCATTCCTTTGCCTGTGTTCCCCAGATGGCAAAGAGTCCTGGTCTGGCCCTGCATCCCCCCCATGCACATCCCCGTCTATCCATGGTGCGAGGTACTTGGAGCTCCCCACCGACTGCCTGCATCCCCATCCTCCTCAAAGGATCCCTCCACTTTTCACCAAAACAGCCTGACCTCATTTGTAGTAGCCTCCTCAAAGGTGGCACACATAGAGACCTCTGGCTGTGCCAAGCAGCCTGTGCCCAGCCAAGGAGGTTTGCCTACCCCCCACAACAGCCCAGTGCTGAATACAAGAAATCCCCTCTGCCCTGTGTCTTCCTAGGACAGATTTGCATATTGGGTCAAGAAAGTGCTTCCAGCTGCTTGATTTCCAGGGGATAACATCATTTGTGAAACTATATGCAGCCCCCAAATCCTTGGCTGCTCTATGTTTGCTTCTTTCTCAGTGCCTCTTCCAGGCTTTTCACTCCCCCTTGGCTGTTTGAAAAAAAAAAAAAGTTTCCCTTGGCTGTACTTTCTCTAGGACATTTCAAAGTCAGTCTGAGATGGGTATTAAATGAGGATAGATGCCAGGTTCCCTTTCGTTACATCCAAAACTACTAGAATAGCACCAAAAGCTAAATTAGGTCAGCTTTGCACTAGAGCTTGCGAAGCCTTTGCAGGGAGTGATGCTGCTTTAAACAGATCTGGTGCAGCTTGTCTTGGGGGACTGATGTGATGCAGTGAGACTTCTCCCAGGGCTGCCCCCTCCTCTATATATACACAATTTAGGACCCAGACCTGCTCCTCTGAGGGTGCACAGTCAGGGGTAGGCACAAGAACCCCACAGCACCCCAAGGCTGGGGCTTGGTAGCCAAAGGAGGTGATGAGCATGCATATGGGTAGAGTCCCAGCCCACAGAGAAGCTGCACAGTGTGGGAGATGGGCAGCAGCTCTTGGATGAACATCAAGAGGCTGAGCAGCAAGGCTGAGGACCCAGATTGCCTGGGGGAGCTTCCCTGTCAGTCCTGCACAGCTTCCTCTAAGGCTCTGTAGAGGCTCCAAAATGCCTTGTGGGGTAGCAGGAGGATGTCTGGTGCTGAGATGATGGATCCCACACCCTCGGGTAGGTCAGGCAGCCAGCTGCATGTGCTTTCTTGCCAGCTAAGTCCAGTTGCCCAGGGTAGGACGTCTCCTGGGCCAGGGACAGCTACACTGGTAGGAGAGAAGGAAGGAGGAATGAGTCCAAGTCCTCAGCCTTTAATAGAAAAGCAGGAGCACGAGGAATGTAATTAGCATCTTGGCATGGTGCTTGGGAAAGCCAGCAGGGCACGTCAGAGAGAGGAGGAGAAAGGGGCCAGAGGACAAGCTGGAAAGCAGAGATCATGAAAACAGAAAACAAAACCCAGGACCAACACTCTGAAGGCTTGGGCAGCTCCACAGCTCTCCTGGTGGTTTCAGGCACCCACAGAGCCTATGGGGATGTAGGACACAAAGCCTATGGTGTGAAAGGCATCTTCCAGGACCTTCAATCACTTCCAAACCTTTTCTACCCTGAACATTACTTCAGCTGCTTCCATGTAGATGCCATCACCAGGAGAGCAAGCGGAGGTCCACACATCCTGGGTGGGAAGGGTTGGACAAGCAAGAGCAGTCTCATTCTCTTGCACAAGTCTAAGCAATAAACAGATACAGATTAGCTAGGAAAATCTTTCTACCCTGACGCTTGCTTAAGCACAGTGGAGGTTCACACATGGTGTCCCCTTGAGATCTTTGCATGCTGGAGGCAGGCAAGAGGAGATGGAGAGCAAGGGGGATAGAGAGCACCCTACCACCTCCAGCTAAGCTCCCCAGTGGCAACGTGATCCAAAACAATGAGAAAATAACCACTTTCTACCCTAAATGGCTAAATGGCAACAGCAGACCTGTATCAAAGCCTTGAGTCTGCTTAAATTGCAGGAGTGAGCTGCAGCTTGGCTCACTCAGGCCACCTGTCCCTGTTCCCTCCTGAAGGGCAGGGATGTCTTACCCACAGCATGGCCATTGCACCCCAGGGTGGGGTGATGGGATCACAATCTGCAGACAGGGAGGAGGGAAGTCTTGGACCTCACTATGAACTGTTTATTTGCAAGATGCTATTGTGTTTGGATATTGCTCCAGGCAGGATGTGCCTGCAGTAAACACAGGAAAAGGGCTGACCCTGGAGTCGAATGGAAGGGCTGGCAGTAGGTTCAAGTTTTAATGAAAATGGTCCCTTTTGGGGTAGCACATGACTCACAGAATGATGGTTGACAAAGGCAGGCAGGTTGCTGAGGGTTCCCTCCTCAGGGTGCTGTGGAGATACCTTTGTAGTTTGCACCTCTTTTCTAGAAATGCCAAAGAGGCACCAGATACATCAGGGGAAATACGTGTGGATCAAACACTGTGGCAACTCCTGATAATTTTCTTTAAACTCAAGATCAAGCATATGTTTTATCCAGAAACAAAACCTGCCTAGTACAGTGTCAGTTGTGCACCAGGCCTCCTCATTGCAAGTGCTGGGGAATAAGAAGCATATTACAGAGGCTCCAGGCTGTCGTGTTTTGCTCTGTAATATCATTAATTCCCAAGCTCAACATGTCCAAAGGCTGTAAGTGGATTTTCCGTGGAGCACTGCCCCCTGCTGAGGCCTCTCCAACCCACACTTCTCCCTCCTCAAATCTTCCTGGTAGAAATATTCCGCAAAATGATGGTGGTCTCACAAAATTCTGGGCCGCTCTCTGCTTATTTGTCTGCGTGGTGTCCTGTGGGTCTCCCACAGAGCACAGGCTTCCTCAGAATGTGAGGATGAAGAAAGACCAGCAGAACAAAGGGGAGGAACAAGGGGCAAAGGAATTCAGTTCAACATATCTCTTTACCTCAACGAAATCCCCGACTGATACCTGAGATCTGGTGGCATCTGGGTCTGCAGCAGCTGCAGCCCAGGCCTTTGACACCAGGGCTCACCCTTTTGTGGAGGCACATTGTGTGTCCAGTGCAGCAGATGGAGATGGATGGGACCAGTTGAGCACAGCTGCTGATGCCACTGAGGCAAGCCTGGATGTATGTGATGGGCTTGAGCAATTTCACTGCTCTACAGTGATGGAAAGAATACACACCTCTAAAGTACTGCACATGGGGTCAAACCCTCGACCCTGATGCTCAGGGAGTTGCAGATCAGTGGGAGAGGCACCCCAGGAAAGCACAGGCTGCTCATAGGGAGTGGATCTGTAGGAGCTGTGTCCAATGAAATACTCCTATCAGCACTCTCACAGAATTTTCCCAAGTGGTCAGGACATAAAAATATACCTCAGTTACTCGCAGCAACCAAACAGCCTCCTGTGCTGCTACCTTACTTGCTGGTACCAAGCAATTTTATTTGGTGCAATTACATGATTTTCACAATATGATGCTTTCCTCAACATCACCAGAACTAATGCTTAAAGCCTTCTCAACAATTTAGCCACGCTCAGGGTAAGTCTGGTAACTCAAAATTCTGATTTCTGGTAACTTGAGCTCTTGTTGAGTGAGTGGCCTGCCTGCAGCTGTGCTGCTGGACAGCCTCGTTTTTACGGTGGATAATGTATTTCAAAGGAGCCCTCTTGTCCCATGGAGGTGATGCTCTTCTCATTTCTGGTAGATGAACAAAGTAGCTAAAGACCCAGCCTTTCAGCTGCTGAAGTCCATCACAACTTTGCCCTTGTCTTCAGGAGAAGCTGGTAGTGACTTTCATTGAAAGAAGGAAAAGGTAGAAGAATGAACTTAAGTCCCATTAGTATCCAAGCTGGGGAGGAAGAGCTGCAATTTTGGTAAGCAGGGGACAGAGTGAGAACAGGAAGATTTGGAAATTGTATCCATTCTAGATTACAAGAGCTTAGTGTGCATTTACTCTGAATCAGCCATGAAATATCTTGGCAAAAGTCTGCTCTACAGTAGATTGTAAAGTGTATGGTGGATTATAAAATGACTAGTCAGAGAATACCTTGATTGGCAGATAAGAAGAGGTGGCTGCTGTAGTGCTATTCACAAAATGAAGCCCCAGGACACTGCTGCCTACAAAGCATCAATTCCACCCACACTACAAAGATACAGCTGCAAGCACAGGGAAGGGAGAGAGGGGTTTCTTGCATGGCTGTAATTGGGACCTTGGGGAAGCAGAAATGGAGATGGACCTGGGAGGGGTGTTTTTAGCCAGGAAGAAGGGGTTTTTGGTTGACGTTCACACTGGGAAAACCTGCTGGTTTGGTGAACTGCCAAAGACTACGAGAACCACTGCAGCATTCCCTGTTGGTTTGTGAGACAAAAGGTTTGATTTGGCAACCTGACTTCTTATGCCCCACATCAGCAACTCTCAGCAAAAGGTAGAAAATTTATCCTTGTGCTGATGTCTGTGGCTGAGATAGACACTGAAATAGCAGTGGAACATCTCTGAGGAACATCTCTGCTGGCCTGGAAAAGTCACTAATGTGATGCAATGTAAGGTGTATTTCTGCATCCACCCTCTGCTTTGTGAAGTCACTCTGAGTAAGCCAAAAGAAAAGGCTAAGGACTTTTTTTTACGACTTCTGCCATTTATTTTCTTGATGTGACTCACTGTTGCTATTGAATTCAATAGATCCAGGTTACAGAAGAGAGAATTTATGCAGATATTAAAATGGGCTAACATTATGCTATCAAAAATTACTTAGCTTGCTACTGAATGAAAGCTCTGTGCTGACCTGCACAAGTATTTCTGCCCAGGAACAAAAACAGGTCTAAAAGACAGAAATGGGAAGACAGCTGGCAGGATGAAATGAAGAAAGAGAGAATGTCAGCTGCCTCTCCAGGGACCAGGTGTCTTTGAAATGAGCCTGCTAGATGAAATATAAGTCCTGTTGCTGGGCTTTAACAAAATATTAGCAAAGTCTGGGAAATGCCTCAAGGCTGGGATATATCAATGTAAGATAAAAGTAGTAAGTGAAGGTGGGATATGAATGCTCCAGATCATCAGTATTGCTCATGTCCCACAGGTTTCTGCTCTTCATACAAGGGAAATGAAATGGTTTTGCTATGGCCTTAGGACTGGCACCCATCAGTACTGAGGTCAATCCCTGGTGTCTCCCTCATGCTAAACTCCTGCAAAGGACCAGGAACAAGAAACTATGCCCAATGCATAAGGAAGATGAACAGTGGAATCCAGTATGGGTCTTCTCCTCACACTGCCATGATGATCCATCTCAGGTTTAAACAGGGTTTCTCACTCTTACCCACACTGTTAGCTGATGTTGGTGGGCTTCACATGAACTGAGAAGCTTATCAAAATGTCCCAAAATATGAAAAAGGTTTTTCCTTTATCATATTGGTATGATTGAAATTGAAAAGCCAAAAAGGTTTTTGACTGAAGAAGGATCCTAGCCCACCTCTGGCCATAATTATTTCAACACAGTTGTTTAGGCAGAACATGGGGAGTCTTTGTCTTGTCATAATTACTTTTGCTGAGGTATGTTATTTTATTGATATATTGAGGAAATAAACTGTTATAGGATTCTTCATACTGCTTGCCATTTGGGTCCATACTTTGTCTGCTCTGGAGGAGAGATGAATAACAGACTTGTACTTATTTTTGTACAGATAAGAGTAAGGGCTTACCAGCAGCTGGTAAATCACGTTTCAGTTACTACATATAGTTACATGACTACCGTGCAGATGTAGCTATCCCAATACATACATACTTATACCAACACACACGTGCCCATTTGAAAGTTTTGCCATGTTAACAGCTCAGCATGAGGGTGTCTTCCAGCCAACAGAAGCTATCAAAGAGAATGCAGTCTACCAAGAGGCACAACCAAGAACTAGAGCCAGCACTGAAAAAAGATAAAACGAGGGACCTCTAATATCAGAAGAGTTTTTTCAAAGAAACTGAAGTGGGGAAAGTAGAGTTTTTTACTCCTTTTTTTTTGCTCTAACAGTAGTGTGTGTAATTAAGGGCAGCCAAAAGCACGTCCTGATTTGTTTGACTCATTGACAGTCCCAACAGCTGCCTCAGGTTTTGTTCAGCTGTACCAGAAGCCAGCCTGGTTTGCAGGGTGGGACAAGGCTGGGGTATAACTGGTGAACAGCCCCCTTTCCAAGGATCCCCTCTTTTACTCCTGAGCCACCAGTCTCTTTTCAGCATTTGACACTTCTGGAGAGTTTTCCCCCTGCCATGGGTTTTCCATACTGTTATTTTGAGGAGGTTTCAGAAGTGCAGTGCAACCTTCTCCTGTTCAGCTTCTCTCTGACAGTAAAAAAGCCTCCCTGCACCACTAACCATCTGACTGTTTGGTATTAAATTATCAATCAGAGCTCCTTCAGTAGCAGAGTGAGTTGATTGCATCGCTTTGTGGAGGATAAAAATAGCCAGCATGACAGGCAAGGGTAGGAGGGAGGGCTAAGGAAAGGCTAACAAAGTGACTTCACTGTGACTGAAGTTGGTATCTTCACCTGCAGGCAGTGGGGATAGCTAAAAAAGGATCTTGTTTCTGTAATCGATGGAAATGTCAATAGCTGTGTTTGAATTCATGCTGATGACCTTCATCTGTTAGGCAGGGAATGAGACACTGGATGCTGCCAATTTCTCTGCAGCAACCTGAAAACTGCTGGTCACCAGCCTACAACCCTTGCCTGCTTCTTCAGCTGCCTCCAGAACACAACCCTGAGCCCCAGCATTCCAGGAGGCACAAGGAGCTCCCTGGCCTCTGACAGGAGGGAAACCAGCTCCTTGCAATTTTCTCAGCTGTTAAAGAAGTGGGGCACCCTCCAACCCTTGTCTGCTGAATCCCCAGCCCCTGCCCACCCCCTTCCAGCTGCTCCACTCCTAACCCAGACTTTGACACCCTCGCTGCACCAAGCCCATCAGCCCGGTCCATACGGCAGCTCTCTCCCCAGACCTCTCCAAGAACTGACAAGCTCACTGCTGCTCGTAGCCCAGAGTCAGGGCTGACAAGCAGAGCTGGGAGCCATTTCCCAGATCGTGTGTCCTGCAGCAGGGAGGAGGTGGGATTTGCCTCCTTTGGCCCAGGAACCATCCCGCCTGTGGCTGCCAGCACATCGCGTGCCGCTCTCTCTGCTCCCCACACCGGGCTGGCCCATCTGGCAGCTCCTACGTGTGAATGATGCTGCTACAGAAATGAGGATCTCACATTCAGATCCCTTTTTTTGCAAAAGTGCCAATCAAATGTATGCTGCCTGGGCTGGGAAAGTGAAGTTTGCCAGGATTAATAGAGCTTTGTATCTGTTTGGTGGGAAAAAAAAAAAAAAAATCAATAGGGGCACATTTCCCTGCAATTCCAGGTAATTTTGTGACCAGAATTCAGCTTTTCTGGGGTTACACCCAACTCTGCATGGGTGTAGAAAGGATCCAATTATCAGAAGCATTTCAGAAAACTATGATGCAGTAGTTTTACCTAAGTATAGGTCAAAGTACAGCTTTGGGTAGTGGGTTTATATCCCTTATCCTGAGATGGGAATGTGCTCTGGTAACAGACCAGAATCAGATCCCTTTTTCACTGGTACAAAGGACTGGTGGAACAAATTATGGGAATCTGAACCTACATCCTTTGGTACAATAAGGTAGAAAAAAAAATAGGTAGTGAATCCTTTACAGTTCTCTGTCACCTTCTGTGGCACTGTCAGAAATCACAGACACCCCTGGACACACACCTATAAGGGACACACCGGCAACACACCATTTATTTATTTAAACTTTTATTCATCAATAACTGGAAAGCCGTAGCTCAGAAATATAGGTACTGCCATGGTAAATAGCTATCAGTAAGGCTGAATTATCTCCCCATCCTCTGCACCTTTTCACTTTGGCATTTGTTGTCCTTCTGTTTGGTGAACGAGTGAAATATAATTGAAACTTATATTTCTAGCAGATGAAAAACTATTTTAAAGAAAAAAATACATTTAAAACCTCAGTGTAAAGAGAGCACATAAAAAGACAACCCTAGGCTATTGTGCATTTTATTCTGGTCTGTAACAAAACAGTAAAAATAAATCTGATGTTTCAAAGCAATTAGTGCCTGATTTTCTCTGTCTTTCATCAGCATCAGCTCCATTAAGTTTTACTTGGGTAAACTAAGCTGCAGCTTTACATATTTTGCATGAGGTGTGCACCAAGATATGAATTTATATTTTTTTTAATGTATATATATTGAGAGATATATCTCATTTCTGAGATACGTACACAGAAGAAACTGTTACCCAGTGCCAGCAAGACTTTGCCTTTGAAAGCCACTAACATGCTTCTCCAAACTCCATGAGGTGATGATCAGAAATGTCACAATTTCTGTGACATTAGGGGATTAATGCCACCTACTGAGTAACCCATTCTGGCATGTAATGCAAATGCATGGACTGAGCTCATTGCTGTGCAGCCCTGGCCTGCAAGAGTTCATGGGGCACTGAACCAGAAAGAAACAGAGGTGGGCAGGGATGCCCATGGGACAGAAATACATTCCTTGTGACAATTGGCTGCCAGCAAGCAGACAGCTGTATGTTGACTCGAGAGAAACAAAGTCTAATACAACCAGAAGTTGAGGAGGGATGGGCAAGGCATGGTCTGAATCAACTATCACTCCTATTGAAGTGCAATTTTTAAACAACATGTGGATACAAACTTTAATAAACATAATGCATAGTGGTAAGTGCTTGGATTTAGAATCATAGAATCATAAAATTGGCTGGGTTGGAAGGGACCTCTGAGATCATCAAGTCCAACCCTTGACCACAACTGCTGCAGTTCCCAGCCCATGGCACTGAGTGCCACATCCAGGCTCTTTTTAAATATCTCCAGGGATGGAGAATCCACTACTTCCCTGGGCAGCCCATTCCAATGTCTGATCACCCTCCCTGTGAAGAAATTCTTTCTAATATCCAACCTAAACTTCCCCTGGCACAACTTAAGTCCATGCCCTCTTGTCTTGTTGAAAGTTGCCTGGGAAAAGAGCCCAACCCCCCCTGGCTCCAGCCTCCTTTCAGGGAGTTGTAGAGAGTGATGAGGTCTCCCCTGAGCCTCCTCTTCTCCAGGCTGAACACCCCCAGCTCCCTCAGCCTCTCCTCACAGGACTTGTGCTGGATCCCTTCACCAGCCTGGTTGCCCTCCTTTGGACCTGCTCCAGGACCTCAATCTCCTTCCTGAACTGAGGGGCCCAGAACTGGACACAGGACTCGAGCTGTGGCCTCACCAGGGCTGAGTACAGGGGCAGAATCCCTTCCCTGGACCTGCTGGCCACGCTGTTCCTGATCCAGGCCAGGATGCCATTGGCCTTCTTGGCCACCTGGGCACACTGCTGGCTCCTGTTCAGCTTCCTGTCAATCCAGACTCCCAGGTCCCTCTCTGCCTGGCTGCTCTCAGCCACTCTGTGCCCAGCCTGGAGCTCCCCATGGGGTTGTTGTGGCCAAAGTGCAGGACCCGGCACTTGGCCGTGTTGAACCTCATCCCGTTGGAATCAGCCCAACTCTCCAGTCTGTCCAGGTCCCTCTGCAGAGCCCTCCTGCCTTCCAGCTGATCCACACTCCCCCCAGCTTAGTGTCATCTGCAAATCTGCTGATGATGGACTCAATCCCTTCATCCAAATCATCAATAAAGATATTAAACAGAACTGGTGGTATCTTTCTGTACAAGCAGCAGCAGATGAGTCAAAACAGTCATAGAAAGGAGTCCCACAGTAAGATCTCTAGGAAGTCGTTCCCTCATTAGCTCCAGACACAGCCAGCATCCAGTTGCCTGAAATGCCAGAGGGATGTCAACCTCCTCCTGACACATCCTCATCTTGCCTGAAGCTCCCATGGCTGACATGTCTCATGCCCCCAGTGACACCTCAGGCCCTCTCCTTGCACTCAAACACCTGCTGCCTAATGAGGTATGGGATTTGCCCAGAACAGTACTCCAAGCAATACATTTTCCATGAGCCTTTTTGTTCCATATACTGAGGCTACCGTTTTATTCACAAGGGGAAGAAGAAAGACATTTTGCTTCCCATCCCAGGGAAATGCTGCAGTCAGGTCTCTCATTGCTGAATAGGAAGGTCTAATGATTATTCCCTGAACAGAACTACTCTGCGCTTTGCAGAGATGCTCTGCACTTAGTTAATTTCTTGTTGCCTGAGGCATTACAGTCTTTCAATGATTCCAGTGCTGGCAACATATTTATCCTAAAGTTTGTAGGGCCCTATGTTATTCTTTTAACTCACAGGTATACAATGTGTCCTTGCAACCTCCTGACATTTTAAGCCAACACAAAATCAATAAAGCACATTGAATACCATCCAGCTTAAATAATTAACCCAGCTGCAAGCATCATTATAACACTAACAGAAGAGCGCTACTGTTAAACAGTCAGAAGTGTCATTTACCCTCAACCTGGTCCATCACTCCTCTTTGGGGTATTTCAGACTGATTCCTTTCCATCGTGTCACTTTTGCAGCAAAGGGGAATTTTTTATAAGCTGAGAAAGGGCCACAGTAGCAGCCGGCGTGATTTATGTTTAATAAAGGCTCTTTAGCACCAGGGAAGAGGGGCCCTGCCAAATCCCAGGCGTCTTTGGAGTCGCTGCTATTGTCCCTGGGGCAGGAGCACTTTTTAGGTTCCCTCTCCATCTCTCCAAACAAAAGGACAGCTGTCCGCTTGGCTGGCTCCGGACGGGGCTCTTTGTGCACGATTAGTACCCAGTGCACATCATTCATGGCTCTTGAATAAAGATGACCTCTCACAGGATGGGATGGGGGAGAAAAAAGCCTCTTTATTCAGCAGGGCTTGAATTAGCATAAGGACAAGAAATTGTTCCTGGGAAGTCACAGGAAGAGCTAGATAAATAAATAGGCAAACTAGAGGTTCCCTGAAATTACTTGGTCCTCAAAAGTTGGGCCCAGGAGCTGTAAGAACAGTGGGAAGCTGTCCCCACAGGCAGTCACTAACACGCATGTCACCCCTCACGCCCCAGGCTGAGCTCACTCTGGCCCATCCATCCATCTGCAGCTGGGAAAATGCTTTGTCACAGAGGTTATGGCCCAAAAGTGGGAGAAACAAAGCATGCAATGTGGCCAAAGTGAACTAATTTCCACCACCTGATCTTTCCAACTCTCAGTCCGGCAGGACGATGCTTTGGTCAGTGCCTCTTGGAGTGGCAGTAGTATTTGCCCTTTTTTTCCCAGTCCTGTGTGACGGGTGGGTCAGGCAGTGAGCTATGCAAACAGACAATGACATACCAAATTTTTTCACATGCTGGGTTTCCTAGCTGATGAAAGGCAATTCAGCAGCTTATCACCATGTATGCTGCTGCAATTAAGAACCCTGGGAGCAACAGCAAATGAAGCTCTCCTCCCCCACCCCCCTTCCTCCCATCCCTCCCCCATGCCCATAGGAACAGGCTGTCTCTCACCACCCACCACACCAGCACAATTGCAGCTCTTATACTCAGTGCTCTGCTCCACCAAATTTGCTCTGACCTAGCAGCCAAGGGCATGGCAGTATGCACCAGGGTGTCCTCCAGACCCAACCTTCACATCAGATTAATTTTCAGCTGAAGTCCTGCTGTGTCAACATTAATGTCCCTTAGAAACACGAATTTCTCTCCTGGAAGGCTTAGCAACAGCAGAGTTAGCTTGGGTTTGAAATTAGCTAGAGGCAGCAGACAAGGAAAAAGAGAGGTTTTAAAATTAAATTAAATGCCAAAACTGTATTTAATACAGCATTTCCACCTTCTTTGGTTTTATCAGTACTCCCAGCGGTTGCTGTTTTTCTGCAGGTTTCACCTCCTGAAAACTATTCCTTCCTTCTTTTTTCCTTTTTAACTGCACTTTTTTACTGGAAAAACCTGAAAGTGTGGCCCTTGCTGTAGTTGGAAACTCCAAATGATGGAAGCAAACAAATGAAAAACTAGATACTGTTTCATGGCTTCTGATTTTCAGGTCAGTCTCATCATTGTTACACTCTGCATTCAGCAGAGCAATGAACAAGGGAGGCTCTTCACTCACACTCCTGTGTATTGGTAAAGCTGCATGAGTCTCCAAGGAAGCTGCAGCAGAAAAATGCATAAAAACACAAAATAAGGTTAAAAGCTGAGGTGGCATCTGACTCCTTCAATGATCTGAATTACTTTGGGGTGCTGATCAGCACAGGTCAACTCTAGACCCAGGCAGCAATGTCATTCACACAGATGAGCCTTAGTGTCCTCATTCTTAAAAGCAAGAGAGGTCAAGTGACTCTCATGACTTGCCCCAGTTGTGTGCTTTGTCACTGGAAAGCTGGGAGTAGAACACCAGCATTTCATGTAAACCATGCACCCACAGAGAAGGACATGACACATTGAAGACTTCTGACAATAGGTTGCCAAAGAATATCACTGGAGCAAAGATATTTCCTGTTGTGCATTAGTCTTTGGACTCCAGTGACAGAAAACGAGCCATCTGAAAGCTATTTCCAGGAAAAACACTTGCATGTTCCTCCCACTCTTGGCTTCTTCCAGCTCCCTGCCCTACACCTCACGTGTATCTTATTTGTCACTGTTTATCACCGAGAGAAAGAAAAGATTACCCTGAGTTTAACAGACTGGGATAAACTCAACCTTTACAAGAGGTATCTCTGATATATTGATCACACCTGCACCATTAACAGCCCTGTTGGATTTGCAGCAAATCAATGAATGAGTGGGCTGAAATATGATAAAAGTCTGTGAACGGGGCTGCAAGAAAGCTCAAGTGCCTCAAAGAAGCCATAAAACTGAATGAAGGGACTTCTGAGAAGAGTAGCTAGTGGGAAAAATCAACAACAGTTCTTGTTATTTAAGAATGTTATTAATACATGGGAACTCCTGCCATCCTTAGATGTACTCTGCCACTGCTTCGTTATGGAAATGCTTCCCTCAGGCCCCATCTGTCTGTTTTTCTGCTTCAGATGAAGTTGACCCAAGGGGAATTCATTACTACACATCTATGGCACAGCAAGCCTTGCTGCAGCCTGATGGATGCTGCCTCAAGAGGCTCTGACAAACACGTGGCAGACAGGACTCCAACATCAAGAAGGTTTTCATGTGACAGTTGCTGCTTCCTTCTCATGCAGCTGGACATCTTGGCAGCAGTCAGGGGGGTTGGGAGGGTGATATGACTCATGTAGGGGTTTGGCTTGGAACACACTCCAGAAGGACAGGAATCACAATGTGTGCTTGGATCAGGTACTGTCCTGCATGCAGGAAGGACAGGAGGGCTGCTGACAAAGGAGATGCCTCCACTGGGAAATCAGACAAGATGTTGCAGGTCTCAAATAAGGAAATTTATATATTTATCTCTCATCTTCCATCATTATTCTGTAAGCATTCACTTATTAACTATGCAGTACATCAGGGAGTACTAAGGCAGGCTTCACTAGTCAGTGTTTGTCGAAAAAAACTGGGACATAAAATATGAAGTATTTTGTTAAAGGCCAATCAGAAGTCACAGACAGACCTCCTGCATGTTTTCCAGTATTCATGACAAACAAAATCCAAACCAAGAGTGGAGTTAGGCTTTGCTGGCACAAAGGAGAAAGACAAAATGTGTAGGGGCAGATTTGGCACTAAAACAAAATCTCTCTTTTCTTTTGGTGAGGCAGAAGGGTCAGACCCCCACCTGTAAGTAAAGCCAGGGCCCAGCTCACCATCGGATGGCAAACATGTGGAACTGTTTAAATGTGCAAGTGAATTAGGTGCAATGAATAATCTTATGGCTTAAATGTGTCATGTCATAAATCAGGGAGATGAGAGGTGGGCTGGAGCTGTGTGCTAATCTTTAACTTCAACTTGAAAGATTTGCACAGTACCAGGATTACCTGGCAAACCTCATCCCAGGTACACTTGAATTGGGTCAAGGAAGCACCTAAAGTTAGCTTCTTGCCAAATGGATCAGTCACATAAAAACTGTCTGTAATGTTACACACCCATATGACTCAGGCTCCAAGCATCTTCAATTTTATTCCACAATAAAAAGAAATACAGAGAGGCCCTCACATCCATGGCCAACAGTACTTACGATTTCTGTCATCCTACAGGTTACAGTGCCAGTACAGCATGACTGACATCTTTGCATTAGTTCTCTTTTCTCCAGTTGGGATGGCTGGACTTACAAAAAGGAGATGATCAGTGTTTCTGGGAGATTTTGCCCTGCTAAGCCCCATCATTCCTATGTTGCTGTTTTGAGAGGGTGAGGTCTTGGGAGAGGAGACATGGCATGTGCCTGCAAGGTGCCAAGAGTATTCCCAGCAGAGGATGAGCTCAGTGCCTTTCTGGCAGGATGCCAGGCAAACAGCAGCTTGGGAAAAATTTGGGAAAAGAAATTCTTTCCAACCCATGGCACGGCTGCTCCAAGCTCTGAAGCACCACATCCTGCAAGAGGGCTGCTCCAGGAAGGGGACCCATTGTCTCCTCTCCAATATGCACATGGTTACCAGTGTGTAGTGGTTAGGTTTTTTCACATATCCATGGAGCTGACTCCTTGGTATTTTGGTCTTTTTCCATCTTTATTAACCCAGCAGTGGTTCAGGGATGCAGTCCTGCAGGGCACATGTGGGAGCAGGAAGGAGCATGGCAGTGTGCAAGGGATCAGAGCACATGGAAGAGACCCTGCAGCACTGGTGGCATGGGCAACCCAATAATATGGGATTTCAAAGGCTGTTTTCTGCGCTGTCTTTTGCATTGTAAACCTTGAGGCTTATAGTCTGCTGCAGTGGGAAAGCTGTGGTGCTTTACCTGTCTCCTGTTGTCTTCATGTGGACTCTTTCCAGCACCTTGAATTTCTAACTTGCTTCTTATTTGAAAGTGTTTCAGTGTAGGGATGTGAACTCAGCCTGTGAAAAGCAATTCAGGAACATCCATCTTCTAGCAGCTTGGCATTTGTGTGTCACTGGGTGGAAAGAGATATCTTCAGGACACCACACATCTCCTGCACTGCCCTTAGCTGCTGCACATCCAGTGTGAAAACATAGGCAGACTCACACACCCATACTTTTTGGAGTATAAATAGGCTTCAAAGACCTCAGCAAAAAAAGTGTGGCTTCAAGCCTCAACACAGACTTTAAAGCAATGAATCCTAGTCTTTGCTGTAGTATGGCAAATTGACACAGTGTTTACAAACATTTGCAGGCATAGCATAGTAAAACAAATGCCTCCAGTCCTCCAGCAAAATGCACGATTTATTTTCTTTTTCACACACAAATATTTGTGCTGTTCTGTCTTTGAGAGCTGCTGAGTGAGCGCAGTGAAGCAGCTCTCCATCCGGCTCAGCTCTGGAGCTCTGGCTGTTCCCAGCACTCTGTGAGCACAGAGATAATGTGAGTGGTCAAACTGGGACCCAGCCTGGTTCCTGCAGTGCAAATCATCCTATAAAAATTGGTTTTGTACAGGCTGTTATCTTTCTGAATGGAAGGAAGGTTATTTTTATCCTACATAAAACCCATAAGGGCTTTTTTTTTTTTTTTTTTTTTTTTTTTTTTTTTTTTGCTAAGAAATAATAAGATAGAGTTTATAGTTCATCCCTTTGCTGTGATGGACAGATATATGAGGGAAATTTGATGAAAAGCTTGTGAGCATCTGATCTGGGAATACAAGAATCCCCTAAAATCGTCCCATCCCCTCCTTCTCCCTCCTCTGCTGCTGCCGTCAGTGCTGGGGCAGCAGGGCCATGGGGGGAAGCCAGGTCCCTCTGCCCCACAGTGTGTGGGGTGGGAACACCAGCAAGGGAGCATTTTTTTTCTTTTCCCACCCACCCTGCACTGAAGCAGCTGGCAGAAGATTGCTGGGGGATATAGCTCATGCAGCCCATTGAACCACCAGCTGAAAAAAGGGCAGATAAATGCAAACAGAGTTTCCTTCCGGCCCATGGCATTAGCAAGGAGTTTTCACTGGAAATGGATGGGGTAGGGATATATATACTCTCACAGCACAGGGGAATCTGCTGCATCACCTCCTCTGCTGTAAGCCTCCAGGCAGACTCCTATTTTAGGGAGATCATTTCTCCTAGTGCCCAGGGCAGGGAGGCTGCCCTTGCCAGGGGAGGATGTATGTTAGAATGTGGGTGCAGAGGGAGGAGGTCAGTTTTGGGGAGGCCTGGCATCCTTACTCCAATAAAGGCAATGGGGGAAAAGGGGCAGCACACCAGCACCAAACAGCAGAAGCACAGCAGGGTTGATGCAGGTAAATACAGCATATACAGGGGACCCCAAATAGAGGGAGGGAGGGCTCAGCCACCCCAGCCTAGGGCAGATCCCAGAGCATCTTTGTGCAAGCGACAAGAAATTGGCCTCTATTTCTGCCCTAAAGCATGTTTCCACTCATCACTGCTTCTATATCCACGCTCCATTTGTTTTAACCAATGGCCCAATCCCTGTCTGAGTGGTAACTGCTCATCTTTGCTGACCAAGGCAGGCTCAGCTGGCAGGGGAATGAGACCCTGCAGATCTCTGCTGCCTGTCACGCACTTGAGTTCAGTCTTCCCTTCCTTCAGACAGACCCAGGCAGCTCATCCTTCCATCTGGAGGATTAGTTTGCATACATGACATGGTTACCTGAGATAGCCCGGGACTGGATTCAATGACTCAGGAGCTCCCTCTGTTCCTAATGTTCACCCAGACTTTCAAGGCAGAAGCACTAAGCTCTACCTGTACATTGTTTGCTGAGGGCCAGATTTTTGCAGCAAACAGGGGCACAGCTGGGAACACTGCCAATGGATTCAATGAACAGTTGTGAGAAAAATCTGCCACCTGGCCATTAGCAGGCATGAGAGTGCATACATAGACTTGACTTATTTCCCCTTGTGGAAAACTCTCATGGTGGGGTTTGCACCCTAGGGACCCTCTGTAGCTGCGGGTGCAGCACCCCGAGATGCAGGAGCTGAATGCACCAGGCCTTTGATCTCCCCTCCAGGGACCTTCCCAGGGCTACCCCACTGCTTGGTAAGCAGTGAGACATGAAGCCTCTCTAAGGGCAGGCAGGAGGAAAAGGGAGACCACAGGGACAGTAGCAAAAGATAGGGGCATGCCTGGGGGCTGTGGCACCCCAGCAACCCTGGACAGGGATTGCTTGCCATGACGACTGTGTTATATTTGTCAGACACATCTAATTTTTCTTTCTTTTCCTGCCTGAGCTGTGTCTAACTGCCTGCCCATATGTTGGCTCACTGGCAGCTCTGGGCACCTGGGGTGCAGCGTGCCTGCGGTCAGATGGTGAGTGGCTTCACCCACACAGGGAGCTGGCTCCAAGCTCATCCTCAGGTGTTGGCTCTGCTTTCCCATTGCCTGTGTCACCAGCTTTCACCACATGCTAGCCCTGACTCTGGCATTATGCCCTACCAAGAGTTACCAGGGGACCTTACTGCAGCTTATAGACCTGGCAGTGTTTCCATATTGGCCTCTTTGGGATGCTTAAAGTGAACAGCAAAGCCTTCCTCGTTTTCCAGAGTACTGCTGACCAGAGTCCTGCTCTCACACTTAACTGAGAGCTTGCCTTGCTTCTGTGATGGCTTCATCTCTATTTTCATGCTGTGTTTCCAACCTCCCACCCCAAAGATGCAAATATCTGTAAAAAAGCAACCCCTGTGCAGGCATTATTTCCATGGTGTCTTATAACCCTGAATAATATTGAAATTGCCTAACCCAGGACTCCTTTATGGTCATTATCCAGCTGCAACTTCAAGGGGGCTGAGAGGGATGCTGTGCTGCTCTCATCTCGGGAAGAAAGGAAAGAGAACAACCAGCCCCGATTAAAAGAAAGCTTTTTTTTTTTTTTTTCCTAAAGCAGTCTCCGCATGCAAAGATTTGGTTCAAGGAGCATTAAAATCACTGCTGTCAGTTCAGAAAGAAGGGGCTGAAGGAAATCTGGGCCATTGGCATTGTGCGAGGGTTGCTATGGCAATCCCCTCAGAAAGGCGCTTAATAGGCTTTCTTCCCAGGAAACTCAGAACTGCAGCTCGCAGGCTGCAAAGCGGCGCGTGCAAAAATATTTTCATGAATAGCATTTCTGTGGAAAATTTTGTTGGCTGTTTACAACCTCCCTTGGGAAGCAGGGCAGCAAGGAAGGTGTTTGAAGATCACCTAGCGGTGGCTGGTGTCATAAAGAGGGTACAGGCAACGGTGCATAGGAACACGACAGCCGCAGTGCAAAAGGAACAGCAAATTTCCCTGCCCCAAACAGGCTTTGTGAGTGACTTAAAAGCACACACTGCAGTGATGGGTCTTCACACACCAGAGATGCTTTAGTAAACAGACAGAAGCAGTGAGCCATTTGCCCTGAGTTCTGTGACTCTGCACAGTGTTGCTCCTGAATGAAGCAAAAAGCAAAATGATGCCACCTCTCAGCTCTTCCCTGTACTGTTTACCATGTTAAAATACTAATGACGTTAGCTAAAATATTAATGGTCGTTAGCTGGTCACACTCTGCTTTCTTCAGTGGAGGCTTCATAGAATACCAATGATTTAGAGCTTACCTGGAAAAAACTTTGAATACTGCAGATTAGGGAAACACATTTCATCTTAATTGGAAGAAAGAAAGATGAGGAATTAAGACATGAGACTGTGAGAGAGGATATCTCTTGGCTCTGGCAGACCTTCAGTTTACATAAATCCCTCCATACTTTTCTTCCTCTGTACCACTTTAAGCTGCTAATACTATAAGCAATTATTTACTTTCTTGTGTATTACAAGATTTAATTAATTTTGTGTTCTTGATTGCATGTTAGTAATATATAATTTATCTTAAAGAGATTACTTTCAAGTATGAGTTTGCACATTTTATTGGGAAAAGTAAAAACCTGCTCACCAGCATGAGCAGATGACAAGGAAGATTTTCCTTTTTCTTCAGCAGTAGATGCTTTATTCTTTGGAGCAAAGAGATCTGAGTATCTCTCTGCTAAAGCCAGGAAATTCCACGTTATAACAGTGTAAAGCACAGAGCTAACCCACAAGTCTTAAGGGTCATGAGTTAGATTTAACCTGCTGTACTTTTTGCTGGAGCTCTATTTTCCATTTCATCTGCAATTCTACTGCAGTTCTCTCAATGCAGGGATAATTAGTGCATTAACTGAATAAAATCTGCAGTTTTTATAAAAGACAGCTGTGTGGCTGGGAGGAAAAAATTACACCAGAATTATATTACATTTAAAAATGAGAAGAAACCATAGAAAAAATGAGTTGGGATGATTCAAGATAGGAAAACAATAGATAAGGGTCTGAATGCTATGCTCCCTGATGAGTTTGTGGCTGCCTGGCAGAATTACACCATTTCCCCATATTATGTAAAGAGATTACTGCATTAAGAGCTCCAAAGTTTTAGAGTCAAAGTCAGGCTCACACTATGAAACTGAAATCAGAAAAGTGTGAAGGATTTGGCACCTGTGACATTTTTTGAAAGGCTTATCTCAGTTATAAGGAACTTTTGAAGACTAATTATGAAGAAGGGAAAAAACCAACGTGCACACCTTTTGCTTCCTCTCTGCTAACTGGAAGAAGTCAGGTACAGCTGCCACACAAGCTGTAGCAGTCCTTTCTCAGTCACTAGTGGGTTGTGGTTCCAGGCATTTAAAGACATGCCAGTTTCTAATGGTTGTGCAAAAAGATGTACAGAAGAGCAAAATAAGTCCCCTGAGGTCCTGCAGCACACTACGAGCAAACCTGTGAATATTTCCTGACCTCCTTGAGCTTCAACTCTGAACTTCTTTCTTAACTTGATTATATAACTCGTTTAGATTATGTTACATCAAAAATTCAGAAATTAGTCTCTTTAATATGCAAGAGAATGAAAAGAAAGTATGGAGGCAAAGCTACAGCTGCCTCGTTGTACACTGGTGTACAGTGGGAAAATTTCTGCTGGCTCCTTAATTCTGGTCTTAGTTGTGAATGACTACAGGACAGTGCTCTCTGTTTATCTTTCAAGCTTTTTTTGGTAGTTAATACACAAAAGGCCTCAGTGGCTTGATTTTCATGAGCCAGGCAGTATGCATCATTTTACCACAGTTTTGTGCTTTGGAGACACAGCTGAAGGAGAGACTGTAGACCTTTAGAGACCTCAAGCAAGACTCTAAATTGAACACTACAGTGAATCCAATTTTAAAAATGCAATTTACATGTTATTATAGCTCATCTGCATAAAATGCAGTTGTTTCACTGCTATTTTTGGCAAGCATAAGCTTCAACAACTCCTTTTCTTTGCACTTTCAAAGTTACTCATTTACATTTCTCATTTTCTCACCTTTGTTTCCCTCCAGCCCTGAATGTCAGAGGATCAAGGGATTATCTGTGTTCCTCGGCTGTGTGGGTGCCTGAAGACTATGCTGGACCTCTGGTATTTGGAGCTGAAACACAACTGTATTATCTGAATAACCAGTGCTTCCCTGCATTCAGAAAACCTATTCTTAGAGCAGATATGAAGATTTAATCCACTCAGTTTTGCTCCCTGAAGATTCAATCAAAGATTATCCAGTGCTGGCTTTCTGAAGGCATTCAGAAATTGCCACAAAACCTCCTTTGGAGCAGCAGCTAAAGCAGTCGGGTGATTACAATGGATGAGCTCATGCTTTTCCTTGTAACAAGCATGGCTTTGTTCAGGGCCCTGGGGATGGAGCTGTGAATGGCAGGGAATACTCTGACTGTCAGGGTCAGATGATGCAGGGGTAAAAACTGAAATTGTTTTCAGTGGTGGGTTGGTTAGAAAGGTTAAAGAAGAGGTTTTATAAATATGCTGAGCAGGAGGGGAGAGTTAAATTGTTCAGCCCCACCCTCTTCCGTGGGAGAGCAGCATTTGCCCAAGCACTACAGAGCCCACTCTCTCTCCCATTGATGCCAGTTAAAAAATTCTGGCTTCAAGAACAGAACAGTGATTTTACAGACCGCAGTGTTGTTCTGTGGTGCTAACCAGGAGTCCTTTAATTTTATACTTCAGTTGCCATAACTACAATTTTTCCTATAGAAGCTTTACTGTAGAACCAACACACTACAAAACTACTGCTTGTCTGTCAAAGTAGAAGGCATTATTTTGAGGAAAAGAAAAAAAAAAAAAAAAAAAAAAAAGCAAGGAACTAGCCAGAAAGTAATTGTAAATATTATGTTTTTATCTAGATGTGTAAGCCTAAAAAAAAGCAAAGCTCTCAAGTGAATTTTTTCCCAAGCAAAACCTCACACAGAACAATAGCAGAGACTGCAAATATCATTAAATGGCTGAAAAGGTTAAGAAGGGATTTATGTGAAAAACTTGGAGTCCATTAATTCAGGCTCCTATTTTGAGATCAGCTTGATAGTAGGAGATCAAGACAAGGACAGAAACAAATTTAGAACAGATGCCAAGTTATGCTATTTTACTACAGAGAACAAAAAGTGGAATTAGTCTGCTTCAGCAAAAAACATTAAGCCACATAGTAAATATTTAGATAAGAAATATTAACAAAAAGTGGAGTTGCTGTACTTCTCTTACCATCAGTCCTGTGTTTTAAAACAATGCAATAAATATAGCTGGATGATTAATTTTGCAGAAATAAAGAAAGGGTGTTAACCTGAAACGAATCATTGCTCACAAAGTTGGTCATATTATTGAATTGAAGGAATTTCCTGCAGACCAGGAACATTTTGAGTGCCATCAACGCTGAACAGCATGCTCAGAGTGCCACCTGATGGCTAAGCCTTGCTGTTTTTTCACCCGGCTGCCTTCAAAATGTAAGAAGGCCATCCGTGATCTCAACACTGATTTCCTAAGTTATGAGAAAAAGCTTTTATTTGAATTACAAATGCTCATTTTTTCAGAAAGGGACATCTTTGCTGTTACATTCCTACTGGCTATTTGTCAGTTTGATAAAATCGGTTGGCCTACCCTGGCTCTTCATTTCAGTGTGTGCATTCAGGGGACACACTGCAGCACTCAGGGGAGCTCACTGGGCTAGGGACTGACCCAAGATGGGAGGATGCCATGGCATCTAGGAGGGACAGAGAGATCATCCACAGCTCACATCCACATCACAGGTCGTTCCCACATGGGATGGAGTTAGCTGCAAGCTTCAGAGGTCAGCAGCCTATGTATTTCAAGAGGTACCTCTGCATTTTATGGATTAAATAAGCCACCCTCAGTTAATACTCCATTCTGCCTTCTAAATCTCTCCTACATCTGGAAATGAGGATGACTTCTTCTGGAAGAATACACTTGGATCAGCCAGGTAACATCCACTGAGCTACAGCCTGACCTGATTCCTCCTTATTGATGCTGCAGAGAAATCACAAGATTTTTGCCTGATCTCTGCCATGGCAGCAAAAGCAGCCTCCACCATCAGTATGCTGTGTAGGAGTCAGAAATTATCATGTCCTTGAATGCCTCATCCACTCTGGTGGAAGCAGGGCCATGCTCCCACCTTCTCTTGTACTGATCTGCAGGTTTTGACAGAGAGGAAGGAGAGAGATTGCACCTCCCCTCTGAGGAGAGCAGCCATAAACTTGCTTTTGGTGGAGGGGACATCCAAGTCCTCTTCCAGACAGGGACACAATTTCAACTGTCTTCCATACAAAAATGATCTCTTTCTGTTTGATACCCAGTTTTCATGTAGAGGGGCCCCACTTTGACACCTGCATTGACCAGTATCATTTAAGACAGAATGCAGACTGAGATTTAGCTTCATAGCTGGAACAGGAGATAGCAGAACTGCTGCATAAGCTGCTCAAGCTGCCAGAATATAAATTAAGAATTGGAGTTTGATCTTAAGTATTTCTGGTTCTTAAGAGAGAGTGCAGGCAATGCTTACATACACTAAGTCATGGTTTTATCTTTCCTGGAATAAACTGTTATTTTTAAAATAACTATGCTTAGTCTTTAAAACGCTGTTTCTCATTCTTCTTACTAGGGCATGAAGCTGAGAGGAATTCAGAATAAGTATTTTTTATGGTACAATTTGTAAGAAACCAAAATCATGGACAATCTCACTTTAAAGAATCTTGGTGGTAAAACTCAAATCCATCTAGAATCTCATGCTCTGTAATGAAAGAAGCAGCAGAATTCTTACAAGCCAGGTGTATCAGAGGAATATGGATAGTGAAGCTGATATGTAAGAAAACATTATGTCACTCTGACAGTGAGGTGAGACTGGAGCAGAAGCCCAGAAACAGGTGGAATCTCCATCCCTGGAGATACTGAGAACCAAAGTGGAAAATGCCTCGGGCAGCTTACATAATTTGAAAGTCAGGCCTGTTCAGAGCAAGAGGTTGGACTAGATGACCTCCAGGGGTCTCTTCCCACCCAGACTATTCCCTCACTCTGTTATGCAGACAAGACTTTGTGTCCGTTCACAGACGGGAAAAACAAAATCCCACCCTTCCACTCTGACCAACAGTCAATGAATTTAACATTGCCTTTCTGTCCACAAGAAAGCTGCACAAACATGTCACTGATTCACCAGTAGTCATGCCAGACCAAGTCCTGCAGTGTCACACCTTAAGAAGCTCCTCTAGATGAGGCTGACCAGCATGAATGTGTGTCACCCCACATTACAGTAAATTCCCAGTGACCATTACCTTTAAGCAAACACAATATTTCAGATCCAGCTGACAAAACAAAAACTGGGTACCAGACAGCACACCCTTTCATTTTGAAAATCCCCATTAAGTGTAGGCATATTTCTCACTCATCACACTAGCTTTCTGCAAATCCTTCCTCCAACCTGTACATCAGAGCTGATCACCTTTTCATCATCCAAAAGAAGAGCTTCTTAATAAAAGCAGCTGTCAGTTCTCTCAGCTTCAGCTCTTGTTAAACCTGTATGGGCCTTTCCTCTGCTCAAATGGTATTTTGTTTCTAACGCTTCCCTAAAGCTCATCTGAGATGGATGAAATATTAATTAAATATTAATATTTAAATATTAATTAAATAATAGAATATAATTATATTGATTATATGATTTAAATATTAATTAAATAAATAATTAAAATATTCTAGGAGACCTCTTCCTTCCATTCTCTTACAGAAAATACCCCTCTGGTTGTCTTCAGGTCAATCTTACATTTATTGTCATTATTGTTGTTTCCTCCTTGTCATTCCACCCTATGGATACATGTCCTATTAATATAATTGCATTTGAACAGTGGACCTTTGTTTTGACCAGTTTTGAATGGAAAAATCCAGACCTAATTATTTTCACTATACATTTGCCTGCTTTCACAGTTACTCAGAGTTAACTGCTGTGCACTGCATGGTTTGAAAACGTCAGAGATGACCTATGAAAGGGCACTGGGACATGCCTGAGAGGACACTCAGTGTCCCCTTTTGGATGAAGATTAATCCCACAGATTTCAACATGATGGTGCAAGATGGAGTGAGCAACCACCCTGCAGCATGCAGTCTGTGGCTGGGCACATGACAAAGGCAGGGCAGGCTGGACTGCTCCCCAGCTCTGCTGCTGCTGAGTCCTTCTCACCAAGGTCCACAAGGACCAGGATAGATCAGGACTAAGAGCATCTGCTGCCTACTCTACTAACGCTGCTTAAGCTGCCATATATGATTCACAGACAGTGAAATCCAGAGGGACTGTTGCAGAGCTCTGGTGTCTCCTGCAGAGCACAAACCAAACTCCCTACCATTAACCCCTGCAGCAGAGGGAATTGTCTTTCCCTTGTTAGGTGAACATGCATCTGCTGGGACTCAAGTTCATGATGTGCTGCTTCTTACAAGCAAGGAAAATAGGCTGGCTGTCATACTCAGAGACTAATTAAATGGCTACTCAGTAGCCCAGCTTCCTCAGCTAGCAAAAATCTTCAGAAAGTATTGGGATCCATTGACCTCTGGCCATGTGTCACAGTATCACTGGTCAACATCCTCCCTAACCAAGGTCACCAAAACAATGCACAGAGACTTTCAGATCTCCTCTGAGCAGAGTGTGACCAGCAGAGTCGCCAGCTGAGACTTTGTTCTACTTCAGAAATCTTGAGGCTTTGGTAGGGCCCTGGAGGCAAAGGAAGGAAGGAAGGAGATGAGCCCATCACAGAGTGCCTTGCCATTTCTGGAGGCACGTTCACTTAGACAGAGTCTTGCTGAGGGCTTGTGTTTGCTGACATACTCTCCTCATCAAAGTGCCATTGGAAACAAGCCTGCCAGCTGAAATATCGTGTCCTTTATTCAAGGCAAAGCAAGAACCAGCCATGCAGTGACTGACTTTATAACTGACTTCACTTTATTCCATTAGCTCACACACATGGCCGCAAGGCGACTCTGAAAGTCACAGTCCTGGCTTCAGTGGAAGTGAAATAGAAACAGGGAGAGAACACACAGGAGCTGCTGGTGGCAGAGGTAGCCTGCAAAGGCAGGCTCTGGCTGCAGGAGTATTAATGTACGAGCAGAACAAGTACATTTCAGCAATTCCCCTGCTAATCCTCAATTCTGAAAGGTCTGTGGATGAGCTGATAATCTGTACAAAATGTACAAGGGCAGGAGGCCTGGATTCAGTTTTGTTCTCCCTTGAGGCATCCCAAGGGATCCCCATGGAGAGGTTGTTCCATCAGTTCCCGTGACACAGCCCTCATTCAGGGCTGCTGGGACAGATGTAACTCCCAGACCACCTCTTCTCACCCGGCCCCAGTCCAGCCAAAAGGAGGTGGAGATATTTCAGGGGACAAAGGCAGATGGCTGGGGTGACTGGGGTTGTGGAGAGGTGGTTGCTTGCCTGGGTTTGAGTCTCATGTACTTGAGTACCTGGATTAAACACACTGAACATCATCTATGTCTCCTCTGATTTTGCTGCTTAATTCAAGACTTCTCAGTAGTTCCAGGGAATTGTCTTAAAACACAGGGGATATTAAACTAGTTGCATGCAGTACTAAGGAATTGCTGCAGACCTTCATCTTAGGGTCTTAGGAGACAGAAAGCTCTTAGGGCACAAAATACAGTGGATAGAAAGTGGAACTAACATTTAAGTGTGGACTGCCTAATGTGAGGCACAGTGCAGAAAATTCCCCTATGAGGATTCGGGGAAATAAATGTATTGGTGCAGCTCAGGGCATGGGGGTAAACTTTTACTTTGTGCAGACTTGGTATTTCTGAGTTCCCTTTTAATTGCAAAGAGAAATGCTGTCAGTCAGGTCTGCCAGCATTACTACTGCAACCCCAGGAAAGCTGGGGCCTTGGTGTCCCAATCTCCTGGAGCATCCTCCACCTCCTGTGGGCTGAAGAGTCACAAGACCACACCATGTCGCTTGTATCCATCACTTCTCCTGCTTGTATGGTGGTTTTGTCCCCAGAAAAGAGAGGTGGTGGCAATGCCTTCTCTGCAAAAATGCTTTGAGATCTATAAATGCAGAAGTGCAAGTGTAAGCTCACAGCTGCTCACTGCTATAGCTGCCACCACTGCTGTCCTTGGGAAGGGGGGAAGGGCTGTGAGATCTAGTCAGATGATTTGTTAACAGTTGAATTTGCAAAGAGTAATTAAATACATGCAAAGCACAGGACAGGCATTGATTTCCTTTAGTTTATTACTCAAAGTAAGTATATTTTTAAAATGTAGATGCTTTCAGATTTCAGCCATGGGGAAAAAAATCTAGGAAGAGTCTCTCCTTCCCAACTACACAATGCTCTGCTCTATCTTTGTGCATCCAGTCTCCCTTATCTGGCACTCCAAGGTGCAAATACACAGTGTGATTACAGCTGGAGTCACAGCTTGCACAATGTCTGGTTGCTCAGAGAATTAAAATGCAGAACAGAAAGGCTGTGAGGTTGCAGAGGGCTCTCATGGAAACAAGTGGATCCATGGTTATCTTGCAGACTGTGACTGCCCACTTCCAGGCTGCTTTCAGTATCTAACACCAAGCTCTAAAAAGCTCCATGACTACATAAGGAATTTGGATTTCCCTCTTTAACCCTTAGCCTCAACCACACTGATGCCACAGCTGGAGCTTCAATGTTCCCCTCATTCATTACAGGTGGAGCAAACCTGCTAAAGGACTTTCTACCAGCTTGTGTTGTTTTTCAGTCAGAGGGCTGTCAAGCCTGTCACTTGTCCTGTCCTGTCCTGTCCTGTCCCCAGAACTGATCAGCTTTGACAGAAAGGTAGAAAATAACTGCTTTCCCTCTTTGCTTTTATTCAGGAAGAAAAAAAAAAAACACACCACAAAAATACCCAAAACGTATTGGCAAAAATTCAAAATTTGTGGAGTTAACTACAAGAGATCAATAGCTGCTGCTAGATTTATTTATACTGTTTGAGACTATTCAGCGCAAGGATAACAGCTGCCTCTTGCCTCTGGGAAATATCTACAAAGAAACTAGCATTCAGCTATTCAGCCAGGTGCATTTTATCAACTAAAACATCATTTGCTTCTCAAAGAAATGCTCCTAAATTTGGATTCACCTTATCAAGAGGTACAACACTGTGTGCTGCAAAGAAGGTCAGAAGAAAAATCCACCCAGGCCTCATACATTAAGGATGGCAGGCCACTAGTAGGGAAAAAATTTAAAAATGCAATATCAACAAGAGGAAATTAATGATGAATGGTGCTGTGTGCAGGTACATGTGTGATGACAGTATATCCTCTGCAGTAAGCCCTGTCCTACCCTATTTTTATCACTCTTCCCTGACCCAAATACAGAAAAAACAACACCCTGGAGCTGTCTGCACACAGCAGACCAATTCTTGAAAAAACATCCCTGTTGAAGCATCTGCACCCCTGACATCTACTAGCTCATATTCAGCATCTCCAGAGAAAGCAGGCAGTTTTCCAGCTTGCTGCGAAGGAGGGAGAGGATTTACTATTTTCAGTGTCCTGGATGACAGTAGTTGTGTGGCAAAAGGGTGGCCGGGAGCCTCAGGACTCCTGAGGGGCAGTGGGTCTCAGGGTAGAGCAGGGACACCTCCATGTGAGCATTAGCAAACGTGCCTTGGTGGGCTGGTGTGACATGGCCTGGACTCCCAGAGACAGAGCAGAGATGACAGGAGGCAAAGTAGCCAGGAAGGCATTAACGCAAAGATAGATAAAACACTTGCTGAGGAAACATGAGAGACATTTGGAGACAGAGTGAGAAAGCCATTTATTGAGGAACATCCTTGGCACACCCAGGCTGGCAATATGTGCCCATGTGCCTGAAGACAGAGACTTCAAGGAAACCCGGTACACACCGTGGTGGAGAGAGCTGCCACGTCAACACTAAACTACCCAAGTGCTTTTGAAACTCAAGGACAAAGGCAGCACAAGCATAAGTGGTTATAAACTGGCTGTCAGCAATCTTAGGCTGGACACTGTGAGACTGGAAGACTTGAGGCTTCAGGAGGAGATTTGTGGGCAGCAGTGTTTGCGGTAACTGGGGTTAGCAGGCAGTGCCTGGGAGGGGTGGCTGCATGTTTGCTCCCATCCCTGCCAGGGCATAAGACTGTGCCTGCCCTATGGCCACCCCGTGGCCACCCCATGTGCCCAGGCAGGAGCCTGTGCCCTGTTCCAGACAATGTGGTGTGAAGGGGCCGTGCTGAGGCCCGGCAGCCACAGGGCTGTTTGCCACAGATAGAGCAGCCCAGGAGCTGGAAGGGTGCCCTGGGTGTGTCCCACTGCCTATCGCGGGACCGCGGGCCTGAGGCTGCCTTCGGCTGCCTAACCTGCTGTAAAAACAAGATGGAAAGTGATTCTTGGAAGCACTGCCCTTCTCCGTGTGCCAAACCAGCAGAGGAAGGACAAAACCCCTCGGTCAGCACGTTGGACTTCACAAAGTGCACATCAAGCACAAACTCAAGATTAAATTTTTCACCGAGACTTCCTACGGTCCATTGCTGTTCTGGCCATGGTTCTATTTTTGTTGGTTTTGTTGTTGTCCTTGAAAGGTAAATCTTCTATTGTTTTACCAGTGGTACAGGGTGTTCTCAGACAGATACAGTGTAAGTTTGGTCTTCTGGTCTTTTCAACCCTGAGGTAAAAGCTTGTAGTCCCAGGCAGTGTTTGTTCTTAGTGATGCAGTTAGGATCTTGCCTTTCATGCTGTCTCCTTTTCACACATACAATTGACTTCACTGGCTGAAGTCACAGGGTTTGTATTTCTACAGACAGAAACAACTGAGAGGGAAAAAAAAAAAAAAAAAAAAAAAAAAAGGCTTGGCAAAGCATTACTCTTGTTACATTTCTTGAAAGGAATTCTATTAACATAAGACTCCTCTTGCTCACTGAGCTGCTTAGTGCTTCTTCACCACTGACGTTTGTGAAGGGCTTTTGAAAAACACCTTACATGCCAGCATTTATGATGATGAGTTGTACGTAAGAAATCTGCTCGATTTGAAAAATGCAGACAGATTCCTCTACTTCCATTTTGTGGTTTCTTAGTTGCAAAATCATTTCTTCATCAGTCAATTAATGACAGCAGCTATAGTGTCCTGCCTGAGCAGTTTATCAGACACCTCTCAGACTCTCATCCTCAGGTTGTCAACAGCAGCGGCTGAAGAAATATCAGCTCCCTGTAAGCATCTGTCAGTGCTTTCTTGGCTCTGTACACGGACAGGCTGTCCTCTCCCTCTGCACAGACCAGGCCACTTGAAGTAAGCAGGACTGGAGGTTTTGTAAGATTGCATCCCTGATAGCTATGGAGAACCATGTGTGGTGAGATGAAAATCAGAGCTGGGTTCTCTGGCTAAATGACAGAGCTGAATCCTGCTCCCTAAAAATCTACAGGCAATAATCCCCCTGACTGCCTGAAATGCCAAAAAGTCGTTAAACTATATTTGTTTTATTTGTTCTACTATCTGTTTTGTAAAAAGATGAAGCCAACAAAGAAGCCAAAGCCAGGCTGCTTTCAGTTAGAAAACTGACAAGTCAGGTTAGCAATAAAAGCCATCATGAAAGCTGAGAAACTGTGTTTCCTATTCTGCACCCCATGAAAAAAAAACAGCTAAATGCTGCAGCTTATTTTGGGAAGTGTGCCATGCACTTCAGTTATATATAGAAAACAGCAGGTTAGGTGGTGTCCCATTTTTTCTGAAGACCCTCATGAGATTTAGGGGACCAGGTAGGAGTCTGGTGCCCAGGAACAGGAGCATGTCAGACAAAATTTGTAAACAGAGACAAAACGGAATTGCTCACACCCTGCAAGGCAGAAGCCATGGCAGAGAGCAAGGATCTGGAGTGGCGAAAGGAAATAGAAAGCTGGAGCCATTCCTCCCTCTTCCTTCCCAAATGACGCCTTCTTCCAACACTACAACTAAGGAAGCTCATGGCTTCATGCTTCAAAGCAGAACCATCTTGGTGAGATTAAAAAGTCACAGCAAGTATCAAATCAGAAAGAAAAACAAGGAGCTACAGAAGACATTGCCAGGTGTTGCCAAAGTGGTTTTTCCACCCACAGGGAGGAGAAAAGATGAGATAAACTGCAGCAGAGAGTGATCTGCAGCCTTGAAGGGAAGAACAATGGTCCACTAAGACAACAGACACTCCCAACACACCCAGCAGCTCATAGAATGGCTGGAAGTATGAAAGTCTCTGCTGCAAAGAAACAAAAAGTGTTTAACCCTTTGACATGAGGAAAGGGGCAGCTTTTATCCATAGGAGCCACACAAGTGACTGGGGTTACCTTGTACTCATGCAGCAGCTGGTTTCCCCAGGTGGACCAACACCTCACATCCCCACGGGAGGTGGGGACCTGCCAGGGAAGGCACTTTTCCCTAAAGGGTGACTTTGTATGAGGAAGGTGCTGAGTTCTATCTAAGGTTCACAATTGCACACAGGGATTACAGTGCAGGTGTTTGTATGGGCAGGTGTGTATCTCACCGAAAGGCCTTGGAGAGAGCAAAGCTAACATCTCAGTGTTAGCTTTTAGGGTTTTTTTAAATGCCATCTCAATGTCATTTAAAAACAGAGACAGTCATCTGCGAACTGCTTTACTCCCAGGGAAGATTGTTTGTGGTGGTTTATCTTCACAGTGACTTCATCCAGATGTGGCCAGGGTTGGAGCCAAGGCAGGACACTGAAGTCAGTCTTCCAAGCTAGAACATAGAGCAGAAACAGAGTACACAGAGAAAGCCTCACCTTAAAACACACCCTGCCAATCACTAATGTAAGTGATACAATGCACTGTCTACCTTAATCCAGATTATGTGAAAGAGAATGTGTTCATTGCCAATGAGTTTATATGAGCCTTTAAAACCCCAGAGAAAGAGTGGTCTTTTGTTGCATGAGAAGACTGCCATGCCATAAAGCAGAAGGCACTCCTATTTTCAGCAGCTGAACATGTAAAATTAAGGAAGGATGTGGGAAGTGGGAGAAAGCTCAGCAACATAAAAATAAAGAAGATTTTAATGTGTTTCTAGTGAGAATGGAGATCTTTTTAAGTGCCCTGCTAGAGCCCTTTGAGCAGTAGTTTGTCTTCAGGAAAATGTTTGGGAATGATCTCTGAATGAGGCCTCTTCTGGAGGTCTCATTGAGTAGCTGAAATATGCTTCCTCCTCCTCCAACTCAAGACGTTCCCTACAGTTGCCAGCCTTGATAATTCAGGGAAGTTTCCATCTGAGCTCTTTCTGCCTGCTGAGTTTTCAGAAGATCACAGGATCAGAAAGTGAACAGGAAAGAGCCAGGGGGTCACAGAATTTTCAGGCATCCACATAGGTTTGTAGCACATCAGGATGCCTGGCTGGGCAGGAGCCACTTGGCACCTCCATTCCCAGCATGGGGCAGTAGGCACAGCTCCAGGCTGCCAAAGCTATGGTTATCTTTTCAGGAGGCTGGCTGGCACTTGGCAATGTCTTGCTCAGTGAGCAACAGTGCAAGCAGGAGGCACAGCACATGGGTGCTCTCACCCTAGCTGCAGGCAGGACACAGGCAGAAGCCAGTGGCATGAGTCCTGCACTTGGTGTAGGATCAGACAGGTCTGGGCTTATGCAGGACTATAAACTGAGCATGACTCAACTGTGTGATGCTCTTGCAAGAAAGGTGTTCTTGGCCATATTTATAGGACTGTAATAGCTAAAATGTGAGAGGCAATTCTGCCATGCTGTTAATTGCCAATGAATCCTCAGCTGTAGTCCTGTGTCCATTTTTGGGAATAGTACTACAATAAATATGCCCATAGTGAGAACCTATGCCAGAACCACCTCAGCGACAGAAATTTAAATAACATGTGGTGTTATACTGCATTGGAAGACTGAAGCTGTTTTGGCGCTTAATCTATAGAAGCAAATGCTAAAGGAAAAGCTGAGGAAACAACTATCTTATATGAATAAAAAGGGAATAGTTATTTACTACTAATGATTACTTAGTTACTCTCTAGATTCTTGGGAACAGAGTAAGAAGGAAAAAAACCAGTATTATTCAAATATTTAGATGAAGAGTCAAGCTGTTAGGAAGAACTTGCTACCTATGGAATTATTAATGACCTAGACCATGCTTCCTGCAGAGGATTTGGATTCTCTGAGAAGGTTACACAAATATTGGTCATTCATGATCTGTTAATATTAATCCTCTCTTAATGCAAAGCTTTTAATGAGATGGTCTCCTTAGGTTCCTACCAAGCTGATTCTATGATTTACAGCCTGCCAGGCATCTGCTTTCTGTGCTTCCTACTAAAAAAATACCTTCATTTGGTGGTTGTGGGCTCCTAAAAAGTATGCTCCCACACAGACAGTGAAGGCGTGTTAGAGGTACCTGTCTAAATTTTTGCATCCTGTGTACAGTATAGTGCATCTTCTCACACCACTTGGTCTCCAAAGCCAATTAGGAACAAGGAACAGTAACATCACCTGAGCTCTCAGGGGTGCTATGAAATCAAACTCATCAATGTCAGTGAAATCTGCTGAGGCTGTTACAAAATTAGTAATGCTACAATCAGAGTAGTATTTCTATTATTTACAGGAAATAATATAAATATGAACCCAGATATTGAGCTTCAAAAGAAATATTGAGTAACTTTTCACGCATTGTTAAAAAAGGGTAATCACAACGTCTGTCCTTTGGGCAGCCAAATTAAAGTTCATGTGCTAAGTTAAAGTACACTTCCTAAGTTTGGAAGTGTATCAGCATTACCATCACAGCACAGCTGCCTGTCTGTAAGAATTTAACAGAACCTTATATCTGCTCAGAAATGGATGGTGGGTTAATTTCCAAAGAAGAGTACGCTACATAGATATGTAACATTTATTAACAAATCCATAGAAGACTTAAGAATTAAGATACTCAAGGACTCAAAGGTATCTTTGAGATAATCAAGTCAAAGCAACATCTCATATGCTTTCTTTAGAAATTTTTTCGCATTTCCAGCCTGGCTAATTTATATCCATTTGTGTTTCTGCCCACACCATCCATTAGCTTAAGTAATTGCTTTTTCATCTTTGATACTTACTATTTAGAGAGAGCAATCTTATGTTTTTTTTATCTTTATCAGCTTACATTTTGCTGGGTTACAGAACCCAGCTCTTTTCATGACTTCATTCTCCTGATAAGTTTTGCATCTCTGGTAGTCTTTAAGCTTCCCTGAGTGTGAGTGACCAGAAGTGCTTATGATACTTCAAAGAAGATTTTCCTGCTGCCCTGTGCAATGACAGCAATGCTTCCATTTCTGTACTGGTAATATTGTCCTTGGTGCATTGTAGGAACATCTTCACCTTCTTTGTGGCCATACCACAGGGATTGGCTGTGCAGAAATACTACAGCAAGCTCTCCATGAAGTAATGCCCAAACTGAAAGCAATACTGCCGTGACCACTCAAATTTCCACGTGAAGCTTCTGTGACTCAAGATGAATTGACCCTGCATTAAATATAAATACAGCATCTGCTAGTCTCCAGTCATATACCATGACCCATTATAGCATCAGCCCATAGTAAGCTAGTGGGAAAGCAATTGAATCATGAATTGGTGGGTATGTTGGTGTGTGGCTATCGTTGCATCACATGATGAAAACTTGCATAGTTACTGAAAGTACAGACCTATTCCATGCTCACATCCTTGAGATATACAGTAACTGATTTTGCTGAATACCTCACTGAATTTATAGGAATCTCAGCCTCACAAGCTGAAATAAAATACAGAATTCCCTTAGTTTATCCTTGTGCTGATTCAGTCCCTGATTATTTCCTATTACCAACTCTTCAGTGATGCTGTAATTGCTTAGCAAAACCTGTCTAAAACGTTGTCACCTTTGACTATTATAATCCCTGATTATTTGGATTAACTGATCTGGACTCAGATCCCAACCCTGGATGAATTCCTGGCTTAGCCTCAGACCTGCCTCACCACCAGAGTCATCTGGCTACTTAGACTCCTGGTGGAGTCTGCATATTGTTAATGGTCCTGCCCTGCCTTGCTATCACAGTGGCTCCAGGCATCCCATCCCATTCTCCATCTTGCACCTCAATTCTTTCCATCAGTTGAGTATATCAGCAGCAGTATTTTTAAGTCACTGTGTTGGCTGTTATTCTACTCTTTCATGTTGTTACAACCTCCTAATGTCTTTTTTTCCTGTACCAGGTATGAAGCTCAAAAAAGCTCTCCGGTTTGTCTTGTATCTTAAACAGTTTCTTCACAATTCCCACAATTACCTTGTATACTTTTGTATACATGTTCAGCAAGATATTTTGTAGATTATTAGATACTTTTCTGAAGAATTTAGTACTCCTAATAATTCAAATTTGAAGGCACATCTATACATTATAGGAATGTAAACTGCCCTTCTACACTAAGGTCATGCTTATGCTTAACTGATTATTTCAAATTGGGGTGGACTTTCTCTGAGGAAGCTTGTAATCTAGTTTGGAATCTTTTACATTTGCATAAATTAACTCATACTTCCAGCCAAATGAAATTATCAGTGATAGCTTCTGATCTAAACCCTACTCACACATGGTTCCTTCAAGCAACAACACACCTAACCATTGACACAAAAAAAACACCTAGCAGAGGTTGAGATTTTTTCCACTCCCTTTCTGCAGATCACACAAGATTGTTCAGTGCTAGAATATTCAAAGCAGAGCAAGCTGGGCATGAAGATGATGCCATGAAGAAAGTACTAAAAAGAAATAGTTAATTATTTTACAATAGCACTGCTACAGAGGTGATATTAATTTTTTTTTAGACTTTCTTTAAAACAATCCATCAAACAATGTACCTTTACTGACTCCTAATTCAGGCTGCGAGTTTTAGCCTTAGATATTTAGCCTAGGTCAAGGGTTGGACCTGATGATCTCTGAGGTCCCTTCCAACCCAGCCGATTCTATGATTCTATGATTCTATGATATGTTTGGAACTGGAGAACTCCTGAAAAAAATGAAAAGACTACTAAGGATTTCTTTTGGATTCAGAGAGTAGAGATTTTCAAAAGAACTCAGACTGTTTGGGTATATTTGCTCATTAGCCAAGCAAAACAGGAGCTGAGAAGCAATTCAGCTGTGGCCTATAATCCAGACTAGACACTAGTGGAGAAGAAAAGCTTCTCATGAATATTGTTGTGCTGGAAATTAGAAGGTTACTCACTCCTCACAGTAATGATGCTTTGGAAAAACCTTTCATGGGTGGAATGAAGTGAAGACATTTAAAGTTGCAGCTTGATTAGCTCCAAGGATGATCCCATGGTTATCTGTGACAAGAAATGACAGGGTGTGTGTACCAATGGATGGGTTCCTTTTCAAAACACAGCCTTATTTGTCACAGTGGAATTTTGGGATGCTGAGTATTCCAGCATATCTGGCTTGTGTCTGAACATCTGGCCTTCAGATGTCTGCAAGTGAGCTGAGGCCATTTATTAACAGTCAGTGGAGTTCTTCACGCCTCCTTTTCATGTGGCATTAATATCATAGAATCATAGAATTGGCTGGGTTGGAAGGGACCTCAGAGATCATCAAGTCCAACCTTTGACCACTACCGCTGTGGTTCCCAGCCCATGGCACTGAGTGCCACATCCAGTCTCTTTTTAAATCTCTCCAGGGACGGAGAATCCACTACTTCCCTGGGCAGCCCATTCCAATGTCTGATCACCCTCTCTGTAAAGAAATTCTTTCTAATATCCAACCTAAACTTCCCCTGACACAACTTGACACCATGCCCTCTTGTCTTGCTGAATATGAGGCACCTGGAATGTAAGAAATAGGCATTCTATCATAGACTACAGACTGACTTGAAGAAAACAATGTTACAAAGAATTTTTTTTCAAAAGACCTAAGAAATTCAGCATAAAGAATTACGTGAAGGATACTTTACTCAACTTGATTATAGTTATTGTGCTATGTCTTCCAGGTACCAGTTTATCACAGGATCTAGCCTTCATGTTGCACACTATCTTCTGCAAGGCATGCTGAGAGTCTAAGTGCATGCTAAGAGCTGCCATGACCCGACATTTCAAAGAAAATTAGGGTAATTATAGCATCCCTAGAAATGGGTGGCACTATCTTTCCCAAGGGCACACCAAAGGTAACCCCTGTCAGATAATTGAGTTTGGACTGTGCCTGAGAGGAGCACTTAGGTTGACTTAAGGTGGAAAATAATGTTGAACTGCAGGGTGTAGACTAGGTATAGCTAGAACAAAGCAAAAAGGGACCTTCCTTTTGCTTCATTTTTTTAATGCTGTAAGACTAAAAGAAGTTGGTCAAACAGCAGCATGACAATTTAACTAGGTTTTGATCTTCTGCAGCCTTTTTTGTCTCTGTTTATTTGGAGTTTCAAATTGGCTTATAGACCTCTCAGTGGTCATGATCACAGATTTGTCTTTGGCTACCTGTTCCAGAGTCAATACAGCTGGGGAGTAAGGCAGGACCTTATTAAGGTCATTGTAGTATATTGTTGGTTGTGTTTCTTCCCTCATGAGATGCTTTTGATTAGCTGCCTGAAATACAGGTTTCACAAGAAACTTCAGTGGCACAGAATTCTGTCTGGCAAAACTAATTAAGGAGAAATGACCCAATTAGGAAACTCATTGTGCTTTTCCATTTCTAATGGCAAACTTGGCTATGGCTTATGTTCTGTAAGAAGAGTTTATGGTCTTACAAAGGGTCCTCATTGTTTCTGTATTGACGGGAAGTGCAATTCATGCATTCATCTGTGTTTGGCAGTGCCCAGAAGCAAATGCTGCAGAGGGAAAGGATAAACATTCAGCTGACCTAGACATGCCTACTAATATAGCTGAAAGCAGCATGTACATTATTGTTTCAGGTAGCAAAACAGAATGATATCCAGATCAGTCAATAACTAGTACATGCCTCACTGTGGCTCAGCAAAAGCTTTAAATGTAACTTCCTGGTTTGATCTAGAACAGAAAGTCCAACGTATTTCAGGGAATATTACCCCCAAAATCCACTTCTGCAATAAAATCTCATAAGCAGTAGGGGGAAAGGCACACAGCTTGCTCAAAACATGAGCTCTGAACAGTTGGTCATGTCTGCTAGCAGTTTCCTCTAGCAGGAATGCTTTCCCAGATCCTGCCCTTTAAATGTCTCCTGCAGGCAGCCAGCTTAAACCCCCAGGCCTTTGATCCATGAGTTCAGTACTGAACTCCTTCTCATCCTTTGAGTTCTCAGCTAAGAATTCTCCAAATGAAAGGATATGCCTATAGAAATAATAGTTTTCCCAGTTAAATCATTTCAAGCACAAATATCTGCCTGTCCCAAACACACACACAGAGAATTCTCAGCAAGACAAAGTCTCTCCTTTGACAAGCAAACAGCTGATCAGTTCAACAGCTGGCTGAGCAACACATGGGACCATTGCCCAGATTATTTACTGGTCTTTGAAAATATACTTCCTTTCATGTTAACACTGACTGATGATAACTTGACTGATGTTAACACTGTATTGTTACAAGGGAGACCAAGAAGATATAGTGAACTTGTTACTTCTACTAACAGTCAACCTTTAAAAACCTTATTTTTGTAATGTTTTCTGGTTACTTCTCCAGCTGGTGCATAGTATTTCAATATTACCCACTGGAGCTTCATATTGCAGGAACACTTACTATGTAACACAAAAGACCAATTGAAAGCAACTGATTTATTTTCTGTATGATTCATTTGTGTTGCCTTCATCATACCCCATTACTAAAAGCATCAAATTCCCACTTGTCTGTAGGAGTTGATACTGCCACTTTCTCTTGCAGAAATTTAACTCTGCAGAAGGCTGCTCTAATGCTACTGAAAATCTTAAATCTTGCTCCCTAACCCATGGCCACACGACCCACCCATTCTGTTGGCAATAGCTGTGGCCCACGTGCATTTTAAAAGCCAATTTAACTCACTAGACCCACAGAAAACTCCCTCCTCCATTTCTCCTAAGTTTGTGTTCTCCCATTTTATTGGATTTAATCAGTTCATAGGAGCTGGCTGAGCAGCAGACACTGCACAAAGCCAGCAGGTTTCTGGGCACAAACAGAATTTCTGATTTCCATCAGCAGCAAGCTGATAACACGGCTCACTGCACCTTGAAAAAACATTCTGAGCCATTCAAACAACCATGTGAACCTGCTCCATCTATACAGTTTAAACCTAGATTAGCTTCACTCCTACTGCAGGTCATTTAATCCACAGTGACACTGCACATGAAGAGACTTCATCCCATCACTTTTGCAAGCTCACCTGAGAAGGCAGAATCCTTCCACAGGAAACTGGCAAGACCTTAAAACTGCCACAAGCATTTTTCAGCACAAGCTGAAACCCAGGCCTATGTGAAACTATAGGCTGAAGAAAGAATACAAGTGACAAGCAATTGTATTGCAAGGCTGAATGCAGAGAAAACCAAAAAGCACCAGATTTAAAAAACAGAGGTAGGAGTTGTTTCCACGCAAAGAACTTTAATGGCATAAATACAGCAGTTAAAAAGCAAACTTTTAAAGCTGGGGAAAAATAATAAAAGAGAGCTCTGTGCCTATATGTTTAATAAAACAACTTTTTCTAAGACAAAAATAATTTACATTCAGATAATTTACATTCAAAAATAAATAGAGAAAGGCAGCAGGGCGTAACATTCAAATTAATAGATAGTAAAAGGTAGCAATGTTTTTTATTAATAATCAAGAACATAACACTGCAATATTTCATTTTAAATTTGTATATACAAATGTCATATCCTACACAGCAATAAATCAAGACATACAGACTCTCAGGAGCACATACACTAATTTCTGTTAAATTGAAAAAGTAGGATTCCTACTTTAAAATATTCTCCAAACTGCTGACATTGAAAACCCACTTTGAGTGGTAAACAACAAAAATAAAACACAGAAATAACTAAGGAAAATTAGTTTTAAAAGACATACAATTAACAAATAGGAATCACAATGTACGATTACCTTTCCCCCATATACCCAATTGTTTATTTTGCTCTAAGGTATAATACACAGCACACGTAAAAGTTATTATATTTCAGTATAGTACCAGAATGCAGATTTTTGCAATTTGGTCCATTTACATTTTCCAATTATTTCAGCCTACTGTTTCTCAAAGAAAATTGTGTGTCCCACAATCTTTGGATTTTAAAAATGGAGAAATTACATTCTTTAGCACAAAAGCAAGATTCTGAGAAATCTGTGCACTGCTTTTTTTGGTTAAGCATATTTATTATTTCTATTCATGCAAAAACTGTGAATTAATCCCATTCCAGATGAGTATTTTACCATAAAATTTAAAAAGTCCTTTTATGAGATTACAAAACAATGGAAAAAAGCTTACTCCACACAATACCTTGCTACTGAACACTATTCATTAATCAAAATTACACTGACCTCAAACATTTGCCTCCTTAGAGATGCAGGCATAACTGTCAGATCTGAAAACAATACTTACTCATTTTTATGTAAAAGGTTCAAACATTTATAAAGCTACATGTAACCTCCAAATAACACGGACACTAAATTGTTAAACAATCTACAAGTAACCACTGCAGACCTGATGGTAACACTAAAGAAAAGTTAATAATATCATTACTCTATCAAATCCTTATATTTCCTAAAAATGTAAGTGCAAACTAGAAGTTGCAGCTTAAATGTGTATAAAGTTTGAAATGAGCAAATAATTCAGGTCTACAACATTATTCTGTGTTACCCACGTAATATATAAACATAGATTGGAATTTTAGGTAGAGGAAATTTATTTTTTTTTTGAGGTAAGGAGCGGTAAATTCAAGGGGGTTGTAGCTCTGTAGGAGCAGAGAGAATTCTCCAACAAACATTCTGTCATTGCCAAATTGTGTCTTAGACATAATTGTCTTATCTATTTGAAAAAAATTTTTTTCAAGCAAAATTGCAAAGCAATCACCTGTACAATCAAAACAAATTATATTCATACCCTGAAGTTACACACCCTTTCCTGAATATCTCAAAGCATGTTATGGAGCAAATATGCTCCATCTCTCCACATCAATGCATTTGTTTTTAAGCAGAATCCCCATTTTCCAAATTCGATACTCATTCTAGGGACTCTACATTTTAATGGTCACCTATGTTAATTTGACACATATTATAGTAGAATTATATGTGTATACATATGAGAAGTCCAGTTTGCAAAGATTGCAGATGTCTCAAGCTGCCAGTAAAGAGTTCCTACATCTACATAAAATGGTGCAAGTTAGTGGTGTCATAAAGGCACTTGTCTCTCACAGACAGTATTGTCTTCTCTAATCAGTCAAAAATATATCTAAAAATATTTAACATCAGAAATGTTTTTTACTCCATAAAGTGGTGCAAACTATAATCTATAGAACAATAATTCATTAATCCAACAGGAAAGAGCTAAGTGCAAACTATCCATAATTAAATATATCTTTATGATTTATTCATATTAATGCCATGCTCTCAAAAAAATGCCAAAAAACATGCTAGAGTAGAAATGTGATTGGCACTAGCAGCCACAAATAAAAAAGGTAGGTGTACACAATAGTATGAGCAAGCGTACTTACTAAGTTACTAAACAATTAAGTGATGAGTTGCCAGGAGAGACATTTGCTACAAGTCTTTTCCAAGACTTGCTTGAAGCCACACCTGTCCAGTATGAAATACATAACACATTTACATCATTAGGGACATCTTTAAAGCTAACAATTCAATTTTACAAAAATAATTTCAAAATGCTCAATCATGTCAAAGTGAATCCCATTTCTGTTTTCACCAAATGTGAAAAGACAAGTCAAAACCAGATCTAACAACAGAGTTTAAAAAGACACCAAAGCAGCCACTGAATAAAGTTCAGTGCAGCTTTCAGGGGTTTATGGATGGCAGTGTGAAATCCTTGAAACCCCATTTATCTGCTCAGTATACATGTACAGATTTTCCTCTCCAAGTCTCAGTACCTGAAAGCAATAGTTTACACCAACAAAAAAACTGTTTTTGCAAATCAGAGGGCTCAGATATTACAAAAAAGTTGTAATTGGCTTTCCCTATGTAAATACTTATTTGCAGTAGGCTTCATAGCTCCATTAACTTAGAAATTTAAACAAAAAGAAAGGTGTGATGGATGAAATATATCAGTTACAACCCAAAAGCCAGCAGTTCTTTTTTCCTACATACTTCAAGAAAAAACACATTAAGAGAATACTGAGGCTGCTGTGCAACTGCTGGATGGAGCCTCCTGCTTGAGTAGTAATTTCCATGTCCAATCTCCTTTAAATAGTTATATCAGAACTGTACCATAAAGAAGTTTCTGCATCTTTGAAAAATTTGCAATCAATGAGCATTGCATAAGGTGAGTAAAACAGAAAAAAAAGCCATTTGATCAAGTATTAAGCTATTCCTTCAGAAAATCACACTTCTTTGCTTACAGCAACGACCAGAGCTGATGATGGTGTACTGACAGTTGCCATGGCAAGTGGGTGACTGCGTGGGATACCAGACTCCAGTATAGCCAAGTCAACTGCTTATGCAATCTCCGTGACTGAAGCAAGCACAGAACACACCACTTTTATTATGTACTGACAGTGATCTGCATAAAGTGCCAAAGGAAAAAAAATTCTTCTTTGTTAGGCCATGGCTGTTTCAGTATTCCCATTCATCTGTTTTCATGTCCAGATAGTAAAGAATATTCTGTGCAAACTTTACTGCTTGCTTTCTGGCAGCCTTACATCGCTCTTCACCTTGTGGGTCAACAGCATCAAGTGCTAGAAGTTGTTTTGTAAGGAGTTCTTCCAATCTCATGTAATTTTTATCTGTTCTGTTTCCATCAAATGCAATCACTTCCTGCTGAATTTGAGACAAGTTTCCAAGAACAGTCCAAACTGCTTTATGGGACTGATGTTCAGCAGCAGTTCGCTCAGGATACATTTTCCTTTTCTCAAGCGCTTCCTTCAAATCAATGTATGTTATAAGAGTCTGAACTTCTATTACTGCTCTCCTCCTGGCTTCTCTAATACAGGGGTTTTTTCCTGGACTCACATCATCCAAGTGGGCAATTAATCCCTGCAATTCTGCTTTGGATCCCAAATACAAATCAGAAGCATTCTCTGTTTTTAAAAGCAAAGCATTAATTTCCTTTGTTTTCTTCCGGATCTCTTCTATTTTTAGAATGGACTGATTTTGTGCCAAATCATAAGCATGAGTAGAATTTGCTGCTTCTTCCAGGTCCAGGTATTCCTGCAATTTATTGATCTCTTCCACAACTTCCTTTCTGTAATTTCTTATTTCTGTATGACCACAGACATCTAAAGCATCCAAATCAGCAATCAGGCCTGTAAGCACACAGGATAGATGCCTGCAGGTATCATTACTACTCACTCCCATTAGAAGCGCAATAAGAGTTCCTCTTGCTTTGTTCACATCACACATTACAGAGTTAATTTTGGAGACAGAAGGATGTGCATCATTAGAGAGTGGCAGGGACAGCTGTTGCTTTACACAGCTTTCTATAATCTCCTGAACAGCACATACCTTTGTCAGGGTGCGGTATCTTGCTTTGCGTAGAGAAATTTTCCCTCCAGTTTTCACCTGGGTAAGCCTCAATATAATGTCCTGAATACCTTCTTCAAATTCGTCACTTATGCAGTTACCTCCTTTGTAAAAAGGTGTTATCTCACGTTCCACAAGGGACTGTGCCTCTTTGAATATAGCCTCTATTTCCAGTCTGCGGGGATGGTTTGCATTTTGTTCCAGTTCCTTAAGCAGCCTCTCTGTTTCCTGAGCAGCTCGCTTTCTGGCTTGCTGAATATCCCCCTTTCCTTCAGTGTCTACAGAATCTATTTCAAAAAGCTGCTTAGTGAGACTTCTTTCTAATTTCTTGTAATCTCGATCAGTAGACAGACCACTGAAGACAAGCACTTGCTGTTCAATTTCTTTGACTTCTTTCTGTATTTCATGCAACCGTTTTATGGATGGGTGTTGGTTACCCATGTCCATTCTCTTCTTTCGTCCAGTTTCAGGTGAACTACAAGGAAAGCGAGCAAAAGACTTGAGATAAATGAGATGCCCTGTAAGTAAATCACAGTTTATAAGAAATACAAAAGCACTTCAGCATGGCAGCTTCTTAAAATATCACAAGCCATAATATTAAACCACTTAACTGATTCCCCATAGCCATTCCTCTACTGTTTCACGCCTCTTTCTTCCGCTCGGGCTCCGGGGCTGGTATTTTAGTTACCAGACCACCAACTCTCAGCCTTCACCCCCAACCTCCAGACCTCCCTTCCCCATTTGCTCTGCATCTGGCGGCACCACAAGCACAAACTCGCAGCCCAGAGGAAAAACAGCGGCAAATCCCCACCGCCCCTGGGCGGCACAACGGCGGAGCGGGCAGGGCCGCCCTGCCCCGCACAGGCCCCACAGCCGGCACTCCCAACCCGCCCACCCCCGCCGGCCCCTTCTACTCGCCCTCTGCAGGAACTTCCCGCTGCCCGACGCCCCTTCTGCCGTGAGGCGATGGGGCCCAACGAAGAGGACAGGACAACAGCCCCCCTGCCCGGGGGAGCGCGCAGGCACCGGAGGTTTGTGTCCCCCCGGCTCCCCCCTGCCCGCACCGCAATCCCCCTCAGCCGCCGCCCGTAACGCTCCCTCCCGGCAGCACCCCCTGCCCTGCCTCGGCCACCTTACCCGCTGACCACCCGGCCGAAGGAGCCGCTGCCCGGCCCAGCGCTGCGCAGCGCCAGCTGCCGAGCGGCAGCAAACGGGAGGACGCAGCCCGGCCCCGCCCAGCGACCGGCGGGCGGGAAGGGGCGGGGAGACGACGCGGCCCCTTCCCCGGCACCGCGCTCCGGGCCGTGCTTGCGACAGCGCCGGAAAGCGGCGAGCGATGGCGGCTGCCAGAGCGCTGCGGGGGGGCGGCTGTGGCTGCCGCTACCGCTATCGCCGTCTCCTCCTCTCCCCCTCCTCCTTCCTCTCCTCCTCAGCCGGCGGCGGCTTCGCGGCTAAGCGTGGGGAGCGGCAGGAGAGCGCGGTAAATCCTGGCGGGGCGGAGGGGCGGGTGGTGCCTTTGTCCCGGAGCCGGCGGGGAAAGCCTCGGGGCTGAGCCTTGAGGGGGGAGGGAGGCGGGGGGCCCGCGCTGGCTGTCCCCGCCGTAACCTTCAGCGATAAAAGCTTTGCCTTTGCAGCGGCCTCGCCTTCTCTGCGAGTTTTCCCACGCCCCCCGTGTCTGTAAATCCCACCCGGGAGTAAAGCGGAGCGGTGAGTTACGGGGCTGTCAGAGCCGCCTCTGCCCCGAACCGGGAAAACTGCAAAGCTACACCTTGAGCGTGTTCACAGGGATACAACAACGAAAAACAAAACCCAAAACAAAGTTGCTTCGAACAAAACAAATCATATTTGAAAGGAAAAGAAGAAAGGATATGCTTTTCTAAATGCATTTCTGAAGTGCGTTTCTAAATAGAATTAAATTCTAAACGTATCGCAGCATAAATGAAGGTACATGGTTTCTGAACTTCTTCACGCTCGTACGTATTCAGGTGGCGTGGAATTTATTTCAAATCGGGACGTTCTTAAACTCTGCTCGGGTGGTCGTAATGAATTCTGCCTGTATTCCCAAGGGCCTGGGTTTCAGCCCCCCCGCACACTCCCGCAGTGACTGGATCGGGCCCCCGGACAAGCACTCCAACCTGCGCCCCGTCATCTTCTACGTGCCCCCCGAGGAGTCCCCGCTGGAGCGGCGGCTGCGGGAGGCCCGGCAGGAGGCCCAGGCCTGTGACCAGCGCTTCTGGGCACGGCACAACCGCGCCTTCCACCAGGTGAGCCCTCCCAGGTGCCTCCTGCTGATGCTCACCTGAAATCCCAGGAAGGGGTTGGGGGGTAGGGAGTGGGTTGGTCACCCTGCGGTAGGGTCCTGCCCATGATTCCTGGCTGCTGATTGCTACTGTTAGTTTTGTTACGTGTTTTTTTTTGTCATTCAAATGCTGTTCAAATGGCAAAATGGAAGAGTCTGCTGTTTAGTGGCACAGAATGGTATTTGCCTTTTTCCTATCTTGCACTGAAAACAACAAGTTATAACCATGCAAGACCTGTCTGTTACTGGAGCAGCTGCTGAAAAAGATTCGGCAGCCCTCGTTGCTCTGTCGTGAGAGAGTTTATGTATAATCACCAAGGGTAAATTAAGGACATGCCCTGTTTCACTGGCAGTGTAAAATGCCCTGTTTCACTGGCAGTGGGGGGGTTGGACTAGATGATCTTTCGAGGTCCCTTCCAACCCCTAGGATTCTATGATTCTATGAAAAAGTGGGGACTTCTCAGCTGTGGTCTGTCTTCTTTTCTGATTGCAGCATTCAACATTGAATTTTGTTGGCCGAACAATAATGGTTCAGTAATTCACAATTATTTGTGATGTTCTTTGATGATTGTATCCTCCCAAAACTTGCAAAGATTGCAGCTTGTTTTTTAATTCCATAGAACTGCTTTTTTAAGTTTGAAAAACGCATGTACAGATAGTTACTCTGTTTCCATCTGTTGTGGTTTTAACTCCAGCTGGCACCACAGAGCTGCTCTGTTTCCCTCCTGGCAGGATGTGGGGAAAAAATTGAAAAAGTAAGAGACAAACCTTGTGGGTTGAGGCAAAAGCAGTTCATAGAATCATAGAATTAGCCGGGTTGGAAGGGACCTCAGAGATCATCAAGTCCAACCCTTGACCCACCGGAGCAATTTAATAGTTTAATAGCAATTTAAAAGTTTAATAGGTAAAGCAAACACCATGCACAAGCAAAGCAAAAGGAGGAATTCAATCACTACTTCCCATCAGCAGGCAACTGTTTGGCCATCTTCAGGAAAGCAAGGCTCCATCATGCATACTTTACTCTGGAAGACAAACTCTTATCACTCTGAATGTACCCCCCCTTCCTTCATCTTGCTCCAGCTTTATATGCTGAGCATGACATCATGTGGTGTGGAATATCTCTTTGGCTGTGTCTCATCCCAGCTCCTTGTGTACCCCCAGCCAGCTTGGTGGTGGCCTGAGCAGAAAAGCCCTTGACAGTGTACAAGCACTGCTCAGCAAAAACAAAAACATCTCTGTATTATCAAAGTGTTTTCAGCACAAATTCAGAACATAGTCCTGTGCTAGCTACTTTGAAGAAAATTAACTCTGTCCAAGTCAAAACTAACACACTAGTTAAGTAATTTCAGATTTTTAAGGCTGCATGTTTTACTCTATGCTCAAATTCTAAGTTATGCAATACAGTACATCTGCATTGTTTGTTTTTAAACTAAAGGTTTAGATCCTGTCAAATACTGAAGTTCAGTTGTAATGTTAGACCACAAATCAGTTTTCCATGTTTCAGTAGAATGCTTGCATGAATTAATTGATAAGTGCATGTATTAGAATCCAACTGACAAAATTACTGGTTTAACTTAACTCACTGGATTCAGGGAAATGTTGATATTTCCAAGTGTAATGAGTATTGGTTGTTATATCAGAGGGTATTAAGCACTGCACTGCTATCTGATTAAAAACAATGGTTACGTGTGAGGACTGAGTACATCAGATTATAATGTGGAAAAACATGTTTTAGGAAAAAGAAGAATTTATTTATTCAAGACTGAAAGCCAAGGGTCTGGAAAGGAGAGATGAAACAGGTTAGTGAGATCTTTGTTTATAGTTTAGGATGCATTCTGATTTCTGTTTAACCTTGAATTTTTAACGCTTTTTGTATTCTGTCAAGTAAATGAGCATCATAGGGGAAGAGGGGAGGAGCTCTTCAGAGATGTGTGCATGTGGGGGTCAGGTAGCTGTTGCAGTGTTCTTCCCCCAAGTCCTTCCTGCAGCTGCAGGGAAGGTGCTGAAGTCCTACCCAAGTGATACAATCATTCTGTAGTCAGATGAAGGGGAGATGAAGGAGCTTTTTCCTTACAGACCTCCTGACCCTGACCTGGTGAGCTAGCTGAGCTAAATATACACAGCATTTGCCTCAAGTGCATGTTCTGGTTGGGTGGATAAATTCACAGTCTGGCTCCAAGTCCACAGTGTTCTTTGAGGGAGAATAAGACAGTTTCTGAGGAGACAGCAGCTGCTATCTGCCTGTCTTTGCCTGAGCACAGATGCTGTAAAATAGTTGCCTCTTTAATTCATTATGCTAAACTTAAACCAAGATGCACTCATAACAACAGAATTGGCCACTGTTGCATGAGGTTGAATGTTTTGTTTATAGAATAATGATCTGTTTGAATTTAGTAAGGCATCTGCTCCAACATTCTCTGTATCACAAATAATTTATTTGTTGCTTCTCTTTGTTTCCTGATGATCAGTTTACAGGCGGAAAATAATTTTAATTAAGTCCTATGTTGTTTAGAAAAGGCTTCTTTTATACTGGTATTTTGGGGTTTCTTTTGGGTGGGGTCAGAGTAATAATATACAGTTAAAACAAAGCTTACTTTTTAATATAAGTGAATCTATGATCTAGGATCAGTTCTGTTGATACCAGTATGAAGAAGCAGCTTAATTATAGGTGTTAAAGGCAGTCTTCAAGTAGTTTTGGAGTAAATTTATCACAAAGTATGTTACTCCATTCTAATATATTAGATTTGTAAATAATGACAAATAGAACTGATCAGTAATTTACATTGCATGATGGTTCTCAGGAGGTTTAAAGTGCATTTTGGGACAGTAACAAGGTGAATATCACAATTCTATCTTCATCATATTCATGTTCCCTGTGACGTTCAAACTTGGCCCTCATTTGAGAAACATTGGAAGTACCAAAATATTTGCATAGGAATTATCTGTACAGTTGAGAGTATTTCCTGGTTCTACATCTTGTGCTGTAGCCATAGGTTTTCCTTTCTTGTTCTGTGGACAGAATCCATCTCCTCTTATATTCTCCTTATGATAGTAGCAAATTCAAAGTCATCTTTTGCATTTGCTTCTTCACAAAGTAATTGTCTACTATATTGTTAATAAATCTGACAACTCAGAACTTAGGCTCTTTGTAAGTTCCTTGAAATTTGTCAATGGCAACAGAAAAAAATGTACAGATGACAGTATCATGTCAGTTATGCATAGTGTTCTTTCTATATTTACTGAATTGCTTTTTAGGGGAGATAGGTAAGTTACTAAGTGCCCTTGCTGGTGCTGTTTAGACTTCAGCTCTGCTAGAGATTACTTTTACTCAAAGTATAGATACTCCAAGATCTAGGGACTTCGTCACAGGGATCCACTGCTTCCCTAGATAATCTAAGAACTGATAAACATAATAACTTTCACAAGTAATAAAAGTCTTACTCTGCCAGCTTCAAAATGATCAGTATTTTTAATCTGCTCTGCTCCCTAGATAAATTTTAAAGGTTGGAAGATAAAATACTAAGTTGTTCAGGGTTACACTGGAAGATCATAGGATCAAGGAGCCTAGCTCTCCTGCACCTGGACCCAGTGTTTTAATAATAAAAAGTTATCTTGACATTGTTATATCTAAACTTTTTTTCAGGTAAAAAAGCAACATTGAATGCAGAAGAAATGGCTGACTTTTACAAGGACTTTCTCAGTAAAAATTTTATAAAGCATATGCAGTATAACAGGTATGTAGAAGTTTGCTTATGTTGGCTATTGTATATTTCAGTCTAAGTGAAAGGCCTAAGGTCAGATTTTTAAGTCTGAACATTTTTTTTCCATAATTGGTAGAGCAACACCTTAAACTGTAATTTTAGAAAATTATTTTTTTAAATGCTACTACTAGCATTTGACAGAAATTTGCATTATCATTTGAGTTCTACTGCTTATTGTTGATTTAGTAGAGGGATGAATCTCATGTCTCAAATTTAGGGAGACAAGATCACAATTTTTGTGACAAGAGAGACAAGTACTCAATGTTTTCTCTTATAGCATGGGTCTTTCATGCTGTTAACTGAAACTGGTTAAGTATACAAGTAAAACAGTTGAAAATTCTGTAATGAATTGTAGTTGAATGGTAAATAAGGACTAGTAAATGTGATTAATCTCAAAGGAAAATAGTTGAATGAGAGTAATATTTAGCCTTCTTGTTTTTATTATAATGGAAGCATAAAGTAAAAATCCAAATTATTAGCCTTGAGTTTGAGGGGTTTTGTGTGTGACAAAGCATTAGTAAAATGATTGCCTGAACATACGCTGTGTGGAACCTCAGCTACAGCTGGATGAGCCCACATGTACTGTGCCTCTTCACAACAAATACTGCATTGTTTCAGTGTTACTGTTTGTACAACTTGATTAACTGTACAACTTGAAGCAACTGAAAAACGACTTGCAGAGACATTACCCTGTAAGCAGCTGTGCACACTTGGTAGAAGGCTAGAAATTAGGAAGGATTGGGAAGCTGGAGGAGAATAGTATTGATCCAGTTACAGTAGCACTGCCCACTGAATATAAAACCATTTCAGTTTCTTCTCTGTATTGGACTGAAAAAAATTTTTGGTGAGGGTATAAAGTGTTACTGATGGTTCCTGATGGTGTGATGCTAGTGAGAATTTTACCATTGCTGGGACTGATCTATAACAAATTTTAAGGTTCTTTGTATGTATTGTGCATATACAGTAACATATTATGCAGTAAGAACAATTTTACTGTAACAAATACTTAAATATGTACATCTTGGCCATGAGGGGGTGTGTGTGTGAAGAGAGTGGGAACCTCACCAGAAACAGGATGAAAAGTAAAAAACTCTTTTTAATAAAAGAATGGTTGTTCAAATTGCCTGTAACTGATGAGTGAGAAAGCAAATATTTTGTTAGAGCTGGTCACCAGATGCCATTGTTGTAGTGACCTCAGGATAGTGTTCTGTCTTCATGGTAAGAGAGTTCAGGCTTTCTGCCTAAACATGACCTAGTTCATTGCTGCCCTGAAAAATCAGGTAGTGTCCTCTGCATCACTGGTATTTTAAAGTGGAGCTGCACAGCCCTGAAGCTTTTTTTACAGGCATTCTGATTTTGAGGGATCATATTTACAAAAATCTGTTTATGCACTCAGCTGTATGTTCTTTTTCAGTGTTGCCAGCTGGTCTGAAAACTGGCTGCTGAAGTGTTGCAACTTCTAAAATTAAGTTTAAAATTGAAGCAATGACTATGCATAGATGCCATGAATATTTAGTTAAGGGTTCTTAGACTGGAAATACAGTCTGATTTAGGCAGAAAACTTCAAGGCAGATATAGGAAATGAGACATGAAAGGGGAAAAGAAACAGTTGCAATGTTACCATGATATGTTGATTTAACATGACATTTGAGGGGGTAGCTCAGTGCTGCTTGTCAGCATGATTTTGGCTACTGCCCTTACTGAGAGGTTAGTATCTCAGGTTTCTGTTAGTTCCTTACATATGAGTTTTCCCAAGGAGATGTCAAGATAAGACCTAAATCCCAGGTCTTTGTATTCCCTGCTAGTTCTGCAGTAAATGTATTCTGCTGCTTCTTGAGCAGCATTTAACAAAATGGGAGAGTGATCCTTCTTGGAGACTAGAAAGAAATTATGAAATTAATTTGTAACAGGGGCAAGAGTTTGAAGCAAGCTCTTTGAGGTTAAAAAAGGGCTGATACAGATTATCCTGTATGTATCTGGAATTGGCTCCAGAAGTCATTCATGCTCCATAAAAACTATTTAAAGATATAAACACTTAACTTTGGCAATATTAAAGGCATGATCTTTAAAGGGTACAGCATTAGAAAATTGATATTTCCTGTATTTAGATATACAGTTAGTCTAGGAAATGTCATTTTATGTTATTTCCACCCCACTTTATAGATGACTGGCTATGCCTTTTCTAACATACTCATCTTCATACATGCACAAACAAATCATACCCATAGCACAGTATTGGCAGGAAATTCTTCAGGATAGCTTGATCATCAGCTTTACCTCTACAACATGAGATGTGGTTACAATTATTTTATCTTACCTGATTGCAGATACAATTGGTCATAAAACTACCCATCCCTTAACTCTTTAACAGTTGAGCTCTCAGTGGTGTAGCCCTACATTCTACATGTACTCTGTTAATATACCTTTTTCATAGTTTATTTGACTCCCATTAGGCAGGAAAAGTGTTGCCACAAAGAATGGAAAAGCATGTTGTCACTGAAATGTCATTTGTCAATGCTAGAAGATATTTGAATATCATGATATACCTTTCTATTCTTTTTATGTGTGCTGCTGATGTTCCTGGCTTTGGAATCCTAGAGATTGGTACAAACGTAACTTTACTATCACATTCCTCATGGGACAAGTGGCATTGGTGAAAGCTCTGAGGTGGCTTCGTTGGAAAAAGAAAAATCTTGGAAATTCATGATCACAGCTTCATGAAGAGCCCAACACTAGCTAGGTCTGCTATAAACTTGGTGTTTATAGTGATGTTCAGAATCTGAATGATTAATGTAATAACTGTTTGAATCTGTTTTTTAAATTATGTAAATAAAAGTTGACGTTGGTCTTAATTTATAATAATGATGTAGGTTTCCTTTGTTTTATTCAAAGTGTATCTAAAATATTTTTAAACAGAAACACTACTGAGAAAGCTATTAAAAACTGTTCCTCTTACATTATATGGAAAGGATTATAACTCATGTTTTTACCACAGTCCTATGTAATGTGTGATCCAGTATGCTGTACCTGGACTTAGGTCAGAGAATGATGTCTCCACTGACCATATTAGTATATAACAACAAAAATACCTCATGTTGTGCCAGTTGTCTCTGTCTCTGTAGTTAACCACAAGAAATACAACGTGGGCTCAAAGGACAAGTATGATTTGTGTATATATATGTGATTAATTTAGAATAATCCTCTTTTCAGTTTGATTTTTTTTTCTATTTTTTATAAAGATTAAATATATGATTTCATATGAATTACCAATACAATCAGTTCTTAGATAATTTTGTTTTAATTTTTAAAAACATGCACCCCTTGGACAAGAGTTCCTCTAAACTATGATTGGTAAAGATTTTGGTTGCTGAGCAAGAGATGCATTGCCAGTCATTTCATCTTGATAGAAAAAGAAACTGATACTTGGTTGTATGGAGGAAAAGACTGCTACTCACACACTCTGCTTTCTACTGGTTCATTTATTTCAAAAAATGGGCTGTTCTCACCAGTTTCTCTGAGACATTAGAAATAACTTGCCTCAGGGGTTTTTTTTCTCGCTTCAGGGTATGTAACATCAGTTGGAAACAGCTGTGTTTAAAAAAAATCTTAATGTTATGCTATGTATCTGTAACTTAAAAGAAGTCTCATTCCTCAAAATATTCTCCCTGTCCATTTATACAGTTAAATGATTTTTTTGATACAGCACCTACTAAGAGAATTCTGGTAAAAAGAATGTATGTTGTTAAATGAAGCGTGTTTTCCTAAAGCTATGCTGTAGGGAAGGTTCTGCTTTTGGAAATGTCACCTCAGTAGCCATTGACCTGTTTTTCATCTCTAAATGTGACATGATTTATTCACAGGCTTTTTCAGCTGGAGCAGAAAGGGCTTTGTCAGTATCAACTGTAATAATTCCTTTGCAAGAAGAAAAATGATACGGTAGTGGACTGCACTGTTCTATACAATGATGGTATCATCATAGGGCTAAAACTATCACTGAATTGTGGTTGTGACCCGTGTTACTAAATGAAAACAGTCATTAATAGTGTTTGCTGAGGTGATACCCAACACTTCTAGGGAAATATTATTTATGAATGCTACTGAATCAGTACTGTGAAAGGTATAAATGTACTAAAAAACTACAAAATGCCACATTTTTTTAGGGAAATAATTTTTGAAAATGGACTGCTGTGGGTATGTAAACATTCTTCAGGCCTTTACAGTAAATCATCTTACAGATACAAGCTATGACTACAACCTGAATGCACACTTTAAGAAATGGTTCCAAGGTAACAATAGGATTGAATTATATATGAAAATATCCCCAAGAGGCTGGGACCAGAGCCCCAGTGGTTGATAGCCGTGTGTTCTGACAGTCTGCACAAGAGCCCTAAGGTAGTTTTACATATGCTTTAAGAGGGTAAAGGTCAATCAGAAGATGCATTTTTATCTTCTGAGCTGCCCACATTTATTAACACAGACATTTTTGTGTTTTCCTGCTGAACCAGATGAGGAAATCAGTTCACTACCAGAACTCGCCCAAGGAAAAAAAGTTAAGATGTCAGTTGAATTAATAAACTTCATAATGGAGTTATCAGTGTTCTACTGCTGGCAGAGGGGGGAGGTGTAGGAATTCAGATGGAAGGTTTGGATTGTGCCTCAACTCACAGTTAAAACTGTTTTCTGAACATTTCATTTTAATGTTGGTCACCCAAGCCAAATATAGTCAGCATATGTTGATTATCATGCTAGGATTCTGCTCAGCTGCTTGTGAGTGAAATTCATATATTGTCTTCATTAAGATTCTGTCTGGGGTGCTGGGTCTCTTCATCTGAAGCCAATTGAAGAAGTGAGGTATTTATCTACTAGGTAAGTGTTGAGCTCTGATTTACAGTATCTAATAAAGCCATTGTGAAAAGATGTTACTAAAAATGATCCATCTGAAATTTTCGGTCTCATTACCAAAACCACATACATTTACTGAGATAATTACATTTTCTGAACAGCCAAAAGTCATATCATTTTTGCCCGTGTTGCAGTACTTCTGATATTTTTTTCTTGACTCAGAGGAATTGTGATAATCTCAGCTGCTTTCAGATACTATTGATCATAAATCCTTTATACATCAAAGGAAGAGTAAGAAGCTGCCACAGACTGCTAAAAATAAATTTTGTATGTATACAAAGGCCTGCTGCAGTAACTGAAGCTGGTAAAGTACATCAGAGTGACTTCTGTGCACATTTTTTGTGCATAGGAAAAACAGAGGAGTGTTCTTATCATTTAGGCATTTAGCTAATCCTGTCAGAAGGAACAGCAGTATTTCATATTCAGCTGTGTCAGCATGGGCCTTTTAAATCTGTCTCATACACTCAGAAAGTGCATAAAAAAGCAGAAGTATTTTAGTATTACTAAAATAATTTTAAATAAATTGTATGGACAGGGTGTTTCTGGTAATCTATGTGGGATTTTGCTCTTCACTGAATTTCTCTCCTGGAGCATTAATTTGAGTAGAATACTGAGAGGAGTGAGAGGAAATGTCAAATGGGGACTGAGAGGCAAACCAACTAAAGGTTGAAGTGATTGTGGCATCCTTACATATGATTAATAAGGAACTGTACATCTTAAGAATGAATTTCTCAACTTCATTATGAGTTTTTAAAGTGATAATAGCAACTCATGGGGAAATAGATTCTGTGTTTCATTGAATGTTCTTGAGGATAAAATTAAAATCTGGATGAAAACTCAGATTTGTTATTTACAAGCTGACTCTTCCTGGCCTCATTTTAAGGAAACTTCTGTTTGCAATTTTTAACTTCCATTATCACTAAGCAAGAATGACATCCTACAGAGCAATCAGATTTAGCCAAGCAAGAACTTAATTTGCATCCTGTGCAGAGCCCAAGGGCCAATCTTTTGCATAATGAGTGAGGACTGAAATGTTTTCAGGAAAGGATAATATATGCCTGGGACTATAATATGCATGAATCACATTTGCATAATAAAAATGATATCCGCTGATTGCTGTAAATTCATTCATAGCCCCGTAATTGATATTCAGAGTAATTTCTAAGAAAACAAACAAAAAAAACCAAACACCCAAATCCAACAGTTAAGAGAAACACAAATTATTTTATTTCTTATGAGTTTTATTTAAGAGTTTGTATGTACATGGAACATAATAATCTTGAAATGCATGCTCATTAATATTAATTATTAAATAAATCTGTTCTTTGTGTCTCAAATTTGCATTTATTAATGGATTAAAGTTTACCCAAGTATTGCAATGTCTAGTTGATTGATACATTCAAATAGCAGATGCTGTGGAAGTGCAAAGCAATATTCTGGCCAGAGATAATAAGGGCAAAAACTTACATGATCCTTTTTTAAGTGTGATCTTACTCAGGAGAAAGAATTTTATAATACTACCCACAGTCAAATTCAGTTTTAGAAGCCACATAAATGCTTTGAAGATATGATCCCTGTTTTATACAGCTACTGGTTCTTTACTAGTTCAAACCAGATACTCATTTAATCGAGTTTCTTATATTTTGCAGGGAAAGCACAGTGATTTGTGATTTCACTTTCTGGTGTATGCAGGTTCCCATCCTTAGGGGTGGCTCCAGGTCTCTTGTGACCAGGGCCTGAAATGGCAGGAGACAGCAAGAATGATTCTCTGCATCTCCTGAGATTGCCAGGAGGCAATTAGTACTCAGCCTCTGCTGGAGCAGCCCTGAAGCTGTTTGATGGACCCTTTCTGGCAGGAGTTCACAGCAGCCCCCCCATGACAGTCAAGAATTGCTGGCTTTTGGCAGTACTCTGCTCATACTGCTGCCTCCAAAGAGCCCACTGATACGATTCAGCTGCAAAATTGGCTGCAGTAACTTTATCTGCTGAGCCAAAACACATTAACAGGCAAAATGCAGTTTTCAGAACCATAAGAAATTCAGGTCACTACTCATATGTCATTGTTAAAGAACTTCCTGTTGACGAATTTTAGCTCCATCTTTGTAACAAAGCCCTGCTGTGGAAAATTTTTCATAGGATAATCAGCATGTAGCATACATTGGCTGTTTTTAAAGGGTTTCAGAAAAGTTACAGATTTACATCTTTAGAATTATTTGAATAATTTGAAATCTAGATTCTTTTTGGGTGGGGGGGCTGCAAACCAGATTTTGTAGTCACGGCTATATTAGAGGACAAAATCTATGAATTGCAAATTTCAGAAGAGATTAATTGACTGCCTTGATTGCTTTCCAAGTGAATCCATTATTCTGGAGTGTCATATAGAAGACAGAGGATAGGACACAGCATAAATATTCTGTAACAAACCAAGTCAAGACAGTTCTGACTGTAGTAGCTGTAGAAAATATAAATACTTACATTGAAAATGTTTATTTGATCAAATTGTAGGCAACTGAAAGTCAAAAAAGAGAACTAAATTCTAATAAATATATAGGAAAATGTCTTCTGGCTTTAGTGGTAAATATTCTCACATTTACCAAAATGATATTTCCCTTTTAATGTCATAGCTGGAGAACCTCCAGTTTCCTTAGGCCCCATGAAAAATTCCACCCCAAAAACCAGAACGAAATACTAAACTGACATACGAGTAAATAGCCACAGGTGCTAATTTGTGTCAAAGGAGAATTCAAGCTCACTTCAAAGAAAATATCAGCTTTGTCATAGGACATTAAAGAGCAGTTTTATTTGACAAGAGATGCTCAAAATTAATTCATTTGCTATGCTGCTTTTGCTGCTGGGTAAGGAGGGATCTGTTCAGTGTGACACCTGGAGACTTGCCTGGCATTCTTAACAGCTACCACAGGACTGCAGCCATCAATCCAATTGCCAGGCCATGGCTGATGCCGTGAGAATGTGGCTGAAGAGCTGCCACTGGACAGGGATGTTTCTATTTTAGGAAGATTTTTCGCAGGCTTTTGAATCATGAGGTTCACATTTTATCTTACTTACTACTTACTTACTACTTACTGCCTTGAGTCGGTAATTTACAGGGATTAGATGTCTAAAAGCCACTTAGCACTCAGTGTTTGATTTCATATATAAGTAATAATGTCATTTCAGCTTTAAGCACTACTATATGGTTACTTGTCAATTAGAAAAGTGGTCTCCCTTATTTACAGGGCAAACTATGAGTTTTGGGCACTACCCAACAGAGTTCACAACCAAACATTCAAAGAGAAATCAGTGAAATGAATGAGAATGGTGGTAACACAGCATTCCAGCTTCCTTTGGTTGCAGCATGGGTGGGATGAGAAATGACAAATGTGTGAACCTTCCTTTAAGGATATTTAATGCTTTCTGCATTGGTGCATGATAAACCTGGCAGTTACATTTTTACAGCTATGCAGTTAATTATAAGGATATGGGGAATGTTAAATTGCTGCCCACAATGGAACTAATTACTGTGTAGAATATCTTGCCAGTGTTAGACACTGATGAAGGAAGATGCTAATATTCATCAGCCTGTTCTCTGTGAGTCATGACAGTTTTCAAACATATGGTGATATTCTACTTCGTGGCCCTTAAGCATGTAATAACAAGTGTAACTCTATGTTGGCAGCACATTTCATTTTAATGGCTAATTTCTATATCTATATATTGCTCTCTATATATAGATATGTTGTTCCCTGCTTTCTTGGGGTTTTTTGAGTAGTTTTTCAGTTCCTGTTTATAGTTACATTATTTTCAATACATGGGGTTTGATAAACTATGTAAAACTGCACTATATATGTCTTTGAAATAATTTCAGTGTATTTCAGCTTCCATTAAAACATAACTATTTTACATAGGAATAACTTTATGTTAGAATACTTTAGAATCAGAATCTAAAGTACTGCATATGGCATGTTTCAGCAGTCCCCCAGGAGACTGCTGCTAATTGATGTGATGAACTGCTCCATATAATCAAAACACCACAAACAGTCCAGGTGGTTTGGGTGACACTTGTGTTTTAGAGAACTGTGGTGGCACAGATTTTTTCCTTGAAATAAATTACTACAAGCTCTACTTTTTGTCACTTGCACTACTCCCAGCTGGCTCCCAAAGTCAAGCCATTCTGCCTTAAATTCCTATCTTTAATTATTTGTCTTCTGAAGCAAAATTTTAGACTCAGATCATCTACATACTGGTGAGGTAACTGCCTTCTAGCCAGTTTCTGCATAAATGACAACTTGCTAAATTGACTCCAGCCTTTTTGGCAAGAAAAACCTTCAAAACATGATATGATGCAGCAGTCTCTGCTAAACTTGACAAATTAGTAGCATCCCTTCACTGTACGTTAATTTTTTTAATATAATGGTCTTTAAAACACCTATACACAGACATATGAGGAACTGCTTTCTTCAGCAAACATCTACAAGGCTGACCTCTATTACTTCCTTTCACATCCCCCAGTAGGGGAGGTATACTCAGTGTGGATGGGCTAGGTTACAGATGGACCCTTTGGAGGTCCTGGGCAGAACAATCACATGGAAGCCAAGTCCTTGTGTTTCTTTAATCACACAGGGAGCAGGGAATAGTATAGGATTGGGAAGGCAGAAAGTTGACTTTTAATCATTCTTTCAACCACTTCTCATCTGGGCTATCAAGACTCTGTTCTAGACATTTTGGAGACTGTCCACAGAGATTTTTAAGAATATTTGCTCTCAGGTAACTGACAGGCAAGCCTGTAGAGATAAAACACAGAATCCATTCAGTAGGAGTGAATTATATAAAAATCTCATTAATGTGTTAAGTCTAAGACTAATCTTGATATTAGTGATGTACATATCTTGTTTTCTTCTCTATCATTGTTAAGACACAGAAGAATGGCATGTATTTGAACTTAATACCTTTCAATGGATTTTTCTGTGAACTATTGAGAAAATGTTTCCCTGAAGCAGATTTTAAAAGATGGGATTATAACAAGAAAGATAGAAATTGCATCATCTGAAACTGCAACATAGACTTCACAGTGCATATTTGCAAAGGGAAGCATCAAGGAGAGAGAATTTATATCCAAACCCCTGGGAATATTATCATCTCTCTATCCTGCATCTGCTCTATTTCCCAGGAGATAGGACAAGGATCAAAATACCTGGCACAGGCAGTTCTGTTTCCTATTGATTTCTAGAGTGACTCTGCCCTTCTCAGCCCCACGTACTGTATACCATCCATATAGCCACAGGCATATTCACTGAAGCCATTTTCTGTAGACAAATAATTGGTCATTGGCACAGAAACTACAGAAACAGTTGTCACAGAGCAGAAAGCTTTTCCATTTCCCTTTCCCTTGGGGCAAACTGTATTACCATTAAGTCCCAGTGCAGCTGAGTACTGCCTTGGTTGGAATACCCTCTTAACCAAGGCAAACTCCAATAATGAAAAGTGGATGTGAAATGATGTCCTGTAAAAAAATGAGACATTCCAAACAACACTGGATACCAAGTGAATTTGGTGTAATTTCATATAGCATATTAGCTGAGAGTACAGAAAAGCATTTTTAAAAAAATTGAAAAGGGGATAAAGGTTTGGCAAATAGTGCAGCATGTGCAGAAAAGAAGTGAAAGGAAGGTTACTGATAAATCAGACATAGGAACAATTATTTTCAGTAGTGACCATGGCACAGACTTGCAGGTTCAAGAAAGGTGAAGCAATTGGGAGCTGCAAAGGGTGAGTTGAATAATCAGGGAGATGCAGAATCTCTCTTAAAGAGATTAAGAGTTCAGTTTGTTTAGCCAAGCAAATTGATGGTCATGAGGGGAGAAAGGACTGCAGAATCTCCCAGACAGGTAAGTGGAGGAGGGACTGGCTAACAGAGGTACCCAGCAAAGAATCTTCTTTCTCTACAATCATAAAATCATCGAATCATAGAATCGGCTGGGTTGGAAGGGACCTCTGAGATCATCAAGTCCAACCCTTGACCCACTCCCCCCGTGGTTCCCAGCCCATGGCACTGAGTGCCACATCCAGTCTCTTTTTAAATATCTCCAGGGACAGAGAATCCACTACTTCCCTAGGCAGCCCATTCCAATGTCTGATCACCCTCTCTGTAAAGAAATTCTTTCTAATATCCAACCTAAACTTCCCCTGACACAACTTAAGTCCATGCTCTCTTGTCTTGCTGATAGTTGCCTGGGAAAAGAGCCCAACCCCCCCTGGCTCCAGCCTCCTTTCAGGGAGTTGTAGAGAGCGATGAGGTCTCCCCTGAGCCTCCTCTTCTCCAGGCTGAACACCCCCAGCTCCCTCAGCCTCTCCTCACAGGACTTGTGCTGGAGTCTCCTCACCAGCCTGGTTGCCCTCCTTTGGACCTGCTCCAGGACCTCAATCTCCTTCCTGAACTGAGGGGCCCAGAACTGGACACAGGACTCGAGATGTGGCCTCACCAGGGCTGAGTACAGAGGCAGAATCACTTCCCTGGACCTGCTGGCCACGCTGTTCCTGATCCAGGCCAGGATGCCATTGGCCTTCTTGGCCACCTGGGCACACTGCTGGCTCCTGTTCAGCTTCCTGTCAATCCAGACTCCCAGGTCCCTCTCTGCCTGGCTGCTCTCAGCCACTCTGTGCCCAGCCTGGAGCTCCCCATGGGGTTGTTGTGGCCAAAGTGCAGGACCCGGCACTTGGCCGTGTTGAACCTCATCCCATTGGAATCAGCCCAACTCTCCAGTCTGTAGAGCAGAGCCCTCCTGCCTTCTTCCCCCCAGCTTAGTGTCATCTGCAAATTTGCTGATGATGGACTCGAGCCCCTCATCTAAATCATCAATAAAGATATTGAACAGAAGAGAAGTGTTTCAGTTGAGGGCCTCCTGAGAACTAAAAACATGTAGTGAAAGAGGGCTAACCCCCAGCAAGGGAAAAGAACTGGAAAGAAATGAGACATTTTGGCATAATATCTGTACATATATATTACCCTTGAGGCTCAGCACTGTAGGAGTGAGGTTCTTGGGCAGGAAGGGCAAGATGCCTTCTTGGTTTTCAATAGTTTGATAATTAGGTTCTGAAAAAAAAAGGCCAGAGGAGGTGGTTATCTGTAATGCCTTTTAGACTTCTGAGACTCAGTTCTCTTTCATCAGTAGGTGCAAATTTCTACTTGGAAAAGGTCACACATACAGGCATGCACTGGCATTTGCATTTCTTGTGATTAGCATAAGGAGCTTTAATGAAAGGCAACATCTGATAAATCACAACTTCCTTCTTTTATATATGTATGTAGGAATCTTAGTGAGAATAAAGAGAATACATTTTCATGAGGAAGCACCAGTTTCCCTGGTGCCAAGTTCAGGGAAAAAGGAATGCCTTTCTTACATTTTCAAAGATTCATGTCTCAAAAAGAAAAAAATCTCATACGGGTTAATGGAATTATCCCATATTTACACTGATATGTGACTGAAATTAAAATCACAGCCCTCACAGACTTCTTTTTTGGGGAAGGGGGGGAGAAAGCACTTTTCATAATGAAATTACAGTGAATCTAATGAGGAAAAGGTATCCATGAGTCTCCTTTGCCATAGAAAAAACCTTACAATGACTACTGAGATTATCAAGGTCAGAGTCTCACCTAATCTAATTGCCAGTAATCTGGCAGCAAAGCCTGATGAGTTAGCAAATCTCTATAAAGGAATGCTGACACACTGTATAGGTAACAAACAGCTGGTGTTCAGAGAAAGGGAAGGGGAAAATGTATGCAGTAATAAAGTAGGCACTTAGAAATCAGTAGAGGTGATCCTTTTGTTTTTTGCTGTTAGCCAGGTGTTCCTAGTTTTGAACACATACTATCAAAGATTAAGTTTTTCGAAGAGTCTGTTTATTGTGTTTTTGAAATAAAATCTTTTCCTGTCAATACTAGGCCTTATCCCAATAAAAGGTAAAGAAAGGGAGCACAGTCATAGTCGGGAAGTAAGGATATGTGAGGATGAAGAGAAGTTATCACACACTGATTGTTCTTACTCTAGTAGTGCCCAAGACAGTGATACTCCACCAACAATTTTTATTTATTTATTGCCTCTGAAGGATTTAATACATCTCTGCAATGGTTCAGTGACTGTGGTAGGTGAACACAGAAATAAACTTAACTTCCTGTGACTCATATGCAGTGATGAAAAATTCTTATAACTTGGAATGAGCAACTAAAACCCCAAGAGAGAATAAATTCACTGACAAGTGAGAGTGTAGAGGAAGGAAAGGACTGTAAATGGAATGCTACCTTTCTGCCTGGATAAGCAGTAAAAGTCATGCAGAATTAACATGGAGCCTTCCCAGCTACAAAGGTACTGGTAGTTACCTATCAGCTTATTACAGAACATGGAAACAAGTAAGGAAGAAAGTTACTTTATCTTTCAATTAAATGAGAGGTATGCCAGAAGCAAAAAAGGAAAAAAATTGCTGGTTGAGCAAAGTTTGCATTGGTGTGAGCATTCCCCCATAGAGGTAGATTCATACTCCTTGTATGATACAAGTCTAATTATCATCATAAGCTCTTCCCTGCAAATTCTTAGCCTGTTGGGAGATTTGATGCCTAAAAGCAAGATCTTGGAAAATACTGACAGTGTCTGTTTATTTATATAGCACAGAATATTACACTTTTTCAGAGGGTGCAATTTGTACCTCCTTGATCATTAGTATGAGTATCACAGTGGAAACTTGGAAATATAAATAGAGGGATGTTGCTGAAATTGTCTGGCATTTTGCTTTATGTTCACATTAATACTAATATGCCAATTTTCTAATTGTTTCTAGCTTTAAAGTAGATACTTTAACTTTATTACCTAAGGTTTTTCTATTTTTCATAACAGAATTGTTTTAAAGCAAATTCAATGGGTTATAAAACCTTTCAGTAACTTTTGGGTTGTAACAATAGCATAGCTCTGCAACAGCTGGGAGATTAAAAGACTTTTGGTTAACAAAATGTTAACGTCCAGCACAAGCGTCCTGTTCTTTTAAAAAAAAGTAACACAATCAACTAATGAAATGTCCTGTTAACAGTTGAATTAACACTGCATGCTTTATTTTCTTGTTATTTCTCTGTGGTTAGAAAACAGCATGAAAAAAGGCACTGGATTTCATTTGTTGCAGCTTTCTAGAAGTCCTTGTGACTGAAAATGAGGATTTCACTTGCATATAAATAAAGCTTGGAGACTTGGGAAGGGGGATCATGATCAGTGTTTATTTTACTCAGTCCTTTAATGTCATGGACAACAGTAGGTTCCCGAGAGTATGTTCAGGCATCTTGACTCTGACAATGAGTCATGTCAAACTAAATACAGCCCTTTCACTCCAAACTGCCTGAGCACCCTGATAACAAGGTGGTAGCTCCACATTGTAACTACACATATACACAAAGGAGTTAGGCTAAAACTGTGTCTGGGACTGTGTACTTGACACTTTTGATTCTTGAGCACTGACTTTTATGTTTCCTGTTTTCCATAAAGGACATTCTTGTAGGAAATACAAACTAAAAGTCTATGCAACTGTCAAGTGATTGTGATGAAAAGCCAGGCAGCTTGCTGAACCCAGCCTTTCAATATCATTGCCAGGATGCTTTAAACAGCACTTTAGCAGCAGTTGAAATTATTCCAGTGTAGTACTTTATTGTAGCCCACATTTATAAAATGAAGTCATCAATTTTTATAGACTGTAGGATTAGTTTTTAGAAAAACTTTTGTCTCTTTTGGAGATAAGATCCTCAAAGCCAGGAAGATAATTAAAAAAAAAAAATAGTAAAATAAAACAACCCACACTTCTTAAATGAAGTGAGCCTGAATTTCTTTACTGGGACTTCCTCTATTTGTGAATGTCAGTGAAACTGAATCCTGCTTTGCTCCATGTATTTCTCACACTTGCACCTCAAAACATAAGACCTTCATGCTGCATTAGTTAAGCAGGTGTTTTTTTTTCTCTCTCTGTAAATTATAAATTTCCCTCTCTCCTGGGAAAGAAGAAAAATGGGTATATTGAGAACAAAGAATACAGCACTGTAAATGTTTTGGGTTTTGTTTTAATATCCACTCAGATGTCTGCAGAAAACCACAGTGACCTTGTTGGTGGCAGACAAAGACTGTTCTACAGATAGCATGTCTAGATCACTTCATCCTAAGAGCAGTGTAAACAGCATAAGTAGTACCCTATGAGAAGATGGAAATGTGGGCAGCAAATAGCTTTTGTTGCTAGATGAACTTGGTTAGTTCTTAAATAGATGGGACTGGAAAAACAGGATCCTGATGGGAGAAGAACTCATACAATATTTCAAGTCAGGAGAAGCTTGAAGAGGCAGCACACTCACCAAGTCTCTTCTGTGTCTCTTTTCTGATGTGTGCTGTAAAAGAGGGGAGTAATACTGCACTTTTGTTCCATTGAGCTGATCAACCTACCTGCAGGAGGGAGCTTGTAGTGTGTGCTGCTTATGTGGGAAATTGCCAGCATGCATATACTTGATTAGCCAGCATATTATGAATCAGGGTCATAGCTGGAGTGGTTGCTTTGTTCACAGATGCTCAGATCCCTGGGGTAAGCAGCTAATGGCAGGAAATCTCTTAAAGCAAATGTGTGATAGGAAGAAAGCAATGAATATTGTTTATTCAAAAGACAGGAGTGGTCTCTTTGAATCAGTTCTCTTGCAAAATTATGTAATTAGGGCATGTTCTATTTTTAATTAAAAATCTTGCATATTCATGAAAAGATTCTGAACCTGTGGACCAGCTGGCATGACTCTTACTTTTCAAATGTAGTTCGTATAAAGGGATGCCCTCCAATCTTTTTGTTCTCTTTCATATATATGACTGTGCAAACACATATTTCACACTATTATACATAGTTAGCCTGTGCTATCTATATGTATGCTGTACTGTGTGTCACAACCAAAATGTTATGGTAAACCGGTAATAGCAAATTGCCAGAGCAGTGTTTTAAATGGAGATGAACACAAGAAGTTGCTATTCTGAAATACTACTATGACAGTTGTTTTTTGTTGGACAGTTTGACCTGCATAAAGGATCAGTGAGTGGTATTCAGAAAGTATATTCCAGTTCTCTCAGCTTTTCAAATCCAACAGTCTATTTGCAGTCTGCAGACAATGCATGTTCCCTTTACTTGGTTTCTTGTGGGCTTCTGTGACTCTTCTTGTTCTTCTGTGATTCCTCAGCCATCTTCTTCTTGGAAGCATTGCTTTCTCATCTGACTCTTGGTCTCTCATCTGCCATTTTGTAGACTTGCTCTATGTTGTACGTAAGGGCAAACCAATGTAAGTCATGCTTTCCTTGTGTATTTTAGATACTAGATTTTAGGTGAGGCTGCACTTCCTGATTTACCACAATACCTCCACATTCCCATTAGCTTATAATTCATACCCTACAGGTACTGCAGGAATTACATATGCGGTTGGACTGGATGATCGTTGTAGGTCTCTTCCAGCCAAACTGCTCTGCGCTGCTCTGTTCTTCTCCATTCCATTCCATGTGGAACTCAGATGATAATGTACCTTACTATTCTGCCCAGACATTAATAACTCTTCCATGAAGCTAGGCTGTCATTGTTCCCTGATGATTTCCAATGTACATATTATTGCTTTGCTATATTTAACATTTCTGCACTTCAGATCTCTGTTGCTTCCATCTTACATTTCTAGGCTTGACTTCTACCAAGTGGAACATAAAGCAACATTAAGAACATACTGTGACTGGTACTTCTTTACAGAGAGTGGGCACGAAATTAGAAGTTGCAAATAAGAAGTTCTTGTGATAAGCATCACCAAGTGGGTTTCACAGAAGTATCACTGTTTACGTGTAAATCTGGAGAAGAGTAGGGATCTTCCACATGGTTCTATGTGGAACAAAGACAATGTATCAGTGGCACATACTTAGCCACGGGTGGGGCCCAAGCTTTCACCACAGAATTTGTGTTTCAGCCTCAGTTTCCCCCATGTAACCGTGAGGCAGCTGCACACTGTAGAGCTCTTCATGTGCATTTGTCCTGGAAGTCTTCAACCGAGAGCTGAACATCAGCTTTACGAGTCCCACTCTCAGCCTGCTCCACAGAGGCAATCCCCCCCCTAAATTCTTTCCAGCAGCAAAAAAAGCATTTGGGGCAGGGCGGTACCCATCTCTGGAGCAGAAGGCCGCCTCGGTGTGCCGGGAGGGTGCCCGGAGGCAATGCGGGGTTCGGCTCTCCGCTGACACACGCTCCCCCAGCCCAGGCCTCCGCGCCTCACCCCCGCCGGCCTCGGGCACGTCAGTGCTGGGCCTCGCACCTCAGCCCCTGAAAGCCTCACCCCAGCATCCCTCCTCCCCCTCCCTGGCTCCGGGTGACCGCCGAGGGCTCGGCCCGGGGTGCGGAGGGGAACGCGTTGAGGACTTTTGGGGGGGAGGGAAATGGGGAAGGGGATGGGGGGGACACGGACATCCCCGAGTTGGGGGGGGGGGGGGGGGATGATGGATGACGCCATGGATGGGGTGGCGGTGGGAAAAAAGGGCGCGCGGGGGCTTGTGGGAGAAGAAGGGGGAGCCGCCATGTTGGGCGGGGCGGCGGTGGGAGGGGAGCGTGGGGCGGGCGCTGGGGAGGCGGCGGTGGCGGCATCAGCATCAGCATCAGCCGGGTAGGCAGCGGTTCCCTGCAGCTGTCAGCGCCCGCTCCTCGGGGGCCGGGCTGCGCTCCGACCACCGCGGCCACTGGGCTTAGCTGTGCCGGGCCGGATCTGTCAGCGCCTCCGGGTGGGGAGACGCTGTGGGCGCCGTAGTGCCGACCCCGCTTCCTTCCTTCCTTCCTTCTTCTCTCCGGTCTTCTCTTTCCCACCCTCCCGCCCCCCAAAAAACCCTTTTCCTTCCTCCCTTCTGCCCGCCCATTGCTGACATCCTCCTCCGGTCGCCTCCTCCCTACCCCCCCCCCCCTCCCCTCCCCTCCGGGCTGCGCGGCCCCCGCCGCCTCTGCGTTCGCTGCGCACATCGCCCGAGCCTGCAGCACCGAGCGGTGAGCGCGGGGAGCTGCCCGCACCCGGGGGGCGGCGGGGATGGGAGGCCTATGGAAGGGGGAGAGGGGGGGTGTTGTTTGTCCTCAATTATTTTGCCTTTTTATCTGCCATTACGCAAACAACAAAAGGCTGCGCGGGCCGGCTGGTCCCTCCGCAGCGCCGCTGACAGCCAGCCCCTTCCCTGCGCGCAGCGGTGGGGTGGGTTTGTTGGGTTTTGGGTTTTTTTTTTTGGCTGGGGAGGTGGTGAGATGGGTTTTGGGTGTTCTGTGTAAAGCTCTCTCAGTTGCACTCACCCCTGACAGAGGAAGGAGGAGTATCCATCCCCCCGGCGGGGATGGGCTCGGCTTTGTCCCCTTCTCCTCTCTCTCCTGGTGCTGCGGCTGGGGCCGGGCGCCGCCCAGGGAGGGACCCGGGCAGGGCCGGGCCGGGTGCGGGTTAGAGGCGGGTGCGGGTTAGAGGCGGGTGCGGGTTAGAGGCGGGTGCGGGCAGGGCCGGGTGCGGGCAGAGGCGGCCGCGCCCCGCAGCCCTGGGCAGCTCGGCTCCGGGTGACGCTTTGTTTTCAGTCTGCGGACCCGGGTGAGGTGGTTTGTTCTGCTGGTGATTCGGAAATGGGGAAAGAAGCCTGCGCTTCCTTGGGCTTTGTAAATAGTGACGGGATTTCTGTATTGTAGGTCACTGTGCTGTAGGCGGAGGGGATGTGTAGGCTGGGCCATATATCTACGCTTCTAAAATAAGGAAGGAAAGCATCGGCTAAAACCACGTTTTTCTAACAAAATGACATTTACGCGTAACTGATTTAATCGATAACGGGGTTTTTTGGGGCAGAGATTAATTGGAAAGACTGTGAAAATCTTACTCATGCTGGCTTGGTGTTTCTAGTATTTATGGGTAACCAGATGCTTGATTTGTAGATCTGCATAGCAGTTCACTGCCACAGAAAGGAACTTCTTAACTTCTTACTGAATTCTGTGTTGTAACCATATTGAAGCATATTTTAATGACCACAGCAGCATCACCTAGTGTAGTGCTATCCCCCCCTTTTTTAAAGGCTACTAAATCCATGATGCTGTCCTTACTCTTACTTGGTTTTGTTTCTGTTAGTCGTTTCTATTAGTGTATGTGACCTAAATGTACCAGTACTGAAGTACTGCTCATGGAATCTGAATGCAGAATCAGAAAATAAAACCAAATAAAAATGAAAGTTTGTGTTTATAGTTGCTTTGAACAGCAAAATGGTAAGCAAATGTCACTGAGCATATGAAATACTCACTTCACAGTTAAAGTGAGGGCTTTTAAAATATAATTTTAGTGTTCTTGCTATTGGCAGAAGATTTAGTAACAATTGCTCTGGGAAGTAATTTTTTCTCTCTCACTTCCACTTTTGTATTTGCACTTCACTTAAACAGGAAACTTACACCCAAATGGGGTGCAGTGGAAGCAAAAAAAGCACCTTCCAGAGGTAGACAGGGTAGCCTTTTAATTAAGAAGAAAACAAAAATTAAAATAAACAAAAAAACCCCTACGACAACCCAAACAACAAAAGCCCAACAAAATTAAAAACAATGCCTTTCTCAGTGCACGAATGAGCTTAGACTCTTTTGGAAAATAACTTTTATTTTAATTGGTTTTGAATTCCAAAGCTTCAGCGAAACATGATCGTGGATATTATATCCCCGGGATTATAGATACAATTGAAAGTAACACATTCAGCATTTACTGGCAGAAGGGAGAGAAAGCTGATCCATCTGGTGATTCTGAGCAGAAGACCTTGTTTTGTAAGTCACTTGCAAAATTATTTTTGTGAACATGTGATTTAAGAGAATTTTTGTGAAATTACAACAGATCCGGAGAACTCTAGCAGTTCTGTTCAGATTTATGTTTTATATAATGCAGAATTGTGTGGGTAAATGTAAAGAATTTAATTTTTCTATTCTTGAAACTTCCACAACAATGCAGTATCACTTCTGCATCATGTTGCAGTTAAAAGTTTGGCAGCCTTTCTGTTTCCTAAGGATGATGATGGAACTGGACAGTGCCACTAATGAGACATTCTAACGGTGTTCAAGCTTAGATTCCCTTAATTTTCTAATCAAAGAAAACATGTTGGCACATGTAACTAAAAAAGAGAATGAAGTTACTCCCAGATGTCTCATGAAATAGCCTCATTTTCTGTTTGTCAGATTACTGTGATATTCTAACAGTGTCTTATTAATGGAAACTGATTCTTTAAAATGTCTCTGTTTGACAAAAGAGGAATTATTTAATACAAAATTGTGAAGTAAGTTTGCAGGAGTACAAAATACAATCTTCTAAATTATTTTGACATACAAGAATCAAAATAATACTGATGGGACATATATGGCATGTAAGAGCAATTGCTGATTCCTCCATTATGAAGAACTTGCTATGATGTCAGAATACCCTCACTGGTGTGCTGCTCATGTGAAGTGTATCTCTATGGGTGTCTATGTATGCATACATACTTACACATGTCTCTTATTTAATTATGAATTTGGGGAAATACTGTAGCCCCAATTTCAATTGTGAGTCCATCTCCTGAAGGTTCTGTCTCTCTTACTTTTTCTTCCTGTTTGGCTTCTCTGCCAGACATGCAATTGGATTTATTCTGGGCATCTCTCCCAATGCATAACTCATGATTACTTTAAAAATTCAGTGTACAAATAGTTTTTAAAATAATGTTTTTATAAGAGGAGTGGAAAGTAGGGAGATTCAGGTAAATTAATGAATAAGCAAAATACACTTCTGTATTTAATATCGAAGAGCATAGTAGTACTGATGAGGACAAGTATGCTCAGTCTATTTAAACATCTCTCATAGTCTGTCTTACTCTAAGGTGTTCATCAATGTGACACAAGTATCATAAAAATGGACCAGTTCCATCATCATTGCAATAAACAGCTTGCATGAGACTTTGTATTTTCAAAGTATTTTAAATTATTTTATAAGAACACAGGGTTTACCTTGCCCAAAGTTTAAGAAAGCATTTCTTTTCAATGTTAACTCTAATTTTCCTTAAAAGAAAAGCATGGCATATATAATGTCTAACAGATACTTTGTGGTAACTGTGGTAACAGTAAAAGATTGTTCATTCTAAAAAGAAACTTTCTTTAATTCAAAACAGGACTGCTTTTAGTAGATCTATCTTAACACAGTTGCTTCCTAGTATTTTTGAACTAATCAGGCTTTCCCAGTAATTTCTATAGTGAAATGTTTTCCTTTCTGAAAGCAGATTCTAGAAATAAGTGTGGTGGCTTTGAAAAATTGCTTATCAATAAATGTCTGACCATAAAAAGGTGCACTTACTCTATCTTGGAGCTGCTGAGATGCTTTGTTGCCTTCATCTTATGGTATTTAAATTGGGCACTTTGTTAGAGGGCCAGAGCCAGAATCACAGATGCTTTCAGTGATGGAGGAATTATTTCCGTAGGTTGTTTTGTGAGGTGCTTTGCAGGCATTGGGCATAAGATGAGACTGTATTTTTGGGGGTTTTGTGCTAGATAATTAGTATATTTAGTAATGGAAGAACATGATGAGTTAAGAATAGGGAGGCATGAGGACTGAGAATATGTGCTTCCAGCACCTAAAATTCACATTTGGAAATATGAATAAAGGAGTTATTCTCAGAGCACAAACACTGAAACACAGCTATACTGATTTTTTTTATAATATATGAAGCAAATTAATTTTTCATAGTTCTTCTGAAATCAGTCAGCTAAGAAAACAGATGCAATCAATAGCATCTGTGTCTTGATTTAATCACTGTTTCTTCGAATCTAGTTTATCTCCTATGGACTCTGCTATTTAACTCCTTAGTGCAGTCAGAAACAATCTTTGCTCTGGAAGCTGTTTTGACATGTATGTAGAACCAAATGAAATTTGTTATTTTGTAAATACCTGTCGTAAAACCTATTCGTTACATTAAGATTTTGTTTCTGGGATTTTGTCAGAACGATATCAGATTTTATTAATTTTTAAAGTGAATATAGCAAAGAAGGTAACCAGTCAATAGTACTGTCTTTCTTACTTATTAGCAGGGTTGGAGTGGTGGCTAATTATATGTTACTTACTATGTGTTGATAACCCTGTATTTATTTCTGTGTATCCCAGAAAGTAATTTTAATAATTAACATTGCAGTAGTTAACATTCAGAAGAGCAAGAAATGTCTCATGTAAAGCTGAACTTTTTGGTAATACTTAATATTAGCTTTTCTTGTATTGTGTAGCTTATATGTTTTTCAGGAAACAAAGTTGATATTTTAAAATAAGTCCTTTTAAAGGACAATTATATTTTTTTTAATTATCAGATAACTTACTTTAATTCTTAGATTGTGTAAGATATAAACACGGATGTTACATGCATAGCTCTTTCTTAAAAGAAAGAGCTATCTCTCTTGGCATCATATTACTAGTGATATTTTATACTGTTCTAGTCTTGTGCTTTGTCTGGAGACAGCACAAGTATTTAAAGTTATTAAAATATATATGTATATAGATTTGCAATGTGCTACTGTGTGTGTGTGTGTGTCTGTGCGCCATTCCATAGGGTAGAGGGTGGTAGTTTAAAATTTTTTCAAGGATTGCAGTATCTGCATTCCTGCAGTGCATCTTGGTTTTGCTCCTTCCAGCTGACATTAGTTGAGAGATTGGCAAAGCAGGTAAGCAAAGCAGCATTGTCATACAGGTAAGGGACTAGCAGGAGAGAAGGGGCTCCATCTTGGGAATGCATCTGCTTTTTTTTTTTTCCCCTGAGTAGAATTTTGTGTTTAAGATTGAGTGCTTTTATAGATGTTCCTCTATGAAACAATATCAGGCTGAACAGTTTAAAGAAGTCACAGCTGCTGTGCAGCTCGAGCATCTGTTTCAGAGAGGCTGCTCTTCCTGCATCATACCTCTTGTCTTTGCCACAGGTGGATTTTGCTGTACTCTTGCCTTAAACATGTAACTTGTTCATGTGCTTAAACTGGATTTTCCTCCCTTCCCTTCCTCCCCCCTAAACCCCCAGCCATATTTAGAGTGTGTTAAAAGAGATTCACAGACACCCCCCTGCCCTCCACCTCAGTGTAGGGGCTGACTTTGTGTAGTCAGATTAAAACAACCAGTAGGATGGTGATTTGTGAGGATCCAAGGGAGGTCACAGATTTGAGATGGGAGGAGGACAGTATCCTCCTAAAATGTTTCTGCTGATGGAAGATAGAACAGTTGTGTGTAATTAATATCTAAGGGTATAGTTGAACTTATCTCAGGTCTTGGTGCTGGTTTATGTAGTTTCACTCTGCCTGCTTGTTCCATGTCCTTATTCTGTTAATACAGCTTGCTGCATGGCAACACATTGAAATAGGTGCATTTTGGCTCTGTGTCCTGGACATTTTTGTTCTCTGTCTCCTTAGCTCTGACTGAAAAATAATCCAGCAAAAGGTGTGGATCTTTGGTATGATTTATTATGGACAGGAATGCTTGTGCTGGCATGGTGGAGCATGGAAGTGAAATGTATGGCTACACAAGGAGCACTGCTTATTGTATCTAAGTGTAGCCTCAATGAATGAATGTCCACAGACTTGGCCTTCCAGGAAGCCTGCCAGATGATTTGATGGCCATTTCTGTCTCTAAATTCCTCTGAACATAGAGGCAATAACTTGTGGGAGATACAAGAATGCACTGTTTATGTTTGCCATTTTCCTGGATGTAGCTCAGTTGCATTTGGGGTGTATTGAAATATGGAGGTCATAGAGGATAGGAGTCCTGATGATGATTGGCAGGATGCCAGAACACATGGTAGTGACCTGGAGGTCTTGCTAGAGGTAGGAATGGATAAATCATCAGGAAGGTGGGTTGATCCTGGGGTGCTGTCTATATTTTGAAGGTTTGGTGTGCAAAGATGAATGTTGTGTAAGGCAGAATTACATTTACCAGACATGCAGGGGGGTTGGAACTAGATGATCTTTAAAGGTCTCTTCTAACTGAAACTATTCTATGATTCTGTGATTTTGTAACATGATAAAACTGTTCTGTAGGGTTCTGGTCTGGGGCAATTTTGGAATGAAGACTGCTGATCAGATATCCTAATTTTTCAAAGATTTTGTTTTTCATCCTGTATCTTTTAAAAAGGCAAGAGACACCACAGAGTCACTTAGACTCAGTGTCCCAGTAATTTGCCATTAGTCCATTATATCTTCTTTCCGCTGTTCAGAAGACGAGTAAAGGCAGGTTAATGATTCAGTTGCTCTACTTTTAAGTCATCTTATTCAGTTAGTGTTGATTTCTCTCGCAGTGTACTTAAAGAGCATCCTTAAAATACTGCTCTTAGACTACTCATTAACTTCAGAAGAACTTTAAAAGTTTGGAGTTTGTGCAGGATGCAGATAGAGAGCAAAGATGCACAGCATGGTTTTGAAAAGCAGCAACCTGTAGGGCTGGAGCTACAGTTTGGCCATTGAATCTTGATCCTCATCCAGTTGTTAACAAATGGCCTGGAAACACGCTGATATATATTTTAAAAATTTATTTAATGGAACAATACTTGAAAGTGCATGATACGTTGCTTTTAGTGGTACAGCTGTTTTAGGAAGTGACTCTTCTGATGTCCTCAGTACTGAGATACTTTCAAAACAGATTTGCCAAAACAAGATGGTTTTAAAAATAATCCAAAGATGTTCCTTTTTACTTCTTTTGTGTCTGTTTTCCAATTAACATGTGCTTGAGCTGTCAATGCACCAGAAGAGTGGTGTAGTGCATGAGGATAGTAGGAACTGTCATGTTGGTGGTGTTACCACAGCCAGTATCTTTAGGAGTTCCAAAGGAGCACCCAGTGCTTCAGCACTAAGATAAATCATAAAATGTGAAAGATAGCTTAGTGGAGGCTAAAACTGTGATTTGATCCTCATGTCTGAGTGTTAAGGTGACTGTGTCAGATGCTGGATTAGGGCTTGCTGTGCTGATCTGCACCTCCTGGCCCAGTAGAGTTCAAGATCATCTAAGTAAACCCTGCAGATTATGGAGAATTTACCAAGGACATTATTCCCAACCATATAGAAAAAATTGTTCTCAGCTGTTGGAAATTAAAAAAAGTGTATCATACAAGGTTGTTTTTCTAGATCATTACATCCTTTGCAATTCTTTCTATGAAAGGAAATTTTCAAGGAATGAATATTAGTCTGATAACTGGTGATTGCCATTGAAAGTTTGCATTTTGATGTAATACTTAATGAGATAGAATTAAAACCTCTTCAATACTGAGAATAATGTCTGAACTATTTAACTATAAAACCTTTTCTGTAGTAGTTTTGGAAGAATGGGATTCATGATTTCAGATTTTTTTCTTTTAATGGAAGGATAAGCAGAGTGAGGCAATTTTCCCTAAAGCTTGAAGGAAAACTACACAGTTCGTGCATCTTAATATGAACTATTAAGTAGCTTCAAAATCAGATTTAAGGATTTGTTAAACCTAAAGGCTAGTCTGTGCTGAAGCAATGCCAGTGGATGTTCCCTTTATGTCTGCAGAAGAACTTGCTGACGTTCTCATTTTGTTTCAAATAACCTTTCTCTTCAATGTCCTCAAGCGTGTAAGAGCAACATAATCTGTAGTCATGCTAAATTGTCAGCCAAGCTTCCCACATAGATCTAATGAGGCAAGATGTGGCCTTCTCAGCCCTTCCTGTCTGCATTTTTTTAGTGGTTATAGGTATGCCATAAAATGTAGGTTTGGTTTAGATTACAGCCTGATGTTAGTAAGTGGAAGCTGATGGGGTTTTTAATGTATTCTGGAAGTCTGATTTGATAGGAACATTTTTGTGCTTTTTACTGAAGTACTATTTAGATGCAAGATAAATAGATAATGTAAATGGATCTTTGATTAGTCAGTAAAGCAGTTCTTGTCCAAAAATAACAATACAAAATGAGAGAAATAGTCAAGCTCAAAAAATGCTTTGTGTACACTAACAGCTGCAAATGTCAAGACACTTAACTTTGAAAACACTTTGATGTTACTATACCTCTCTAGTCCAGTCTCAAAGAGACACTCATGACAGCCAGAATTAGTCTGTTAATCAAGTCTTAAGTTTCTCTAAAAATATGGTTGTACGAGTTGGTAACTCTGTGAAGAGCCAGCGGCCATTTCCACACAGAAACAAATGTAGATTCTTGGAATGCTGAGGTTAAAGTTGTAGAATTTGATAATGGTAATGGATTTGTAGCTCAAACTGTCTTGATAGGAGTTCTTAAAACAAACAAGCAAACAGTCAAAATTTCGTTTCAATCCACTTAGAGCTCTGCCCAAGACTACCAAAAGTGGGATGGATTTATATTCACTTTTATTTTTCTGGGAAAGAATTAAGTTTTGCTCTTACCAAAGGTCTGAGGATATACGATAACTACTTTGAGATTTAGAGTAAGGAAGGTCATGTACCACCAACCCGTAACCTTGATTAACAAAGACTTAATAAGCATGTACCCTCTTAAAAGTACAGCTTTTGATGTAGTTGCTCTAGACTCCCTGACTGGGCCTGTCAGATTTCTCTTGTGCTTGCTTCAGCTTTGACAAAGAGTAATATCTGATGCAATAAATGCATAGAAAGATCTTATTTTCCTCCCATCTTCATTTAAAACCCAAGATGTTAGAAGGACTTGAATGTATAGAGAATAATTTTTCCCCTTGCATGCTTATTATACATGCAGACTTATGATCCAAACAGATGCTACTTTGCAGAAGAAGAACAATGCAATAGACTTTAGGATATGTCACTATGCTGTGTTTTAACCATTGTCTATATTTATTTAGTACTGCAGAAAGGTAAAATATAGTGGGTGGGATATGAAGGGTGCTTTCCCTTGATTTATTGCAGTATTATGAAATTCTAGATACGGTTGAATCTAAAAGATTTTGGAAATAATGAGATTGGCAGGGCATCTGGGTTGCCTGTTAAAAGGATTTGACTGTATTATGATAATTAAAATGCTGTCTAGATTTTATTCAGTGGAGTACTGTCAAGATATTGATGCCATAATAACCTTTTATTTAAGAGGCAGAAAAATCTGTGTAGTCACAGAATGTTTTTATGCTACTCAATGCTTCTACACTGTATAAGCATTTTTTACTGAGTTAACATTTCAACAAGAAGCCATAATTTAATGAAAGTAGTTAACTTGCTACAAGAGAAGGAAGGATAAAATTACTCTGACATTTTTTGGCAGTTATCCTTGAAATGTGCAAAGCTGTTTCAAAATAGTGTTAAGATTATGTGTAAAAATGCAGATATGATTGCTAAGGAACACTGCATGCTTCATTAGTGTTGATGTGCCATGCTATAGAAATCTAAATAAAAGGACTCCAATGTAGTGCAGATCTTTGTAGCTTGTGCTTTCTCAGAGATCTGTCAACATCACCCTTGCTACAGGTTTTATAGGAGCTGCTTTTGCTGTTACCTTGTATTAGCTAGTATAACTTGTTAACTTGCATTTCTTCCAAAGAGCAAAAGATTTCCCCTGGAAGGTACAATATTTATGTATTTATTTATTTATTTAACAGCAGGCTATGAGATTAAAAGATTCCAAGGTTTATCAAGGTAAATGTACAGTGGTTGTGTTCTTCAGCTAAGCAAGTACATAGCACTTAAACAAGTACATGTTCACTTAAACATAGTCTAATGTAGTGGATGAGCTTATTGATAGCCATTGGGGTTTCCAAGAGTCTGAGAGTGTGTTTTTCAGGAGTGGATGCTGTTGGGATGTTAGGGGCAGGACATGCACCCATGCAGCCTCTTCCAGGAATGTGAAGAGTAAGCTGCACCTTAATAGAAAAGCCGTATTTGTCTGGTGGACATCTTTGCCAATATTAAAGCTTTTTGTTGATTCACACTTTTTTGTTAAGTTTTTCTGTGGTTATTGTGCTTATTTCTTCAGAAATGTGTGGGTTTACCATTACCTTTACAAAATAAGTGTCCATCCTCCTTCCAAGTATACTTACATGATACCATGTTTACAGATGTCTTGTGGTTTTAAGGTTGTAGGTCAGATTGCAACATGATTCTGAGCTTTTGTTAGGATGTCTGTCCTTCAACTAAGGAGGCCTGCAAATGTTCTTTTTATCATATTTACCTGGCATACCTTCATTTTAAACCAAATGGTGGAGTGGACTTCTGCATTCAGGGTTCTCTCTGAGTTGAATGTTGGAAGAAGGAGCACAGTTAAGGGTTGTTTTTTGTTTTTTTAATGCAAGTGCTTAGTAGCTGGAAGTTAGTAGAAAACGTGACTTCATGGGGTTAGTTCTTTTTTCAAACAGCTTGTCTGTTTTAAAGGACTTCTTAGCTTTATGTTGGTTGCCAGTCTTGTGCATCTCCCATCTTCTTATCTACTTTTTGTCAGTTTTTTACTGGCCTCTGGTATATGCCACTAATTCTTCCCACTGAGTTATTTTAAGGTAGCTTGTCTACATGTGTGATGAATTGTGAAGACACTTTCTGAGATGGCATATTTGGAAACCTGAGGCAGTACAGACATGCAGCAGTATTCTGGGTTAGTGAGCATACCTTAAATTTGACCTCTAACAGGACACTGTTTGCAGGTGGAGTCCAAGATTTTTTATTCCATAGAGGCTTATATGTGTATGATGAAAAGAGGAATAGTTGGCAGTTCAGCTGCACTCCAGAATCTGTTAAGAGGAAAAACCTTCTCTGTTTCTTTTATGGGGTTAGAGTGTGTTGGAATAAAATTCCTGAGCATAAAGGATGATTTTAATTAAAAGGAGAACAAGTCAAATAAAAAGAGATTATAGGTTTGTTTTTTTTTATGGCTAGGAATATGACTTGTGATAGAAGAAATAGCTTCACAGAGAAAGATGGATATATTAACACCTTAGATTAAAAAAATATTTGTAAGTGCCCATTGTTTTTCCAGTCCTGAAGGTCTCTAACCATAAACCATAACAGCACTGTGTTCAAGCTGGAGTGCTTCTTATCAGAGTCCCTTTACAAATACCTCTCTTAAGTACATGAAAGGCATAAGTGAGACATACTACCCCTGTCCTTTGGCAGACTGTCATCTCTTGCCTTTGTTGGTGCTTACCTTTTTGTGCTTGGAAGGCTTCTATGGTCTTCTGAGAGTTGTTTGAAAAGGAAGTTTTCCACATTATGAAGGCTAGCAGGGCATCTTATAGTAGTTAAGGTGATGCATTCTGTGATGTGATGTGTTCTTGGTCTGAGCAGGGAATTAATGACTTTTAATTTGTAGCTACACAAAATGAAACAAGTGCATGCCAGACATAGGATGCTGAGCTTCACCCTTTAATTAAGAAGAAACTAAGAGTGAATTTAGAGTTAAAAGCCCTGAATAGACTGATTATTGTTGTGAAACTGTGAATTAATAGGTACATGTTGAGTATACAAAAAAGCTCAAATTAGTATATACTATATCTTCGTGGACTTTGCAGTACTTGTAAATTATGAGGCCTGTAGGTATGGCTTGAGCCAATCTTGTAGCTTTTGCTGTTGGGAAGATGGTTTATTCATTCTTGTATGCAGAGTCTGTAAATCTGACTGCATTACTTATTTTTTTCACTGATCCAAAATTCTGTTTTCCTGCTAAATCTTGGTGCATCTTATTTTTTTGCCTTGTTTTCAGTTGTACAGTGAATTAAAAATTGGTATTTGAATCTAGAATTCCTGTACTGTACCAGTTAGAATTTGCAGTGCAGTGAATTGTATACAGAATAACTAATCAGGACCTGAAGAAGCCTTTGAATATGCCTGATTTTTTTCTGTGGGGAAAAAAAGAGAGGCAGAAAGAATTAATGTTTGAAAAGTGTCAATCAAAAGGCATGGTAGGGTTTCTCTCTTTTCCTCTGTATACATCCATGTCTACTTCCTGCATGGGGTTTGCTGCCTCAGGGTATGCAAACTAATTGTATGATTATATATTCAAATATACTGTTTGACTAGGTATTACCCTTTTGTATAATATGTTTTTTTAAAAAACATGGAAATGGCACCACAACTCCATTCTGCTCTAAATCTATTAGATATTTACTTATTAATCTTACTCCTCCAAAGACTCGGATCTAATAATAAACATGTCATTTAACATGCTGTCCTCCTGTTTTTTTTTTAAATTGCTATCCCAAGCACAATCTATAGAACTCTGAACATTGTCCAATTTTTCTGTAGTGTTTTATACATCGTTTATGCATAGTGTTTTATACATCATTTATGCATAGTGTTTTATATATCTTTTAAGCAGACACCCTGCAAAGCCTGTGCAGAAAGATTAATTATTTTCCTTTTAGTGGGAAAGTATTCAGTTTTTAGTATCCAAACAGTTTTCACTGTTTGAAAGAATCACTTTCCTGGGCTGTGTGGCCCTCCATATCAGTCTGTGTCTTGGTGTAGCTTCTGACTGGACACCAGCTCCACTTTAGTTGCTTGTACTGGTAGCTCTGGGGCCATGAGAGCCTATTGCTACATTTGGTTTAGAATGAGGTGGCTTAAAAATCTGGCAGACCAAAATGAGACAAGAAGCAGGTCTGCTATTGTGATGGGCTTTTAAGTATGCTTTCTCCTCCATTGGGCAATGGAGCACCTTTCCTGAAAAGCTGCTCTGCTGGCTTAGCCTTCAAAAACTGCAGCTTTGGTTACTGTGTGGTAACCAAAGCCTTTGGTTAACCTTTGGTTAGCTGTGTGCCTGTTCTATCTGACAACCTTTATTCTTTATAGTAATGACTTAGTGTCTGCTGGATTTCATATGTTGGTTCTGGCTACTTCATTCTTTTGGCATGAAGTCTTTTGAAAGGCCTAGTGTAGTTTTTGGTATGACTTCCTTGGTTCTTTGTATTCTTTTTATAACAGTGAATGGCTGTTAGTTTATCTGTATTCATCACCTAGAATTCACTGTGGTGGTTAAAATGTACAATTTTTTAAAAAATTACATCCATGCATACGTTCTGTCCATATGTACACACACCTGCCTTCCACCTTTGGTGTAGAATGACTGCAAAACATTGAAGCATGCAGAAGAAATTGCTGCCACTGTTTACTAAGACAGACAAATGATCACATACTTATTTAGGAGTGTTGTAAAAAAGCTGTAGGTGGTTAAAAATCATATTTTTCAGAACTTCTCTAGTGCAAAATGAAGTCCTTTTGCTCACAACTGGCTCATTGATCCACTCTTGAGAGGTTTGGATGGTATTTCTTAAAATTCCTCAAAATCTAATTTGTGAATATTTGTAAAGATAGTTGTTAGATCAGTGTCATCTGCAAATAACTATATTATAGCATATATTTTATACACCAGTTACTTTGCTTTTGCACATCCTGGAGATGCAGTTTGACTCATTAGAAGTTCTTCTGCTATATTGTAATAGAAATGTTATTTTCAGTTGTTGCTTGCTTCATGAGATAGTGCTAATACTAACTCTGGAAGCAAGCTTGAAAACTTGAAACACTGTTCAAACCCAGGTCTTAAAACACTGTCAAAGATGTGCAAAAATTATTGCACATTTTACTTGTTTTAATGAAACAATGTTACTTGTTTATTGTTTTAAATAAAACAATACTACTTGGTATATTTTTACTTTTGTGTTAACCAGTGTACTCTCTGTTTCAGAATGTATGAAAACATGTCCACAATGGTGTATTTAAAGGAAGAGAAGTTGGAGAAACTTACTCAAGATGAAATCATTGCCAAAACTAAGCAAGTGATTAATGGACTAGAGGCACTGAAGAATGAGCACAATTCAATTTTACAGAGCTTACTTGAAACACTGAAATGTTTGAAGAAAGATGATGAAAGTAATCTGGTTGAAGAAAAATCAAACATGATTCGAAAGTCACTGGAAATGCTGGAGCTTGGCCTTAGTGAAGCACAGGTAAAATTCCAGTAAAAGTAAAGCATTTCAGAAGACTTACATTTGCCTTACTGAATATTAGTAATGTACTGGAACATTTGTTCTCTTATGTACAGGAAAAAGGCTGCTGTAATTAATACAGATAGATAGTGTCTATCTAATTATGGAAATCCTTACTCCACTAATATGAAACGGAGCACAACTAATTATGCGTTCAGTATTAAAGTGCTGAAGCTCATAACTGAGCTGCTCTTCAGTGACACAGTTGCTATTTTGTGTTCAGTCTTTTCCAAAGCATTAGGCAGGTAATGTTTGAGCAGCTCAGGAACTTAGCACCAGGGAGGTCTCTTGCACACAAATAAATGAATGTGCTCCAACCTTTGAGCTCTGCCATAACCTTAAATTCATTTTTATATTCCTTTGATTCTACCATTCTGTGTAGTAGCTCATGATGCTCCTGAGGCTTAAGAAGCTCTAGTGTTTATCAGACATTTTAGTAAATCAAGGTTGAATCAGTAAACATTTTAAAGGTTCAGAATGGAGTAAAGAATCCAAGCAACTTTCAGAGATTCATTAAAGAAAAGATTCAGCTAATTTCTGTCAAACATTTTAGTCAATGAAGGTATCATCTAAGATGAGTGAGAAGATTTTAGTTTGGTCAGGATTATATTTACAGTTTGGGTTTGGGTATTTTGTACCAGGTCAAAACCTGAAATGATGTGATGTGTTCATGATGGCACATGACAGTTGCAAATGAGTTGAGAAGTCCAGTGAGTTAACTTTGTATTGGTCTGGCAATGAATTGTTCTGGCTTTGTACTGGTCTGTAATTGTGGTAAATTTCTCATCTGGATTGAGAAATTATTGTTTTATGATCTGGAAGTTCTCTGCATGGAGTCATGGTGAAGTGAGGCCTGAGAGAATGAACAACTATGGGTTACCAGCCTGGAGCACCTGACCCTTATGGTACAGACTGTCAGGCCTTAATATGTGGTACAAGCTTTGATCCCTTGTACTGGAAGAAAATACTAGAAAATAATCTGGAATAAAATCGGAATAGTTGAGTTACCTTTAATAGGTGTTTGCAGATCTGTGGGTGAGTAAGTAGCTTCTCTCTCCTAACTTTGAGATGGTATTGGGACTCCAGTATAAGCTAATTCTCATTCTTGGTTCTGTCAGATTCAGCAACCTCAATTATAGATATTACTGCCTTGTTTGCCCCATATACTGTTTTGTGAACTGGTGAACGTTTTTTTAATATGATTACCCTGTTATCACAGATTTACTTAAGTGTACTTTGTGATGTTACAAATGTCACTGTTTGAATAAGCAAAGTAATTTTACTTAAAAATTTTGAATATGTAAATGGGTAGGTGCTGAAATCTGGAGATTTGCACTTACACTAGGAAATTATACCTGGAGTTTCATCTTTATAGGAAGAAGTGGTTTCTAAAGGCTTGATGTTTTTGTTTTGGTGTTTGGTTTTGTTTTGGTTTTTTTGTTTCCTTGTTTTTGGTTGTGGGTTTTGGTTTTGTTTTTTTTTTTTTGAAACCTGCAATTTCAACATATTAAATACTTCTTAAAAAACACCTGAAGGTAACTTTGTTTTAAAGAAATGTGAAATGCTAATAACTTGGGGATGTCAAACTCATCTAAAAGTTTTTTATTATCACCAGTTGCCTATTCTTACAAGGTCTGCTTCCTGGGGCTGCTGTCAGCTGTTCTAAGTGTATCAGTGGGAGGTTACATAGGCAGTGAAGGAAGATTATCTTCTGTGTTTAGTGTTTGCTTACACTTAACAAGCTTTTTTTCCATTTAACTTTGCTTAGCAAAAAAAAGGAAAAAATTCCAAGTGACCTGCTTTTATTGCTCTTCTATTTTTTTTCATTAATGTAGCTGTTCAAATACATTGAATGTGTGCTCAATCTTACGATATAATTAATATATATATAAGTACTTATGTAAATTGTGTGTTCAGTTTTGCATTTAGATCTCAGCAGTATAATTGGCCCTTTGGAGTAGTATCATTAAAGCTGAGGTGCTCATCCTTATGAACTGTAAACGTCTATGAATCTTTTTCTGTCTGAAAACTTAAATTACAACTTTGAATTAGTTCTTAAGTTACTTTTGTCATCCTTCAAGGGAAGAGTATTACTGCTCCGTTTCATATTAGTGGAGTAAGGATTTCCATAACTGAATAAATGGTTAAAAAGTTGAGGCAAAGTGAGAACCAGGGATATAAAGAGAAATCTGAATGTTTATCTTCACAGCTGACAGAGGTTTAAAATAATAAAAGGCTTCTTTGTTAAATACAGGACTGCACTCTAGAAGAAGTATGTCATGTGACACCTTCTGCTTTTTAGGTAATGATGGCCTTGTCAAATCACTTAAATGCAGTGGAATCAGAGAAGCAGAAATTGCGTGCTCAGGTTCGCCGGCTATGCCAGGAAAACCAGTGGCTACGGGATGAGCTGGCCAACACACAGCAGAAACTACAGAAAAGTGAGCAATCTGTGGCTCAGCTGGAGGAAGAAAAGAAACATCTAGAATTCATGAATCAATTAAAAAAATATGATGATGATATTTCACCATCAGTAAGTAGCTGTATAGTAAAAAGCAGCTTACAGTCATTGCTATGTTGTCATCTGCCTAGTTACCAAGAAATGACAGATATAAGCTTTTTATTTATCTCCAACACAAACTTGTCATTAAAATGCTTAAACTGTACCAGTGTCACATAGCTTGCAGAAACATTGAGAGCTCCTTCTTAAGAGTAAATGTTTCAGTATCTCTAGATAATAAAATACATAAGATGCTCAGAATCCATAAATACCTACTTACTAGCATATCAGTTTAAAAAGATCTGAGCTTCAGTTAAAATTTTTTCTTTTGTAAATTCAACAATTAAATTAAAGGGGAATGTAAACTAGTAGAGATTTAAGTACATAGGGGTCTTGCCTTACTTTGACTTCAAGAAAAAATATTTGGTTTCCTTGTAGGTGAAATCAGTGGGTAGCTTTTCAATATGTCGAGAATTTACACTAAGAATGTTTCTGTATCCCTTTTCATGACTTTCTGCTAGACCTTGTGATCACCTGCATGGTTTCAGTTGTGTTTAGCTAGCCTGTTGTGTTAACTATTTTGAGATTCAGAGAGAGGATGAATGCCACTTTAATTTCTGGAAGTAAACTATCACTTAAAACTTCTGGATTATTTGCCCTTCTTCTTGTCCTTTGTTGTTGTTGTATTTGAGTTAGATGGTACTGCAGAGATATTTCATTTTGTGCATTTGCAGACGTGTCTTGGACAGAGCAAATTTTCATAACCAATTACTTCAGCAATATAATGGTTGAAAATATATGCATTTTAGTCCTGCTTAACTGACTGCTTGACTATATCCTTTTTAAATTATTGTGGCTAGTGAGAGTTGTTTTGGTCTGTTGCACATGGAACTTTTCAATGCTGTTTCATGAGTTAGTAGTTGCAGCTGAATACTACCTGTGAAGCCTGTTTAGAAAGGGTCAAGAGGAGGAATACTGTGATTTTTGGTGTGCTATCTGTTGAACTTTAATCTGTCAATGGCCTAAATAGCACCATTTTTTGAAGTGTAATGGACAAAGTAAGTAAAGCCTCTTTGTAGTTCCACTAACCACAGAGACAGTCTCTGTTGTTAGCTTTGAAAACAGTCATTTGTATATACTCAGTATGATATTGGAACAGGCACACTTAAAATTATGAACTTCCCACCTGAGCTGTAGTCCCAGCAATCTGCTGTTATTGCAAAGCATTCCCTTTGCCACCAGTGAACTTGAATGCCAGCAGCAGCAGTTGTCTTTTTCTCATCTGTGGTAAAAGGTGTTCTGGATAGAGATCCAGAAAAATAGGAATGTGCCATTTCCTGAGTTTTTTCTGTATAGAGATTAACATTTCTAAGAACTTTATCTGTTTATTTTGTGTAGATCCCACATTTAAGAAACAGAATTGAGGGATAGTCTATGTCTTTATTTTACATAATTGTGGGATTTGGAATGTCCTCTGGATAATTAAAATCAGTACACATTGATGGAGAAATTGCTATAGTTTCAGATGGAGACCGTTGGAGATTAACTGCCTTCCAAGTGCTAAAAATGTGCAGTGGACAATTCTATATTTAGTAGTGTTCACCCTTCACTGGGTACTTTCAGCAGGTATAATGTCTCTGTAAGAATAGCAAATGCATTCCTGCGTGTTTAAATTGAGGCTGAAATCTAGGAGACCTGATTTCTATTCCTGGCTCTTCTGAAGGTGTCCTGTATTGTTTTAGCACAGAGCATGTAAATACATTTGGACGTAAGACCTTCATAAAACTTCTTTGAGCAATTTATTATTTTCAGTTCCTAAGTTCTGAAGTGGGTATCTCCGTTAACATTGATGAATAAATGAACTGTCTTTTACACCTTATATTTAAGTGTAACAATTTGTTTGGGGTTGTTCTATAGGAGGATAAAGATACAGATTCCACCAAAGAGCCCTTGGATGACTTATTTCCCAATGATGAAGATGACCAAGGACAAGGAAGTAAGTGAACTTCAAATTACAATGTTAGTGTATTCCTGTAATGCAGAATGTAAAGGTAGTGTATACAAAAATTAATCTGCACTTGGCATCCTGTGGAACAGCAGAGAAAAGAACAGCAGAATGATGAATGCCTCTGCTAGAATAAGGAAATCAGTCATTAATATATGTTCTGTACATTGATATGGACAGAACCAAGGCCTAGGTTTTTAAACAGTATTCTATATATTGTAAAATTCTGATTGGTCCCACAGTCTTTACTGTGGGCTTCAGAATGGAAAATGTTTATTGCAAGTGACTGATGCAGATTCTGAAACTTTGAAGCCTTTTGATGGTCTGTCCAGATGGTGAATTCATTTAGTGACCTTTTTGTTGAGCTCATGTAACATTCTGGGTCAAGTTTCACTTATCAAGTCTTTCTCATAGAATCTTTTGGCCTTTACTGAGTTTGCCTTCCTTAGTTCTACTACTCATTCTAGAAGTAATGTCTTCTGGTCAAGAGAACTGATGAATATTCAGTGAAGTTTGAGGTAGAGGTTTGGTAGCATGTTTGAAAGAACTTATTGATAGATGAGCCTTGCTTAGTGAGATATGTTTCCTGTATGGATGTAAAGCTGATACTATAGAATGTATTTATACTGTAATATATGCAGTGTCCTGGTATTATAATGGTTCTTAGGCGACAAATGACTTCAGAAAGAAATGACTGAAGGGTCCTACTTCTGCAGTTGTCAGGGTTTTGAATTCTGCTTTGTGGGCACATAGAAAAGATGCGCTGCATTTTTGATAGCATGGTAATGCTGCCTGTCACCAGCAGTGAAAGGAAGACTGAAGAGCTTAGAATTGGTTAGTGTTGACCATGACCTCCCTCCTGAGGTCATCCTTCCTTCCCTAGAATTTTGCAGTAGAAAAGATGAATGACAAAGCTGTCTATATTCCTGCATAGTCCATCTACCTTCTTTTACTTTATAAAAAACTAAATTGATTGTTTCAGTAATTTCCTTGATCTCCAGGAAAAGTACTGAAATGCTTCCATGCTTTGGTAGGCAGTGATGGTGGGTCTAAGTTTGGAATTGTGTGGTTTCACTGACACTGAGAGAGTTTTTTGCTTCCCACTTGCTTTGAGAGTGCTTTTTGCTTGATAGAAAGGAAAGAAGGAAGTCAGGGCTTGTGTGTTGTCTAGAATTTAACAAAACTGACTAAGGGAGTTTTCTCAATCTTCCCTGAAATCTCCCAGGTGAAGAGAAAAGGGGTAGTAGGTTTTTGGGAGCAGTGGGAGGGTGAGAGAGATGCAACAACCAAAGATTAAGAGCTAGTGGAGAACAAGTGGCTATACCTGAGGGTTAGTAAATAAACCTAAACTGGCTCTGAAGACAGGGTGCCTTTTCTTTGGCAGCTCTTACTTGTGGCATTCAAGGTGTTTTAGTCCTTTTTGTAAGTACTCCTTAGTATAGCAAACAAAGGGGAAAAGATTGTGTGTTTAGAGAAGAATAATAAAGGAAAAAGGACAAACATTTTGGCACTTATTTGTCTTATTTGTGTTAATGTTCCATTCCACAGAGAAATACAGATATTTTAAAGTTCAAAATTATGACAAAATCTTGAGAATTTTAAATGATTTGCTGAGCTGAAATAATTTCCTACTTTCTTCATTGGTTTATTGAGTTTGGGCCTTGGATCTAACAGAAGTATAAAATAATACTAATACTGTACTGGGTGGAATGGGAAGAATAAAATTGTCATATTTTCACTGTTACTGTTCAAGACAGCATGACCACTGCAAAGTATGTTGTAATACTACTAATCATATGTATTGAGAAAGGAAAAATAAGTGTCATTTCATGTCATTAAGCAATAATATTAGACGTTTCAGTTACAGTCATCTTTTAAAATTTTGAAACTTATGGATTTCTTTCAGTTCAACAGCAGCATAGCAGTGCAGCAGCTGCTGCCCAGCAAGGTGGCTATGAAATTCCAGCAAGATTAAGGACCCTTCATAATCTTGTTATTCAGTATGCTTCCCAAGGTAGATATGAGGTTGCTGTACCTCTTTGTAAACAAGCTCTTGAAGATCTGGAGAAGACTTCGGGTCATGATCATCCTGATGTTGCTACTATGTTGAACATACTGGCTTTGGTGTACAGGTTTGTATACTGATACAGATAAATATCAGTTAAATAAATGGTTAATATTTGGCTATAATCTGGTAATGTTCAGACCAATATCTTTCGGCTTGTATTATTTCCCATTCCTTGTTTTTTATTAAAACTCTCCAGAGGGTTCTGTAATATTTATATATTACAGGATATATAAAAGTCAAAGGGGTTGCTACATTTTTGTCTGTGTCTTTGTTCTGGGAGTGCTGTGGGTTTTGGGACTTCTGTCTAGTGAGGGGGCATGTCTTAATTACCTAATTACCGATAATCTACAGGTATAAATGGGACAGCAGTATACAAATAGTACATGCTAGTCTTCAACCAGCAAGCTAAAGTGACAGGCTCTAAATTTTTACTCCCTGATTTCTGAATGTATTGTCATTTACTCTTCTTTTGTACTAGCATCTTTAGGCCAGTACTTAGGCCAGCTTAATTTTTTACTTTCTTTTCTGAATCCTCACTATTAATTGTGACTCTTTAAAATTTAGAGACCAGAACAAGTACAAAGATGCAGCAAATCTCCTGAATGATGCCTTGGCTATTCGTGAAAAGACTTTGGGCAAAGATCATCCAGCGGTTTGTATACATACAGTATCATATTTTTAGTTGTGTCTTTCATTGAATTTTTTTCAACTCATTCTAATATTAAACTTAACAGGAAAATTTTTAAGACCTGGCTTATCTTTAAGCAGTGCAGGTAGGAGGCCACAATACAACATACCTTGTTTTCTCTTAAATACTTACATTTGAGCATTATGTTCAGTGCTGCCTCACCACAAATTACTTGCACATAGTTGATTTCAGATTGCATGGATTTTCTATGGGAAATTAATTTGGGAAGAAATATTTTAATTTGCTTACTTATATCACTTTATTAAACTCAGGTTGAAGGTGTACTTCTGATTTGTTTTACTGTTGCTTTTAAATGAAACAAAAATCAAGCTTTTGTGCTCAGTGTGTAAAATTAATATTATTTCTTGCTTCGTGTAGTTTATGTGAAGCAGAGCAGCCCTCAGTATAGATATGAGAGGTAACTGATAAAGAAGAACACAGGAAGAAAATATATGCTCTAAATGAAGTGAATTTCCACTTTTTTTCCCCCTACTTTTGCAGGCAAAAGTATTTAATGATTTATTTTCCTTTCCTCATTTGTGTATGTATGCATTCCCTCATAATTTGAAAATGAAACAATTTCAAGAGGTCTGTCCTGTGCATGGAAAGTTTGAAAACATCAGTGCATTGTAGATGTGTGTTTTTGTCAGATATTTGAACCAGCAAATTCCAGTGTAATTAATGTTTATTTTCTTTTGACAGGTGGCAGCAACTCTAAACAATCTTGCAGTACTTTATGGTAAACGGGGAAAGTACAAAGAAGCTGAACCATTGTGTAAGCGAGCTCTGGAAATCAGAGAAAAGGTATGAGTAAAAGAATGCAGCCCTTTTGAATGGATATTTTTTTTTTTTAATCAGAAAGAGCAAAGTTAACAGCTTTTATGTTTTAGTTCAGTAGATTTTTCAGATAAGCCACGGAGTTAACAATACCTTAGTAGTTAGCAGTGTCTGAAATTTAAAACAGTAGTAAATTCCAGAAGCTGGAGCACTCTGGGTATATTCTAAATTCTGTATTTCATAGTTAACCCTCATTACCTTTTTCATTCCCCTTTGATTTTTCTGTGCCTATGTGGATATGTATTATAGTCCATGTGACTGAATGCCTGCATCTTCAGGCTTCTTTGAATACTATACTGCATATAATGTTGTTATAATACTTACATTATTCCTGTTATGAATTATTCTGCAGAATTTTCAATTTGTAATAGAACTGAGTAATTTTTATATCTTTCAAATGCAAATTTGCTTTTGTCATCCTCATGTTGAATTGATGAGTAATAAAAACTAATGAGCTTTTTCTAAGGGATGCATTTCTAAATCCCGATATGATGATTGGAGAATATTTTAATACAAGGTACTTCATTTTCAGGTTCTGGGGAAAGATCACCCTGATGTTGCCAAACAATTGAATAATTTGGCTTTACTGTGCCAGAACCAGGGGAAATATGAGGAGGTTGAATACTACTATCAAAGGGCACTGGAGATTTACCAAACTAAGCTAGGACCAGATGATCCAAATGTTGCAAAAACAAAGAATAACCTGGTAAGCCTTTTTATAAAGTAAATCTAAGTAAAAGTAAAATTTTCTGGTGAAGTAAAATGCACGTTTATTCAGCATGTATTGTATTTATTATTTATCGAGCAAAAAAATAGTGTTCTTATATATCTTCTGGGTGATGTTTTCTTTTTAGGCATCCTGCTATCTAAAACAGGGCAAATTTAAGCAAGCAGAAACTTTATACAAAGAGATTCTTACTCGTGCTCATGAACGGGAATTTGGCTCTGTAGATGGTAAGAAACAGACTCCCTAGATTTGAATATATATTTCATGTTTGTAGCTATTATGAAGTAAAATCTGTAGGAAGTTAATTTTATCCTGATTAAAATTGTCTTCTTGAAGTAGATTTAAAAAGTGAGATTAGACATGTGTTGTAAGTATATACATCATAAGAAAGCATTTGATACAACAGTAAGACTTCATTTGAAAGTTTTTCATAACTGAGGTAGACTTGGCAAGTGTAGGTTTTATGGACTATACTTAAGAGTTTAAATTATCTTATACCCAACTAAAAAAATGTCGGTATTTTCATAGAGGAAGAAAAATGTCACTTTTCAGTCACAGGAAAAAGTCATGACAGGATTTTTAATGATATAAATAAATTGTTAATGTGAACCTTCGAGTACTCTTAAGGAATGGGGAAGATAGCTTTAAATTGTGAATTATCTTGTACATTGAAGTAACTTGTATTTTATCAGCTATAAATCGCAGTGAAGAATTTTCATTGCATTCTGTGACAGTAGCATATGTACCACTTAGTAGATGTGAAAGCAGTTGTTATGATAAAAGACAAAAACCATCTTTTCTAGCACAGAGCTAGGCATATGACAAATCAATGGCAGCATGCACTGACTTCAGAGGTTCTCAGAAGTGTGTTTAAGTTCAGGTAAGAAAGAAGACAGAATTGAAAAACTGGAAAAGATGCATGTTTTAATTATCTCCTGCCTTTAGTGTGGGCAGTAAGCTTTTCTGTGCTGGTAATAGTATAATTCACTGGTTCATAAATTCATTTTAGAAAATCAAGCAATTAGTACTTTGTAGTTTTGTACTTTTATAATGTATTTTCTTCTGTTCCATCAGATGAAAACAAGCCTATTTGGATGCATGCGGAGGAGAGGGAAGAATGCAAAGTAAGGCCATTGTCATCAATATTTTTTTGGAGCTTTTACTTAAGTGACAAATCAATTACTTTGTTTCAATATTACTTTTGTTTCAGGGAAAGCAAAAAGATGGCACATCTTTTGGAGAATATGGTGGCTGGTACAAAGCTTGCAAAGTTGACAGGTGGGTAATTTCTTTAGGGAACAAACAACATGGCAATACCCAGTACCCAGAAGTGTCAAATTAAAGCATGGTTAGACATGGAACCAAACCAGCTGCTTGCTTAGGACTATGAAAACTATAGTGTTAGAAGTTCAGGCCTCAAGACCTGAACCAGGTTTCAGGACCACAGTAGTGGTTTTCAAGTTCTGAGGCTTTTAATCTAGGCTGATTAGATGTAGTAAGTGACGTTAAAATTCACCAGTTGTATTCTTGGCAGTCCTTCACATGGAAGCATAGGTCACCTTTCTTTCTTTTTATACCTTTGATTGGCATATATGCTCTTCCTGCCCCAGAGGGACCTCTGGACAGGGCCAGAAGCATTTGAATTCAGCAAGAACATCTGTACTGTTAAAATCAGCTTTTTGCTCAATCCTGAGCTCTGTATGCAATGCATTTTGTTGGCTTGTTTTCACATAGTAGTTCATTCTAATGCATGAGGAAATCTTTTCTCTACTGTCACTGGAGCAAAATTTCACACAACAATACTGAACAATACTGAGTCACTGAGCTAATTCTTATTGTGTTGTTGAAACAAAAATGCTTGTTGGAGAACAAGACTTGTAAATGGAATGTTTGGGTTTTGATTGAGTTTTTTTTCTTTATTGTTTAAGTGTACTTTGAATACATACAAACTCCAAATAGGTATTAAGTAAAAGCTGAAGAAAGGAACTGTTGATTTGTTTTGTGACTAACATGCTACAGTAATGGTAACTGTATGTATGAGTAGAAATTTTCTGGAAGCTTCACAGTTATTCAGTTGGATGCACTCAGAGTTGTATTTTCACCTTGAGATGCACCTGAAAAATTCAAGGATATAGTACTCCAGTTTTCTCAAGTCTAGAGGCTAGTTCTGGTTTCAGGGCTGTTGACTAATTGTATGAATTGTTAATGCACTTTGAAGGGTGTTAAAAGGTTTTTCCTTGTACATGAAGTACACTATAGTATATTTAAAGAGATATTTACTCTATAATTACAAAGAATATAAGTACTATATTAATGTAGGTGTTTTTGCTAGTTTTAAATTGAGAGGTTAAGTGTGTGTGTGCGTGTGTATAAATATATACATACACACAATTCTTTTTTTGTCTTTAAATAGCCCAACAGTAACAACTACCTTAAAGAACCTTGGGGCACTCTACAGACGACAGGGCAAATTTGAAGCTGCTGAAACATTGGAAGAGGCAGCAATGAGATCTCGTAAACAGGCAAGTATGAAAGTTCACCTTGATATTTCTGCATTGTGGTTATGCAGATTTTGATCTCCAGTATCAGTTATGCAGAATCTGTAAACTTCTAGCTATTCACTGTCTAGTGCCTGGTGTCACCCTAGTTTTGAGTGTAAAGTGGTGATAAACTGATGCCATCTTAACAAATGCAGACTGGCTAATTGATTGGGCAGTAGCACCATGTATCAGAGACATGATTCAAATTGGGTTGAAATCATGTGAAAAATAGAATATCAGAAAACACTGTGTTTAATAGGAGAACTCAGTTGTGCATCCTGAGAGAAAGGCTGTAGCTAGGGCAAAATGGAGAACTTCTGTTGATCATCTCTGGATGATAATACTTTTCTGCTTGTAATAAGGAGCTGTCAAACTTAAAAATGTGTTGTTTCTGCTTGCAACTGACTGACTGGTGCAGACCTTCAGGAGATCATTCTAAATTTATCAGTTGCTATTTCGGTTACTTCTGGGATGGATATTACAGTTTCAAGGAGGAACTATTTTTCTTTTAACATGGAGAAGTTCTGTACTAGATCAAGTCTGCAGTTCAGTTAACCCTTTCTCAGACTTATAAAGTGAGAGTTTGGTTTAGTTGGATTTTTATTGACTTTTGATTTTTCCTTTCCCTGTTGGATAATTTGATACAATCAATGTCCTTTATAGAACTACATAAGTCTGGACAGGCAAACATGGCTTGTCAGTCCATTGTTAACGTGGTAGGCAAGGTTAGAAGATGTAAGTTGGTTTTTTTTTTACATTTTTATGGAACAAGGAATAGAATATATTTTTTTTCAGAAGTGGTTTGGTTTGTTTTGGTTTTGTTGTTTTGTTTTTTTCTTATGTTAATGTAAAAATCTACACTTAAATTCTAAGTTTAAGTTGTGAATCACCTAGGTGATGGATTATGATGTACTGGTTTTCACTGATTATACTGATTTGAAGTTGTATTTTAAAGAATGATACTGCAGTGTTTGTATGTAGAAGCAGATTTCTGGAAAAGCAAGAGAGCAAATAAGTTACTGCAAATATCATCCACTTCTAGTGAATTCAGCAACAGTTGCCCTTGATAAAAAGTGGCATAAGTTCTTTATTCCACAAAAAAGGAAGAAAAACTTGTGTTTGCCAAATGAATGCAATGAAACTGGTAAGAGGAAAGTATCTTCAGCAAGGAAAATTCAAGGGTAAGGGGTAAATATTGATACAGATACTTTGTGTCAGGATAAATTTTGCATACTGTTACTGAAGGCTCACTTCTGGTGTGCCTCTCATTCAAATGTGTTCTGAATATAAGAATTTAACTGCATCTTAACATACTTGCTTTGATTCTTAGTTTTACTCTTAGTTACACGTGCTAATTTTTTAGTGTCAACAGATATAACCAGGATAAATAGACATAAATATCATAGTAACAAGAAGACTGGAAGAAGACTTAGGTTGTAGTTATGTTTGTTTCCTTTTCTATATTATGAAAATAATGCAGAGCACCAACTTCTCAAGTTTGAATTTTTACTGGGAAGCTTAGAATTGATTATTTGTGAATTAAGAATGGTATTGGAGAAGTCTGTTTTAGAGAACTGTTTAATCAGGCCATTTGTGGCTTGTTGGTGCCACTGGAAAAACTTCTTTTGTCAATTTTCCATAAAGCCTGGTGGAGGCTTGATGCTGCTACTTTATTTTTATTAAGTATGCTTCAGATTTTCATTGTTGCATAATATAACAGCTATGTCTTTATCCATAATATCACATTGCATACAGCACTAGATTTGGAGATGTATGAAAAAATACTGCCTTACTAGCAGCATGTTTAGTGCTACCTTTCTGTTCTAGGTCATTAAAGTAAAGGACAGACAGGGTTAACTCAGTTTCACTTTTGAGCTAAAAGCAAAAAAGGGTTTGGTTCCCAACAGTGGAAAAGCATCTGTCTTCCACAGCTCTGTTCTCCTTCACACATTTTGTTTGCATTGGCTGCTGGGATGTGAATACTAGGTATTGAAAACCAGAGGAGTTCTTTGTCCTTTGTCTTTCATGACAGAATTGAACAGACTGGGCAAGTGTAGCTCTCTGTCTCTTCACTGTTTTTTCTGCTTTTTTAAACATGTGAGTTAAGTGAGACATAATAGCTTCTGAAGAGAGATTAGAGTGTATTTTGTGCTACCTTGCCTTCTTAGTGGTGACTTTAAATTGTTTAATGCTTATTGTGTTCTGTGCTGCTAAAGGGATTGGTGCAAAAGCCATTTTGAGCCTATGCTTTTCTACTGCCTTAGAACTCCAGCCACCTTTCTGCACCATGAAGCCACATGGAAGGGAAAGTAAATGGTCATCGTATGTTGGTTTCACTCTTCCTTTTGTGCACAGTTTCATTAGGGACAGCTGTTGTGCTCTTCAGTTAGTAGAAGGCAGCTCTGTGGGAACCAAGAACCTGATTTTTTAATGCCACTAAAACAACTTACATTCTTATTCATGCACTTTTAAGTAGAATTTTGGCGTGGTTTTCACTATCTGTATAGCAGTAAACTTTATGGATATGCCTATGGATTGCCCTGATGGATTTGCTGTTAATGCTGTGCACTGAAAGATGCAGGATATTTTCTAATATGTAAAGCATTGATCTGGAATCTCTTCCTGTCAGCAAATACATTTTGTGATGTGGAGTGGGTTTATTATGAAGAAAACTGAAAATAAATACAATTTACGCATTGTTACTTTCAAGTTTCTGTATTAATGACTTTGCCTTAATTTTTAGTGCAGGGTTTTCATAGAAAGTATTTTAGAACTTTCAGGATATTTAAAGGCTTATTTGGTAATTGGTGGGCATTCTTTAGCACAGACATTTTATTGACCGTATATTTAGTCTGTTCTCCTAAAAGCTTATTTTCTATTTGATTTCTTTCTGTACGAGAAATGATACTACTGTGCCATGTGTAATTGATCAGTATTGTTAAATAACACAACCTGTATCACAGGTATTACACATTCAGACACCTGCAACATTCCTTCCAAAGAAGGTGAATACTGAATACTGCATCATTCCATAGGTGGAAAACTGAGAACTGTATTGACTGTTCATTATCATTGCCTAAATATTTAGCTGGTGGCCAGATGTCACTCGCAGTGAGGCTTTGACAAATGGTAGGGAAGGAAGAAAAGAACAGCAAATCCTTAAATTCTTAAACTACCAGTCTGTCTGTCTTCTTTATGCTGTGTTGGTTCCTGCAGTTTATAAAGGGTAACTCAGCTGCTCTTTGAAAGCAGAACTGGATTGATGGAGTTATGGCTTTGTTTGACTTCTTTCTTGATACGGTTGTTGTGTGTAAGTTGTATATTAATACTCTTGTCATGAAAGTAAAACCTTTTTGCATTTTATCTAATTCTCAGGGTCTTGACAATGTTCATAAACAGAGAGTGGCTGAAGTGCTGAATGACCCTGAGAGCATAGAAAAAAGGCGAAGCCGAGAAAGCCTCAATGTTGATGTGGTAAAGTACGAGAGTGGTCCTGACGGAGGCGAGGAAGTGAGTATGAGCGTAGAATGGAATGGGGTAAGTACAGTACACAGTTTAAGAAAGTAGCCTAGATAAATTATCACTGTAACAAATATGGTTGCCCAGTCACCACCAGTGTTCTCAGTAGTTTCTTAGTTGATGTATTTTACATTTTTTCATTTTGCAGAACCAATTAAGAAATTAAAAATGGCACTATGTTTATCGTAACTTAATGTAAAGAAATTTGTGGGTTTTTTTAAATTTTAAGACTTCCTTTCTCTTGTCCTGATGGTGAAAATTTTTCAAGGATCCCACGCAGTTGTATTTAACTCTGTTTAATGCTGATTGAGTGTCCTGGTTATGGTCTGGTATACAATTGCTTGTCAGTGGTTTCTTTTTGCCGGTAGAAATATTCTGGCAATTAACTTATTTTTGCTTTTGTCCTTTTGATGCCATATTTGCAAGTATTTTAAATGTTTCCTGAAAAATACTGCATCTGTTGGAATCACAAAGAACATTTGCCATGGAGATGTATTAAGCGTTGAGAGTAAATTTAAGTGATCCATTTAATGCTAAAATAATTCCAATCTCCTCCTTCCAGAGGAAAGAACATAACTTTTCAAGGTGCTATACAATCCACTTTAAGAGGCAGTGCCATCACATAACAATGTGATAGTAACCTCACATTTCTTAAGTGAACTATAATAACATCACTTTACTGCATTAGAATTTGACTGGAGAATTTGACAGAATTCCATTTTGTTTCCCATATATTGGCTTCACTGTATAACACTGATGGTCCTAAAGTGAAAACATATATATAATATGATTAAATATGCATTTTTCTAACCACTGTTCTCCTTTAATTTGGAAGACAGTGCAACCTTTCAGTTCTTCATCTGGCTTATGTAGTTATTTGCTTTTGTCACCATCTTTCCCATGCTTTATCCCATTGCCAGCAATGGGATATATATTGCACTGTTAACTAACACCCAGCTGCAGTTATGCTGAAAATTTTCTGTTATATTATAAAAGTGGTGGTGTCTGCTTTTGCTGTATGGGAGGGGAAGTAGCCTACTTTGCAGTATTGAGTGTTCCGTGTTCTGAAGTTCTATTTCTCTTACAATAGCAATCTTTTTTTTTTTTTTTTAGACACCTTTATAAAACACACACTGCTTTAGTCTTAAAGGAGAATGTTCTTTCCATCTTTGCTTTTGTTTCATTACTGTTCTCTTGGCATTGGTGTTCTCAGTGCCAAGACAGTCAATCAGCATCTATTGTGAATAATACTGCATCATTAATAAAGCCAAAGTAAGGTTGGATAACTTTTTAATTCTCATTTTGCCCATTCAGCATTAGAACTGTGTACTGTACTCCTCCCTTAATTTCACTGTACTTTGCATGACTAAATGTTCTAAATGAATTAAACTTTTTTCTGTTATTGACATTACTTGAACAAGCATGCAGGTTTTGTATTGAAAGGGCCTTCTGTGGAAAAGTGATAGACAGTATTTCTAGGTCAATATTTGCATCAAACTTGGTGATCAGATCGGTTGATCTGAAAACCTAAATTTTTACCTTAGGACAAACAAACTTTGCATTTTCAGTGTGCTGAAGTGGCATTGTGTTATTCTTGTCTTTGTTATTTCTTTTTTCCCCTCTTAAGGGAAGGTATTTGCATTACATGTCTTACCTGAAGTGGGCAACTCTCTCTCCCTCTACCCTCATAATGTTTCTGTCTCAGTGCTGTTCTTCCCCCTACTTTATATCATGTAGGGTTGTTTCCCCTCTTGTGTTCCCTCCAGACAAAATATTCTGATTCATAAAGCACAGTAGATTTTTTTTCCTCCTGTGTGCAGAGCCTGAAGAGAGGTCTGCTTCCTCTGTTTGTTTCTTTCTGAAGTGGTCAAGCTGACTTACATGCTTGGCTGTCAGAGAGAATAGGTGGAGTGTGTAACACAACTAATGTCTAAAAAAAATCTTGTTGAAAGAGTTATTGCAATTGACTTCCATATGCAGTGTATCCATGTTAAGCATTATATGATTTGGTGTAATGTCTTATACTCTTACAAAAAAAAAATTGAAATATTTATAAAACTAAATCTGCCACTAACTATTAAAGCAGATACACTAAGTGAGGTTGTATAGTGCATGTTTCTTATAATGTCCATTCCTTAAAGTTAACAGAAGGTACTTGAAAATGAAAATAACTACCCAGTCTTAAAAATTCGAAGTAGAAATCCCCAAATGTCTGTTCCTTATTATATTTGCATATTAAAAATTGGCATTTGTAAATTGAGGTTGCAGCTACTTGCAGGACAGAGGAAAATCTTTGTGATGTGATGGCGCCTCATTTAAGATAATGTTCTTAGTGTGAGGAGTATCATTTCTTACTCTATAACCCATATGCTTCAAAAAGATAAGCTTTGGGGCACATAAATCAGCTTTGAGGTGAAGCCAAAGCAATAAATTTCACTCCTGTAGACTAGCTGATAAGAGTTGCTCTTGTTTAGTGAGAAGTGTCAGAGTCAGAAGGATGTTGTAGCAGACAAGTACAGAGTACAGGAGATGATGGTGATGGAGAGCAACAGTAATAAGGTGATTTTCATTCTGAGGGACATTAAAATTGGCAATTAAGTTTTTATGGGTATCTCCTGTGATATTTTTTTACTTGCTTATGCTGGATTTAGGATTATTTTTAATCCTTTACTTATCTTTTAATGGTGTTTTTTCTGTCATGCAGTCAGTGTTTAACCTGGGGGTCTGATGCTTTTATTTCAGAGCTGAAGTACCCAGAAGCCTGTCTGCTCATTCCTAATGTGCTACTTAGCAAATGTAAATAGTTGGTTAGTATTTGATCTTATAATCACTTAGAGAAAGGTATTTTGCCATTTCCAAGAATAATTTTAATTATTCCAGCTGCTGTAAGTAAAGGCTCTCAAAACAGTGATCCTAAGACTATCAGTAATGGTCTTCTACTTACACAGAGGTAGAAAGTGTCTAAATTGATCCACAGCTTGTTTTTAAAGATGGATTCTTTCAGCTGTCTCACTGATTAGGGAGAGAAGTTTCCACTTAGATTATACATATATACCCAGACCCATTCTTTAAAAAATACTCGAGCTGAATTGAGACAGGTCAATTGGTTTCTGGTTTCTTAAAGTAATGAACAGAATTTTGTCTGGAGTGCTAGGGAACAGCCTCTTTTCTTCTTGCAGTTGTGCTTTGAGGAAAATCCCTGGCAGAAGTTAAAGCTGAAATGAATGCACCATGCTCTGTTCCTTTGTTCCTTTTTCTTTTTTTTTTTTTCCTTTTTTTTTTCCAGTCTTTATTTTTACTTTTGCATTAATGTCAGCCAAAAAAAAAATCTTTTGTTTGTTTACCAAATGCAGTGCTAAAGCTATCCCTTCTTAAAGGCGTTTTGTATATTATGCAAATGCTAACTTAATGTACAGCATCATCATTCATGCTTGTTTATAAGTTTCATGTTAGTGGTAAATATAGGTGAAACTGTATAAAGATATACTGGTAAGTGCAAGGGCCTGCACTTTATACTTAAGGGCAGTCCAAATACTTACTTCAGAAAAATAATATTTTCAATGTGACCTAGAAATACTGTAAACACAGCTGTTCAAAGTTGAAAACTGTTGAAGTTTTCCCAACAGTTTCATTCAGTTTTTCTCTCTCCATTTCTGACAGGCCTAGATGCCTTTTGTGATTCTTAAACTGTCTCCTGCATGACGGGCGTGCACCATCTTCAAGCTTTAACTTCTCTCTTCAGTACTGACTGCTGTGTTTTAGCAAACCCCTTAAGATTCTTGTCAGAGCTACACTTCCCTGTAAACTGGCCATTCCTTCAGTGCTGGTGTCTTTTTTTGGTTTTTCTATTAATGTACATGTGTAGCTTTGCCAGATATGTATCTAGTCATACAAAATGTTATTACAACCATTTGCTGTGTAATACATTAATTAAAAAACAACTTATCAATGAACTTTATAAGTAGCTGTTCACTATGGAAAAAAGGTAGTTAAAAGTATCACACAAGGTATTATTGAAATGGCATGATGGTGATCTATACAGGAGAAAACCAACAAAACCCGTAACAGTAAGGCATGTTCTCCAAGTGCTTTAAAATGTATTTAGAGACCTATTACGTGGTTAACATCAATATGGAACTCTGGATGTCTTCGCTTATGATTATTCTAAAGTAGCATTGCTGTTTAGTCTTTGTGTGAGATTTTGGCAGTTATGCTTTTCTCTACTAATCTTGGTGTTCAGTGATTTGTGTATTCGTCTTTCTAACTTCTAATAAACTCACTCCAACTCAGGTGTCTGTCTGCTTAGTAGTACTTTACTTTCTTCTTCTGCAGTTCTTCTTTCACAATCACACAGGATTTCTATGCAGTAGGAGGTGGTCAGTTCTAATCTTACTAAAATGTTGGGTTTGGTTGTTGTTTTTTCAATAGTAAAACTTTTAAAAATAAATTGTGGTCAGAATTTTCTTTGGATCAGCACAGCAGTGTAAAACATGAACACAGTGTATGAAAAGTCTGTCATGTTTTACATTTTCTGTGGTGAAAATGAAGAGTAGGAATTCATACATGTTTCTGATCGGAAATATTTTTGTGTAAGGACTTCAGGATTTTTGCGAATCATGTAGATGTTTAGGAAAAATAAAAGCCTTTTTTTCTTGGACTCTGACAGAATGCTTTTGCTTGGGCCCTGTACTCTGTTAACCACAGTGCACTCATATGGAATGGTAACGTGGTGATGGTGAATTGTTTGACTACTCTAGTGGGGTTTTATTAATTATTATCAATCAGGGCTTGAGCATGTCTTCATATTTTGGAAAGCTTTGTTGCAGTTTGGAAGGAACCCTTTTGTTTTGGTAGAGTTATAGATATATAATAGTCCATGTTTAGGTAATGGTACCAAGTATGTATTAATAGCAATTTAAAAAATTTTTTCCAATGAAATGTTTTTGATCTAGGTTTGGGGGCGGGGGGGTGACAACCTCTTGCCCTTTCACATTTGTTCAATTTCTTTCAGGATGGCACTGGATCTTTAAAACGCAGTGGTTCCTTTAGCAAACTTCGTGCTTCCATTAGACGCAGCAGTGAGAAGCTGGTTAGAAAGCTGAAGGGAGGAAGTTCACGAGACAGTGAACCAAAGAATCCAGGGTAATTATCTATTCTTAGCTGTGCTGGTGTGCCCTCATTCTTTGCCCCCACTGTAGCCTAGTGCAGTACCTAGGGCAGTGTTTTCTTCTCTGCTTAGCTAACTTTGTATCATATAGATCTGTATCTTAAAGGAAAAAAAAATTCTTAAACTTATAATGAAAGTTCTGTAACACCTGAGGAATTATATTTACTTTCAAAAGTTAATTTTAACAGTGCTTTTTCCCCTTTTTACTATTGTAGCCTCATAGAATTATTGGTAAATGTTAGTTACCTTCAAAATTCTCCTTTTCAAACAGTAGTGAAGAATAATTAATGTTACTGATTTTTACAACAAAAGCTTGAATACTCGGCTAGCATCCTTTATTGCTTAATGTCTTGGTATATTCTTGATAGAGCTTTATTTATTGCTGTAGGCATAAAGACAATTTTACTGACTTGAGTCCTTCTCAGTTGCTACTTTCAGAAAATCCCAATTTTAGAGATCAGGGGAAAATGTTGAAAAATAGGAACCTAGTTGTGCATCTGTAACATTTTGGCCTCGGTGAAGTCAGTGGTAAAAATCAAAACTCTAGTGAATATGATTTCTAACTCTTTCTAGCCTTATGACTGTGGATTTTGATGGATGGATATAATATTTGATAGATGCATAAAACCATGCATCATTTATTGGGTGCTGCAGAGAAGTTGAATTAAAGTGTACCACTCTTTTTCATACTGGAACTTGTAGGTGCTCCCCTAAGTTTTGCCTTACTGTTATTATGTGGCTATACAACACTGTACAGCAGCAATACATGAAAATTCTCTTCTTCCCATGTCTGTTTCAAATTCAGCCTGAGCCGATTCTTACAGTTGTTAATTAAATTTCCAGTCTCAAGCTGCCTGAGACTTGATGTTGAAGGCACTGAATCAAATTCAGGGTCAAAAATCCCTTAGCATGTATTGATCATGAGGAACCACCTCTGAGATGATAGATTTGGAATAAACTATGAAAATCTTGTAATTAGAAGGAAATATGTAAATGCTATAGGGAAAACAAAGAAATGCAAGCCAAAATAGAACAAAAGGGATTTCCTTCTTTCTCTCCAGTGTTAGCATTTTTATATGTTGATTTTTTTTGTTCCTATTCAGTTCTGTGCAGAGCTCATACATTGTAGTTTAGGTACATTCTTATACAAATAGATGCATATATTCATAGCTAATTTTGCATTTTCTCCTTAGTTTTGTGAGACTTGGAAAAGCTTTCAGTTTCTTAAAAGCCAAAAATATTATATGTTCTCTGTCATAAATACAGCTAACTCTCTCTGCTGGGAAAGGAACTCTGTATAGGTATACTCTATAGGTATAGAAAATTATGCTTATATATAATTCAAGACATTCTGCTTTACAGTGTCCTGTAAGAACTCCTCTATCTCTTATTGTCTGCACTTAGGTAGTGTTACTTGACCAAAACAGAAGTAGGCTACCCACATATAATTATGTTGTAGGGTCTGTATAACCAGTTAAGATTTCCTCAAATACAGACTTCATTGTGAAAAAAATGTGAAAAAAAATTGCTTTTCCTTTTTGAGAAAATATTCTTTTTAGACATCACTGTAGTTCTCAGAGAATAATTTATTCTTAAAACTTGCAATAAGCTATTACACTGTCAGGCTTTTATGTAGATACGTATGTTGATTAAAACAACAAATTCTACAATTTCTGTTCTTGTAAGATAGACTTTTTAATCCTAATTTATATTTGCATTTGTTACTAAGACCAGCTAAAGATTCCTGGTATTAAACATCACCTTTATCGATAATGAAGCATAGCTGTACATATTGATATTCCAAGAAGTAATTTTTACTTAATTTTCTGAAGAAACTTCAGTAAATAGTTAGGTTTTTTTTTCCTGCTTCTTATTTTAATGAAAGGGACATGTAGTGTTTATATGCAAGCCTTTGGCTTTTAGTGTGCTTGCTAGGTGGATATTGCAATACTGTCACAGCATACATATAAATAATTTTTGGTATGGAGTCACTACTCTAGGTAGAAGACTTAGGTGCCTCCCTCCTTACCAGTACACCTCTGCATTCCCTGCCTGTGTCTCTGAGGATTTTATTTTGAAATTCATTTACCCCTGTTGCTTATACTTTCCATCTGTAAATAGTAATGGTCAGTGCTGGTGTGATTTTTGAAGCACAAAAATTCAGATAGAAATAAATTAATATCACAGCATGAAAGAAAGACTTACTTCTCATTTTGTTGCTTGATACAGAAGGTTGAAGAGAATAAAGTGAAAAACTCAACAGGGAAATCGTTCCTTTAAAATAGTGCAGAAAGCCTTTTCGAAGAACAAATCCCTTAAGAACTGTTCTTTGAAACATAAAATACTTGAAGCATGGTATAATGCTGTCTTTATACAATTCAGAATTAAGTTCTGTAATAATTTAATTTTGCTGATTAATGTTAGGTTTGATTTTTCTCCCTTTTAAAATGTTGACTGTACAATGGAACAGTTAAGATTTGTAATTTAAAGGAAAAAAACCCAAACAACACAACTTTCATTACTTTTGCCCTCCAATAACTGCATGCTGTATGTGCAGTCATCTTTCCAACATGGAGGGAATTACAAGTGTGTTTGCCAGACTAAAGGTCTTAAATATGTTTATTTAAAAAACAATGAAAAAAACAACTCACAAAAACCCTGGAGTGAATATTTTTTTACCTCATGCTTCAGCAAGAACCAAATGTTTACTGATGGATTTTAAAATTTCCCTGGAGTGTTTTTCATCAACCTTTATGCTCTTTTGGGGAGCTTTATCTAATGTTTTGTTTGTGTTTTACAGATTAACTTTATCTTCCATATATAACCTCTGTTGTATGTTTCCTTGAATAAACGATAGGTGTATACCATGCATGAGTCCTTGCTTTGTTGTTGCTAACACTAAGGGCAAATATTTTAAATTGTGTCCATTATGGTTTTTGAAAAGTACAGATTTAATGCTAGGAAAACTGGGTAGGCCTGTGTGGTGTGGCAGCTGTTGCCTGTGTTTGTTAGTGTTTTGGCTCCTGATTCTGCTAAGCCTTTGCTTTCTGAGAGCATTTAAAACTCGTGCTTGACTTTGAATGCTAGTAGTCTTAGGAGAAAGAAAAACTGGTTAATATCTAATGTGATCTGTATGGATAAACCTTTCCATCTTACTGGAAGGCACTGGAAACTACACTGGCTCATCTAACAATGTAGGTAACACTGCAGGATTATGACCTCTTTGTCTTCTTAATAGTTCATCAAATATGTCTTCAAAGCCCTCATTTAGTATTTTGGAACTGTTCAAAGAGCTAGTGAAAAATCAAATCAGACATAGTACACAGAGTGATACACAGACACTTTGGGACAAAGGGCATCAGACATTCTTGTTGTACACAGCGTGATGATAGGAAGCTTCATAGCATCACAGAATGGTTAGGGTTGGAAGGACCTTAAAGATCATCTAGTTCCAACCCTCCTGCGTGGGCAGGGACAATCTTCAGGCTAATCTTGAATTTTATTACATACACTTAAAATATTTTTGTTAAATTTTGCAAATGTTTGAGAAATTTAGGTAAATTATTAATGATCAAACACTAGTAGATATTACATTTAATTCAGTGCTGTTTTGACTGTCAGCTGCTATTTAGGTGACTTAATTTTTTTTCCTTGTCTGTTGCTTTCAGTACAATATTCTATCCTCATTGTTACCATGGCTCAGAGCATTGCAGTCAGAAGCACAACCAAACTTAATAGCAGCAACCAACATGTTTCCCTTCTCTTTGAAATGTTTGAAATTAAATGCTTTTTGAAGTTTATTCTAAAGAGTTGCCTAGATGAGACAGAAAGTACTAATGTTTGTTGTAGTTTTCCTAAGTTAAATGCTGTCTAGGTGACAAACTTATTGATGTTCCACATGTTTTTTCTAAACTGTCTGGATGTTTTGATGCTTTTGTAAGAAGCTGCATAAAATTGAAACTGAGAATTAGTTAATTAAAAATCAGTGCTAAGTCAGTGTATTAATTTCTAACATTTTAAAAATCAAAATTTGATTTGAAATTAAATCAATTGCCTGAAGTGTTTAAGCTCTTGTAATCTTAATTTTTTAAAATATGTAATTTAGAACCAAATATGAACATATTCTAAGTTATAAAGCTATCTTAAAGGGTGTCCCTCAGATCCATTTTGGGGCATTGTTCAAAATCCCTCAACTGTGCATTGCTCATTGTTATACTTGTGTTGTTAGAGCTGTTTTCAGCCATTCTGATTGGTTTATCCTTGCATGTTCACTGTCCTGGTTGCAGCATGAAGCGTGCCAGTTCTCTGAATGTTCTTAACATGGGTGGCAAGGCTACTGAAGATCATTTTCAAGTAAGAAGCCCTACAATATTCTTACAAAAATAAGTATCATTAGTAGGGTTTGGGATAAAAAGAATATGAAAAAAAATTAAGTGATTAATTTAAATTAATTAAATCCAGTGATTAAAATCCTACTTCAGTAAGATGTTTGAAGTGTATGCTTAAGGCATCATTCTGTAACACTTTGGTAAATTATGCTTAATTCTAAGCAAGTGCTTAAGTCCAACCAGTAAGGAGCATTGGCTTTATGGTGCCAGCAGCCCCTGGCTTTGGAGTTTAACTATTACAGTGGATATGAAACTTATGTTTGGAATATGGAATCTTATGTTCTTGTAAATGCTGCTTAAAAATACAGGAACTTCTAAAGCCCGTTTAAACATTTTTTTTACTTCAGCCCCTTTACTGCAAAGGGCCCAGTTACATTGGTTTCTGTATGTTTTCAGATTCTTGTACATGCAACCTGAGTTGTTTCTGAGGTTTAACAGGAGCAGGCTCTAGCAGCTTGTCTGATCTGTTATGCTTCTGCTAACATGAAACCTGAAGTGTATGTGGCATGCCTGATTGCTGCTTCCCAGTTCCTGTTTTTATCTAATAAAGCACTGGATCTTACCTTGTCAAAGAAGCTGGCAGCATTCTACCTTCTAAACACTGTTGTGTGTTCTACTAACACAGTAACTAACTAATTTGATGAAGATAAAATTGCTTCTTTACTAACAAAACTGTCCTAAAGCAGCAAAAAGCCCAAACTGTATAGCTCTTATTTGACTTTTGAGTGGCCTAAAGGTGACTTAGCTCTATTTTCTCTAATGAATATAGTGCAGATTTTCCTGTGGTGTGAGATGTATACAAAACTTCATTTATGGTAAACTTCAGCCAAAAAAAATAATCCAGGTTCAAGCATAATTCTTTGCAGCAACAGTAGCACAGTTTTGAAATGCCATTGTTCTAGGTGCCCCTAAACTGTAGCCCTTGTACAGAACTGATGTGACTTCAGAAGAGAAATTTATTGCTCTTTAATTCCCAGTTTTTGTGAGCTTTTGTCCTAGAGACACTCACGGTAATTCCCATCGATGGGCTCTTGCATTTCTGGTAGGACAGAGGTCAGGGCTATAAAGGGTGTGTATATATATATATATATATATATATATATATCAGATCTTTTCAGTATTGATACTTAAAGTTCAGGAAAGTTTATTAAGTAGGGAAAAGTGTCCCCCTACCCACCATGAGCAAGGACAGTTCTGTAATTCCATGTATTTGTTTGTTCCTGTTTGTTAAAACCAGTGATATTGTTTATTTACTTGAACTGTCTGGACATCTGCTTAATTTGTTTGTCTTTTTCCCCTTCACACAGGAACGAAATAATTGTCTGACAGACTCAAGAGCTCTGAGTGTCAGTCAAACTGATCTGGCGCATTGAGATTCTTGGACAGAAGCTAGCTAATATTCCTTTGTGAATAAAGAAGCACTGAGACCTTCAAAGCTTTGGTTCCTCATCATTACGTATAGGAACACCTAGTTTGTAGATTTTGTTGGTTTTGTTCCCAATGGACTGCTGTTTTTACTTTTCTAAATAGGGACAATTTAAACAGAGAATTACTGGGTATTTTCTTCTGAAGGAAAACTATAGAGATACATATTGCTCATTGCACTGCTCCCATTCATACTATTTAAATCGATTTCTTTGATAGATCTGAATCTTACAACAGCCAAAAGAAAGCAAAAAATACGAACATATTTAAAGCATACCGGAATGCAAAGATGTTTGAAAATGAAGGCAAAATTAAACGTGTAGCAGTAAATATATACAGTGCTAGAACAAGAGAAGGATAAATTTATGTGCATTACTGTATAGATTCGAATGGAGCATTCTGTATTGGTGGGGCTCTCCTTTGCACCACTGGTTAGTGTAATGTTAGGAACCTTAGCTGGCAAAACAGCACTTAGACACGGCTTACTTAACCACTAGATTGAGCTATTAAATTTTACAGAGGAGATGGCTGGGGTTACATGAGATGTAGATAGCATAAATAGCAATAGCTGTGACCATAACTTTGATACTTGCTGATACACATCTTAGGGCACAATAATCAGTGGATGGTTCATGATGGTCAGGAGAAACAGAAAATGTTTTGACCTTTACCTTGTGTGGTTGAAGAAGTTTTGGACTGCAGCAGTGCCAGAGCAGCTGACCTTGCTCTTAGGGAAATGGCACACCTCAGGTTGACTTTCTTGCTTTGTTCACTGGAATTCACAATCTGATTCCTTGTATGCTGAAAGTGCTTCAGTGCTTCCTTACGCTGATCCCAAATCTGGCCTTCATTGTACCTGATGACAGCAGATGCTGGCAACTACCTGCTAGGCTGTTACACTGTGGAGCAGCTGCTGTGCAAAGGACCAAGTGAATCCTAAGGGCTCCAGTGGAAGCACCAGATGGCTGTAAGTGGCAACCAACTCCTTAGACCACTCATCCGTATCAAATGGTTATTAGATATACTGTCTCTATACAAGACTGCTGGTGGAACTAAATACATATGTTTTAAGTGTTTTACAGACACTAGTGTTTCCTTCTGCTTTTCTGTAAAGCTTGTAATTTTGTTTATCTTTTTGTAAAAATTCGTACTTGTGAAGTTGGATGAGAGTAAAAAAAAACCAAAACAACCAGTGTGTGTAGAAATGTATTTGAGGTCATAGTTCTGAGTTGGAAAATGTCGAACAAAATTAACTTTGGGAAAAGCTGGAATATTCATACAAGGTTAATGCCAACTGAAGGAGGTGAAACATACAGACATATGCAACTTCTAGTATATGAGCAGTCTGTGAAAAGTCATTATAATTAGTACTTCATAGAAGTATTTGACTGGTTTTGCATCTCATTTTCAGCTGGTTACAATAACTGATGCAAGATGTTGTATATATAATGCACTTAACTATGTTTACCAGGAGGTACCATATTAGCATCTCTCTAAGGAAGCTGCATATGGTATGCCTGCTAGAAAGACAGTTTAGAAATGGTGAGATACAATGCTGCTAATATGTAGGAGTTTTAGCACAGAGTAGTGCAATTCATTAATGAACTTGAGCAACAGCAGTGTTGTTCAGTTATCTTAACAATATATACTCATAATATAGACTCTTGAGTTTTAATCTTTTTATTAAGAGCTTTTTATATTAAGAAATATATAATATATATACATGTTTTCCCCTAAAGCAAATCATGTTATATGCACCCACTGGTGAGTTTAATTCTCTGCACAGAGCCAGGCTTTGCAGAAGGAACTGTGTGCACCAGGTTGCCAAGCTGAGGGTGCCTGTGTCCAGCCAGTTGGCAGACACGGGGGGACAGCAGAAGGCATGGCAATTGCAGGCAGCTGCAGCAGCCATCCCTTCCTTGGTGTCACCTGGCCCTGCTCCTGGAAAATCTCCCTGCAAACACCCCTTGCAGTCGTCCTGGTTCACAGCAGCTGCTGCTGTCACAGCTGGCTGCTCAGCAGGCCTCCTACTCACAGCTCCCCAGTTCCATGTTTTGCTTGTCGATTGTTACAAAAGTCTGACTTCTGAAACCCCCCCCAAAACGTGTTCAGACAGAGAGCTGACTTTGGTAATAAAGAATTAGTTAAAAAGGAATTGAAGAATGTGTTTCTACAGTCAACTTTCAACTCTGAAGGAAAATTAATTTTGCAGCTTCTGCAACTTGTGTAAATAGCAATATTTAACCATGCAAGATGATAATGTACATTAAGTTTTTTAAAATGCAAGACCATGGTGTGTTGATGGTGATAGTGAGGGAACTTTCTTGTTCAGGATCTTACTCTTGGTGGCATTACTAGTACTGTGCTTTTGAATGTTTTAAATCTTTAAAAAATGTGTTGGAAGATGAAGTTGTTGATGATATCAAGCAACTCTTATATTTAAAAGATTTCTTGCTTTTCAGAAAAGAAAACAACTTCAAGACTTAGCTAATCCATAAATCCCCAAGAATGATAGTTAAGTCCTTACAGTTATAAGCCAGTGAACTATTTGCAGTTCAAGAAGAAATTGTAAAGTACAAAAAGTTAAGTTCAGTATTCTTTGTGTTTGAATCATCAGTGGATTACTGTCAGGGCATGGTTTGTATACACTTAAGTTTCAGGTGGGCTTCTCAGTTTGCTTTTATAAAAGACTTTATGAATTTCATCTGTTCTAGCTGTAGATGACAGCCTGAATTATAACTCAGAATATCCAATTGTGTGATTCTTGTATATCTTCAATACCAAGTTAAGTCAACAACTCTGATAAAACAGCAAACAACAAAAGGCCCTCAAAATCGACAGACACCTTGGCAGTGCTGTTGTGTTTTTAATCTAGCTTGTTTGTCCTTGCCCAAAATTGTAAGGGTGAACTTCATTAACCCCATAGCGAGGGCCCTGGGTCAGGCCTCTTTCTCTAGATTCTCCTCCCAACAGTGGGTGGCTACTTCTGGGGTGTACAGACAGGGGGGCTGCTACACTGAGTTGTTCTGGTTGCCCTTCACATCTGCCTGGTTATGTGCTGGTCTTCAAGAATACTGGCAATGTTTGGTCTTGAGTTTAGATCTTATTAAATATTACTGTAAAATGTAATGGTTTCATGGTGTGCTCGATCTTTTAGGAGGATAGAAGTGAACTATTGCTGTGATGTTTGTGCTTGCAGTGCTGCAGAGGTAGAACATGTCACAACAGTTGGACAGGTAATCTGGAGTTTGTACCTTTTCTTAAACAACACCCCCACCCCCAAGCCCTTCTGAATGGTAGCAAATTAAAATAGTTTTAAGCTTGAGAAGTATTTGTGCTTAAATTGTACCATTTGAATCCAGTAATTTTATAAACTGTGTGGTTCTGTTGTAAATATAAAGTAAAAGGGGTGTGCAGTGCTTTGTTCAAAGTGTTTTTACAATACCTGGTGAGTTAAAATTACTTTATAGTAGTTGTTATGCAGGTCATGTCTTTTGTCTGAAAGCTGCTAAGAGAATTGCATTTTTGGTAATGTTAGTCTGTACTGAGAATAAACATTAAAAGATTGATGCTGTGAAGTTTACGATTTCATTGTAGCAACTTTACCTTGTCACAGACAAATGGAAGTACTGGCATAAACATCAGCTTTTTTTTTTTAATAGTTTTGAGCTAAGGGAAAGCTTGAACATCTACATTTGATTAGTTTTTCCCAGACATCATTCACAGTAGTCTTAGTACACTGATCTGTCAAGGTCAATAGTTGCTTGTTTTTAAAAACAAAGTCCTTAAACAGCAAAGTAAGAGGCAAACAGGGCCACCATCTGATAGAGGTCACAGGACCCGAGTTGTTAAGGAGATGTTTATGCTTATGGGTATGTTGCAAAATTGTTTGTTAGTTATGGCTGCTTGTAAATAAGAAATATTTAGAGAACCTTGGTTGGAAGTTACATCAAAAAGCTTAAAGCTTCTCTAACAGTTGTGCTGGCACACACATGTGAGACTAAAAATCTAGCATGGAACAAGCATAGTGAAGTATTTTTTAAAATCAGATCATTCCTTAGGCTTCTTATATTTATACTGAAGTCCCAGTTCAAGGAAAGTTAGTTTTAAATTCTGTAGTTGAAGTGATACACAGCAAAACCAGAAAACCATATGCAATATCAGAGTTTCTCTTGTAAGAACTTGTCCCTGCCATATGTGTATTTCATGTTTGATTTAAAAAGGAAAAAACCAACCAAACAAACCAAAACATTCCAGGATTGGCTTTAAGATTTTGATCTCCACAGGTAGTGACTGCTTGTAACAGCTAGGGATGAAATGCTATTAAGAGTTCACCTGCTCATCTTATCCCACAGAACTGTGTTGAAAATAATGTTCTGAAATTCTTTTTTTTTAACAAATAGCAGTAATTCACTGTGGTTTTCATCAAGAAACGTGTCTTGTGATTGTTCAGTGTGTTTTACTACATCTGTTTTATTAATTGGTCGGTTGTGTAAATTCTTTATCTTACCAAGCACAAATGGATTTGGTTTTACTTTTCCAAAGCAATGTTTCCAGAACCCTCTGTGATCTTTCTGCTGTAAAAGGCCTCTTTATCTACAAGTTAATTTGGAACTGTTAAGTTTCTCAAGTGTTGTTTAATGTTTCTTTTCAAAGTGTAGAAAAATATTTAAATGTAGTCTTACAGGATAAAGACAATAATACATTCTGGAATGTAAATCTTTGTTAAAAAATCCATTTTTTTCCCTGTATAGAAACAAATCTCAATTGTGAAATCCAAAGACGAATAAAGCTGTATAAAGGGAAGGTTTTTAGATTGCATTTATTAACATTGAAGCATGGTTCAACACCTCTGATACAAAACTCCAAAGAAGGCAGATGCCTTGTTTAGTTGTCATGTGGGCATTGTCCCCAAAGCTGTACTGATGTCAGGTGAGCAGCATTCTCAGTCTCTGACTGTTAATGTAAGTAACTGAAGAAAAGAGTAGAAGCTGCAGGTGAACATTCAGCTGTGACTGCAAGCTTAGGGCTCAGTTGCATTTGAGAGGCCCAGGGTTTGTGTATGGGGATGAGCTAGGACACAAGTTGTAACATTAAACCTCCAGCAGGACAGGTCACTGAGAACCAAGATGGGACATGACAGGAAGTCTTGCTCAGGTAAGAAGTTAAATGTGTTGGTAAAAGTGTTTTTCACCAGTTAAGCGTGGGCTTTCGTGACAGACCCTGCTGACCTTCACACATTTGATGCCTGCGAGCAGTCAAGTTGAAAAAAAAGAACTAGCAAAATACTACAAAACTGAGCCTTAAGACTGTTCTGAACATGGTTGCTAGTGAGATGAGCTCCGGGGATTAGAGACTGACTCCCAGTTATCCACTACATCCCTGTGGGGCTTAATTTTATTTTGTTTTTTTAATTATCAGATTTGTCCAGTAGGATGAGTAGTATATTAGCTAAAGTTACAGTCTCAGATAGGCCAGGAATGGAAAAGAATTATTTGAGTGTTATCTGTGCTGTATTAGTTTACCTTAATTAAAACTGTTAGTTATGGAACATAAGGATTTGAAGACAGAGGTAGCCATGCCTTGGACTTACCCTGCTCTTGTTTTTTCCTTAGAGCACACAGACTTGCAAGCTTCACAGTTGGATTTCATTAAACAACACCAGAGATCATGGTCATTTTCAAATACAGATAATTATAACATTTTAGAAAAGAGATTTAGAGACAATTTGTTATGCTATTTGCACATCAAATCCCCTTTGACGGAAGGGATCTCAAGGCACTGAAAGCAGTTTTATCCATCTTGCTGCTTGGAGTTTCCTTTCTTCAGCTTCAAGGCATGACTGTGCCTCTTCTCAAAAACCTCCCTGAGGCAGTCACACACTCCCTTCACTCCCTTCCTTACTTGCATCATACTTGCTTGTCTTTTGAGAAATCTTCTGCTGTAAAATGCCCACTGACCCAGGGACAAAACTTTCCCTTTCTGCCAGCCAGCTACATTCTTCCACAAGATGGTTGCTCTGCTATATCCCTGAGGGGTTCTACTAGGGAAAGGTGGAGGAGGTGGCTATTTCACTGACATCATGTACCTGGAGAACACATAAGAAATGTGGCTGGACTTGCCTTTTACCAAGTGCCAGTGAGCTCCCTTCAAGATGGAGTTAGGGGAGAGATTTTCATTGTTTAGACTAGAAAGGTTCTCATTTGCCAGAAGAACAGAGACAGAACAACCTGAGACTGACAGCCTTCTTGTTCAGACAGCCTGGGGAAGCAGGCAGAAGGAAGAAATCTGAAAGCTTAACAAGAATTTGATCTGAGTGAGCATCCTACACTGGTAAGAGCAGGCACCCAAGTAACATGGCAGATGAGGCCTAAGAGCCTTGGAAATTTTGCATTGGGTAACTTCCTCCAGCTTGATTTTGTGCTGAACGCTGCAATGACTATAACAAGCAGATGTAAGCAGTAGTCTGAGGACAAGAGAAAAAGATGGAATAAATAGTGCACAGATGCAAAGAAAAATAGCTAAAGCTCTTAACAAAAATAACGTGAGACAAGAGAGCTCTGTGGCTGGATGAAAATATCCCAAAGTGCCCTTCAGAAGCACAGCATAGCTAAGAGCCCAGCAATAAGGACAGACGACACTAGAGGGAGAACTCCAGAAGCTGAGCAGATGTGTCATCCAGATCCAACACAGAGCAGTGCTGAGGATCATCATCAGTGGCCTTGCACTGAAACCACCCCCTTACTCACCTCCTGACATGGGCAAAGAGAGCAAGGGGTGTGGGGAGTGTGGTTTGTTATTTTTTAAGTGGAAGAGGCTAAAGAGAGGAGGGAACTGGAAAGCAGGAACAAGGTAGAAAAGAATTTAGAAAATGTACAGAATTTCCATGATGTTGGATACGCCCACATAGTACAAAAGCAGTGCTACACAAGTACTGTAAAAATTTTAAGTCTTACAAAGATGTTTAAGTCAAGTATCTTTCTGGCATTTAAAAAAAATCCTAATATTACTAACAAGTGGTTTTAAAACAGGATAGCTGCTTTGTGTTATTTCTGAGGCCCTTTAGATAGAAGAATGGCTATATGTAATGGCAGCATGATGCCCAGAAGCACAGCATTAACTGGCTGAAGTTGAGTCCCTTTGGTCTGGGAACAGGGCAGTACAGAGCTGCAGGAAATGCTGTTTCTAGATCAGCATGATACGAAACCAAACTAGAAATCTGGTCTCCCCTAGCATGGGGACTGTCACATCATCCTTCATTCCGCAGCCTCCCCCTGCCCACAACTTCACTCTCCTTCAGAATACTTCTTTCATGAGGAAAAGCTGAAGACATATATCCAAGTATAAAAAAGATTTTCTTTCATGATGCAGCAAGGCTTAATGTCGTCACAGCATTTAAGTACTTCAGCATCCATTTCCTTTTAATAGTGGTTCTTTGTGAAGGAGAGCAGTTTTGATACATTTTTAGAGCAGGATGCTTTACTCTGCAAAGGATTTATTTTATTCCTCTTACACCTTCCAATTTTACTGTATAGTAGCAGGAGGATGGAGGGAGATGAGGAGCAAAGACTACTTTTAAAGTCCTCACACTTCCAGTGTGGTGTGATACAACTCCAGGTGATTGTTCAGGTTGTGATACTCGGCTGGCCATCAATCTCATGAGCAGTTGATTTGCCCAGGTTATTCCAAGTGCTGGAGACACTCTCTTATCCACTACACTGTTTAAAAAAAAAAAAAAAAAGCATTAGAGATTTCTGAATAGATTCATGTAATAGGAAATATCTTCACTTCTGCTGTAACAAAATTACACTGGAAGAAATGCTCTGCTCTTTCTATATATACTGTTGTTTGCTATATTTAAAACTGTAGCTCTCTGAAGACATTACAGTGTATACTCACAAAACTATACACTAGTTTCTCTTGATAGCAATGCACCAATTGGAACAGAAGTGCTTCTTTAGTGCCAGTAAGTCAAGGTTATAGTTAGGATTCAAACAATAAATATGTATGTTTGAATCCTGTTAATATCTTGGTGTCAAAAGATACTACTTTTTTTTTTCCCCCTTAAGCAACTAGCAACACCAGTCAGTAAGGTTTGGTTGCTATGGATTTTTTTAAGTAGACAGAAAATGCATTCAGTTACACTGGAGAAAAGAAAAGATGCAAAAATACTCTTGTGTAAGCACCAGCCATTAACTCCAGGGAATTTTTTCCTCATAATTTGCTGACTGGGCCCTGCCACAGAAGTGGGTATGACAGTTCCACTTTACAGCCCATTGGTTACTGCTGATCTCCAGCAGATACAGCACTGCTGGGTAAATGCACTACTGCTCTTAACATGCTCTGGTGGCTTATATGGGAGTTATAAAAAAAAGAGGTTAAATGCTGCTGTATGACATTTCTGTTGTAGCTGACTTACCTACAACTGCACTGAGCAGCTTCTGAATTGGTCACTGCATCAGTCACCTAAAGCAAAAAAACATTTCAAGTTGACCTGTAGCTATACATTTAGGTTTAGCAAGCAGAAGGGCAGGGAAGGGAATGAAGCCAAGGAAATCCAAGTTACTGGATCACATATTAAGCCAAGTTTGAACACCCTTATTCTTTCAAGGCAAACTAAAAGGGAGTTGTGAAGTACATCTGTTCAGCTAGCTACAACTTGTATGAATTTAACCACCACTAGATGCTTGGCTTGTAACAAAAACCAAAAGGCAACACACCTACCACCAGTGTTCCAGTGCTGTAGCTGTAAATAAAAGTTTCAGAAGCCCAAATATCCAGAAGGTATCCTGCTGTCAATGGTTTTACTACCTTTGAAGCTCTGCTCAATGGAGCAGTTAGCCTTTAACTACAACCTAGAAAAATCTACACCTCTTGACTCTCTCTGTTGTCTCTTGATATTGTGATTCTTCCATACAAATTCTTCACAAAGTACAGCAAATTAAGTTCTAGGTATTTCTCTAAATACAATGTATGGAACAGATTACTTTACAGCCACAATCTTCCTCAATGCTATGACATTCATAATTTATTTATTACAGACTTGATGTAATGAGTTACCTTCTGTTAGAATACAGAAGGACCCTCTGCAGCCCCTTACACAGTCCCCATAAAATGAGAAACAAGTTTGACACCATCATACCTGATTAATGCACATTATTGGAGTCCTGAATCTGGTGCTTAACCTGTGAAGCTGTGCCCCAAACGTCTGCAAATAGCGACCCCGCAGAACAGAATCTGAGGCTCCAAATTCACATCGGAACAAAGCAGCCATGGAGTCAATGACCACCAACCTCACCATGCCTCTTGTCAGCAAGAGGGAAATCCTCTTAGTAATGCAGTTCTGAAAGGTATCCTACCATGAAATACAAACAGCCACTGTTAAAACAATTAAAATAGCTCTATTTATAAGAATCGAGATACTAATTAAAGATACTATTGCTGAGACACAGGCTGATGGAGTTTTTAAGAATAAAGTCAGTTTGTGGCTCTTTGAAGTCTCACTGGTAACTATTCTGCAAATGTCTTGTAGTTTTACCTGAAGAAAAAAAAAAAAAATCAAACTGCAAAGTAAAGTTATCTGCAGCTCTGACTTGAGATTTTGAAATGTCTAAACATAACTGATTTAAGAATACCATACTACAATCCCAAACTGTTCCTGTTTTGCAGGTGTGTTTCTCACTGAAACACTGAGGACACAAGACTAACATTAAATTTTCAAACCAGAAGTTAAAGACTATGGTACTCTTCCACTAATGACATATTTACAGTAAAATACACAGCTGCTACATCAAATCCATACTGATCAAGAATCTTATAAACATGAGTAGCTGCAACTCATCTCCTCCCTACTGAAAGTTTTACTAATAATATTTTTACTAATAATATTTTGAAGTTGCTAAGCACTTCAGCTGCAGAAGCTTAACTAACAAATATTTTGTATGGTGCAACTTCTATCACATAGAAATCATCATCTAAGTCAGCTGAAAGGTCCTCGTCCAGTATCTTCAACAGTGTGGTCTACAGCAGCTGAGTAAAAAGAACAAGTTCATGGTGATAATCTCAGCTTCTGGCCATCAGAAATGTCAGTGTTGGCAAAAAAAGCAAGAATTTGGGAGTCACAGTTCTTCTCATTGGTGCCACTCTATCTAATTAGAGGTTCCCAGCTAAGAGCTTGCATGCACACAAAATTATGTATAGTATCCTCCAGCATTTTACAGCTTTTAAAACATAATTGTAATTCTGAAGTCTAAATTATAGTAAGATGTCTTGCACTAACATAGCTGCTTTTTACCAAATAAATATTATAATATCAAAGGCTTTTTTGGTTTGTTTTGTTTTTAAACTGAGGGCAAAAAATTACTCTGAAGAATATATGAGTGCTCTTCATTCTGGAAAATGGATCTTTTTTGTTTCACTTACTGGTATATTTACAGGAAAGTATGCTTCAAATACATCAGTGTTTGTATGTGGTCCTTCTATTTGTACAAAACTTGTTCTTTTCAAGTGCATACACAAACAACTGCATTCTTCAGAATGAATAAAGTAAAAAAAATTTGATGTGGAAGAAAAAGAGAATGTAACTGCCATCTAGGTTTCTACTTGAGTTGCTATCATCTGCCTACATCTAACAATGCATTCTATATATATAGACACACACACAAACTGAATCTATACATAGCAATATATTAATTGTAAAAGAGTATATTGTGCAGTTGCTGGACTTAGCAGTAAGCACAGTTTTTTACTTTTAAGGGTATTTTAGAGAGATGTACAAACTACTATAAGGTGGTTCTGTCCTTTTTACAGTAACATACTCTGTACCTTCCAGAAACTACAGTTAATTAACATTTCCAATGAAAGGGATATGGAAAAGGTAGCTTGGCTGCTACCTGGACAATATAAGGAGTAAGTAGGAAGCATATCAGTGTACAAGAGCTGTTTACAATTCTTACAAACTATGATAAAAACCCTTAACAACTGAAATAATGAAACAAGTGCTACTTTCAAGCCTTGGAGAAAAAAAACCTCCAATATTCTATCAATAAAGAGAAGGCTAAGAAAAAGCAATAAAATGTGGGTTTATGAGGCAAGAATGCAGTACTGAAGTTTGTATCTTCTCTCCTTCAGTTCTGCAATGACATGTTACAGGCAGAGGGACAAAACAGCTGCACTGCTGTGGTCATGCTGTGTCATCACCTATTCCAGGCATCATTTTGTGCACCCTTTCCTCCCATCTGCTTAAACTGCAGTTTAACAGTTCCAGTGTTACATTTTAAGTTACCTGGAACACACACAACCTTTTGCAAGTAGATTTATATCTCGCCTCTGAACTTAATGGAACTCTCCCTAGCAGTTTTACTGCAGTAAAACTAGTAACAGTAAGTTCACTTCTTTATAATAAACATCACAACATAAAAAAAACACTGCATGATTCACTCCAAAAATATCACTATTTATTTTTAAATATCTTTCACAAGTTCTCTAACAGCAAATTGCAGAGATTAAGTAATATTCGTTACAGATTTTAGTTCACTTTTAGCATTTAGAAGGCTCTCTCACACCAGAAAACCCCCACTGTGGCTACTTGATTATGGTGTTATAATTATGTATTAATTATTTGTGTTTTTACTTACTAGGTCTGCTGCATGCTCAATAAAAATATTATTTCCAAATTTGATCTTCTCTATTGTTTCAGCAGGAACATCTGCACGCAGTTTATGTTGTTGATCTATGAGTTGCTGCAAGCGTTTACTTGGGAATACATCTTCTGTACAAATGTAGACAGCACCTGTGATCAACAAAACCACCTTCATTGCCACATCAGGGCTCTTACACACAGTTTTCTTAACAGCATAAAAATGAAATTATGCATTCTGCACTCAAAAGCTATGAATATGCACGTGGAAATTCATGTTACTTTTTTTTGGCCATACTGAATCTGATGAACAACAACAACATAAAATAACAAACAAATGAAACAAAACAAAAAGAAAACATTCCCATGACCTTCCTGTAGATGCCAGTCCCTTTTTTAATCTTTTCTGTGCATGCTGACACAGGGTTTTTGACTCTCCACTAGGTGACTCCTTTTGCTCAGCTCCAGAACACCTGACTTCCTAACTCAAGTGATTACAAGTACCATAATTTATCCTACCCACAAAGAGAGCAATACTGCACAGTTTGCCTGTTTTGGTCAGAAATCCAAAACAAAGCACTGCATATACTATGAAGAAAATTAACTATCCCACACAAAACTAGTACAACTTGTATTTCAGCTCATTTCACTCACTGTTTTAAAGTCTCTTGGTTTAACATTTACATACGGTTACTTATTGGCACTATTTGTAAACCAGTTTAAAGAAGATTAGGCATCCAGTCTCAGTCCAATTAACACTTCCAGAAAATGGTGGATTAGATAAAAAGCATTATACTTCAATCACATTACTGTGAGTGATGCCTGTATATTTTTACTGTGATTTCTGGTTCACAAGTATGTATTACTGTGAAGAAAATTAACCATACACAAAAATGCTGGGAAACCAAACAGAAATACACGTAATATTTTAGTTATAAAAAAATTTGTTAGTATTATTGCAGAACTAGCCAGAATTATCAGCCAATACTTAAAGGGTTATATCTAAGGATTAAGACCACTCACTGAAGTGGCTGAAGCTGCTATCAGAGCTCGGCAACAAGAGGCATCCTGAACATTCACACACTAAAGGTCCATCCCTATGCTGGCTCTCAAGGAAGCAAAAAAAAAAAAAATCTCATTTCCAGATGCAACTTCCAGATCCTCTATACATTCCATTAAAAAAAGTATGAAACTGTATCCAGTAGCAGAAACTGAAAGATCACAGGACTGGATCAAATAAAAACTAATGGTTAATTCATCAATAAAAATACTTTACTGATGGACACCTGTATAACATTGGATACTGAATTCAGACAATCTTCTATGTAAGACAAAGATGAACCTGAGCCTCATTTTCTTTAGGCCTACCCTTCCAACTTCAGCTTAACTCTCCTCAATCCCACCATAAATTCTTACATAAAACACCCTACTCTACATATGAAACTTCAAAATCATTACGGTGCCAATTCCAAACCAAGTTAACAGACAAACAACTAAAGAAAACCCACCATGATCTGCAGCTTTCTTAAGTCCATGTGGTTTCTGAATTTACTACTAACAAAATCTGTGCTAAATTTTGTTGGTGTAGGAATTTAACAGTTCCTGAAGTTAACATTCTGGGCTTCTCAACTACCACTCTTATTCATAACTGACTGCCTTTTGCACAACAGAGCCTAATTCAGAATGACAATATGTAACAATAATGTAATTTTCATCTTGGACTTCAAGAGAGCTAACATAGCTGCATCAAATGAGCTCTGCCTTGGCTTAAAATATGATTTTCACACTAGAGTGCAAGTGGTATTTTTTCCTGCTGGAACCTTCATCAAGCTTCTACAGCTTTTATGGGTTTGAGCCACACAGACAACATTTGATTAACAAGAATACACACCCATGCATTAAAAATACAGGAGGTGCTTCATGACAAAGTTACAAGGGCTAGAAAAGATTGACAAATGTTTCAGTAATAAAGACATAATTAAATGCCTAATTATGAAGCAAAATTACTTCACATTCACAGATCTTTAAAGATAAGTGAATTGTCATTACCTAAATAAAAAAGCAGACTATTTCAACACAAACAGAAAAGTCTATGGCATGGAGCTGTTCACAGTTTATTAGGATGCTGTCAACATTGTCAGGGAGTTAAGAGTCATGGCAGTTACCACTTCTAAGACTGCGAGACACTCTTCAGAAGTCAGCTGCTCTCAGTGATTATATCAGCATCTTTTCTCACATGTCTACAAAAAACTAACAGAAACCACCTACTTCATCAAATCCCAGTGCTTTACTGTTACTTGGGCTGGTAAAATGCTATGTTGGTTTTGTTGACAGAAAACACCCTAAACCCAAACCGGCAAAAAGAAAAAATGGTAAAAAAACCCACCCTCAAAGAATAATAAATTTTACATCCTATAAACACAACCCATCATGCACTAAACCAGCTCACTACCAAAAATCACTAGCAAGGATTTTTTTCTCATTCAGAATTCTAATATGGATAATGAATATGTCATATTATATTAATGTATCACATATGAATATAGCAAATAAAATAAATCCAGTGAACATGCAACTGACCATAAGTGACAGTCTTAGAATGGCAGAAAAATAACCTTGAGGCAAAGGTTATGCTATTTTCTTTGTTTGCTACCAACCTCCTAGCACTGAGAACTGTAAACAAGAATAGCAGTAAGGCAAAAGTAAATACACAATAAATCTATACTGTCTAAAGAAGTGGTTTTCAACATCATCACCTCAAGAGAAGGTGCACTAGCACTAAAAAAAACCCACCACAAAAACATAAACCACCCGCCATAATTTTAAAACATTACCAAAATTTTTAGCACTAAGAACAGTCTTCTATTGGTAGTGATAGATTTCTTGACAGTCACTCAGCATTGCTGTTCTCAAGTTTCCTAAATAATGAAACTCCTCACACTTAACATAAGCTTTCAATTCCTGTATTTCTCATAAAGAACTCAACAGAACCCTTATTTATAGATGCAGAGAAATTAAGTATAATTTTCTAAGTGCTATGCAAACAATACCTACTGCTCTAACTGTAGGCAGTGTAACATACAGCAAGAAATGACACTGAGAGTAAAGAACTGCAAAAACTAGGGTTCCACCATTCCCTTAGCCCTCCAACTCTTGGAGCAGATTACTTCCCTCTTCTGTAACTTCAAGATCCTCAAAAATCTATTCAATCTCAGCTTGTCTGAGTTGCTCTTACTCTCTCACAGAAGCACTGATAGGATGGCCAGCCTCCCACTTAAGAGTGGGTAGATGGGCAACACAGACACTACAAAGCAATGGTAGGCACCAAGTGCTAGGTGAGTAAGAACCATCTTCAAACACAAATAAGAAAAAGCCTTGCCATTTAGTAGCCCTACAAGGAAGACTGTAGTCTGGTACAAGAGAACCATGATATCAGATACTGGGCACCACCTTCTGTATTCTGCTCTTGTTTGTTCCTTTCTTTCAGCATAAACAGGGAGAAGGGCTGGAGCACGAATAAAAATGCATTGGCATTAAAACTATTTGCAGCAGTTAGCAGCAACACATGAAGGAACTGAACAAAATATATTTGCTTCTGCCCTGACTAATGATGTAACTTAAAGCAGAGTAACTTAAGCCACAGGCTAATTACTACCCTTTAAGCAAGATCTTAATTTGAACATTCCATGATTTTTCCACATGGGTGGACACAGTACAAAAAACAATTAAGTTTCCCCACAACTAACCTCTGAGGTGCCCAATTAAACCCAGCACTGCATGGAAGGAAGAGCAAGAACAAAACCAACATACAGCTAAGGCAGACTACCAGGAACTGAATTGTTAGAAGAGACACAAATTTCCTCCCTTTCTAAAACAGCAAAAAAAAGAAAATATTACTAGCTAAATTAGTGTGACTGGCTTGAAAAAAATTTACTCAAAGAGTAAACCTATATTCTTTGGCAAAACCAGGAAAATCAAACGTACAAAACCACTGCAAACTTTTGCAATTATATTTCCATGAATTTCACTCTCTAAATCACTTTAATCATTGCTATCAAACTACTTTAATCATTGCTATCAAACTATTCTTCTGAATCTTAAATCCCCAGCTAGGGAATGTATACCATATACACAAGATGCTTGTGGAAAATTCTCTGACAGGCTGTTTTGCTGTGGTTGTTAACCAAGGACTTGCCTGGTTTAACCCACTGTGGCAGGCAGGTGAACAACACCCAACAGTAATTCTGTATTAAATTATATTGTGATGTAGAATGCACAGCATTCTTTTCTCTACATAAAAATGCATTAATAAGTAGCTTACTACCAGTGCTACTACTGCAGAAGGTTTCAGACATGCACTCAATATGTGCATGTACTTCAATGTACTGATGGTGTTCTTAAAGACTGTTTATTCCCACAAATGGCAAATTAATCAAGAGTTCCATGTCAGTACTTACCAGACTCTAATCCCCCATATTTGTAAGGATACTGCACACAAAGGCACAGCTGTAAACTAATCTGAGTCTTCCCAGCAGAACTTTCCCCAGCAAGTTCTGTGATTCCCACTAAAGGAATGCCACCTTTTAACAAGTTATTGAGGACTGAACATCCCAGGCTTAGCTTCTGGTGTTGGGAGCTGAGAAGATCTTTGTCTTGGTAGAGCTGAAGTGCTGCAAGGTTTTGGATTTTTCAAAAAGAAAAAAGAAGAAGAAAAAAAGCCTAATTTTAGTATCTTTCCAACATAAAATGACACCAAATAGAGTCTGTAAACCTAGGTTTCAATCTACAATGAATACTTTGTAGATGGGAGATTTTTAAAATTCTGCCTGGTCCTTCCCCACCTCCCCTTTCCCACAGGAGCTCCCAACTGAAAACCTCTTCAAAATCTGCTAGTTTACACTGAGCCATTTCCTTTCTCTACCACTAAGAAGTCTCTCTAGAAACCTACACTCTGAGAAAATATTGCCAGCAAGGTTCAAGAACAGCAGTTTTGGAAATGGAAAACTACAGCAGCCTATGAAACAGCACAGCAGGCATCTGGCCAAGGTCTGAAGTTATAAGCAAACCACAAGCAAATAAACTAAGTACAGAGCTGCCATGAAACCTTTGTAATTAAGCAGCTATTAGCTCCTGCTTGCTTTGAAATGAGGTGTTTGTATCCACTCAGTTTATAAAAGTTTCTAGGTACCGTAACAGTTTTTCAACCATTCTTAGCCCAAAAGGGAGAGAGAACCTTTTTTCCTCCAATCAGGTTTTCTAGACTGGAGAATCACTGTGTCCATTTTCAAGCAGGTTAGATCCTGATGAATGATACCCATCCATTCCCTCCTACTTTCAAGGAGGAGTCCTTGATAGTCCTTAGGATAGTTAAATAATTCACTACAGCATAACTAAAACACTTGTCTTTTCATTTTCTGAATCCCATTACTGGGTCAATAAGGAGCCAAAAACTTATCTTCTACCAGTGACAGTACTCTAAGATTTAAACACAGCAGGTTTTTTGTATTGGCTATATTACCTGTAAGCATACTATTTCTCCTCAGCATGTGAGAGACTGTTTTGAGTAAGCATTGTATATCTGCACTGGGGAGCTTCATCAGTCTTTGCAAGTCTGCTCCAGAAAGATTTAAAATCTCTTTTATTGATTTTATGTCAGCTGAAATAAGAAGAAGTTTTATAAATATTTTTGGCTGGATTAGTCAAGCACAAAAGAAAAAGTTTCTCACTTTCTGCTACTTGAAGTTTGCCTACACCACATTCTTGTAAGCTGGGCAGGCAACATTTACTTTGAATGGATGAGCATATGCTATAAAATTGTTTGGAAAATTATTAATGAAGCATAGAGAAAAGCCATCACTTTTAATTAACAAGAAAACTTGCTCATTAAATACTTAATCACAGTTCTAAAATGTTACTCTAAATCTATAGGCTTCCTCCCACAATCACAGTTCTTGAAAGGAAAACACTGTGGTGACAGATCTATTAACAAGATATTGGAAAATTAAGTTACCTTTCTTAAGGGCAGCAATTACTTTAGGGTTCAAGTCACACTGGTCCCAGTCCATTCCCTGATACAGCACTGGAATGAATTATCTGTTATTAAAGTGGCTTTTACCACATATACATGCAACAAAAAATAAGTATCAGTGAATGTGAAAAAAAAAATAATAAGTCCTGCGAACTTAACAATACATTTATGTCAATCTGGAAGAAATAACAATGATTCAGCACACTGGCAGAAGTCTTCTCTACTAAAAGTTTCAGCTAATAATGCTGCAGTTACATTGCACTTTTGCTCTCAAGTTCATACATATGCTGGAGAGATTTCTCTGTCTTGCCACTCTCTGTACAAGACTTTAATTTTCAAATAGACAAAAAGACCTCACCTGCAACCTGCAATGTTCCAAGGCTATGGGATAGTCAAATATGTTGTGATTAGCTAACTGAAAATTTAGTTTAAGAGCATTCAAATCAGTTTGTTCCTTATAACATGAAACGATCTTCCTAATCCTTCCTCCTCAAACGCTGCACTACTGCCTGGAAGAGCACAGTGGGGTTTGTCCCTACAGCTCTGATCAGCTTTACCACGGGTTGCAGCAGCCACGGCTGATTAATAGAAGAACAGAGGATTTAATGAGCAATCCCTTTTCTAACATGGGGGAGGAGAGGTCCCCGCAGAGCCGGGTAACAGGGCAGGTGCTGGAGAAGAAACACTCACAGTTATTTTTAAGGAAATACCGATTTAAAGCGACATTCTGACATGAGCTGAAAGTCCAAGCTTACTGAAAATAATCATGATGATGATGATGATGATGATGATGACCTCTGACAGGAAGGGTTCCGGGGCATTCCCTGCCCTCCCCCGGCACGAAGCGGCTCCATCGCGGCCGCCGCCTGAGGCGCTGGGGAGAACGGGGACACGGCGAGGCGCAGGTTACCGGGAACACTCAGGCCCCGACAGAGCCCGCCCGGACCCGCCCCTGCTCCCCGGCGCAGAGCAAGGTGAGGGGACCGGGCCTTGGGTCAGCGGGGAGGGCGGTGCGGGTCGGCTGAAGGGGAAGCCGCCCGGGCTTTACCGGGAACCGACTCGCCACAGGCGGCGCCTCACGGGAGCCTTCAGCGGGGCCCGGAGGGTGGGTGCCGGACACGGGTTGGGGGAACGGCGCCTCAGGGCCGCTTCCTGCCCGGGGACGGGGACGCGGCCGGAGCGGCCTCACCACCGGCAGCCCCGTCCGAGCCGCCGCCAGAGGCCGCAGCCAATCAGCGAGCAGCTTGCTTATGACGTCACCAGCCTCCGGCCAGTCACAACTCCGCAAACCGACCCCTCCGTCGGGACAGCCAATGGCAGGGCGCTGCTCCGGGAGGGGGCGGGACGCCTCTCGCTCCCGTGACGCTGTCTGCCGCGGGGCCGGACCGGGAGTGGCGGAAGAGGCGCGGGAAACACTCCCGGGGGTAGCACGGGCGGCCCGGTAGGCCCCGCAGAGCAGGCGCTTCCCCGCCAGCAGCGGAGCCTCCCCAGAGCCGCTTGCCAAGCCCGCTCCATCCCCGTCCCCGCTCGCTGATCGGTTCCCACCCTTCCTCCATCGCGGAATACGGGGAGGTGCCTGAGGCGCGCACCCCACCGCTTCCGGTTTGCGGGCCGGGCCATTCCGGTTGCGCATGAACCGGGCGCGCCCTAAGGGGCGGGCGCTGATTGACGTGCAGCCAAGGCCGCACGGGATTGGCTGGGGACTCCGTGCTCAGCGTTCTATTGGGCGTTGGCGGCGGGTGGGCGGGGACTCGCCGGTCGCCGCTCGCCATTGGCTCGTGGCTCCGCGCGTTCCGAAGGGGCCGGGCGGCCATTGGGCAGCGGCGCTGTCAGTCGCGAGTAGCGGTGGCGGAGTGCGCGGGGGAAGATGTCGGGCTGCGAGGCCCGGGACGCCAAGAAGCTGGTGCGCTCCTCCAGCGGGCTGCGCATGGTGCCCGAGCACCGCTCCGCCCGCAGCCCCTTCGGCCTGGACGAGCCGCCCTGGGTACCGGACAAGGAGGTATCGGTAGGGGCGGGGCCGGTGAGGGGACGGAGCGGGGACAGCCCCAGCTGCTCCTCTCGGCAGCCGCCTCAGGGGCAGCTGGCCCGCAGGTGGCCGGGACGCGGCTCCCCCGGCTTCTCCCGGCCCTTCGGGGCGGTGGTGATCGCTTTTATTCCCCTTTCTCTGTGCCTCCCTCAGCTCGGGGGCCGGGGGCAGGGAAGCGGGGACGGAGGAAGCGGCGGTGCCGGCCTCGGGGATCCCGCCCGGAGGTGAGGAGAGGCAGGAGGGCTGGGGTCTCCTCAGGGCACAGGCTGAGGAGCGGGATCCCCCAGGTCCGGTTAATTTTAATGGTAAACCCCAGTTCGGTTTCGCTGGGATTAATGGACTGAAAGGGACAGGACCCTCACTCCTCAGGGATGCGTGGCCCTGTCCACAAAATTAAGTGAGGAACTTAATGAATTAAAAGTGTGTGGCGTTAATGTTCAGTGAAGCATTCGCTTTAAATGCTCATAAAGGTAATTCTGATAACCATAGTGATGGAAAAAAAAATAATACAAAAAGATACAGTCTTAAGGCAATAAGGGTAATTTAGAACAGCCTTTCTGGCTTCCAGTCTGAATTTTCTTGGTGTTAAATGATTATCAGATGACTCTGATGACTTCGTTCAACTTTGCCTTTGAATACTTTTAACGTGAGCTATGTGATGGTGATGTTACATTAAACTCCATGTAACATGCATTCTTTGCTGCCAGCCCCTACAGCTAGATGCTCATACAACTTCGAATCAATTGTTTATTTATTGCCAGCATGCTGTGGTGTGGATCCTTGCCAGGTCATTTAAACGTGACGGGAGATGGATCTTTGGTGAGCCAATGCGAGCCATTAAGCAAAGCCATTCTTTGCCAGACACTGACATGGTTGGTGTGTTTTGTATGGGAAGGCTATGTGCTCTTTTCAGAATGAGGAAGAACAGTTTGTCTCTCAGTGGTATCTCTTGAGGGGAAAAAGTTCTGTGTAAAAGTCCTAATTTCAGAGACTCGTTCTGAAGGGAGGTTGTAGCCAGGTGGGGGTTGGCCTCTTTTCCCAGGCAACTTTCAACAAGACAAGAGGACATGGTTTTAAGTTGTGCCAGGGGAAGTTTAGGTTGAATATTAGAAAGAATTTCTTCCCGGAGAGGGTGATCAGACATTGGAATGGGCTGCCCAGGGAAGTAGTGGATTCTCCGTCCCTGGAGATATTTAAAAAGAGCCTGGATGTGGCACTCAGTGCCATGGGCTGGGAACTGCGGCAGTGGGTCAAGGGTTGGACTTGATGATCTCTGAGGTCCCTTCCAACCCAGCCAATTCTATGATTCTATGATTCTATGCTAACACAGCTGCAGCAGCAGGGACTTAACTTTCACTGTCATAAACTGCATAGTTAGGAAGTTGCTGGTTTTGTCCACATTAACAACCCTTCTCTGGAAAGTGATGAGAAAGTCAACTTGTTTTAAACAAGCAATCTGTTAAAATACCTTGTGGGAGTTTTTTCCAGTTATTCCCTTCCATACTTAGAAAATAAAAAGCATATTTTCCCTGCTGTTGAGCTGGGTGTGTGCCCTGGATGCAGTGTAGGTAAGACAAAATGTTTGGTGATGGGAGCCGAGTCTGGTTTGAAGGTGGTGGCACCCTGGGTGTGTTGCAGGTGGGGTGTGTGTTTATCAGTCAGCCTGTAGCAAGTCTGAGCAGTTCTTGTGCAAGTGGCTTCCCAGTCTGTTGGGTGATGTTGGCTTTGGTTGTGTCCCTGGCTTTCAGCACCCTGGGTGCACTCACCTGGGCTGCCTGGAGTCATCATCATCAGTGGATATAATCTGTGTAACAATTAAATTGAAGTTAGTTTTCTCCCTGACCTTCTAAAATGTAGTCTTGTATTTCAATAAACCTTGGTTATCACAGACTAGCTGTATTTTTTTTAAAATAAGGCATTTTTAATGCAGTCTAACACTGATTTAGTGACATACTAACTTACAGTACCATCTTAATTAAATGAAAGGTTGTTTGAGGATTGTGGTGGCATTATTTAAGCTAGTTAGGTATATTTAAGAATTAAGTCTGCATATTTTAGACACATCAATCTGATGTGTGTTGTTAGATTCAGTTTTATATTACAATTATTTAGGATAGGCATTAATTCTTGTTAAAATTCAACCTTTTCCCCTACAGTCTGTTGGTCGACAGGCTGATGGCACTGATTTGGGATTGAATATTGGCTTTGCATCAGACTTGGTGATACTTGGTATCGAGGTGAAGTGTATTGTAGGCAAACATTTATCAAGTCATAGTCTTAATTTTGCATTATTGTTATTTTGTAAAAAGTTATTTTATAGGTTTTCTTAAAGTGCATTAAAATTCTGACACTGTTTAATTATTAGCAAATTATTATTATTGATTATTACCAAATACAAAACTTTTTCTTTAAATACAGCAGGTATAAAATATACAGGGAAGCATATAAACCCCAAGCTTTTATCAGTGAAATGAAATTTAAAGACACATTGTTATCTAAGTAATGAATTCAGTAGGAACACTTATTCTAGTTACCATGTCAAACATAAGTTTAAAAAAAGAGTTTTTACGCTTTTCATCCGTTGCAAGAGACTGGTATGAGGAAACAATCTGGCTTTTCAAATATGCTTGCTTCTGCTGTGTAGCACTCATAAAACTCAGTAGCTTTATTTTTCTTATGCAGGAAGGTTGTACTAGCATATTTTTTAGGAGTAGAGCCACCTAAGAATTATGGCAGTTAGTTTTGTGAGACTTACATAGCATCAACATTTGTTTCAATTTTTTTTAGTTTTATGTCATAAGATTTTACAGTCTAAAAATACCAGGTATTTTGAGGAGTAAGTGTAAGACAACTGCAGAAGACTGTTTTAGGTAGCGTTATTTGTAGTATAAAAATTAATTGAACTTGGCAGAGAGGTTAAAAAGTTGGTCATGGGCTGTTTCTAACCCCGGAATTCTTTTATCATCCCCAGCAGAGCTCAGCTGATGATGTTCCCATTAAGGAAATCTTGGACTTGTTACTGAGAAAAATCCACTTGGGTGCAGAGGTGTCCAAACCCTGTGCCATCCAGCTGTGTGGCAGCACTCTGTGCTCATGGATGTAGTGACAGTGATTCCCTGGGGCTCCTGGAGCTTTGCTCAGGCGCTGGAAATTGGGTGACAGAGCTGGGACAGAGCCGGGTAGCTGAGGCAGGGAATTGGTGTTGTGGTGTCAGGAGGCATCACCAGCCCATCTGTGTCTGTGTGTTTGTGGCTCTGGCAGCGGCTGTTGCAGCTGGGTGTGTTGCAAGATGTGATCTGATGAGCTTGTGAACTTCCACGGTTGCAAAAGTTCAGTGTGTTAAGGAGCTCAGCCAGGTGTTACCCAGCATCTCTACCTGACTGGCTTTGTCACTCTTTGTGCAAATACAGCACATGAAGTGTAACTACAGCTCCCTGACCACCTACAGTGTTCTCACCTCTGGCTGCATCCAGTCCAGTGTGTTTTGCAAATTTTTCTTCAGCATAATAATAAATAAATAATTTATTATTTATTATTTTTTATTTTATTAATTAAGCGATGTGTGAGAAGCTTCACTCAGTTTGTAATGAACTCACTCTCACTATTTATAAATTTATACCAAGACCCAACAACTGCTCTTCTGTTTTCTTCGTGTTACATGAAGTAATCTGGTATCAGTACCAGTGGTATGTTGACTGAATGTGACATCAATACAGGGTGACAGGCGTTTTTATTTAATTCTTTTCTTTATATCTTTGTGTTCCCACTTGAAAAAAATAATCAGATTTGCAGTAGTTTTAAGAAGTCTGTATCTTGAAGACAGGAAAAGTAACTCAAGGATGATGGTTCCTTCTTTTCAAATGTGATAAAACACTTGAAGCAATAAGGCTTAGTTCAGTACTCATGCACTTTCTAATTCTGTCCTCATTTGGATGAATAGGAAGAATTGACCTTTCAAGATGTTCCTCAATAGTGTTTTTTTTCCCAGGCAGTGTAGAACTTGATATTACACAAATGGATTAACTTGATTTTTGGTTACTTAAAGCAGAAGTGCCTCTAAGGAAGAGTGTATCGAGCCTACTTGTGTTAGAACATTTTTGTAGGAAAGTTCCATTTTGCACTGCTTGCTGCCATATGCTGTTTGATTTGTGGTTTATTTATAACTGCTTCCTATGTATTAGGCAGTATTGTCATTATAGGTTTGGAATTCAGACATGTATTTCTGTGGAGTTTGTATGAAATAAGGGAACAGATAACTTTGTTCCTTGGTGAAAAGCAGCTTGTATGTTTAGCCTAACATTGTGTATGAAATCTACTTAGGGCAGTATTCAGAAGAAGCATTCTCTTCCTCCTAATTTGTGGCTCGTGTTTTCTAATTTCTGACCAGAAAAAACCACCACCAACAACATGAAAATGGCTACTGGTTAATTCAAAGAATAACAAAATTCTTGCCTGGTCTAGCTCCCAGATAAGCTATTAAGTTACACATATAAAAAATTAAAACAGTAAATCCAGAGCAGTGTGAAGTAAAATGTGCTATTATCTGTAGAGTACTACGTGTTACAGAGATGAAATCTTGGGGATTCTAAGTTGCTTTATGCTAAAGGTTACCCATCAGTGAATGTTAGAATCATCTTTTCTGCAGCCATTGTGAAACAAGGTGGTTGGATGCCTTAATTCAGTATGCTATTAGAAACAATTCAGAGACAGTTCTCTTTTTTTTAAATGTGGGATTTAGAAACATAGCTTACTGTACCAATCCTTGCAAATAGCTATTTAAGTTCCATTATACTGCAGTTACTCTCTAATTTGTTACGCTTTTGTTTAGACATTGGAATGTTTCATATAAACTGTTGCAAATTATTAACAATCTTGTACTTCAAAAGAAACTTAAAACTTCCTAGAGAATTTTTAAATTGGCTGTTGTAACCTGAGGGAATTTATAGAAGATAAAGGGTTGGGTATTGAAATGCGTTAATTAAAGGCAAAAGATGATTACTTTGTGCTCAGCAAACACCACCTTTTCATCTTGGGGTGTGTTTGTAAATTATATTCTGCTGTAGTCTGGGGCCTTTTAAGAGTTTACCTTTCTAGAATTATAAAACTTCATATATGATCTAACCATGTTCTTCTAATTCAGATGTTAGGCATAATTCTGCATTAATGTTTGCAAATAAATGTAGCAATAATTGCCTTATAAGCCCTGGGAAGTGTGTTTTGATATGAGGGACAAAATTATGTAAAATCTTGGTGAAAATCCAGTGATCTAATATCCTCAGCCCTTGGGTAGGTGACTTTCTGCACAGAAGACCTGAATTGCCTAACAGTCACTTCTTGTAGTTTAGAAAATCAGAACTATCACCCCTTAAGCTCTACTTAGTTGTGAGAGAGAAACTTTTTTTTGTTTTTGTGCCTGGCTTTCCTTTTGGTAGAAGTGTGGGTGTAAGATTGTTTTAGGAAAGAGATATTTCAGGAAGTGACATTTTGTACCTGGAATGAAAATTAAGACTTTATTGGCTTGGAAGAAAACCAGGTGTTTCCTGGTGTCTTTCAAAAATATGTAAGTATTGAGAGCATTAAAGTATGTAAACTATGTTTTAGAGAGCCAGCATTATGTCACAGTAATACAGTGAGGCTGATGAGTTACAAGAAATAAACCAGTTGACTCTGGAGTGTCTACATAGCCAAATGTAATTAAGTACTTCTGAAATGGAGTTTTGACTGCTGGCAAGATGCAGTATTCCTTAGGGCTAATGACTTTGGCAGCTTTTCTTTGTCTTACAAATGGGGATGACATTATTTTGCTGCATAAATATTAAAATAAATTAAAACCATACATAATGAAGATATAATGGATGGAAAGTTGTTGGAAGATGTTTCTTTTTAGGGCATAATGTAAAGCTCTGCCTCTGTATATGGTAGGAGGATTAAATCCTCAGAAACCTAACTTGTAGGTTAATCTTAATTTGTACTGTTTTCTAGTGCCCAAGATGTATGCAGTGTGATACAAAATTTGACTTCATAACTAGAAAGGTAAGATAAATAATTGAAATGTATAGCATTAACTGTTGCAAAATGGAAATGTAGGCTTCTTTTGGTTTACAATGTAGAAGATTTCAGTAGAATAGCATGCCAAGTCCTGTGTTGCTTAAAGTAGTGCTCTTTGTATTCTGCCTTTTCTTAGTAGAGGTAATTTTTTTCTTTTAATTCTGTTTTTTTTTTTTTTTTAAATAATCTTGTTTCTTGATGTATAACACATAATTAGAGTTTTTCCAAATTACTGGGTACCCACAGGACTTACATTCAAAGGAAGAATTAGAGGAACACAGGGTGGAGTAGGCTGCTAATATCAGTACTGACATAGAAAACCAACTCAGTTGTGTTTTTGGAGATAAAATTAGTTGTGGAAATATAAGCAAAAATGTTTTCAGTACTGACATAGAAACCAACTCAGTTGTGTTTTTGGAGATAAAATTAGTTGTGGAAATGTAAGCAATGTTTTCAGGAATAACAATTGTAATCTGACATTGAAGAACCATATTGTTAGAATGTGGAGAACCAAAACTCAGATTCTCCATCTATTCTAAAAATAAAGCAGGATTTATTTCAGGTTTGGAAAAGGGAATTTCTGTAGTAGTAGAAAGTATAAACCACCTTGATGGCTGAGAGCTGGAAGTAGACTCTGTCGGAAAAGAAAGCACAAACATTATATGTAAATTATGTTGATTACATAAAAGTAAACAGGTCACTGGAGTACATGCTGGTGTAGGGAGTACTGATGGAGAATGTTCTGCTGATATTCAGATGTCTGCATGGAGATGGAAAGCAACCTCCCCAAGAAAACCCAATTATTTTTCTCAGGGGGTATCATTCCTCGGGATAAATGCACATCCAGTATCTTAGCATGTGCTTGTGAAAGGGAAGAAAGATGTGGAAGTGTGAGTTGTAGTGCATTGGGATAGTGTTTTTTTAACTTACTGTTTGGGTGGAGAGGGAAAGAGAAATTGCAAACCAGACATAGTAATATGTTATGCCAGATGTGAATTTTCTGGAGGCCTGAAGAGCATTAGATGCCAGTTAGTGATCCTGGTGCTCCTAAATCGTAGAGTGTGTTTCTCAGTTCTTGTTTTACCTTTTAGTTGGATAGCTTAAGAGTATGGTTGTTGGTTGCTTAGAGAATTTTGATTGAGAGCACCAAATCATTAGACTGCTGTGTTTTACTTGGTTGATCACTGGGAAGTAAATGGAGGAAGTCATGGGAAATGGGTACTCCAGAGAATTTTTCGTAATATTTGGAAGAAAAAAACCTAACACTGACCAAAACTGCAGTGTGTCAGTTCCTTGTGTCAAAGTCTTCAAACTTGCTTTTATTGCCACAAATCAGTTCCTGCTTGCCTGGCAATACTTGTTCTGACAGGAGAACAGGGAGACCTGCTGGGACTGTCACACCCCAACAGGGATTTGGTGAACACACCAGTTGTTGCAGAGTTAGTGAATGTGCAGTGTGAAACACATTGCACTACTAGCTCTGATTTTGCAACTTCATTGGATTTCTACTGTGCTGACTGATATTTCCATGGGCAAAACTTGAGAATAATTCTAAGTGAAGACCAGAATCTCCAGTTGAAGTTTCTCAAGATCTTTGCTTGGAGGTGGGAAGGAGTCTAGAAACCACTCTTCTCTTGTGTATTTGTTAACAGTAAGGTGAAGGTTTTACTGGACACTGGAGAAACCCTTTCAGTGTCTTGTCTGGTCTGCTTTAGAAGCATGTTTACAGAGTGCCAACAAAGGTGTATAGTGCTGCTCTGCATACTACACTCAGACCTTTGTGTTCAGTCCTGAGATTTCTGGATACCACCCTACCAGCTAAATGTCCTTTACCTGTCCTTCAACTTGTGTGTTTCGCACATGAGGAACTGTTGTGTTTCCTGGGGAGGAGGAGATTGAATGTAATTTCTGCATCAAATTATTCCCTAATATTTTCCTGTGTAAATAACTAAACAAAATGTTTTCTCCTGCTTAGCATCACTGCCGAAGATGTGGGAAGTGCTTCTGTGACAAGTGCTGCAGTAAAAAAGTGCCTCTGCCTCGCATGTGCTTTGTGGACCCTGTGCGCCAGTGTGCTGAATGTGCACTCATCTCTCAGAAAGAAACAGAGTTCTATGATAAGCAGCTTAAAGTGCTCATGAATGGTAAGGACTGAATGCATCCGTGTGCTGGGTTGATCTTATTTACATTTATTCAAATGGCTGTGGTAAACACAGACAGTGAGAGTAATTCCTTTTGTCAAAAAAGGCCACAGTTTTGTCTCCTTTAAATACTTTTTTGTTGCCATGTTTCCTATTTGGGAATTACCAATTCTGTGTTATCCATTTATTTAGAGAGAATTTTACGCTGTTTACAAAGAATGATTTGATTAAAGACGAAGCAATTTTTAATGCCTCTGTTCTCAGATGTGTGCAATTGGCGTTTCTGTGAAAATAATACACCTTTTAGCCAGATTCTTGTTACATTAAATAAGGATGAAAAATACTTAACAATAGAGAATATTTTTAATATTTTCTAACAAGAGACTGTGCTTGTTTAAAGCTTCATCTGTGAGCTTTGATCTTGTTTATGGCCTGCAGCCATGGTTGGTGGCAGATCGTCATGAATGGACAATTTTGCATAGCACTAAAACTACATGCAATACAGTAATTTGTGTTTCAGTTACATTAAGAAAGCTGAGTCTTCAGTTTTTAAAATATTCTGTAAGTGTTCAGTTCTTTTGATGGGCTCTCAAATCTGAGCATGTTGCCAATGTGTATAATCTGTAAACTAAACCACACGTCTGCTTAGCATGAGTGTTCCTAGGGAGATTCTGGCTTCAGGAAAGGAGGATGTTCATTCCTGTAACACACCAGTCTTTCTTCACTCTGCTGATGAAGGTGTGGATGAGGTTTTAAATTAGATTGAAGACTTCTTTTTAAAAAGAAGCTTGTTCTGCTTGCATTCGTGTTTCGCAATTCAAGTCTGAAGCTGTTCCTGACTTAGAGTAGAGCCACAGATCTTTGCCAGAGAGATGGTGGTTGTGATGGCCTTGGGGCAGTTTTGCTGCTGTCGCCTCTGTCTCACTTCAGCAGCAGCCTCTGGGGGGGTCCACGCTGAGGGACCAGTGAGACTGCAAAGTTGTGAAATAGACAGTGAGGTGAAGCTCTCTGAGGTTCAGATTGTGGAGATGGATTGCAGACTATCTGGCAGGGCTGCATGGTGCTGTTTTTTCATTTCCCAGACCAGCAGTATTGAGATTAGGTAACACAGGGTGCGTGAGGCATGGAGGAAGTGGCTAGGCTTGTAGTCTGCCTTATTTTAAGTTATGAATCACTTCACTAATGGAGTTAAGATGATTTTCCTGATGTCAAAGGAACTGTTTTGCACAGAAGCAGCATACTATGAAGGCTGGAGTTCATTGACCTGCAAGTAAGACTGAGCTATCCTTCAGTAATGAAAAAGAAGTGCACAGGACAAGTGTGTATTAAGTACAGACCTGGAGGTCACATCCTGCTATTAGATTCTTCTGAAAGATTTTTTTTTTTTTTTTTTTTTTTTAAATATCGAAACAGTAGTTTATATCATGGTGACAGGATAGGGTCTTCAGTTTCTTCTTTTCATCATCTCCAAATCTGTTCTCATTTTTTAAAGATTTGTTTTAAGATACCTGTATTTCTGGAACATATGGGAGAAATTGGATAGTAATTGTGATAGGTCCTGCAGTTCAGAACATGACAATTCAAGATCAGCTTTTTATACTTCAGTATTCTGCTGATGTTAATCAGTGCAACATGTCAGTCTATTAATTCACCCAATTTAGTGTATTACGTGCAATAACTAAAAATTAGTTATGCTTTTTGATACTTGAATAAACCTTCCTAAACTTGGCATTAGAATACTGTAATATTTATTTCCAGGTGCTACATTCTTTGTAACTCTGGGAACATCTGATAAATCTGAGCTCATGGTTTGTCGACTCTCCAACAATCAGAGGTGAGAAAGATAGATAGAAATTGCACTTGTAAACTATATTGTTGATGCACTTATATTTTATTTATGTTATTAGATAATAATACAGCTGTAAGAGTAAAATACTGTGAGGATATTGGAGAGAGTAATCTGACTGAAATGATAGGTACAACTTTATTGGAGTAAGTTTGAATTTACTAACCATGTGCTGTGGAATGGTGGCTCTACACTCACTGGTAATGACTCTCAGTGCCACTGGAATACAGAGTCTTTGCCAGCTCATAGGAGAAGGGAAAAATCTGTAGTCACTGAAAACTCATTTTGTAATGATTGTATCATTGCACCACATTGTTTAGCATTGTAGCCAAAGCATTACTTTGGTCATCCCTATAATATGGTTGGCTAGAACACTTCCAACTCTTTGTTCTCTTCTTCCTCCAGAACTTTGAAAGAATGCTTTTAGTATTTTGAAAGGGCTTCCTGGAAAACTAAACAATTGGTTTAGTGGTGTGGTGTTTTTTTCAAAGAACTTCCATGAAAAGTAATTTTTTCTGCTTGATTTCTCTCCCTCCCCATGCAAAGAACATATAAGCAGCCAGTCACTGAGAGATTGTGTTTATTTTTTCCTGTGATTTGGACTTGATGTTGTAGAAAAAACAGGGTTGTTTTTGTTTTTTTAAAAGTTTTTCTTATGTTATGTAGATACCTGGTTTTGGATGGAGACAGCCACTATGAAATTGAAATTATACAGATATCAACTGTTCAGATACTTACAGAGGGATTTACTCCTGGAGGTAATACAGATTAACTATAAAGAAAAAAAAATGTCAAGGTGTAATTATTGTTCAGGCTAGACAGTGCATTGCTAGTTTGTTGGTAACTTAGGAGCAGCTGTGCTAGTTACAGCTGGTCTCAGGATAGTGTGCAGTGTGTGGAACCCTGTCCATGTGGCTACTGGGATTTTGGGAGAAACCTAAGAAAAGGTGGCCATCATCTTTTGTAATCCTTTCTGTTAGCAAATATAAATATCTATTGATTGACAAGCTTATATGAGGGAACTCAGTCTTTGGCAACTGCCATTTCAGAATCTAGCTGGGATTTCTCTTCTACTTGCGCAAGTGTGAGGGGAGTGACAGAGAAACTGGTGTGGGGTGTAAATAAAGTTATGCTTTCTTCATTTCATTCAAGATGAAGGGGTGGCCAAATGAGACAGGTAACATCTGAATCAGAGGGCAGCTACTTACTGCCTCATTTCTTACCAGATTTTAAAGTATTTCAGGATGAACTTGAATATGATTTCACTGAATTGAGAACAAACAAGGTCAGGAATTTTAATAATTGTTATTTAGCAACACCTCTGTCACTGCTGGAATTTTCTAATCAGACAGGCTGTCTGTGCAGTTTTCATTCAGTGCAGCATGTGAACTTTTTTAAACTTATCTTGCTATTCCAATCGACCTGATGTGTTGCTGAGTTACCTGATGCTCCTATAATTCCTTGTTCATTCCTCTTCTGACTGCTTTATCTTTTTGCCTGCCTGCCTTCTTGATGGTAGAAAAAGATACTCACACTTACACCAGCCTTCTGGAGAGCCAGCATATTACTGAAGGTATCACCAGTACCTTAGAGCATGATGCACTAAGCATGTTGTCATGTCCTCTCCCTTCCATCTTTCTTCCTTTGCAGTGGTGGTGTTTTGCTTGGTCAATAGCTGTTTAACTGCAGACAAGTTATGTTCAAATCCAACATTTATCTATTCCTTTCCATCTGTCTTTAATAAACTGAGAATGAATGTTTTCTAACTTTTTGGAGGAGAGCTGAAACATTTGTGGCCTTCTTTAGACTGTGTGTGCTGTTGTCTGTGTTAGAAGGGAAGGTGAGAAACCAGATCTTTAGTGCTATGCATGACACATCACCTACTTCAGCAGTTGTGCTGAATTGTGGATACCAGAAATTAAAAATACATTTTTTTACTGTCCAGTAAAGCTTTGCACTGAATAAATAAACTAATAATTACTGGTTTGCTCTTGCACATCTTTAAAAGAAGTATGACCTCTTGTTGTGTAACGTGTGCTCTGCCTGACTGGGTAGTCTTAGGATGCCAGGCATAGGCAAACTGGTCAAAGCTGTAGCTGTTGGATTTCCACTGATTTATCTTTAAGTAGTCCCTTAAATCTGTTAGTCTGACCAGGTATCTGGAGGGGAGCAAGCAAGCAAGTTGGATTTCATTTTATCCTACGAGAGGAACAGATGGCTGCTTTTATAAACACTGCTTGCAGGGCTTTTAGTCGGTTCCTTAGGCTGAGATTTGTCTGTTTGTCTTCTTGGTTATTGCAGCAGTGGCCTCCAGGAGCCCTCTCAAGCAGACACTTCTTTTTTTCAGAAAGAACTTTTCAAAAAGTGTCCTCATACAGTGGTGCTGTTCCGGGGGCTTAGTTTGTGCTCTACTACTTCAGGGAACAGTGCCGATCAAGTGTGGCATTTTAAAAAAAGCTTTTGTTTAGTTTCTCTGTTTTTGCTTTGGTTTCTCTTAATCTCTGTGCAGCTAGAGCAAAAGCAATACAAACATCTCACTAGCACACTGTTATGAGAGCAATGCCTTTCATAATGGATTTCCTTCAGGAAGTAAATGATGTTGCCAGTCGTGGTCTAGTCTTGTGTAAACATCTTTCCATTTTCCTGGTTTGGAGGGACTTCTGCCAGCTGTGCCAGACTTTGTCTCAAGCAGCCATCCCTCTTGGAAATCAGTCTAACTGGTCATTAGTAATTCAGGTTACAAACATCAGGCTACGGTACAAAACTATGGCATCTACTAAAGAGAAGACATGGTCATATTAAAACAGGAGGGTATTCCTAGCATGTGTAGCTGGTGGCTTTACCTTAAGTTACCTTGGTGATAGCCAGAGAATTAAAAGATATTGAGCCTGCACGTTCCATTGCCTGGCATTAACCCCTGTGATCCCTGTTAGTTGCATCTCCAGTTGCTACTGCTTTGAATTAAGTGATGAGAGTTCTCTACAAACATGCTTACTGATCAAAAGAAGTTGAGTTACTAAGTAAGTTAAAAATGTTGCTGTTCAAGATTATTCTGCTTTTTTCAGGAGGTAATACTCGTGCCATAGGTATGATTCTGCAGTACAAGGTACCAGGATCAGAGGAGATAACACAGATGAAGTTTACAGCCAGTGAAGACTTCAGCTGTAACAAGAAGCTGTCAGCAAGCTGGTTGGCAGCTATGCATAAGGTAAGCACAAGAAAGCTGAAGAAAATCCTAACATGGGGTGCTTAGCAGCAGTTGAGAGAGAATGAAGCATTAGGAGTCTTTTTTTAGTTTTATTTCTTAGTTTTTATTTAGGTATTTTAGGGCCTTGTTGATTAAGAAAAGAGAAGCTGTTAGGAACAAACTGTTTGCCAGGTTCTAATGTATACCATTAGGTGAAAAGAAGAAAGGAATTAGACTGTCATGTTCCTTAGGGTTTTGTTACTCACTGCAGAACGTGCATTATGAAATACTGTCTGGACCCTCAACTCAGCTACTTGTTTTCACTGCTTCATGATGGTTCAGAAGTGGTGTTGATTTCTGAAAAAAGGAACAGGAATAGAGGCAGGATCCTGTGGAAGACTGGATCATTTTTTGCTCTTAGGCACTGTATGGCTAATGAAACTGAAGTTTATTACATAATTTCATAAGCCAGAGTTATGGGAGACAAAAAATCAAAATGACCCCAACTAGTTCTGAACTTTACTAATCTGGTTAATAATCAGAACTGTAATGTATAAGCTCTCTCCAAATGGCAAGTATGTGGCTCTTTGCTTCTTTACCACTGTTTAGGTCCCCAGCCACCCCCAGCCCCAGCTCAGCACAGTGCACTCAGACTGTGTTGCCTTGTGAGTACAATTTAGCCTTTCTTAAATCTATTTCAATTCATCTTGCACAAGTAGTGCAACTCCTTCAAAGAAGGACCAGTATTCTGTGGGTAAGCTGAACACCTTCCCCATGCTGTCCCCTTTGATGGGAGTTTTGAGTAACATTTCTGAGCAGTGAGACTTTCAGGGGTCCTAGTTAACAGCAGGTGAAAGGACTTGATGCTAGAGAATGCAGCTGTGTTCCCAGCACAGGGGTTGCTTGGTCCTGTAGTTTGAGACAAATGTAAGACCTCACCAAAACACTGCCGGGGAGAAGCAGAAGAGGTAGGAGGGATATAGAACACATTAACATTGTTTACTGCATGTATTTAGGCAGGTCACCAAAATCTTAGAAATACTACTTCTGTCTTTTTCCTTAGAGAAGTAAAATAGTAAAGGAAGAACTTAAAACCTTGGGTTTAACAGAAATTTTTGGTGGGGTATGAATGAGATGCGGTGGCTCCAAGTGAAACTTTAATTAACACAGAGATGTTTTGTCTTCATATCAGGCAACAAAACTTCTGTATGAGTCCCGGGACCAGTAAGAACAGCAAACTGTTGGCCACCTGAGGGAAAACACCAGCCTCCATGGACCTGCCTCTACTTTTTTGATAATTTGACAGCTGGTAACATTTGCTGTTCTTGACTTTTTCTCATTCCAGTGTGGTTCATTGTGTAAGAACTGGCAAATGCAATGTGAGTATTTTTTTGAACCATGAGTATTCACTATAGTGTGCAATATGTATACAATTAATGCTTTAAACAGCCTCACCTTTTAAGACTTTGTATATTTTGTTAAGCCTTTCCTGGCACTTAATATGAAAGTGACCTGCACTACAGCTTATGTACAGCACAACTTTTATAATAACAATTATATATACTGTTTGCTAAAAAAGCAAACAAATGTGTATGTCTCTTCTGCAGAGAATAGCTTTTGGGCATAGATCTCAGGTTTTTCCCTCAATCCAAATGTTTAAAAATCAATGTACAGTAAAATCTGCCTTAGATATGATTTTATAGAAGTCACTTTTTTTAAAAAACATTTCATTTTAAACATCTGAAGATTTCACCAAATATCACTAAATTTGACTTAGTATGAACATGATTTTGGAACTTTCCTTCTGTGATAAATAAGCTTCCAGAATAATTCTTAGTTTTGTATTTTCTTTTTGGTAACTAGCTTTTGTTAATCTAACTGTAATGCTATTTGAAATTGCATACAACTTAATGTACAAAAATGAATAAATTAATTCACTTATTTAAAGAAAAATGAGGTGATACTTGATTTCATAATATATAACTTCTTTAACGATGCATACAGTGTGCTCTCTAAACTCAAACTTTGGACTTTCTATCAACAGCACCCTAATTTTTGTTCTGTCTGTTGATAATTGATTCAATTAATGGGATGAATCCTCTGGCTACCTGTGCTCAGCCAAATGGGCCTTTCTGCCCTCTTGTGCTGTTGGGAAAGATGGAATAAAGGAGCACACAAAGCTCAGTTGCCAGCTTGTGTAAAGGACTCTCCCAAGAGTTTCTAGGCAAGTATTAATTTGACACAGCTGGAATACTGGTGTACTGTCATAAGGAATTTCCAAAATTGTTTGGCAACTTTGTGCAGCTGATAAAACAATGAGGAAACCTGAGTTAACAGCTAGAACACAGCAAGCTAAAATTACTCTGTTTTTGGAAACTATGAAACATCTAATGTTGCTACCTGTAGAAAAATACTGGAGAATGCAGCCATGCCTTAGCAGTACTTTATTGTGCACATTTACATCTTCTCTGAATTAGTGTCTCATAGGCTCTTGAAATCATCACATTCATGTAGCAAATTCTTCAACAATAATACCCTTTCACTTTTCACCACAATATATACAGTTAATGCTAGCCTGTGGTAAAAGCAAGTTACAGCACTGCAGAAATGGATATATAAATTATACACAGAACTTCTACATGAAGAATTAATTAAATTGCATACTGTTAAATGGGAGAAAATTACAAGAAATATGGCTAAAACGTATAATGGGAAATTCAAAATATACTTTTGATATATAAAATCATGTACAATTAAAATTCCAGTGAAGTGCTTTTTTTTTTTTTCCTTTTTTTTTTTTCTTTTTCTTGAAACTACAATGTAGTGGAATAGGTTATTGCATAACTTGCCTTGGCAACAGATGTAGGTTGCCAAGAACCACAGAAACTGTCCTCAAATAAGCTATTGCCTTTCTTAAATCCTTCTCTAGACCCATCACCTTCTCCTTGACTCAGCATCTACACAACCTTCTTTCTACTTGTATCCAGTCCTTCATGTTTTCTTCTAGATTGACTCAGGCAGACTTCAAATTACACAGTGTAACCCTCACCAGACTCTTACCCTTTTCGACTATTGCACTTTCATCCATGCAGACATACAAATCCCTTAAGCTGCTGCAAATTCAGTACTAATTGTTCTGTCCGGGAGGGACAATCCTCAGGTGGTTAGTAGGGGAACCTTTACATCAGTAGAGGTAACACTGGTGCTGTAGGCTGAATAATAATAAAATAAAACGAGTGAAATATTGTGTAAGGGTTTTGAGAAGTGTAAAAAATACTGTTGTTTTGTTAGTTCTCTAGGTTGATTCTAAATGTAAATAATACTTGATGCTAGACTACGTAAAGCTTTTGTTGGGGTAGTCTGACTGGGATTTAAGTGTACAGCATGTTACCCTTAAAATCCCAGCCCTGGTAAAGCTTTGGTGCATGTATCAGGTGAAGTTCTTATATCCTAGAAACCAAAGAGTTGGTGAGTAACAAGAACTCAACATTCACTGGTATCAAATAAAATATCCAAAATCCTGACATGGAACAGTTACTGAGGGGCTGGAGCAAACTGGACAGCATATCTGCACTCTGCAAGTGACACCTCTGAACATTGAACACAAGGAAGCTCCTACCACGGAAGTTTAACCAAAAACACTGCTTTAGACAACAGCTGGCGCAACGCTGTGGACTGTGGAGGTAACACTCCTCATCAGTGGTGGGTCACAGAAAAACAATCCTCATTTACAAACTGCAGATTTTCAAAATCGTGGATGCTGTCCATTTAACAAGAGAAAGCACCATTAAAACTAAATATCATAGTTTTATTTCTCTGTGTGAAATGATCAGAAATGATGGCTCCAGTGTAAGTTTTAGGTTTCCAGTTACCAGCACGGTATTGCACTGTTGTAGAACTGAATTCAAGCAAGGGTTCGCTGTCTGGGTTTTATTCGTGGATATAACTGTAAAAGCAGAACAAAAATATTAGGTTTTACATGGTTGATACCAATTTAAATATAAATCAATTTAATAATAACCAAGGGGTACTTATTGACAAGAACTGGGTGATGAAGAGTTTTCTGGGGGTAAGGTTTTTATGAACTACAGCATATTCTTAGGTAAATTCTGAAAAATGAAACCAGAAGCATTGTGACACTAAGAGCTGACTTAATCCTGCCAACAGCTGCAAAATTGCTGCTCTGAAAATGACTTTGTTCACTGGGTGCAAGATCCTAGACTAGACCAAAGGATGCTTTTATGTAAGTATAAGAATTGCACACCAAGACTTAAAGTTTATTTCTGGCTCTGTAAGGTTTTCTTACGCATTTTGTCCTCTTTATCTCTCTACTCAGTAGCCTTACATTTCTGGTTTGTCATGACAGCAGTGTGCTGTTTGACTGAGAGCAGCATAAATGACTTGCCTACATCTCCAAGGTTCTTTCCTGTTTACATTTGGACATCTCTATCTATTGCTTATCTCGTGCCTAAAGCACTTCCTGGGCAGAAGCTACAAGCTGCCCAGTACAGCCACCACGTTTCACATTGAAGCCCTGTATTGTAGCCAAGGGGAAAAAAGTCTTACTAAAGATTAAAGCATGAATTATATTAAATACACTAACTTGCCAAATAAAAAATAGCACTAGGGTCCTAACCCTAGCCTCTCCTTTTTGTTTACAATTACACAGGCTGGAAAGATAAGGATAATCTGCTTCGCAGCGCTTCCTAGCAGTGTATTCACGTGATGCACACAGGGATTCCGACCAGGGATCCATCTTCTGGTCACACTTCAGGAGGAAGTAAAAAACTAGAGAAATTAACTTTAAAACAACTTACCCCAAGAAGATTTTTAGGCACATAGCCTTCTTTATCATTGAGGCGGGCCCACCACCACTCTGTTTCATTGTCATCCTTGCGTCTTAGGATAGTAATGGCATCACCCTCGTGGAATGACAACTCATCATTATTCTGGGCTTCATAATCCCACAAAGCATACACCACACCCTTATTCATCACTCCCAATTTCTCTTGCACTCCTGTTAAAATAAATTAGAGAACACGCTAGATAGTAAAACATCCTCTTTTAGCCTCTAAGCTTTTAAGTGTGGACATTGTGGCCCAAATATTAGTCTTTTACTCATGAAATTTCATAAACAATTTTCAGCTCTTCCATTATGAATGCATGATACAACCAAGTTTTACAGAACATGTGAAACCAATTTTGAGCATGAGTTTTTTCACTTATTACGCATGTAATAGAAGCCTTAAATTTTTTAATTCAAATCAGGATAATAGTTTTACAACTGTTTGAGTAAAGCAGCTTTAGGGAACTACTGTATTTTTCTCACAGGCCTGCTTTCTACAGCAACACCTGAAGTGTTTGAAAAATCGTGTCAATTGTATAGAACATTAATTAAACTTACATCTGCTGATGCAAATTAAAAATGTCTGCTCCATCAAGGTTCTTGGCAAAATGTGTGTTAGTAACTGGATTCTTTAAGTTAATTATTCATAAAGTACACCTTTCTGCTAGAAATTTGTGCATCTGAGGATTGCAGTATTTCTGTCAAGACACTTGACAGTTCACTGTGACTGTCAAAACCTCCCTGTGGAAGCACTTTCTTGAAACTGAGCCAAATAAAACTTTAAAATTCTGCAATATTAGGATCCTGTGAAGTAATTCAGAACAGAAGAACTATAAGCAACATAGCATTGAAAAGAGTATTCTGTTCTTAGCATTTTGAAAGAACAGGAGGGTGATGCACAGTATTGTCAAGCCTGGGACCTAAGCATATGTTTTGTGCAGATCAGAGAGACAAAAAGAGACAAATTTTAGAAAAGCTAAAGAAGTTTGTAGTGTCATAACTTACCATACAAGAACTGGGAACACTGAATATAACCTTCTTCCATCTCTTCACATTTGTCTGCAGCAGTTTCTATATCACTTATAGTTGAAGCAAAAATAGCTGCCCCAGATTCAACCAGTAATTTACACAGATGAACACTATTACAAGAAGCAGCACAATGCAAGGGTGTCCTGAAATAAAACAAAAATGTAGACATGAAAAAATAAACTTCTCTGAATCTTAACTATATTATTTTGCAATATAAAGTCTAGCTTGTCTATTCTGAGAAGCTGTTCTTTATTTTAATGTATATACGTATTATCCAAAATGTGTCAAACAACTGGAATGAATTTCAGGATTTACCTGACTCCAGTAAAGCCAAACATTATAAAATAGATGGTAGCAGAAAGGTCAGGTTTTGTAGCTTACAGAACTGCTGGGCATAAAAGGGTATTTTCCTATATGAGGAAACTGGAAAAGTAAAAGGTGAGGGTGAAACAGACCAGCACAGTAAGATTTCACATCCTCTACGAACACTTTAGAAGCTACCTCTACCTGTAAGGTGAGATTCTTCAAGCACACCAAAATCTGTGGTGGGTTATATGAAGATGAAACTTAAAAAACCCTTGTCATTTATTATTTACAGTTTAATAATTTCAGCATCTGAGCATGAATGCAATTATATGACTTAGGTAAAGCAAAATGGTGTGCTTGCACAAGGTGAACACAGTATAACCTTGCACTGCAGTTCATTACCAACTAGAGATTAAAAAGTGCCCTTATTCTCAGAGGGTAAACAGGAAGGAAACTGTTCTCAAAACAGGTCTTGACTAAATTTTGAATACGCATCAAAATGGTGTTTCTCCCAGATGATAAGTTAAGAATCTTGACACTTACCACCCATCACTATCTGCTGCGTTTACATTTACACCAAAATCAAGCAAGAACTTCACAATGTGGTGATGTCCAGCACACACTGCATTATGCAGAGGTGTAATGCCTTCATCATTTGGTTTACTGGGATCATCAACCTGTTAAAAACATGAGAGTTCACCTTCAGCTTTTTGCTTCCCCCCAAATATTTTAAGAGGTTGCCATTGTTTAGAATCTCACCTCATATATGATTCGTTGTACAAGATCAAATTCTCCCTCCAAAGAAGCATCTAGGAGGAGGGCCAATGGATTGAACTTCACTCTCAAACCATGGCCTGTTCTTTCTGAGTTAGGTTTCTTCAAGTTGGTACGTTTTGTCTGAGTAGAGATGAAAGAGGTTGCAAGGCATCATTTCAGGTTGCGTAGGTATTACAAATTATTCAGTTACTTTAAAAATATATTAAGAATCCCATCCACCTTAAATTTTAATTAGAACTATACAAACAGTTTTAAGTCTCTAAACAAAAGGCTTGATATCTCATTACATCTTACTCAATTGAAAAATGAAAAATCATGCCAATGCTATTCAGAAACTTTTCATTAAAGGCAGTGAGTACAAGGAACAAAGTACCACTGTCTTAATTATGTTTAGTATAAGCTGAATGTGCTTCTGATTGACTGTCAGAGACAGTCAGAACTTTTGCTTAAAGCAGAAAGGATGACACAATTAAGCCTGAGTATTGGTCTCTACTCAGAGAGAGTAGAGACTTGCCTTGAATTATCAACAGTATCTGCTGTAGGTCAGTACTGACAAGTTAGGAGTTTTGCTGTGGGGAAGAAAAGTACAGAACATGAAGGTATTTTTTGTGACATTCTAGCTTGTGTTGTCAGAAGCAGCATTCTCAAGATCTGAAACACATTTAAATGTGTTTTGATAATATTCTGAATCATGCACATGTCCTTGTCACTTTCCAGAAGAAAAAATAAAATCTATTATTAATTACAGATTTTATAGAGTGCTTTTCATCTCTAGCACTCTAAGATCTGTTTTCATTTATGTTCCTATTTAGTATGTCTATTTCAGTTTGGAAAATAAACCTCTCACAGCATGAATAGTATCTGTTGCTAGAATATTCCATTCTCCCAGAAGTATCCTGGCCCACTTGTGCTCACGGAAAATGCATACAAGGCCCTGTGCACGCTGCAGTCGAGGTGTCAGAGGAATGCAAGGTCCCTATGTCAATCAAAAAGTGGAGATATTCTTTGAAACCAACATTAAAGTGAGTCATATCAACAACTAAGAATAAAATTCAGTTTTCTCCCTATTTTTGATTATCCATATGCTGTAGATTTTGGTAATGACAAGTATTTAAAACATTTTGGTGCAGCTGGAGGAGGGACTTTGAAAGTAATTCAGATTATGTGACAAGCCCCATTAGAAAAACATTTTTGCTAAAACGTGTCAGCTGTGTTGCTATTAGTTTTAGCTCTGGTCTCACATCTCTCTGCTAACAGAGGAAAAGGAGTGCTTCTCCCAGTAGCCTACTTGCAAATGAAAAAACTTCCATCTGACATTAAGCCTACCCTTTGTTTCGTACAAATAAATATCTTTGTAGACCCAGAGAAATGAAAAAAAAAGGTTTTTAATGGAACCCAAGATTCCAGAATTAGTTCTACAGTAAGAATACATCCCCCAAAAATGTTCTACAGCCAAAAATACATACACAGCCTCCTGTAGCCTGTATGCATATTTTCCTTATTAAACAGCTACAGTAAGAAACCAATCCATCAGGATTCTCCTTGGGGGCTCCCTGGTTTTCTCTTAGTGTCATGAAACTTGAGGTGCAGAGATGCCCTTTAGCATAAGCTTACCAGCTTCCAGTTATGCTTAAGCACACCAAGTTCTACAGTTCACAAAATTGTCTTTCTGCTTTGTTACTTACTGGAGGGAGTGGGGGAGGAAGAGCAGGTGGCAAAGGAGCTTCATCTTCTACTGGAGAACTGACCTCAGGTGTGGGACTGGATGACTGTTCAGTAGAAGGAACTATAGCAGGATTGTTGTTGTTATCTTCAGTTGTCTCAGATGTTTGATTTGTGGTTTCAGTGCTTATCAGTTCCTCAGTAGCAGGGGAAGGTAATTCATTATCATTGGCATCTGATGCAGGGGGTGGCTCATCAGGAAGAGGAACTGTAGGTTGCACGGAAATAGGTTCTTCAATATTGCCATTGGTACTAGCATTACCATTATCAACATCAGCTAAGATGCCTATGAAGTCCTGTGGATTGCTTGGCTGATAAAAAGGAGCACTTTCTATTCCTCCAGCAAGAGTATTAAAACGCTGATACAGTAATTTTTGTATATTTGGTCCACTTGGGCCTTCTGGTTCTGTGATAGAACTACGCTTCTTCAACGGCCGAGGAGCATTGGCCAATTTTCTCCTCAAAGCTTCAAGGTCAGCATCACTTTGATATCGTAGGGGTGAATGCACAATAGGTGTGAGCTTAGTGGGACTGAGAGGACGAGGAATGTTTTCCACATTGCTGTTTTCACTGGATGGTGGAGCATTTTCAAGCTCTTGCTCTTTTTCAGACACCTCAGTCTGAGGCTGGGATGGTGGCTGTGAGGAGGTCTGGGCAGGCAAAGAACCATGAAGGAATGGCAAGGGTGAGGGAGAAGTTGAACCGGATTGTAATACAGGTTTTCCATAAACTGGAGAAAAGAAAGATGGAAAACAGTGAAGAACTGTTCCCAAACTACATAATAACATATTTGAAATTGTGTTTATGCAACTTGTAACTTCTTTGACTCTATTACAGAAAGACAAAAAAAATCTAATTATTGTATTGGAACATATCAAAACAGAAATAAATACTCACCTGTTGGTGATGGCGATGCTACTTAAAATTACAAGCTACAAGTATCACCTGGAATGTTTGTCCTCTCATGAGGAAACAGTAAGGAAAACTCTCCTCTCTAGACACTATTTTTTCAACTTATTTCTGAAGGTATTGCCAGAGTACCCAGACTATTGTTCTACTTGCATCTTGTTTTAAATAAAAGTTAACTCAATGTATACTTATTTAGCATCCCCAAAATATAGGGGATCATTTTTCTCCCATGCTGCATCCATAAAACTTCTTTCCTCTTCACACAGTTTTAGACAAGTTTTTCAAAGTGATATGGAAAGTAAACTAAGCCCAGTAGGTAGCTCTTAAACATCTATTTCAAAGGGAAAAAAATAAAGCAAAATATATTCTACCTGCTTTTACCGACTTATTTAAAGTATTGTACACAGCTTGTTGATAATTCTTTGGTGGTGTTGCTTGCTGAAGATACATTGAGTAGATGGAACTGGAGTTCACTGTCTGTGGCCCTTTTCTGGGAGACTGAGGTCTTGATCCTTTATCAGCTAGAAAAGGTCTGATTGCCACAGTTAAAGGGAGTTCTGGCCTGCCATCTCCTGGAAACAAGGAGGGACCAGAAGGTTGATAAGTAGGGCTGGGAGGTACAGAAATTCTCTGTTGAATCTGCTGTGAAGAACTGGGCTGATGCACGTTGCTTGGTGGTGGAAGTGGAACAGGTCTTTGCCGATTTGCTATACTGGTGCCAGGTCTGGGCAGACTGCCATCCTTCCTTCTTTCTAGAGAATTTGTAGAACCTGTTCCTAAGGGAACTGGACTTGGATAGGTCCCATAGTTTTGAGGCAACTGCTTGCTTACACCAGGAATTGTTGGTGGCACCTTCCCCAGGTCAAGACCCTGTGTAAAAACAAGAGTATATAAGCATTCAATTAAATAATATACTTTTGTGTGTGACAGATAAACGCAAATGATTTGCATTCCTTATTAACTAGATACAGTTCTACCTGAATTTATCACAAGACTTCATCATACGTCACACAGAGGCCATTGTTTAAAGGCATCTTCAGCTATAATACATTAATACAAATCCAGAACTATTTGCATACCTTCAAAGCCTGAATAACTTGTTCACAGTATCTAGCTGATAATGTATTTGATAATATAAAAAGTGATAACAGACTTTACTAAAACTTTATAGAGACAAGGTCCTTAAAGATACAGTCTTAAAGAATTCAAAGTACTAAAGAAACAGTACAGGCAGACAGAAACCACCAGTGGACTCCCTCAAGGATGGATTTAATAACTTATTTTGGGAGATTTTTGTGAGAAAGAATGCATTGAAAAAGCAATAATCTATGCAAAGGACTAATAGTGATGAAGATTTTAATTAGAAAAATAGGTGGGGGATATGATTTGGATAAGCAAGGGGAGAGAAAAGTGGAGAGATATGTAAAAAAAAAAAAGAAATACAAACTGCTGAGATTGGGAAACATTGTAATGCGGTAAGAACAGAAAGGAACAAGAGGAATACAAAGGTGATTTTCTTTATGACTTTTAAAATAATAATCAGCAGGGAAACTGAATGTGTATGGAACTGAAGTTACAGCTAGAGAAACCAAAGGTTTGTAATTTCAGCAAAACAGATCTATAAGTATATCACAGAAGAAACCCACCAGCTTATCAGTACTTCCTAATACTGAGGTTGGCAATGGCTGGCTGGATATAGATCCTTGTTTTAAAGCAGTATCCATGCTTGATTCTTTCCAGTCTGCGTTGGAGATCTGAGGGTTTTTTACCACAGGGGTTGAGCTCTGTTTAAGTATTGGCCAATTTCCATCATTAGCTTGAAAACAGAAATAAATACTATATTTAAGATAAACCACACCATCAGTGTAAACAAGCAAAACAACATGCAAATGGATTACAGCAAGATTACTTTGATTCCAGAAATGAGATAAATCATATTCATGTTTGATTCAGAAATCACTACTGAAAGCCAAATCATTGCATATAATATGCTGTTCACTATACTTGGATTTTCAAATTGCATTGAAATTTTCTATAGAAAAAAAGATGGTTAAATTTTTTATTTCAGCATTGTATACTCTACTATTTAAAAGGCTAACAAATTCAGAACACAAATCCTTACAGAAACATTTCATCTTGAAATGAAACATCAGAAACATGCTTCTTTTGGTATTCTCCAGAGATAGACACGTTAAGCTAAATATTAAGTCTGCGTAAGCTCTGAGTGGACTTACTCCAAATTTAAACTATGGTTATTAGATTCATTCAATCATAACAGGATGTAAAAGTTCATTTCAACAATGGGGGAGAACAAAAGCACACATTCTTTTGTGGCAGTTAACTTACCTTTTGCTTTTCCTCAACACAGTCACCTGATTAGAACTGGCCCAAAGATTTAAAGACATTTATAAAATCAGCTGACAACTTCAACTCACAGTGTCAAGATACAAGTCAAGGAATTTAATCTTCTTCATATGCAAAAATTATGCATAGCTGCACATCAGCTGAGGCAACAAATCCTTAATGAAGTCCTAAGTGCATTGATATGTGACTTTATTAAGTGCATGAGAGGATTTAGTTTGTTTTCTTAAGTAAGCAAGAAAGCTTGAATAGTCTGATCATTGGATCTGTTATGTAGTAACTAAATAGATCCCTGGTTAGATTTCAACGCTTTGATTTGCCTTTAAAAGATTAAACTTCAGGTGTCTCTAAGGAGACCAGAGATAATTTCTCTTTCCCTGATACCTGTAATTATCTTAGTGGAGCACTCAGGTTCAGCAAGAATGACATGTAGCACGTAACTAATTTTAATAGAGGATAACAACTAAAATGGAGGGGGATATGTGTGTGTAGATCTACTGAGATTTCTGGATCTCACAGTAAGAAAACATCAAATGAAAATCAGTTATTTAATAGCAAAGTTTCCCATTACAGTTTTAAGCCTCTAGAAAATAGAATCAGCAAGGCTATTTCTAGAATTCTTTGCCATCCTCTGTCTAGTATAGCAGATAATCTTAAGAATGAACAGGAACATTCTAATAATAGTGAGTTTAACATCACCACTCTACTTTCTATCCACAAGCCTTATCCTCTTCAGTATCCATTTTATTCCCCCCCCATGGAAGTGAAAACCTGAAGATTTATTTCATTACTAACCTAATGTTTTCACTAGGAGAGTACAAATTCACTCCTCTAGCTCATAAACCTATTTATAGGCTTACTAAAAATAACTATTTTTTGCTTACTTAAAAGTGATAAGTTATACCTCTGCATTTAAACTACCATACTAAATATCTTTCAATTTTATGCCCAAACCATTCCTTAATACTATACACATTCTATTGTATTAACCTTTCAAATTGAGATCAACTGTGTTTGAATTCTGAGAAACAGTAACTTTGAAGAAAGAATATTTTTGTGTTTGGTCATTTAAATAGGGTTAACACTCACATATTTTTTATACTTAAGAGTTTAGTACATTGTCCAGAAATTACTTTTCACATTTGCAAACTGACAGCAAGTAAAGTAATGAGGCCAGCTTTAGTACTGGCAACATCCAAGAACTGGATATGCTGGGGGCTTTGTTTGTTACCTTCTGGTTATGAAGAGAAAGACAAATAGAAATGACTGTCTAAACACTTTGACCCAAAATAATGTCAAGTTTAAAGTGTTGCACTGAATTAAAATTTACTGCACAAAATACAGAATGATCCATAACTCCTATAAGGTATGGTTCAGTAAAACTTTTTTTCTGAAGATCAGTAACAGGTGTTAGGTAACTGAGTCACGCTAAACATGACAGCATCTTTGCCAGAAGTTTAACTATTAAGAAAGCACTTAAAGAAACAACAGCAAAAATCCTCAAGAATTTAATTATCTTACCTGCAAATACAAGCCCACACTCTTCCATGAGAAAGACAGTAATACAAAAACTGTTTCTAAGCCTCTGAATTCCAAATATTAGCACGTTTATTCCCAGATTCTGAGGTAACAGACTGGAATTTAAACTCTCTTTCCTCTCTCTAGCTTCTCTGTTTTGTTCTACTTACATAAACATCAGATTGTAACTGTTCCCACCTTCATGTCCTTCACATTACCATCTGGCAGACTTGCCAACTACCAGGCATGTTTTATGAGTGTACCTCTCACGTACTCCCACAGCTCAGACCAGCTCTATGCACTTCACTGAGCTGCTGTTGCAATCTGCAGTTGTAGCGCACGGCGCCAGAACCTGCGCGATCGGTGCTAAGAGGAGGCAACCAAACAGCCTCCTGCTATCTGAGGTCCCAGGCACTCTTGCCCATCTGATGGCAACACCCTTCTGACAAGCCCTCACTAGCTCCTGCTCCCAGCCACCCCATAGCCATTTCAGCCAACCAGATGCTTTTTTCCCAAATGTACCCTCCCGTCTGCTGCCTGCAAGACTCCCAAACGCTCTGTGTATTTCAATTCCCATCAGTCTGTTTTATATCTACACAAATTTGACCTACAAACAAAAAAGGTTCTGGGCATTTTCTCTGATTTTACTTAAATAAATGCCTATGTCTGGGTCCAAGATACTTACTGTAGCAACTGAAGCACAAACCAAGTACGTTTCTGTCCACTAGAAGTCAGCAAAATTCTTGCTATTGACTTGGACAGAGTGAGCTTTTATCTCAACTCTGGGGCCACTGCAACATGGAAACTCAAGAGTTTGCCACAAAGTATTCAGGCTAAACATGTATTTAATACATCTATCTAATCTGAGATATATACTAAAACATGCTTTGGAGATGACCATAAATTTTCTCACAGCCATTAGAAAATTTCAAGATTTTTCAATGAAGAAAACTCATCCCAAATATACTACTCCAGTACTCCAGGGATGAATTTGCTGCAAAACTGTTTTCTTCAAAGGCAAAAAGCAACTTCTCAACAATTTTACATTTCAACAGCATCTTCTGCATGCTAGACCACAACACAAGTTCTAAAGATGCTGTTTAATATGCATCTGTATGCAAGAGCTCAGATGACCATATTAAAAACTGAGTTCTTAGCTAGCCAGAGATCTTCTACGGACTCACAGTGCTGGGTGTCAAAGACAGTAGGTGCCAGGCGGATGACATTGTGAGCAGCAGACTGAAGAGAAGTGGGAGGTGACAGAATAGGATCCACTATTATGTCTAAATCAGAAACCTTCCAGGTGTCTGGAGATTTTTTCACACACCCACAGTCTGTCTCTACCGGACACACCAAGGCAGATCCAGTTACACAGAAAAAGAAAGAAAAAAAGTGGTGGAGAAATTATAACAATGACAATGGAGAAATTAGAACAGGAACACTCAGATAATGAGAAATAAAAGCATGACAGTTGAAAAGTATTTCATCATTTCTTCCTGGCAGCATATAAGCTTCTCTTTACATAAATCTATGGACTTTATTCAAGTACATTCAGAGTGATCAACACAAAGTCAGTCCTAGGGTAAAATAATTACTTTTAGAAAATCAAGAAGTTATCATTCAGATATCTTGCAACCTCCTGAGGTTAGGTCTAAAAGTGGGTACGTGTATCTTCTCCAGCTGGTATTTTAAAAACTGTGATCTTTGGTTGAGGAACTTGAAAGTCATGAGATGACTTCCCATATGTGGAAGAGGAATCCTCATGTCTGAAAACCAAACAGTTCCAAGTCTGTCACTTGCAATTCAGTCATTCCATAGTCTCAAAAATTTCCATAAAACCACAGTGAAGGGATATGTACAGCTGTCAAATTACACTAAAGTTATTGTTAAATCACTAATTTCAATGGAAAAGACTTGTAAGCCTTTGAATTCCAAATATTAGGTTTTTTTACATTCTGTATGGACAGTTTCGCTTTCTGGCCTTGGATTTTTGGGAGACATTTCTGTCATGCTTTCCTAGAGAGAAGTTCAGACTGTTTTCTCTCTATCTCCTCTTCCCCATTTGGAAGCATGTTGCAAGCCTTGTTGGAGTATTCAGTTTATACCACTGGGATGTAAGTGAATATTGCAGGAACTCCACTCTGGTGGTCATGGCTCACCTCATTTTTAGATCTCTCCTAGGAGACCAGGTAAACTAAGTCCTGTGGTTAAACTCATGGGACTGTGCATTTTTATTTCTATCATGTACATTTTCCTAGCTAACCTTTAATTAAGAATTCTAATTTTGCCAAGGTGTGCGCAGAGAGGAGAGCTTTACCAGAATGAGAACTTAAGGCACAAATGTCATGACTGGCTTCCTTCAGGCTCCAAAGTAAATAATAATTAAAAAAAAATTATAATGTAGGTGGAATTAGTAATTATGGGAGAAATGAGAGCCAACTTGGACATAAAATTCTGGGAAGTACTCCAAAGGGGCATCTTCTTCACTAATAAAGGCAGAAACAAGTAAACAGCATCTATGTTAAGATTATTCCATTTCAGAAATGCTTTAAGCACCACCAATTCTCAGTTGGAGTAAAAACCTTCAATATATTTATTCTCCTATTTCATTTTCTTCTGAGATTATTATTTTTACTTGTTCACTAGCTTTGTTTTACTTGACAAAAAGCAACATCATAAATACTTGTTAAATATAGTCAAAAAGTTGGTATTGTATTTAAACACAAACAATTTTAAAAGCTATTAAAGACAGAAGACAGAATGTGTGGAGGAACATGTGCTCTTTATAGCTGTGTACCAGCTAGTAAAACTTCAAAGAAAACGGTCTCCTAAGAAAAAAACATGGAAAGAGGCAAAACCAGCATTTATCAAATGACTAATACCCAAGTCACAGAACAGTATCAGGGCATCTACAACTTACATCTTCAACTACAGAGATTATGCCAACATTGGGTCTCCTAAAATTACTTGTTTTCTTTATTACTCCTTTCCAAACCATGTGTATTAATGAACACCACACTTAAGTGCTTACCAGATTTTGATCTTCCATGTGTTGAGCTAGAAGCAATGGTGAGAGACTGTGGTTTAACTGGATCTACTGGTACAGCGTAAGTGCCAGCACTTGGGACTTGGATGTAAGGTCCTACTGCTGCCACCCTTCCTGAAGCACTCAAGGATGACTGGGGTGATGAAGTCCCATTAATACGATTCAACTAAAAAATTTAGACAAATTGAAACGTGAACTTTCATTTAATCTAGACAATAGACAGGAAGTCTAAAATTAACTATCTGGAACCATGCTAAGAAACCTTAATTGTGTTATCGTACTTCATGCTACTGCAAAAAAACAAAAACTACAAATGTATTCCCTAAAATTAACATCTCAAAAATTAAATTTCTCAGTAACAGCACATACATTTCTCGTAAAAAACTTGATCAGTGTAAAGTCTCTTTCATTGTGCCTTTCTTAGGAAAATGGAATAAAATGAGTTCTTGAATGATCAAATATGCTCGGGATTTTTTCCTAAAGCAGTACATCCAGCTAGGGATATACATGGCAACCTGGAATTCCTCTGTCTAGTCCTTAGATAAGTGGTCTGCTCTGCAACTGGTTTCTTTTCAAAATTCCAGACAACTATTAAGACTAAGTGAATCACATCATTTATATTTTCATCAATTTTCCATATCGGAAGATCAGTATTTGCTAAAACCTGAGCTTTTTATGCTCTCATGCTTTGAAACAAAGCCCATAATCGCACTTCCCTTCCTAGAATTACAAACTACTATAATTTTTAATATAGTATGCTCTGTGCCATGAAGAAAAATAAAAGGAAATGCATTCTCTCTAACAGTTTTCTGTCAGCTATGAAATATCAGAGTTTTAAGAGTCCAGCTACTTTTAACACAGGCTCTTTAGGTGTAATTATATTACTCAGAGGGGAAAAAGTTAGATTCCCTGTAGTTTTAATAGGGTCTTGATAAACTAAAGTGTGGCCCTTTTAACAGTTAATCTTACAGGAATGTTTTCTTTTTGACGTGCCTCAACTTTTTTCTTGTACAGTCGTTCGCGCAGCTCGTTGATTCGCTTGTCCATCATAGCCACCTCCATGTTGCGTTTGTTTAGGAGTTCTTTCTGCTGCTGGAGCTTGGAGTTCTGCTCCTGGTTAAGCCTATTACGAATCTTAGGGGGGAAAAAAAAAAGAGAAAATCAGTTTTAGGTCAGTTTTGTCTGTTGTCAAGTTGTTTTTGAATCCAGTGTGAAAAAACAGAAGACAACTTGAGTCTGCAATTTGTTCTGACATCTCTGATGTTGTGCTTCCACACAGCCTGTCAAATTAGCATTTGCAACCATGAAAAACCCTTAAATGAAAACAGCAAAAGAATGTTCTAATGAACTAGTGGATACCTATTAAATACATGCAGACTGCATCCCATTTATAGTAAATAAATCGAAGAATTGGGCATAAGGACATTTCAGAAATTAATTCCACTATGAAAAATCAAGTAATAGAAAATGTTTTTTAAATGCCATGTTTAATCAAGACAGTTTGACTGCTATGAAAACTAAGTGACATAAAACTTGTAACAGAAATTTTGCTATTGATTCTGGTTTCAGTTCCACATGAAACTTCTTGACATCTGGATGGGAGGTTACCTGAACTGCTAGTGCAGGGACTGGGCACACATTTCCTCTCCACAGAGAGATTAAACAGAAACCTTTACAGCAGGTTTCCAATAGATTAGGGGAGGGATTACCTTGATGGTTTAAATAAACCATGACAGTCTTTATAATTGTTTCTCTTGTTTTCCCATTGGCATTTTTTCATCCTTTAATAACTCTGACAGTATTGCCTCAGTGTTCCAATTTTCATAGTAATGTTACATGCAAAAAAACCCTGAGGTAAATTTAAGTCTTGATAAACATGTATGGGATCACTATGAAGCACAAGAAAGAAATCTCAAACTATTAAGCATCTCTGTGCTCAGAAATACTCAAAAGGCAGATATGCCTTGCATAAATGTGAAAGAGGAAAAAAGAAGGCAAAAGGACCCTTATTCTTAATTAATGAAAATTAATTAATTTGCATGTTGTATTTGCTCACATAAACAAATCAGTAAGGCTAATTTTGAAATTTAAATTCATTTTAAAATATTAAATTTATATACTTGAGCTGTTGCCTTGATCAGAATAAAAGTACATGAGTAAAAAAAAAAAGCCCTCAACTCCTGATACAATGGAATACAATTAAGCTTTCCCTAACTTTTAAACATAAAAGCTGGACATAATATCAAAGTAAATTGAATGTTTAATTACTCTTGTGAGAACTACATTTTAGATGTAACAATCTTCTTGGAGCAATATGTCTGATAGTGGTACAGGGAATAAATACTGTGTGAATCTACTGCAGCGACAGTGCATTATATACTGCAGCAAATAAAGTGTATCCCATACTTTTAATGATTCTTTTAAAATGTGTTTTTTATTTCTTATGTATTTTAGTTATTTACACCAGATATTACAGCTATATTTTCACAATACATTTTAAATTTAAGATTTATATTTAAAATTACTTTTACTGACTGTCCAGTCACATCACCAAGTTAAAGACAATATACAAGTGAGCTGGCTACACCCAGTTCCTTGCAAAATGTAATTAAATAAATTTTTTAGATTAAAAAACCCCAAACAAGCAACAAAAAACAACAAATTCAAACAAATACTGGATTATGTCAACATTCAGTATTTAAGTAGTAGGCACTGAGAAATGCCCTGCATACCACTTTCAGACTTTGTACATGAGTAACAACAAAAAAATTTTTTAAAAGTAACGAAATTCTGTTTTAAAGAGGGTTATATGCTAATAACTACAACCTCACACATTAACAGCAATCCAATACACCAGCTTTATGAGAAGCCAAAGAACAAAACAGCCACCGATAAGTGCAGTAAAAACAATTTTTTAAAACCTACAGCTATTATTCAAATAGCATCTCTCCATTACTTACCTGTAACTCTTGATACAACTTCTTAAGTTCTACTGCTGCAGGTCCTGTCATTTGTCCATTGTAAGACTGAAACCCATTCAGTTTTCCTTTCCTTAAATCCTCCAGTTGCTGAGTTAGTTGATCCACTTTTAACACTGCAGCCTGTAACTCCTGCTGCTTTTCCTGGAACATGGCACTTATATGCTCAATTTCATTTGCTAAAAATAACAAGATAAAAATAAGAAATAAATAAAAAAAAACAAACCAGAAAACATTAAGGAAAGTAGAAGTTGCTAATTTTTTTTAATTCTACAGGCATTGGTAAATACAGTACATTAGTTTTAAATCTAGTATATGCATGCACAAAAAAAATATTCGTATGTTGGGCATTTGCTAACAGTCATATTTCTAATAGTTTGAGAATAGACTTATTCTGCCTTTATGCCTATGTGAAACAAAGAGTTAAATCAGAAGTTTCACAGAAGCACAGCATCCTCTGTAAGACAAAAACCACCACCTGAAATCCTGCTTCAATGCTGTATTGACTAGCAATATAGCATTATTAGCTAATCATGCAGTGAATAGTAAAATAAATTAAGTAGATAACTTTAAAAAATTCCACATACACAGATTGCCATTCATGATCTTGCTGTAGTCCACTTGTCCTCTCATGGCACGAATTTTTTTCAGCTTTGTCTCCTGTGTTTCTACACGTTCTTTAAGTTTTTGAAGTTTTTCACTCTCAGAAACAGACTGCTGCTGACGACGTTCTTGCTGCTTCAGGTAACGCAAACGTTGTTCCTGACAAAATAAGGTTTTAGCAAGAGGTACCAAGTTATGTATTGTAACAGTTAACTTAATCTGTTTTAGAGCAGAGATTCAAGATTTTTTAGAACCAATTTTAAATTTACACATACATGCAGATCCAATTCAAGCTTGAACACTCATTCAAACACAACTGTGAAGCATCCTCTAGCATTTGTTTTCTGACACTATTGCTGTTGCAAAATGAACTAACCCTGTTACCCAGCTTCCCAAATAAATAAAAATACATCCCACAGAGCATTTTAGACAAGCTGGCCTACTGTAAAATGGTCTAGTTCTAAATAATGGTCCCATTGGGCACCCAAGGCAAACATTTCTTTTTCTATATTATTTCCACAGAAAGAACAACAGAACTGATAGGTTGATTTTTAGGTACTCCCAAGCAGCTAATACATACTGTATATTGTAACACCTACACCAAAACATTAAACCCAGTTCCCAGTCTGAAAACATACTTAGATTTATATATCTCAAGAGACTTTGAGAACATTATAGAGGAATATAAAGAAAGTGATCATATTCTCCTCCTAAGGAGGAGCACAGAGCCAGCCTGGTCTATCACAGATTGTGAAGTGGACCTCACAAAAGAAACAAAACCTAGCAATATTTTTATTAAGATGCGTGACTTTGCTTGACTTGCTACAGTATCATTTACACTGAAATGCTGCATATTGCCTAGATTAAGATTAACTTGGTAAAATAACTGATGTCTTAAGTTTTTTCTTGACCTACCTAGATCGAGGTTAGTGCATTTTCCTGTATCCATGAAACTCATACTTGCCTATGTGAAGGAAATCTCTATTTATTATGATCTGTATATATAATGATTACCTTAGCAACCAACATTTGCTGTTGATTTTCAATCTGCTGCTGTTGTCGGGCTGCCATATCTTGAAGTTCAGAAAGAGTGAGCTCAACACGTGGATTTCCAACCTGCAGAACACACAAATGTTACATTAATGTTTTGATGTACATTGAGTGAAAAGAGAACCTAAATCCCCACTCCCCAGAGGAAGGCCAAAGCCTCCTCACCAGTCCTCAGAGGACATCTATGAAAAAGCAAGGAACCTCAGAGCAGAATGAATGGACACAGACAAGAGACAGAATAAGCAGAGTAGAAAAGAAGATGAAAGAGGAAAGCACTGGAACAAGAACAAAGGAAACCCCCCTTTACGCTAAATTTAACACTGCTCATTTAAGATATTCTGTAGAATTGGTAAACAGTACCCATGTGACAACACACAAACAAGCAGGTATTTCAAGCAGAAATTGGAATCTGAACTTCTTTCCTTTCCTGACATTTCAGTGTAACAGTCTTGGCAACTTCAGATGGTGATTAGAATTATTCACCTATTTTCACTATGCAATCACAGGAAAGAGAGTGCAGAGCAACAAGACAAATTCCAGAAGCTGGCACTTGCCAAACACCTGCTTTGCTACCCAGAAAACCAAAACCCACAGCCTTAGAACAGCACAGTTCAACCACAACTATAGAATTTGCACAGAAAGAAAATACCATCCTTTGAAAAATTCTGTTGATAAGTTCACAATACCCCAACATCTGTTTCAAGATATTTACATGTAATGCAGTCAATTTATTTGGTCAATGTAAAATTTTAAAAGTTTTACTAGAGACTATGCAGTACAGGAGTCATCTTGTCCATCATGTACCCTGCAATACTTGTTCTTCACTACAAAAAAAATATATATTTTTCTCTAACATCTTGTTGATACTGAAGTATCTCAGCCACTTTGAATTACTTGTTTCATATTCCTACATAAAACTGCTACTTAAATAAGCAGTTTTCCAGCCAATACATAATACAGGACTTTTTCCTTAAGATTCAATCAGAAAGGGAAATTAGTATTTCTTCTAAAATAACTCATTTCCCTTTTTTACTCCGCCTGAACTGTGATTAATATTTCATGTTTCTGCATACAGTTATTCAGGTAAGATATGCACATTAACTTCAGACACTAAAATGAGCCAGATTTGGAACACTAACCTCTAGATCTGTTCCATTCTAGACAAATGATATAGACATGTTGAACTCAATTTTTTAGAAAAATTTATTGTTATACTTTGAACATTCCTATTAAGTGAATTATGAAGCAAAATTATAATTCTTTCTGGATAGTACAACTGAGATGCCTCTTACGAGTCAACATGAATAAAAACTATTTATAGTAGAGAAGTAAATAAAAAACCCAAATCTGTGTTTATTTACCATTAGAGCTATATTTAGTAGTTGAACTAGAACAAAAGTTAAAATCCAAACCCACACAAAACACTAATTTTCTACTTCCAATTCTTTATTGGTGAAAGAACTTTAAAAATTTAAATTAGTAGTGTGTATGACAGAGAATAGTCCATCACAATATTCTGTAAGGCCAAATAACTTGTTTGCATTTGTGACCACCAGCTATTAAGTCAGAGATATCGCATTATTAATTACAGAATGGAATGCACAAATTGGGTAAGAAAATAAAGAAGTTTTTCCAAGTGCCATTCACAAGCCAAAATGTGTTCAATTGAGACAAGAACATAACATAAAAAACATGCTGCTCCCAGAACATGTTCAGGCTCTGCTGATTTGTGTTGGCATAACCATCCATCAGAAGAAAAATAAACCTTTTCATCTGCTGGACTCCATAGTTAAAAGCTCAGAATGGCTTTCATCTGCATCACTGACTTTAAAAGTAGAAAGGTGGGGTCAGGTGTGTGAATTGATAATATAATTTCAATACACATATGCTCTGTTTCAAAAATGTACAACTTGCATCAGACTATGCAAGATCTCCCCAGTGCTTCCCTCCTTTCTGCTTTGATCATCAATAAAGTTAACAATATTATTAGCTCATTTTATTTCAAATAGTAATTTTCAGTACAACACTGTCCAAGATACAGAGAAATGTTTTATTCTGCTAAGAAATCTTGTTAAAATCCCATCCATACTCAAAAAGTGGTTTTTGCATAGGAGTTGTGCATACTTCCTAGTCAAAAAGTCATTTCATCAAGTGAAAAATGAAAAATGTAACCTGGAATATACAATGTGACAATAAGAAACTTTCTAAAAGCACCAGGAACAAAAAAATCATTGTGATCCAAAAGCTCTGAAACTTTATTGCTTTAAAAAAGCATATTTGAAAGTAAATCTTAAAATGAAAGAATTAATGCATTATTTTGTATTATGTAAAATACAGAAGATTAATGATAAGATGAATTCAAATAACTTTTACTTGAAGAAGCTATTAACTACTGTAAAATCTTCCATTTAAGAAGGGTAATGCCTAAAATCTTTTAAACATGGGAAACAGTGATAATTAACCACTTAGATATAAATGCCCTATGAGAAATCTTTTAATGTTTACCTCACTTTTCCAGTAAGAATTCCAGTAAGTCTCCCTTTTCACCTAGAAAAACTACATTATACTTAGGAAAGAGAAGCAATAGCTGAGGAAGCAAAGTTTTAAACCTGTAACTTCACTCGCAGTTTGTTCTTTTTCATCCACATGGCAAAAGCAGTAACCACACCAAGCAGAATTCCTCTTCAGTGTCAAATCAATCAGTTTCAGATACAGACTGTTGCTGGTTTCAGGCTTCCAAAACAGGAGAGTATGATTTTTGAAACAACACAAAAACCACTGAATCTCTCTCTTGCCACGATCTACTTTAATCAATTTGTTCAGAGCATTTCATATTAGCTGAGTCTGCCTCTAATAATCTGCATGCAAACACCACTACTGGAAAAAGTCAGCCTCAGTCCTCCTTCAGAACCTCAAGTTATGCAAGGCAAAGAGAGAGCTGAATTTTCTCAGCTCTTTAATGAGGTTGCTGGTTTCTGGGATTCTCAAGTTTGTGCTGTTCATACAGTTATTAACAATTTAATCCATGAAGTCACTCACCTCTCATAACAAACATGAGCCTATCATTGAAGGTCCAGACCTCCTCCTTTCTCCTACAGCAGAAGAAACCTACCTCCTGCACATCTGCCTTCTGAAGGAGGTACTAAAAAGCCACTACAAATATCCACTCCTCCACATTCCACAGGTTCATTTGCTACATGGTGATACATCAAAGAAGACAGTTCTGCTGAATTGTGAATTTCTTTTCACTGATTCACAGAAGCATTTACACATAGAGATGAACTCTTAAATGAAATGCTATAGAGAAACCACTGCATTATTATGCACTAAGGAAGTATTATATGTGGTTCATGCAGACAAGAATACTTCACACCTGTATTCTCTAGTTTTTTAATATTGACAACAATCTTTAAAAAATTGTATTTATTTTGTTTAGCATGCACTTTAAAAGGTCATGATGAGAGACAGAATTTGTAATGAACTGGATTTTCAGCTTCTGACATTACCCTCCTACTACAGACTAATATTTTTCCATTTGATGATTATTATTTTTGAGACAGGTTAGATGAATGGTACAGTAGTAATTAAATAGTTTGGGAACTAGTTTACAAGCAGCCTCAAAACAAGTCATACCTTAGGCATTTAATTAAGAAAAGGAACTTCCTTTAATATTTAATTCTAAACATTAGTCTTGTCACCCTGAAAATCCATTTTCTTGTTCCTCCTCCCTTTCTTTCTACCCTCACACTATGCTGGTCCGTCCATCATCACAAACTCCTCAGTCTAAATGCTTCTGAGCTATTATGAAATGGATTGCTCACTAGGAACCCACAATACTAGATGAAGAAAAAAAATTGCACCTGAACTTGCAATATTTCTTTGACAAGCACAGTGTACTGTAGAGAAGCCATGTAAGTAATAAGGGCAGATTCCAGTGGGTTTTTGCCTTTATTCCCATCAGACTACTATATTCTACGAAAATCTAATTATGTCAATACTAAAATAAAAAACCCTTGAGACTGGCCTTTTGAAATAGATTATTCTTTAAAACATGCTAATTAGGATGTGGTTAGATTTTATGCAGTTCTTTGCCTCCATGCCTATGTTGCTAAGATACTTGTTTTGGATAATCTTATAAATTTGTACCAGTAAGAACAGAAAGTTACTTTGAAAATAATAATACAACATATACCAAACCCACCCCCAAGACTGTTACGATTTCAGAAAGAAGAGTTTTAACAGAAAACAACAAATATTCATAAGCTTTATGAACCCACGTAATGCCTGGCAAACTGATTCATGTTTAGTTTCAGCAGTGCCAAACCACTCAAACAGCCTGTGCAAAGCCTAATGTAACCATTTAATTCAAAAAGAAAACCAAAGCAGCACAAGAGTTAGCCTGCAGGAAGTGATTGGTAATCTCTTCAGATCTTCTAGGTTTGCAAGAGCCACCGTATCATTAACTTTCATTATCTATTCCTCCCCTCTTTTCAACATGGGTGTTCACACCCATCACCCACACAATTCTCCAGTTCCCTTCCCAATGCCCTGCACTAGAAAGTCTGGGTTCAAGTACCTCAAGCCTCTTGAAACTGCTCAACCTCCACCTTCTCCCATGTGTATTCTTGGATGATGAATTGTATGGAATGAACTCACATATTTTCTAACCTTTTACCTATCACTCAGCTCCATCACCACTGTCATGACTCCCTCATTTACTTCTCTTTTAGTACTTTAGTCCATCCTTCGCTCTTGTCACAGTCAGAGATTCTGAGGTTAAATCCCACTAATTGCCAAGGCCCAACATAACCTAGATAAAGGTAATCAACAAGTGTGCAGGGTGCCGAGAAAGTTCTTGTCTTAGCTTTTGCCTTGGAGCCCAGAATGGCTGATTCTTACTTTGGCCATCAAAAAGGCTACCCAGGAAATTTTCCTGCTTGCATCCCACTACTTTCAACCACCCATTACTTTGAAAGCCAACACAGAACAGCTACTGATGATAATGCAGTGTATATCCCACCTGCAACCTAGGTACACTGTTTCTTCTTTACATAGGCTACCACTCTAAAACTCTATTACAGATAAGGAATGTTTTGGCTGAATGGCCTCTTTTAGAGAAAAAAGTGACAGCTGTCTCTTAAGTGCTCCAAGCCCTCTCTCTCCCCAAAACATGTGATAGTAAATATAGTCATATCCTCAGCCAGAATAACATGAAAAAACACACTCTTTATCAAGGCTGAGAAAACAACTGCATATTAGAGGCTGGTGGGGTGGGAACACACACACCCACCCCAAAAACCAGAACCCTAAACTCCCCAAAAGACACAGACCAAGGAGAAGATCAGTACTGAATTAGAGGCAGAAACTTCAGAGTGAGAGAAACACAAGAATCAACTCCTTTGAGCTTAAGATTTGAAGAGTTTACTCCTCCATGTGGGATTCATTAATGAGGCATACAACTTTTGCCATGGCAACATTTTCACCAGCCTAATAAGAAGATGACAGCAAAGGCCAGAAAGGTACTTCAAGTTGGTCCTGAGGAGGCTCAAAAAAGCCTACACAGAAATGCAAAGTAAATACTCTGCTTTTTCTGCACATATTGAAAGACTCCATTTTCCATAATTTATAGCAGTTTTTTAGACACTGTTCCTTGCTAGGGCAAATGAAGGAATACAAAACTCTACCTCCAGACTAGAAATGTAGAGCTGTCAAACCCAAGAAATTTATACAGTTGCAAAACAAAAAGAGAACTGACAGGTCTGGGACTACATATACAAGTACGTGGACAAAGGAAGTGAAGTACAGTGCAGAAATGATCATTTTCCAGAACAAAGCATACTGACAAGCATAAAATGGAAGCGAGTAGGCTAGAGTGTTCCCCAGCAAGTGAATTACAAACCTTCCCAAACCAGAGAGCTCTTACCTTAGTGGGCCATCCCTGCTCTGTGCCACATTTAACAGCAATGGAAGAGCTACTGCTCTGCCTGCACAACTACCAAGTTGCCAGAGAGACAAGGAAGGGACAGCTTTGCTTTGCCTGCTGAATTTAGCAAAAGATGTCCTAATTCTCCTATGCTAACATGGACACGAGCAACTCTTCTGCCTTAAGCCTCACTCAAAGCAACACTGTTTAGGGGATGCTTTAACTATTCCACTTGGCAAGAAAACTTTAGAAGTTGTGAATAAGAACAGCTAACACACACTTTGGGTACCTGTCCTCAGCACACCACTAGTGATGAGGAAAACAGATTGAAGATACAGGAGTATCTAATAGGTCTTATATGAAACATGTATGTCCTCCTTGGGCTATGTGAAGAGAGGAGAACACAGGATGAAGCATCTACTGAAGATTATTGATTCTGACTGCCTTACATATCTGAAACATATTGACCATAGACATCACCAAATTTAAATATTCTAATAGATTTTTATCACATTTTCTATAAAATCCAATCCTAGTACCATGAATAAAGAACACAGCTTGAAAATCTTAGTGCAAACTCACATATAACACCATAAAAAGACAAAAGAAAACATATGTTCTTATTACAGAGAAGACTCCTAATAATAGAGTTTTTGCTGATCTCGACATGGATGGCATTATTTCCAGTTTAATGGCTTTATCCACAGCTCTGCCTTGCATTTTTTAATTGGGTCAGAAATATGCCGATAGCAGAAATCCATTTTAAAGAATCCAATGACAATAGCATGTGCCTTTTTTAGCTTAATGGAAATGAACAAGCTAATTAAACCCAGACAAGGCAACCAGAGTATTGGGAATTAAAGGAAAATATACCTAGTGTGTTCTATCTCCTGGTAATTAAATAATCTTGAAATTAACATTACAAATAGAATCTAGTAACTTTACTAAAAATGCATAACAAGAATGTTATTTGTGCAAAAAATGCATGAGCAGTTTCTTAAAATGAACACACTTCAACTGTATTACAATTTACTGAAAAAATCTCACATTATCTATATTTGATAAAATCTCAACATCTCTCATAAACTACACTACCTGATGCTAGTAAGTCACAGTATATAATAAAATATTTCAAGTGTGTTTAGCATAAGCCACAGACCCTTTATTTCCTGTTTTCCTCTGCTGCTCTTAGAAATCTCACAAGTAAGAAAGACTGTCCTCTGTTTTGCACAGAACAGCTAAAGAAACCAGAAGTTAACACGAATCAAAGCCATGTTAAAATATGTTTTGAAAATTCGAACTGGATTTAAACATATATTGAACATTAGCTCCATATTAAATAAACTGCTTATAGATCACTTCTGCAATACAGGAAAGTAGTACCTGAAACTCAATTATTTAAATACTACTGTCTTGTTTTTGCAGACACTTTTAAAATAGCTACAGAAATCTTAAACACGTTCATATAAATTTTAGTGTTGGGTAAAATACCCAGCAGCCTGCTTGAATAAAAATACCAGCCTCACATTCTCTACAAAAATAAATTATCTTAAAAGAAATTATGCATTCTTATAGAAATAACAAATCAGTTGTGCACAAAACTTCAGACATGTTTACAGTTTCAATCCTTTTACTCAGAGTGGTTTTGAGTAAAAGACATGTTGTAATACACATTGAAAACACACTGTCCAACAGCCTTTAAAAATACTCTTGTATTTTTCTGTCTCTTCTAGAAAAGCAACATCTTATTCTGATAGGAAAGCTAAGTATGGTTAACTGCACTTATCACTACTCTGAATAACACACTTAGCATCAATTATGCACTTATTCTTCCCTCAAGCAATTGCTTCTATGTGAAATCTTGCACTTCCCATAAAATCTAAGTTGTTAAAAGAAAAGTTGACCATGATATTTTCAAGTAAAGAGCTTTTAATATGATCTTAAAACTTAGAAATTACAGCAAATGCATCTAACAAAATCTGATTAACTAAGAATTTCAATTCACAGGTGCTACAAAACGCAAACTGGTCTGCACTTCTGTCATGTGACAATGACACCCACAATCACTTTAGTTTAAGTGCAGAAGTCACACAGTATTTCAATAACGTGCCCACTAAAGTGTAAAACGAACAAATGTTGAAAAGTAAATAATTACCTTTTTGCTATTTTCCCATGTAATTGTAAGAGAGCACATCTTTATTTTGCAGCACTGCCCATCAGATGTAAACATTTGCACTTCTTCAACATGCTCCAAATCCATGTTGCTGTTACGCTCTGCCTATGCTAGTTGTTTAACTGCTTGCTGTGAACAAGCCAAATCAACAACTGTATGCATCTTACAAGCTCCTGCATGGCTTTTTGGATCAGTGAAGTCAATAGGAGGCAGGATATTTTTTCATCTTATTCCATACGAAATAAAGGTTTCCCCAAATTCTTTATCGATAGGAAAAGCTGCCTCTCTGTATTTATCAACAATCAGCTAACAGAAAAGGCCACTGGATTTTGCCAGCAGTAAAAGACCCAGTCACGGCAAGATCAAGCCAGCTGTCAACTACAATCAGTTTGATTCATTGCACTTATCATATTCAATGGAAAATGTTGAGCAATACACATTTCTTTCACAGCAATCAGGTTAAACTGAAAAATCTAATACAGACAATTTAGCTTTAAAAACACATGAAATATTTGTTCCATTTGTATTTTTGCAGTATTAGCAACTCGGTGCAAAACTGAATGCCACGATCAGGAAAATCATTATTTTTTTGTTCCTAATTCTATTGCTTCAAGTGACACCATCTGAAATTTAATAGAGTCTGCATTAACAGACTGCTTAAGAAAAAAGGCACAAAGTACAGTCAGAATAGATACCACAATCTGATGTAAATAACCTTTCCTGTGTTTGGTATAGGCTTTTCACTACACAGTTCAGTTTTTTCTTTAATCTCGAATGCAGCAAGAGAAAGCAGCAATAAAGCTGAAGCATGTCTGTAATAGCATGAAGCAAGTTAGAGAAGACTGCAACTGCCTAGACCTAAGAAAATACTAAATGCCATTAACAATTTATTATCTAAAAATTATATTGTTCGAAGGTAAAAACCATAGAAAGCTGTAATTTACCTTGTCCAATTCGCAAATGACACAAAAGTTCATCTTCTCTTTGTTCTTTCAAGAAAGTCATTCAAGCATTATTCAGTGCACTTACACAAGAGATCCAGCCAAATGGGTCTCCATAAGGACACTGAAGAACTAATGTCCAAGCACAATACAGTGAATATTCCAGCTGCATAAAACAGGCTTATTTTTAGCAAGCAAGCAAGGTATGAGCTATAGAGTAAGATCATTTAGTAGGAATAAGAGAAGAAAAACAAGTTCAACTCCCTTGCTCCTAAATTAGCCAGAGGGACTTTGATTTTCTCTGCTTTGATCTGAGGAAGACTGGAGGGGGAACAAACCTAATGGCAACTGGATCTGAAGGCAGCTGAAGAGACAATAGAGAAATTGAAAGGTTCACTTCCCTGGGAAAAACAAAGTTGAGAAATAGGTATGCTAGGTGTCCAAAGGCTATAGATGGAGAGGAAAGAAAATGACCAAGTCAGTGAGCATGGAAAGGTGTGTCAGAGAATGGAGGCCACAGCAGGACTGCACAAGAAAAACCACAGAGACTGTGTAAAAGATGAGGAAAGACTAATCTGCAGATGACATGACTAAGTAGAAGAGAACTCTAAAGGTAGCCTGAAAAGGAATAGCTGGCCTTCTAAGCAGCAGAAGAGTCCTGCTAAGACCTGAAAGCAGCTGTCTAGTCAAACCCTCAAGATCTCACAATTAATCTCTTAGAGCTCTACACTGACAGAGTGAATTTTATAATTTTTCTCCTGTAAGGACTACAAAAATAAAGAGCAAGTCCTATCTTCCTTACAACAACTTTAATATAAGTATTTGGCTTGACTAAAAACAATACTACTGTGACTGCAAAAGGTACTCAAGTTTACAGTGCTGGTATAAGGACTGTGAAAGCACAGCAGTACTTAATGAAAAATAACAAATGAACTCTAAGTATCATTTACTTTGTGAGCTAATTTGTATAATGTTATTCATTCATTAATGCTATTCATCAGCTGAAGCACTCATTTATTCTAAACTATTCCACATTTATACAAGGGCCAAGCAACTCAGGATCTCTTAAGTGCTGTATCAGTGGGAGCAGTTCTCCACACACTTCATGGAAAAGCAAAGTCAGACCTACAGAAGTGAGAACTGAAGGTGTAGATTGAGTGAAAAATCCCCTGAAAAAATGGGAAGCCACTTGGTGGCTGTTTCAGACAAAAAAAACCAACAACACATCTTTGTTCCCTGCAATTTTAAGAGGTAAATGTATTCTACTGTATACTACAAGTTTATATACTGTATCTCTCATATCCATCTAGATAGATACTTGGGATCTATAGTGAGAAAAAAATTAATATTGTGTAAACACCTGGAGGAAAACAATCCTTTTGCAGTCTATCAAGTGGGTTTCAAAAATGTTTCCTGTTCCCAGTTAGTCAAACTACCTTGACTCCTCAAAACACATTGTCAGATATTCAGAGCTAATAATAGTCATAAACTAATGCTATCCTATCTAAAATTATAACACAAAAATGATCAGAGAATAAGTGTGATGAAGCTTTTGAAATTATTCTCATAAAATATAAGCATCTAGTAACTTTGTCCATTATGGATTGACATTTGAGATTGCTCAGACTGTGTCAAAACACTATTCATGACATTCCAAATCCAAAATGTGATTCTGGCTAGAAAGTTTTTAAGAGGCCTCAGAGTGAGGTATGAGGTCAGGACCATTTGAATTCCCTGCAATTTCACACAAGTTGTTTCTGTGAGATCACATAGTTTAATTAGTCTTGTAGAGATGTTACCCTACATAACTATCCTTTGCTGAGGTGTGAAGGGACTGGGATTTCTAGTCCAGCAAGAATTCAAGTTACTTGGATGAAATGAAATTAGCTTTAGACGGTTTGGGGGTTTTTTTTGTTTCCTAATTTAATTTCTTTCCCTTAAGTCCTTCAGTTGGATTAGTTTTTCTATTTTTTAAAGAGCAAGATACAGTCAGCTGTCTGGAAACGGTTTAATGAAGAACTGCATCCATGAGGAGAATCCAAACTCTGTAAAGCTAACCCAGAACTTGACCTAGAAGTCTGACAGTGCAGAAGGCTGCTGTAGGTGCAGCAATGTTCCCCTCTCTGACAGGTAAAAATAATTTTAGGAATATATGCCTTAGCCAAGGGAACGCCCTTGATTGAAAACTGGCAGATACAATCAATTTTGTCCCCTTAATAAAAGCAACAGACAAAGTTGCAGGAGAAAATTAGGAAAACTTGGATCTCTGTTAATTACCAGGTTTTTTTACATTGTCAAAATGTACCATGAAGCCTGCAAGCAAATTCCTTCAGAAAAAAATTTCTCTGCAAACTGCTGGAATTCCTTGCACCTACATTTTTTTAATCATTGTTTAATGGAATGATTTGCTTAGATTTTGCTAAGAGACCCCTGAAAGAATCTAGATTTCCAAGACTGACATAGTTATTTGTTAATTTTAAACAAATTTGATTAAAACCTGTCTTATGTGAAAGTACATTTTTCAATTTTACAAACAGAAAATACTTTATACTTACAAGCTTATATTAAATTGAATTTGCAGCTCAATTTGAAGAACAAGTATTCCAGACTAAGCTCTTTATCCTTCAACATTTCAAATGAGAAACTTCAAGCAAGAATATATGACTTTCTCTTCTTCTGAGGTTACCAATTCTGTTAAAAATTTAACTTGTTCACCTTTTTCCTCACAAGTAGATTTTGTCATATCTCTGCCTAACAGGCTAGAAAAACCTTTTAAGTATTCTGCCTGTGCAATTATGCTTGCTAAGACCACTCAGACATCTTTGAAGCTTCCTAATCAGATGCTTTTTGGAATACTTTTATATATTTTAGTTGTGTCATAACAAATATATGATAAAATGCATAATAGATGTTTAGTGCCTTTTTAATCTGGTCTCACTTATTTCAAATGGTTAAAACTAACAAATACCATACAATTCTGCTCATGAATTTTGGCACCACATGTAAATCTATCTAAACTCTAATCGTAGAATTTGATACATTTCATAGTGAGAGTTCCACTTTTTATTTCTTGGAGAAGGCTTCAACCAATATCTATCAAGGAAAAAAAGCTTATTGACATCAGGGTCTCTAAATCAGGGGGAGATATTTTAATGTTAGAGGAAAAATAAGTTAGAGAGAGAATGGTACAGGAAACCACAAACTGACACTTCGTTCTCCCCAAGTAAATTACCAAGTATAAAAATAATTTAAACCAAGCAATTACAGCAAATAGTATTGCTTTCATATACAGACTGTTTGCATTACACTAAATACATCTATTCAGTCCAATACACTTTCATTGTGTACACCCCACCCTTTTTTCTTCCCTATCTGCATCCGCTTTCTTGTTTTCTCATCTCTAATAAATTTCTCAGTAATCTAATTACCTTTTCATCTGGCCAGCTGTCACCGTATGGTCAGTCTTCCTTCTGGGACTTCCTTTAAGTGCATCTCTGATCCACTTCTATTGATGACTGGGAGCTGCACCATTCGGGTGGCTCTCAGTCCCTCTCCTGTCTACCACTGACCCCCAGTGGTCACATCACTATTTGTTCTGTCTCACTGCATCCACACCACTGCCTCTTCTGGGGAGTGAAGCTTGGATCATGCCAGGACATGGGGAAGCCAACACTACCCTGCGTGCTATCACCACTTCTTGTCATGGCCACTGACCACAGAATCAAATAATAATTTAGGTAGAAAGAAGCCCGGTCACCTGGTTCAATAACTTCTGCTCAGAACAGTTCAGAATGCTCAGAACTCTTTGGCTACATAGAAATTCCAGAGGCTCTGGGCAATCTATTCCGATGTCTCTCCCTGAGAGAACATTTTCCTCAATACTTATTGAGAAGTTCCCTTGTAGCAACGTGTTACAATCCCAGGCTCAGCTATACATGCTGAGAAGAGGAAAAAGGAAGAGGAGGAGGAGGCAGCTATTCTCAGAGAAGAGAATCCCTCTCCAGACACCATCAGATCCAAGTTTTAAGTTATGTAAGGCTTCTCTCCACGTAGCTTCACCTTTGTGTAGCAGTGGAAATAGAGTGCTCAGGCCCTGATTACAGAATAATTCCCCTTCCAAGAAGGAAAGTATTAAACAAAAGCATGCCAGAAATGTCACATCAGGAATAAGAGAGTTTTTTAACTTTAGACTTCGCAGAATGCAAAGCTCTCAGATGAACACTTGGAGGTTAAGAATTCTTTTCACAGCAATGTATTTCCCTGTTTGAAGAGACCTAGCCTATTCTATTTATAACATTAAAGTTTTAATTGGAAGATAATCTAATGAAATTTAAGCATTTATATAATGTGATTTTAAGCTAACCCTTATTTAAACAATTGTTAATCAAGGACTTACAAAGACCAAAAAAAATCCCACTATACATGCCAAAATACCAATTAATAAAATCGTCCAAATTGCCTATAATTTTTTGCAAGGCTACTGATTCAAACATTCATGCAAACATTAATATTTTTTTAAAGTTTTCTATGCATGTCATACTTTCAGCGCTATCTAGATACTAAGTAAAAATCAATTATTCTGTCATTAAAGCAGTACACATAATAAAAATATACCTGAATGAAGAATATTTGGTAAGATTTGAGCTGTCTTCAATGTTTCATTGGTTTCTACTGATTTTAGGGGTAGTCTAACATTCAGCATGCCAGTAACAATGAATAAGCCTAATGCATTACGTAAGAGTAAGCTGATTAAATCCTTGATCCTGAAGCCACCTCTTTTCCCCCCCTCCCCCTCCAATTTAAAACTTCATACAATTGAAAAGCATGAGTTTATATACTCTCAAAACCTAATTTGTACCAGTTTTGGCATAAAACTTGCAACAATTTACATTAATATAAACCCTTCAGGTTTTTTTCTTTCTTGTGTTTTAATAATTTCCTAAACCTGGTAAAAGTACATTTTAAAGTGATCACTTCCCTAAAATATTATGTGACCAAACTTCTGTTGTGTTTTGGTTTTTGTTGGGCTTTTTTTGTTTGCTTGGTTTTGTGGGTGTTTTTTTTTGTTCGGTTGGTTTTTTGTTTGGTTGTTCTTTTTTTTGTTGTTGGTTTTACATTTGTTTTGTTTTTCTTTTTTTTTATAATATGCACTGAAGGGCACACAGGCAGCACTGTAGAGTTACCAGATCTGGGCTTTACACATAAAAATTAACAACAAACTGAACTAAAGGTAAAGCTGTGCTACCATAAACTTCAGTCCTGCCAAGAAGTGAGATTTACAAGACATACTGCACATGCAGGACAATAATACTGCATCATACCAACAGATATTATGTCTCAAATTAAGTACATGTGCTATGACATGGAGGAATAGATCAGGGGAGGTCATGAAAGAGTTACGTTCCCCTAGCACATTACAGCACTATGATCTCACTACATTGTCAATATGACAATGGAATCAGGATAAACAGAGCTGTGCAGCAGAGGGTATCAGCTCGTGTTAGCTACAGAAAAAGGAACGTAGAAAGCAATCCATGATTAGCTGGTCTGAATAGGAAAAAAATTCCTGCCACTAGGCCCACCTGCCACACACAAAACAACCTGCTAAGAGTTGCAAACTGACTGAACAAACTTTGTTACTGTATATTTGTGTGTGCCTGTGAATGTTAGATGTCAATTGTCAGGTAATAGAAAAGAACAGAATTGCACAATTATTTTTAAATTTTTCTTTCAGACATCGTAGCTTGAAGAACTTGACTTGTTTGCTTTTGAACTCTTTTTAAGCATTGTTTTACCCTGACAAAGAGCTCTATGTGTGTTGATAAAGTGACAGTGCTTCTAAAAGACAATACAACTATGAATTGGTGAGCTCAAATATTTTTATTTTTAAACATTTTAAAATGTCTAAATGTTTAAAATGTTTAAAATGTCAGCTATAGTGCCTCAGTAAAGACAGCATTGACATACTATGTTTTAACTTGTAAAGGAAAAAGTGTTCAAGCTTGGATTCACTGAATACCACCAAATCAGTTGCCTGTGCTATGTAGTGTGTATTTTCAATTAGAAACCTGGGTAAAATCTTTAGGTAAGACAAAATGAAGCCAACTAACCAAGCAAAAAACCCAAAACAAAAACCCACCAAAACCATATAAATTAACTAAGTGCATAAAAAGCAGTATAAAGAGCTGGCTCAGAGAGGTAAACAGCCCCTCCTACCATCATCTGAAAACATCCCAATCCATGGATAGGCTTCTCCACTCTCACCTCGTAACATATGAGGGTAGGTCATTAATCACTACTAGTGAGATAAACCAGAAAAGATGTTGGCACATGTACTACTATTATGGAAGAATAATGCAGTTGTTCTTTCCTTCAAACAGGATGAGTAAGATTAGAAAATGAAGCAATTAATACAACTCTGGGGTTTCTCACATCACGTAAGTGAATTTTTTCTAGGCAGAAAATTTAGAGTAGCTCATGAAAAAGTCATATTCTCCCATTCACTTTATAACAAAAAGAAACAAGCAGAACAAAAGCTATAAATTTTCTACCACTTCCCATCATAAGAGATCTTGAAAAATAAGAATTTTTGAAACATAAAATATTTCATAAAAGCTTTAGGGTTTATTACATACCCCATTTTCTGTACGTTTGTCCACCGGTATATTTATGCCATTTCTTTGACTTGGGGCTTGACGTCCACCTAAAAGTAAAGTATCACTCTTAGATCTAAGTTCAGTTTTCAACCAAAAGGTTTTCACTCTTTAATCTATTAACAAATTTTTATATAAAGCTTTCACCTGTGAATTTTTGTTCTCCTAGTTCCAACTCTTTAATACAAGGTTATTCTTTGTAAGCAGTGGAATCATAAGAAATACAGCATTTACTTCACAGACTTCCTCTGTTAAAAGTACAGACATGCAGCTCTATTTTTCTGACTTATGTTTACACAATAATGTCATAAAAGGCAATGTACTGAGCACGACTACTGGAGTTTTTTATTTCTGTGTCCAGAAGAAGCAGTGCCTTCAGTTGGATACATTGCTGGGCCTGCTATTTCTGGCAATCAAAATTGCCAGGAAACAGAAATATGAGTGGAAAAAAAAATCCCCCCCCCAAGAAACCCCAAACTGAAAGCTCAAAAACTCAAATAAGGACTCAGCCAAGACTTGAGAATTAGTTGTTAGGAACAGTCGGATCAGTTGAGTGAGTAAGGATGCTATCTATAAAATAGATTTTAATTTCTAAAGGAGACAAAGTAATTTACTGAGTCCTATCTGGGGCAAGTGAAAGAGAATGGGAGGTAATACAGAACCTCTTAAAATGTGGGACTTTCTCCCAAGAATTAAAATATGCACTAAACCTACTATATCCAACTATTTTTAGATCAGTAAGAAGCAGAATAGAAACCTATCTTAATACAAACATATTACTCAACAGACTAATAGAAATTATTCTAGAGAAGAGGCTATCAGAATATAAATAAATATGCCACTGAGAAAAGTCCAAAATGGCTTTGGTGTAAGGAAGGTGTATTACATGTGTCTACTGAAGTCCACTAAAAGAAATGATAATCAAATCACTTCAGAAATCACTTCCACATGTTTAGGTAACAACACTACAGGATAAGCATCCTTACTCTGTTCATTACTTTCGGCTGGAGACTCCTCATGACGAAGGAAAAATTTCACCTCTTCCCGGCGAGGACCCCATTTCTGGAGGTGGTCATACATCATGTGATCAAAGGGTATGGGACGCTCTGAAAGTACAAGGCCAAAACACTTATAACAACTATTTTAAATAAAGCAAAGTTTTACACAACTCTCATTAAGAATCAGAATGTTCTTCTTGGTAGCAATTCAATCTATCCAGTGCATTTTGTCTTATGCACAAAGAAACAGCCACTAACAGGCAGTAGTTCCACTGTATTAAAATCTGGGCTTAACAGCAGTACACCATCAGTCTGCAAAACTATATAAAATAATATTCCTAATTTAGGAATTTTTCATCACAACCTTTTGCACAATGCTGATCTTTGCACTTTTGCTCCCCAACAGCAGATGCATACTTGGTTCTATAATGAAAATTATTCATTCAATTTGAACCTCCAAGTTTACACGCAGGCTAAAAACCTTATCATTTTATTGACATTTCATCCCCTAAGAACTCAAGCAGGTGCTCCCACTCCAATACACTATGCCAGACATTAACTTTCAGTATATTTGGAATTGCTAGTAGATCTTTGAACAAATAAAGGCTAAGTTTTATGCAGGTCTCTTTGTTTTCCCCCAAGGAAGTGCAACACATTTTATTAGTGCAGTTATTTCTTTCAAACTGATCAAATATAGTGCATAGAGGCCACACATTGTATTTCTACATCAAAATATATTTCAAAAGCAAAGTTTACAGTGCTTCTGTAATTATACTTGAATTTATTTTAAAATGTTTTCATTAAGAAAAATATCCCTTTAAATGTTTTTAATATCTAATATTAAACATAATATTAGACTATATCTTCCAAGCAGAATGAAATTATACTAAAAGAGATTTCACTAGCTTTCCATCATATAGCAATACGTCAAGTCAACATTACTACAGAAAATCAGGCTTGGATGGAAACCAAAAGGTGGAGTCTGTGTTCTTCATTGTTAATAGCAAAATACTCTCTGCCCTCAAAACCCAAACAACAGCATCTCCTACCAGGCAGAACACCACTAACAATTTGTTATGCTTTTCATACTTAGCCCATTTGACAAGAGAAGACAGAAGGGTTCAAATATATAACAGATATCTTGGAGAAAGCTTGGTGTATGCATTTTAGGCTATATCGTTCTATGCATGTCTTGGTAATCTTCAAATACTAATTGTATTTAAAGAACAATTCATTTTCATTACTTGATTCACAGTGCATCTCATATGATGAAGAGCCTTGTCAAAATCTGTCATGTCAAAGACATACAGCAATGAACACAGCCACAGTTAGACCTAGCTGCTTTCAGCAGGGAAAGGTCATTTAAACCAGAAGCTATTTATACTCATCAACTGACTGGTTACCTATCTCACAAAAAAAAAAAACAAAAACCAACCAAACCAAAAACCAACCAAAACTCAAAACCCTACAAAAACCCACAACACCTGGATTTAAAACAAATGGTGCTTTTCTCTCTTGTTCCTCACTCAAGTGGACTCCACAAAACACTGTCAATAGAGTTTATGCACACAGGAAGATGGTCAGTGGCTTATTACAACTCAGCCCTTGAAAAGGAAATTTATAAACATGACTTTCAGGTTTTTCAGCTCCTAAACTAAGATTTCAAGTGCTTCGAAGCATATCCACTAAAATTCCAGCATGAGTCTTCTAAAGATCACAGAGTGTAAAAATATGTAAATAGTTTAGTTCAGAGACTTTAAGTCAAAGAAGTTAAGAATCTTTAAAATTTTTTCCCAAATACAAAAAATTTTTATGTAAACCTATGAAAAACTGAAGCTTGGTAACAAAGTACCAAGAAACTGGATGTCTAAACAGGGCTGGGCTAACTCTGGAATGGTGAGGAGTGGCTGCAGCATTCCTCCTGGTTAGGCTGGTCTTCCGTGGAAAGTAAGGCCCTGGTCCTAGAAACTATTCAACATAAAAGGTTTCATTTACATAATGTTACTTGAGGAATCAAGGCTAATATTTTTCAGACATTACCACGGAGAAAAACAGGAAAGACATTTCCTACTACTTTTGCAATACTTACACAAAAAAAAAAAAAAAAAAGAAAAAAACCAAACCAAAACAAAAACAAAAACAAGGGGGGATCTGTTGCCCAAATTAGACAGAGAATAGTTTTAAAGAATAGGTTTAAAATAATATAAGCAACATCATCCTCACTGAAACTGATAAAAGAAAAATGAAGGACCACTAAACATTCTGTGCAACCTAGCTACATGAAACAGTTTCAAAAAAGAAAGAAGAAATGGACGTAAACACTTGACACAAGACATGATGAGAATTGAAGTACTCATTCCCTTCTTCAATTTCAATCCTTTAAATGCAGAAGAATTGCAAGAAGAAAGCATAACCTTCTATTTGATGTGAGGACAGCATAAAAGGATATTTTCTGCAAATATCTGTTCTTCAAGCATCAAAACCAAGCCAAGCAAAAAACTGGCTACATTTCTTATAGTTGTCATAGCTTCAGATGTATTTAATAGTTGTTTTCACAATGCTATTTTGAACTTTAATTTTCATTTTTTAAAGTTTAAATAGAAGAGAACAAAGAAAAGATGAAATAAGAGAATGTGTGTAGAGTAATAATAAACAAGTTGGATACCTACACTTTAACAAGTTTAAATTACCTAGAGAATCTTTGTTTTCATGAATAACTAAGGAGAGAACCATGCTATATGCATAAATCCATAATAATTTGCAAAAAACTGCCTTACATTTTAAGATGGATGAAAATTCTGAAAGACTTTTGAAAACTGAGTATAGTTCCTTCCATTTTAACCAAAAATTTTGAGGATGGGCCAATTTTAAGTATTCTGAACTGATCAAAACACCCTGGAAAGACCAAAACACAGATACTGCATCCGTGTATTAGAAGAGAACTGCAAAAATCTTTCTGTTGGAAATACAAACTATTTAAAACTATTTACAAAACTATTTAAAAAGTAAGTTTCAGGCTTCCAGACCTGTTTTGATCCCCATTACAAGTATCCTGCTCTTTATTACAAATACATTTATGCTTGCTATATGTGAAACCAGATTACAAAGTTTTGTGTTATCTCCATAGTGGGAGAGTTCACTGCAAGATCAGGTATGAGCCTTTTACCCCTCAGGTTTGCAGAAGTAAACTTGTAGTAAACAACCCTTTCTTTCACAGTCACTTGCCTCTATGTTACTACTAAGCTCAGGAGGGCCAATTAATAACAATTGCTGCATTCCAAATGTAAATGAAGTGAATAATTGAGTACTGGGTGTATTTAGAGGTTGAAATCCATTCTCTCAGTAAACATACTACAAGTTCCTGGCGTCACACCTGTCTTTTGACCTCTTTACCAACTGCTATTTGCACTAGCTGGAGAATGAGGAAGACTATTTTGGTTTGGTTGTTTTTTTTTTTCTTCTGTTATAGCATAAGAAATCAGTCCTAAAAGAGAAAGCTTCAAACTAACAAAGCACAAGGTGCTACAAAACAAACTGATGTATCAAGGGCAAATGCTATTGACTTTTTCAACTACTACTCATCTCCAGAAATTGGGAAGGAGAGGAAACATAAAATTAAATATAAAAAATCAAATGTGAATAAACCAAGTGCTTATGCCGTGCAGCTCTGAGAAGATTCAGTTTCTTTCTCTAATACAAACAATACCTAAACTATTTTCTAACTCTTGGGAAGCTCCTCAACCATTTATTTGCCACACAAAAGGAAACAGAGGAAAGAATATAACAAATTTTTAAAAAGTGTTTTCCAACAGCTAGGCTATCATAATCCTCTTCTGAACTCTCAGAATCTTACCCAATTTTTGGAGCCAAACTTGTCTAGATTTTAATAACATTTTTCTAGAAGACAAATGGTCTCTGTCACCCTCTAAAAACAGAATGAAGTATTTGTAATTTATTTGTACATACAAATTCAGAAGAGGAAGATTATTAGGAAAGACAGAATTTTGTTAGGTCAATACAGTTTAGGAGATGGACACATTTTAGGGAACAAACTGAGTTTTTTAATCTGATAATAAAACTATCATGTGCAAGACCCATTGCTTTGAATTTGAGTAGATGTGTGTTATTCAGCTGGGGTACCTAAAAGAGGTTGTGGCTGCCTGTAGAACAGAAGAGCCAAGCACATTCACAGGAGGACAGGTATGACAGCTCTCTCTACAGAAAGTACTGTGATTTGTCACCTGTGCTGCATGGAAAAACTACCAAGAAAACAGACCACTTAAAGTGTGTGACCAAAGCTAATGTGTTCATTCAAACCTTAGTTTTTATTTTCTAAAATGTCTTCTAAAAGAGCATTTATGGACCTCTTTTGAGGATAACAGGCTGAGAGGTCAGAGACAGTGTAATAGAAGGGAAAAAATACTCTTCCACTGGCACAACATGTCACAGTTTTATTGCAAATTGCTTCACACTTCCCACTCAGAACCACAGTTGTCAAATCTTTGAGAGGAAATTTCATGAGAAAGATGGAGATACTATGTCCAATTCTGGCACAATTCTGTCTGCAGAACATCTGCTATTCATGATACAGAAGGGAAAAAAAAATACATCTATCCCCTTTTGTAAATGTCAGGTTGTGGTCACATGCCAAATAGTGAGGAAATTGGATTGAATACAGAAAAAATTTGGATTGAAATTGAAAGAATGTGATCTGCACCCACTTGTAATAAAAAGATTGCTGAGATTCCATATTGTCATTTAAATACCCCCCCATATTATGTTTGCTGTACACCTATTTGAAATAAATGGCTTCCAGGAGTGAAAATACCCTCCTCTCTTCTTTTTTTTAAGATGGGGAGGCTGTTTACATCATTTGAAAAACTGACAGACAAATACTAACATACCTTATACATGCATTTTATCAAGTACTCCGTGCTCAAGAAGAAAACAGAGGAAAAAAAAAAAACAAACCAAGAATTGCATTTGTCTCTATATATTTTGAATTACCATGCTTTACATCTAAGCTCAATAGAAAAAAAAAGATGACAATTCTGAATAATTAATACTGATGTGTCAGTCTTACTTTTTTTTTTAATAATACATACATATATACACACATATATATCAAAAAATTAATCAATTTCCACTGAATATTTTACTTACCATTTCCACGCCATACTTCAGCCAGATGGCAGCTTCCTTCTCCAGGCTCTTTGCAGAACTCAACTACATCACGACAAGTTGTTTCTGGTGTTATTGGAACTTCTGTTAAAATCTGTTCATTGTTGCTTAGAAACACAGTTAATATCATCTGTAAGGAAAAAGAAAGGTAGCAGAATATTAATAAAAATTACACTAGTAAGATTATGATTAGATTTATAATTCCCCTTTAAATGGAAATGTATGCTTATGGTTGGCTACCACAATCTAACAAAGCATTGTTCTGTTTCCTGTAACTTTGCCAAAGCTTTGGTCCTCTGTGTTGAATTTTCTTGACAGTGCATGGAATTGACAATTGAAAAAAAAAAAACCAACAACCTTCAGTTGAAAAGGTTTAATTCTGTCTGAAACTAAGGCTGGGAAGGAAGGAACAAATATTCACGATGTTAGATGCTTCAAATCAAAGCATTTCAATCCTGCAAACACAAATAATTTGGCAAAGTAACCTGAAGCTTCACAGGCAGGCAACCCTTTGCATGACTTTTGCAACTTTGTGATTTATCTGAAGAAATACTTGTATTTTGTTGAAAAAAAAAAAAGAGGAAGAGTCACATTTTTTAAGGGACAAAAACCTGTGAAGTCAGTTCTTTCTGCACTACTTTAGCTCCACCCCCCAAGTTTGTTGTGTTGATCAGACTGTACATGCAACCTTCCCAGCATTTTGTCTTCACTCTATGTTACAACATCAAAAGACTATTTTCTCCAGTAACTGCTCCTAGCTATTCCAGATGAAAAATACCCACAATAAAATAGTTTTCCTTCCCCCCTCTCCCAACATACAAGATGATTTGACATCAAGGAAAAGAGAAAAAAGAAAAAGTGGGATGAAAGCTATAAAGGGGAAAGCCTAGGACTAAAAGCTATTATTAATCTAGATCAATGTAAACTTCTGCTCAAATTCTTTGCTCCCATTCAAACAAGTATGTGCACAAATACAAATATCCAGAGATACTAACATCCTTCTTCATGTGATACGGGTTGAGGACCAATAAAGGCTGTATTCAAAGACAAGTATTCCTCTTTTACACTAAATCCTCTGAAAGATACCTGACCCTAAGCTCCTGCTTAAAATTGAACAGATACTTCTAACAATTTTCTTTCTCTCCTCTTTAATTTCCCATCTGTAGTCAGATGCTCTGTAAATACTGCTCTGTAAACTCATAAGGACAGAACAGAGATAACACTGTATTTAGAAGACAAAGATACCATAATATATAGATGTCCCTAATGAATGTGACAAAATTATTAATTTTGTCTGCAAAGTTCATTCAGATCTTTTCAGTAAATAAAATGTAGCATCACATATTGAACCACAAAAATTAAAACTTAATTATTTAAAAGCTTGTATTAAATGGCCACTCTCCACTTAAACAGAGTTGTGCTTCAATCTGCGTAGAAGGATCTTAAAAATATTCATAAAACTTCTACCTGTGGGACACCTGCACCAAACTGGAGATTTGCATCAGTAACAGCCAGATACTGAATGAGAGGAGTTTCTGTTTCAGAACTAGGCACAGGACAAATTCCAAGAAAGCCCAGGCTTCAGGCTCAGTCTCCTGTCAGTCCTCCAGGCTATTTCAGTCTATGTTTCTACTCTCCCTCAGCCTGTCAAGTTTGTACACCATACCCTGAAGTTTTCAAATAACTATACTTCAACACAAGAAGCAGTCATCGTGGGCTGTAAGTTTGCTAGAATTCACCCGAGTTACTCCAATAGCAGCCTTAAAAGAAGCTGTAATAACAGCTATAGTACTATCTAGGAAGAAGCTATAGGATGCAGCCAGATAATAATGGAATTGCCTGTAACCACCTAGTGTAAAGAGAGATTTTTTTTTCCCATAGAAGATTCTAACATAGTCTCAATACTCAGTGGCTGTGGAATCTTTCAGAGAATAAATATCTGATGTAGAATCTACTAGTGGAATTTGACCTCATATTTAAGAAAAAAAAAAGTCATATGGAAACACAAACAATACTTAGAAGAAACTTTAAGAGGTCATCTAATGCAGTCTCTTGGCCTCAGGCAGGATCAACTATACCTACATTATTCTGCAGAGATGCTTGTTTAACCTGTTCTGAAAAGCCTTTCATGATGGAAATTCTACCACTTCACTGAACCATCCACCCCAAAATCCAGGATTCCTGTTGCAAGAAGTTTCTTCAAGTCCAAAGTTTTCCTTACCACTATTTAAACCCCCCTAGTGCTTCTCCTAGACACAGGAGTGATTTGAAACATGGAGGAGTTTGTTGCATTTTGGTTTGGTTTTTTCCCCTCTGCAGATAAATTAATATATCCTAAGCAAATCAATTTAAATTTAACAACCCCAGTTTGACAGAAAATTGCTAATGCCAGTACTCTACAGTTTCCCCTTTACAACTGACAGTAATTTCAAAATAAAACACAGGTTTCCCAAACTTCATGAGAAGCCAAGAAACCCTGGCTTTACTGAACTCATGATACAATGCAAAACTTTGGTTAAGTCCACTTTGCAAGACCAAGCCAAAATTTGCTGTGCCTCAAGCATGCCACTTTGTTCTGTCAGCTGTGACTGCACCAGTTCTGTCTTCTCCAAAGCTGGATGGCACTCACAATATCAACTGCTAGACAGCCCAGGGTAGTAGTTATCCCAGTAGTAGTTATCCCAGTAGTAAGGAGGCAAGGTGCTACAGCCAACTATTGTCAGACTACTACTCCTCAAGCAAACTTGGTTAAGTAAGGATTTATTTTTAAGAGGTTGTCTGAGTAACACCAAAGGAACTGGAACACTGTGCTGTGAAACAGATGTCCTGAAACATACACAGGAAGACTCAAAATATTGAATGCTATTAATGTATTGCCATATTAATTAGGTCTTCAAGTCTGTCCCTGTCATAGCTGTGCTTATTTGTGGTGGGGGTGGAATAATAATCAGAGGTATTTCTTAGAGATAAAATATGAAGAAGCATTAATGGAGCCTGGAAATTTGCTGCTGCTGAATATGAGTGAAGCACAGACATGAAATACACAGTACACCCACTGCAGTAAATCAGCTTTAAAAAAAATACTCTTAGCCAAAGGTCAGGACACAGCAGAAGTGATAAATCCTTTGATTTCTCATTTTAAATGGATTCCTAGGTAGGAACAACTGTAAAAACTCATCTTGTTAAGGTCCATGTTTTTGGTTGTTTTTTTTTTTAAATGAGATCATAACCACTGATAATCTCTCAATTCACTCATTCAAAACTTTTAATACATGCACACAATGTCGCACAAAAGGATCAACCCAATATTCATAAACCAGGTACCTTTGAGTCCAATGACTTTCTCAGTCTTGTGTCTCAGATCTGCCTGTAGTTTTCCTCTACAATATGTAACACAGAGACAGTTTTTTCTGTCAACTGGCCTAGCTAATGCTCTCGAGCTCAGAAAGTTACCTATCCAATTCCTATATGGTGTCTTTTTGACTCAATATGCTTATCACAGCAAAACTCATTCTTCATGCCTATGGCTTTAACCATGTTACCTTTATGTATCAATCCTGGTAAGTGCAATTTATTGGTCTTCACTTCTCCACTGAGATGTGGAAAATTCTTCTCTACCATTTCTCACTTCATTTCAAGAAATCGACACTGAAACTGTCCTTCAAATCAGTTTCTACTTTCCCTGTGCTAAACAGGTGTTTTAATGTTTTCTTCTCTGTTGTTAATCATACCTTATATACACCTGCAAAGTGACCTCCCCTTTGCTGTTCTGGCCACAGAATGTATTTAACACAATTAAGCTGTCAAGATGCTGAAAAGTGCTGCCTATCAGGCCAGTAATATTTTTACAATACTGTTTCAGCATGACCTGAAATAGTACAATTTAAAACAATTCCAAGATTTTTTTTAATAGTAGTAGTCATATATTCAAATAGAAAAAGAGAAATAGTGAGTTCTGGGGATGAAAATGGGACATTACTCATGGCTTTTTACTTCACATATAAATGTTTTTTAACTAACCCTCATGCTTCCACTCAAAACCCTGGCAAAAATGGATAACATGAGCATCACCTTTCCTGTATATAGCCTGAAGTCCACAATATCTAGAGAAATCACATCTATGAAAGAATGGGAATTAGATGATTCAGGTATTGAACAAAAGGTTAAGAAGACAAAAAACACACTAAGGAAATGAAAAACATTTACTTTTCTCCGTCTGCTATCCATTGCTCTCATTACCGAAGGCTAAATACTGGAACACCTACCATATATTGAGGGTACAGACTATCTATTAAAGGTATAGTTGGTAACAGATCTTTGTGTTAATAACTTCTGCCAGCTTAACAATTAACCAGCATATGACTGGAAGTTAAGAATATGCCAGACATTTAATATGGCTAAATTCACACACTGCTATTTAGTTTTATAACATCTTCCCTTTTTAAAAAAACAAATAATATAGAAATTTCATTGTGTAAAGATAAAACCCCAAAAAAGCTTTCTTCCAGAAGAAGACTGATCAGACATTTCAAATATATAAAATTTTTATTGTTAAGAGGCTGACACACAATGGTACCAAACATCTCTGATAGAAATGCCAACTTCACTCCTCCTGTTTCACGGGAACTAAAAGGCATTATCTTCTCACTATGCTTTTTCCTCTAATAAAGAGTTCAAAAAAATGCACTCATTATCCTGTCCTTTGCCATTTCAAAGCACTTACTGGTGCCTGCAACTCCAAAATGAGAACAACAGAGAACAGCAGAGAAACAAGACTTCTTCAAAGTAAGTATCTCTTGCACAGGTGAGACCTCAACATGTCCCAAGAAGTCTTTGTAACTTTCACCCTTGATTCTGCTGACTTGGAAGTACCAGGAGCTTGCTATATTTAAGGTTCTACTGAAATAGAATTTTAACCAAACATCCAAATCCATATCTTAGTGAAATGTCAAAGCCCCATCAATCAAAAACCAACTTTGATTAAGTCTGAGATTTTTAATTACTAGAGAAATCGCAGAATGAGATGCAAGCAAAATGTGAAGAGGAGAAAAATCATCCCTTTGATGATGAGACATACTAAGATGAACAATTCACATACAGGATGATCAGAGAAAAAAAGTTACAAATTATAAATTATCTCATGCAAGTTTGCTTGCCTGGAATTCATGCCATTACATAAATCTTGTATCAGCTACAGCTGTAGAAATTCTAGTTTCATATTTCAAGCACTAAAGCAGAATTTTAACTTAACTTGAAGTATGAACACTGTTCCTTTTAAAGATTATAGCCTTCATTAGGTGAAGCTTTAAGCAATTACATTTAAAAGAAAGCAGACTATGAAATTTTAACCACAGAACTTTTAATTAAAGCCTCTTAAAGATACATTGTTGACTACAGTCATGAGTATGTCTTTACACTGTTGTGACTTCAGAACAAAACAATGCCAAAATCTCTCTTTTGTTGATTATTATATGGAAACCCAGACAAAAGTAAATTCACGTCCCTCTATTAAAAAGAAACATTTCAAGTCCATCTAATAAGCAAGTTATTCACAGTATACCTTGTTCCAGTAATTACTTACCTCCAGAACAAAACTGTTCTTTTAAAAAATAAATGTTGAAGAATTTATTGCAGAATGTTTGAGTTATTTGAAATAAGAGCATCGAGAATTACAGAAAATTTATTATTGATTACTGAGTCTTTCATCAGTAGACTGCTTTGGTCGAACACCTTTTCCCCTTCCTCATATACTGGTTGAGAAATGACTGTGTCCAATTTCCACATTTCTGAACACATTTCCTCACATCCAGGCTTTGAAAACTATGAGGTCAGGACAAAATTTAAAGCCCAGTGATGCCTTTTGACTGTATGAGTAAAATTCACAAGCTAGTGCAACCAATAGACTGTAGTTTGCAAAGAATACAAAAATGAGTAAAAGTTTTCTGTCAAAATGCAGACTTGTGAAACCAGTAGCATGTTTCCTATTACACTGCCAAATCTGAAGCCAACTGCCTCCATATGGCCCTGCAAAAGATTTCACAGAAGTGGGAGCAAATCTCAAACACCAGAAGTGTATAGCTGTCAGCTGTGGGCTACTATTTGTTTAGCTTGCTGTTTGGCAATCACTGAAAGACAAAAAATAAATAAACTGATCCACCTTGAAAACCACCTTCAACAGGCTCTGCAACAGATGACCTGGACACCAAAAACACCACCAGGAGAAAAGCCTTGTCAGACAATTGTTTTACTGACAATGCAATCACTTTAATTAAAAAAAAAAAAAACCAAAACCAAAAAACAACCACCTACTTATGTAGAAATGTGGAAGCGTAACAATAAATGAAATTCTTAAATAAGGTTTCCCTACATTTTCAGCAGTCCTACATGGATGCAGTGGCTTAAGTAACTGACAAAACCCAGAGACATTCCCCACAGGACTTCCAGGACTGTTACTTTTGCCCTCTTTTAAAAAGTTTTAAAAAAACAGGATTCAGATTCTGAGAAATCTATGCCTACTGGATATTCATTTGCTGAAGGCATACTTAATGACCCTTCTTGTTCTTACTGAAAGATAAAAAGCTACAGCATCAACTGTAGATCTAGAATTTGAAGCCTCTTACCCTTTCAGTGGCAGGGTTTTTGGAGGGCAGAGAAATAAGCAAACATTCTTGCTAGAGGAAGGAAATGGCAACTACCATCACATATTTGAATATATTCAACTAAGCAAGATAGATTATTAAATGAAAGGTATTGTAGTAAATTGAAAGACATCCAGATCTCTAAGAAAACAATATCTAATGAAAACAATAGCAACTAAAAGTTCACTGGTGTAAACAACACAAGCAAAGCACAGACTCAAATGGGTGTAAGAGAAGTAAGATATAAATAGGGCTAAAAAAAAATAATTCAGCCCTGACCTAACAAACATTAAGTTTCTAACATCTACACAAGACAGAAAAGTGACACAATCATTGGGACACAAAAGTGACACAATCATAATCCTATATCAGCTTTTAAGCTATATTAGCAGTCACAGTTAATCTATGGTGCTAAACCAGAGCCAGCTCTCCAGACATTATCTTTATAGAAGTTCTGTGTTGTCACAATGTTGAAATGCCTTCTGTTAGATTCAGATGGTTCTGTTAAAAGCAAGCAGGATCTGAGATTTGGATAAATTAATTTAAAGGATGGGTGGTATGCATGTGGCTACGGAAGGGAAAATGGGTATAGGTGAACAGGGACAAGCTAAAGGAATAAAAGAGGTTGCAATACAAATAAAACTATTAATCTAAAAGGAAATCTGTCCAAGTGCAATATTTAACATCATTAGCTAAAGCAACACAGCCTGAAGTTAGAGAAATCTATAAAACATGCCTCTTGTGATGTTTTCTAGAGGAAAATGTAATTTGGCACTTGCTACAGAATGAGTTCAACATCCCTGCTTCCTATTATCTGTTGGCTTGATTCCTAAATTGCTACATCTGGAGAAACAGCAAGAGATCTTGTTGTTGCTCTTTGAGGCAAATAATTCTAATAAAGGACTGTCAAGACACTAGTTACCATGTAAAAATACTTGAGAATGCAGGGATAATTCTAGGTATACTGACAAGTTCTTGCTGTGCGCATTTCTCCATTAGGCAACAGAACAAGCCTTGGAAACTCTTTCCAGAACAAGGCTTGGAAATTTTTTTTTGTTCCCCTGTTTAAAAGGCTGTGGGCCACATGCTATCTTTCATGATAAACACAATTATTATTAAAAGGTGGAAATCAGAGACTCTTCATAAGACTCTCTGCTTCAATCAGTTGATGCTGGAGTTCCTGAACCCCTTTTAAGGTTCATGACATCTCACGACACAGAAATTAAGTATTCTCACCTTGCAAATTAATATCTGATTTGTTGCAGGACTATTGCAATTGCAACTTTGCCATTTATCAAGCAAGAATGTAAGACAGATCTTCAAATCAAATAAATCCAAAGAAGTCCCAGAGACTGATACTCTGTGGCTTCATTAGAATACCCTTTTTTATCTTTTAGAATACTTTTGGCTGTGAATATGAAGATGACATACCTCATCTAGTACTGCCTGCCTAATTTCAATTATATTTATCCAGAGGACACTGGGAAAAAATTAAAAATTCATCAATTTTTGTGCTCATTATTAAATAAAAATGATCATTGATAAATAAAAAAATTGTCATTGCTTTTGTGCTCACTATTAAATGAAAATGTAAAATAAAATTTTAATCAGTTTAAGAAACTAGTAAATACCTCTGCTATAACTAAATATTTTAACAGTTGTTTGGGCTTATTAATGTGAGAATTCCTTGAACAATGGATTATTGCAAAACTCTTCTTACAGAAGTCCAGCAGATGCAGCATTTGCACATGGCTGGAACACCAGGAACACTCAAACAGTCAGAAGTTCAGGGGACAGGAAGACTCCAGATCAAAATAGCTACACTGGTGTAGTCATTTTTCCTGAAGTCCATTTCTCCATGAACTCTAACAGGCCTCTTTTGGTGAAATATAAATATGATGTTCACATTTCTACTACATTTCTTCACATCTTCAAACCAGGGTCCTCCAAACCAAATGGTTCAGAGAGTTAAATGGGAACACCCAGTACTGGGTGAGCTGTTCCTGCCCCCAGGGGAAATGGGAGAGGAATCACTGGGGCACTACAACCACATCTCAGAATACAAGATTGCAAACACAACTTTAAGCTCAAATCTTTCACATCTGTCAAGGTTACCAGTAGGTCATACATCAAATGCATGACAAGCTTGAAACAACAATCCTAGAATATTAACTGTTCGTTTCATTTAATCAGCTGACGAGATACGAATAAAAAATTAAGCTAAAAAATACTACTAAGTATTTTACTTCCCAAATCATTACAGAAGACGTGTTGTTGAAGAACACAACTGTAGTAACTCTACAGTTAATCTATAGTGCTAAACCACTGCCAGCTCTCCAGACATTACCTTTATAGAAGAGGTACTTTACTTCTATAGTAAAGTAAAGTAAAGTAAAGTAAAGTAAAGTAAAGTAAAGTAAAGTAAAGTAAAGTAAAGTAAAGTAAAGAAGTACTTCTAAAATTTGCAGTAAATGCAGGTGAGTTGACAATGTATTAAAACCAAAACTAAATTAATCCAAAATGACTCAGCTTCTGAGATAATTATATTACACAAGAATCTCAGCCTTCCAGTCAGGGAAAAACCCCCTTCATATTCACCAAAATGAAAATTGTTGGGTTTTTTGTTTTGTTTTTTTTTTTTCTTCATTTGTTTTTTAAAAACACCAAACACAAACAAACAATGAGAAAACCCCCTATACATCACACAAAGTCCACTTAAAAAGAAAAAAGGAAAAAAAAAAAAGCGAGAGAGAGAGAGAGAGAGAGAGAGAGAGAGAGAGAGAGAGAGAGAAAGAGTATTTTACTTTATTATTATGTGTGGTATATGGGGAGAAATCCTATACCCGGTTTTCAAACACTGGGATTAGAAATACTGTAATTTACTCTGAAAGCAAGTTCATTCCGACAACACAGGGCAAAACTGAAGAATAGGGTTCAGCATAACATTTTGGACTAACTTTCCTGAAAGACAACTTAGTCTTTAAAATCTGCAGGCAACAAAAGTGTCCCACAGAATTTGTATCACAGAACTGAGTGTTCTCAAAATATTAAAAATATTTTGGCCAAGGCTAAGGAAAGGGAGGTGCTGACGCTTCTACAGTCTTGCGCTCGACCTTGTCAACAGCTACAGCAAAGTCATCCAAAATCTACTGAATTCCAGAAAAGCCTGGCCTACCTACTGCATTAAAAATAATCTGATTAAATATCCTATGTGAAGACAAACATTTGTGCCTTTTTATTTACTTTCAAACAAAGCAAAAGCAAACCCAAAACACCAAAAGCAACCTAACTACTATAGTATTTTTAAAGACATTGTGCTTTTTGTCAAGTGATAAAGGTGATCTGCAGCATTGAATATCAATTCTTCATTTTAGAAACAAGGAAATCTACAGACAGACACACCCCTATGTCATGTTGCCGCTGTAATCAGTGCTACATTTTCCTTTTATTTTCAGTAGAGTGAAACAAGAAGGAACTGCCACAGCTTTCTCCCGCTGAGCAGAAAGTAGTAACAAAATACTGATTGTTTACTGTATTGCTTTCAGGGAACACCAACCATTTAAACACAGATGTAATGTTACCTGGCTTGGCAGAAATATAAAAAGTGAAAAATGAATACACCCTTTGGGATTCAACAAGCACTCTGCAGAGCTTTCCTTCCATCAGAGTGAAAATTGGGCATAACAGAAAATAACTCTTTCCTGGGCATTTTCTGTAGTTTTAAATGGCAGGTCTAAAAACTAGATGCTGTTCTGTTGTACTCTCAGATTTACTTTGACCGAATCAAAACCAATAAATACTAACAAAGCAGAGTGTCAAACCACTTATACAGGGTGAAATGAAAAATTTTAGACATTTCATATATAGAGAAAACCAACAGAAGGCAATAATCTCTGATTTTCAAGTAAATATCCCACACTCCTCTCTAACCCATTATAAGGATACATTGTTCAATTTTACAAAAAAAAAATTTCAAAGTGCTTAATTTTACAGCAAATAAACAAAAAGCAAAGTAACCCCACCTTCTTTTTTATAATTCTGTCCTTTGTCCAGTTTTTAGAGTTACGTCCAGTCTTTTCTGGTAGCCAAGATTTCTCTTTTGATGTTTGTATAATATTCTGAAGAACCATCCTTAGAATATTCTTCATGTGGACAGTTGTAAATATTAGTGAATATAAAAATATTGTGTAGAACTAAAACCTAAGAAAAGTTTCTGTGCAACAACTACAGTGAAAAACTACTTTAATGGAGTATTTTTTGTCTACTGGCATATGAATTCAAGCAGTAATGAGGAGCAGTGATAAGAAGTTCTAAAGAAACAAGACAGGCCACACTTGTGACAGGAACAAGATAGGCTAGATCAAGTTTCACCTAATTAGGCAAGGTTGCTGTAGGGGAGTTCTGCTATCCTCTCATTGTGCAATAGTAATCTGTGTTTGTTATTACAATAATGACAAACAGTAAGTCATCCTCTTAAATAAATTTACATTTCAGGCTTTGACTGCCTCAAAAGAGAAAGAAGCGATTTTCCTCTTGAAGGGGACAACCATATGAGCCAAAGTTCCAGGATAAAACGATCTTGACAAAGATCAAAAGACGTTTCCATGATGATTTTCTGACTCATGAAAGACCATCTAGCTTAAGCATGTAACAAACAACAACAAATCCACCACAGATTTACGGCTAAAAATACTATAGTTCAAGCACCACTCCATTCTTGGCAAAGTCTGTCTTCTTTCTGGATGTAATTCAAGCAGCAGAGAATATAAAACGGTAAACTATGTTTCTGATTGCCTCTTCATGTCAAGGGACAGTGCATGTTTATCATCATTCCTGTCAACACCATCCAGGATCCAAAGTGGGGAACAGACAGAGAGATGGCACCAACAGTGCATTCAGCTCATACTCTGAAATAGCAGGAGCAAAGCATATTCTTCAGCCTGATCCATTTACTTAATAAAGAAAGAGTGAGCAAGTGACCCAAGGGAATAAAAAGGAAAAAGAAAACAGAGGGGGAAAACAAAAAACAAAAACTAAGCAAAAAACAAATCCAACCCATTCTATGAAACATCAACAGAACTTGAACAACACAACTCTTAAAACTGAGCTAGGAGCTACGTTTTCTGTGTAGCACCTTCCACACTAACTGCAGGAAAGGAAAAGCAAGGCATCCTCAGCTGCTTTTGTAATCCAGAGAGCTGCTAGATTACCCTTCTCCCAAGCAGCAGCAGAGAAGAAAAAATTGGTAAGAGACCCTATTTAGCATGTTTCAGCACTCAGAAATAGTACTGTCCTCCCTTAATGCATTATTTTGTCAGTAACAAAAACATTCTGATCCCATGAAGTATCCCTTTCTCTTCAGCAAACATGTATCACATTGAGATGTTTATTGAGAATACAACTGGTTGAACAATTTCAGAATTAACCTCTTAGCAACTGAAAGCATTTTAAGTAACTGAAACTTGAGGACATTTCTTAAAAGGGAAAGGTTGTTTGGCTTTTGGAAGGATGGAAAAATATAATCTGGTTGTTCTCCAAAACCAGATTGTGTCTTTATCTGCCAGAAAAACAAAATGTGCCACATGAATAAATATTTGAAAGGAAAAGCTGGGCATATATTAATACATATTGTGCCACTCTTCCAACTATGGCTACTGGCTGAATTCTTCTGAACCCCCCAGATTTACAAAAGCCTTACTTGCAGTAGAAAGGCAAGACATACACATCCGGACCGTAAGAATGGGAGGGTGGGGCAACTCTAAAGCCCACCATCCCGATTGGAAAATTGAGTTCTTTCAAAAGAAGAATATGGACCAAAATAGACATACGTGTCACTGAAATCTTTATCCTGTCATCTTTCTTTCTGAAACAGATGAACATATCTGTGTGTAGTTTGTTAAACCAGATAAAGGATAAAACCAATACAAGCTCAATGTAGCCTCTTACTTTCTCTCATGGAGAAATGTTCTCTTACAGTGTAATAACTGCAAGCTCAACTGAGCAGAGTGTGATTTCTGGTGTGTTCTTTTTTTCCAGCCAAAGGGAAAAGAAATCAAAATGAAAAATAATTCAGGTAAAACATCTTAAATACATCCAGTCAAATATATACATTTGAAACAGAAATTGTGCTTAGCACACTCTATTCTGGGAAGGTAGAGCAGGGGTGCAGAAAGGAATTTTTACCAACTGCTCTGCCACGGATGTTAAGATGTACAGAAGCATCCCTAAGTACCCAGCATTTCAAACTGTTTTTTCCACTATGACCACAGATGCTAATATATGAAACCAGACATAGCTACACTACAGTATTCACATTTTTGCATTCTTTCACATATTAGAAGATATCATTTCTCCAAGAAAACTGCAGTAGTTAACAGAGTGGGGACTGAATTACTTTGGTCCCCACTTTAGGTGAGGAAAGGAAGACAAAAGGTTTATAAAGAAATTTAGACACAATCAGAACACTCATCCCTTAGTGCTAGAAGAAAAGAGGCTGTTGAGACCTTGCTATTTGAAAAATTTCTGTATCATTTGTGAGATAATAAGAAAAACTACAGCAAAAGCTTTTTCCTGCTTCTGAAAACTGCAGGCAAGTACATGAACACCCCAGATCAATCTTACTTGTATGTTGCATCAAGGCTTCTCGGTTCTTCAGAACTCAGAGAGCAAACTAAGCACTATTTGGTAGCTTCAGGGAGAACTTTTTCTTTAATAAAACAACTGGGGGAATGAGTAGTAAATAGGGGCAACCCAGTAATGCACGGAAGACTTAAATCACAAAGGCTTTTTAGGCTGAATGTTATAAAACACCCAGAAACACAAAAATACTCTATTAGAAACACTGCATAGTAAATCCAATTTAATGTCTCTTTTATGTTGTATAATTTTGCACCATAAATACAAAAAAATCCACTATAAAAAGGATAAAGTAATCTAAGTTAGGAAAATGTGGAAATTATTCCATTTTTTTACGTTTAAATAAGCAAAAGCACACTAATTGATACTTATATTAGAATAATTTAATTTATATATTTCCAACATAAGTAACAGAACAGTTTATAATTCAGAGTTTAACTAATCTAAACATCTAAACCTAGTTCACCACTTTACTCCTATCAGGGCTGCAGAAACAAATACTACTGATATCCACCATCTAAAAAAAAAAAAAAAAAAAAAAAAAAGTGAAAATAAACTGCAACAGGCAGGAATTTGCCAGGAGGGAAACACAGCAAGTAACAGACTCAAAACTGATTTTTTTCAATGAAAATCAGCTTGGATTTTTATAGCATATTCCAATATCAAACAAACTCTTGCTGAAGTTGTGATAAACGACAATGAAATGGTAAATATAGTGCAGTGTTTACTATACCAAGAAGCTATTCAGAAGGACTGAGAAGATTTCCAAGTGACATGGCCTAGAACAGACACCAATACACATGACATGGTTTTAAAATAATTGTATTTATCCTGATATTATTTTGAAGTGTCAAGGAGGTCAACCACTACAGATATTTTTTCCACTACCAGAACTACATGATTCAGACTTGCAACTAAATTTTTCTGAAATTCAAATAACATGGGACAATAAAGCAGTACGTAAGGAAATCAAGCATTAGGCATGCTGAGACATTCAGAGCTGCATGCAGAGATGAAGGTGCAAAGAGAGATGAGTTTCATAATTTATTTTTATAAGACACAGTTGCAAGAACTCAATAATCTCCCAAAGTGTACATCCAGTCCAACTGTTTAGAGCCTGAATAGTAATTAATCCATTTGTTAGTCTGTAGAATCACCAAAAATTTCACTTCCAAGAAATTCCTGCTTTTAAATACACAGCAGGAAAATCTAACCGCTTCTCTCTTGATGTATTTGAATAGCAACTTGAACACTAAAGAGAAATACTGACTATTTCTAAGTACCTATTTAACTAAGCTACATTTCTAACATAGTCATGCACTATAATTTATACAGCATCTGTGAAAAATGGCTGTCAGTTCAATGCTAGTATATTTTCAGATGCCCGAATAAGTGAGCTAAGATGGCAGCAGGTAACTTACAGTTTCAGGCAAGAACTGTTGAAACTCATTAGAGATGCTAGTTTTGTATGCTGTCCACATCATTACATTCTTCTCTATACAAAGTGCTAAAAGCCTGCAAACCATTCTACAGACATTAACTATACTATGTATAGTTAACAATGTACAAATGTCTTACAAAAGAAAGTGATTGAGATAATACTAACATTTATTACAGAGGTATGACAACTCTGTGTGTAAATAATTTGAAAACCCTTATCTTTGGCTTGATGGGATAGATTCAGGTCAAGTTTTGATCAATACTCTGGTTAAGATTTTACAAGATAATCAGATATGCTTTCTTAAGCCCGTTTTTTAAAAAAAGTAGCAGGAGAGATGTAGAAAAAGATGAAATGTAAGTATGATGAATGTATCATAACTACATTGAAAGTAAGTACCTTCAGAACATGAGTAAAAATGCCAATAGCTGCAGCACTGGCTTGAAACATAAATTAGACAAAGGGCATTACAAAAACAGGATTAGAAAAATATTTTCACATGCAAACATGCATTCAAAGTATGTCTCCTCAACTTAAATTGTACCTGCTACAGTAAATAAGACTTGAGAAAGTAGAAAAGAAATATTTATATGCAGGTAAGCATGCTCTTTATGGCTATGGTAAACTTTGCTTGTCTCAAACCACCCTAATTCTTTGCCTGGAAATACCAGGCAATACTTTTCCCACATATTAATAATCATAGAATCATAGAATCATAGAATAGGCTGGGTTGGAAGGGACCTCAGAGATCATCGAGTCCAACCCTTGATCAATTATCACCACAGTCACTAGACCACGGCACTGAGTGCCATATCGAGTCTCTTTTTAAATATCCCCAGGGACGAAGAGTCCACCACCTCCCCAGGCAGCCCGTTCCAATGTCTGATCACCCTTTCTGTGAAAAAATTCTTTCTAATATCCAGTCTGAACTTACCCCGGCACAATTTAAGACCATGCCCTCTTGTCTTACTGAGAGTTGCCTGGGAAAAGAGACCAACCCCCGCCTGGCTCCATCCTCCTTTCAGGTAGTTGTAGAGGGCAATGAGGTCTCCCCTGAGCCTCCTCTTCTCCAGGCTGAACAGCCCCAGCTCCCTCAGCCTCTCCTCGTAGGATCTGTGTTCGAGTCCCTTCACCAGCTTGGTTGCCCTCCTCTGGACCTGTTCGAGGACCTCAATATCCTTCTTGAACTGAGGGGCCCAGAACTGAACACAGTACTCGAGGTGTGGCCTCACCAGGGCTGAGTACAGGGGCAGAATCACCTCCTTGGACCTGCTGGTGACACTGTTTCTGATACAGGCCAGGATGCCATTGGCCTTCTTGGCCACCTGGGCACACTGCTGGCTCATGTTCAGCTTCCTGTCAATCCAGACTCCCAGGTCCCTTTCTGCCTGGCTGCTCTCCAACCACTCTGTCCCCAGTCTGTAGCGCTGCATGGGGTTGCTGTGGCCAAAGTGCAGGACCCGGCACTTGGCCTTGTTGAAGCTCATCCCATTGGAGTCAGCCCATCTCTCCAGTCTGTCTAGGTCTCTCTGCAGAATCCTCCTGCCTTCCAGCTGATCAACACTTCTCCCCAGCTTGGTGTCATCAGCAAACTTGCTGATGATGGACTCAATCCCCTCATCCAAGTCATCGATGAAGATATTGAACAGGACTGGGCCCAGCACTGATCCCTGGGGGACTCCGCTCGTGACCGGCCGCCAACCGGACGCAGCCCCATTCAGCACCACTCTCTGGGCCCGACCCTCCAGCCAATTCTTAACCCAGTGCAGAGTAGGCTTGTCCAAGCTGTGGGCTGACAGCTTTCTCAGGAGGATGCTGTGGGAGACGGTGTCGAAAGCCTTGCTGAAGTCCAGATAGACCACATCCACAGCCTTCCCCTCATCCACCAGGCGGGTCACCTGATCATAAAAGGAGATCAGGTTGGTCAGACAGGACCTGCCCTTCCTAAACCCGTGCTGGCTGGGTCTGATCCCCTGTCCATCCTGCAGGTGCTGTGTGATTGCTCCCAGGACGATCTGTTCCATAACCCTGCCAGGCACCGAGGTCAGGCTGACAGGCCTGTAGTTTCCCGGGTCTTCCTTCCGGCCCTTCTTGTGGATTGGCGTGACATTCGCCAACTTCCAGTCATTTGGGATGTCCCCGGTGAGCCAGGACTTCTGGTAGATGATAGAGAGAGGCTTGGCGAGCTCTTCTGCCAACTCTCTCATCACCCTTGGATGGAGTTCATCCGGTCCCATAGACTTGTGGGGATCCAAGCAGCCCAGTAGATCACTGACAGTTTCCTTCTGGATTGCAGGGGGGGTGTTTAGATTCTTGTCTCCTATAGGCTCCAGAAGCCAGCTGTCCTCAGGATTGCCCGTTTCACTGTTAAAAACTGAGGCAAAGAAGGCGTTAAATACCTCAGCCTTTTCTTCATCTTTGACAATTACATTCCCGTCCATGTCCATTAAAGAATGAATGTTTTCCTTGCCCCTCCTTTTGCCACTGATGTATCTGTAGAAGGACTTCTTGTTATCCTTCACAGAGGTGGCGAGATTTAGTTCAAGTTGTGCCTTTGTGTCTCTAATTTTTTTCCTACATAACTTAACTGTATTCCTGAATTCCTCTTGAGTAGATAGCCCTTTTTTCCATAACCGGTAGGCCCTTTTCTTGATCCTAATTTCCTTCAAAGTCTCTCTGTTGAGCCAGAGTGGTCGTCTTCCCCGCCGGCTCGCCTTTCGGCACACCGGGACAGCCTGTTCCTGAGCTTTCAAAACTTGCTCTTTGAAGAATGTCCATCCCTCCTGGACTCCTTTGTTTTCAAGGGCTGTTTCCCAGGGTATGCTCTGGACTAGTCTTCTGAACAGGCCAAAATCTGCCCTCCGGAAGTCTAATGTAGAGGTTTTATTGACAGCCCTCCTTGCATCCCTGATTATTGAGAACTCTATTATTTCGTGATCACTAAGTCCCAGACGCCCACCGACCACCACATCCCTCACCAGCCCCTCTCTGTTTGTAAAGAGTAGGTCAAGTGGGGCTCCATCCCTGGTAGGCTCATTTACCAGCTGCATCAGGAAATTATCCTCAATACACTCTAGGAATCTCCTAGACTGCCTCCTCTCTGCTGTGTGAAATTCCCAGCAGATGTCCGGCAGGTTAAAGTCACCCACGAGAATAAGGGACGACGATTTTGAGACATGTGCCAGCTGCTTGTAGAAGAGTTCATCATCCTCATCCTCCTGGTTGGGTGGTCTGTAACAGACTCCCATCACAGTATCAGCCTTGTTGGCCTTTCCCCTGATTCTGACCCACAGGCACTCCACCTTATTATCACCTACTTCAATTTCTATGGAGTCAAGAGAGTCTCTAACATACAGGGCTACCCCTCCACCTCTCCTACCCTGTCTGTCCTTTCTGAAGAGCCTGTAGCCACCCATTGCAGCACTCCAGTCATGGGAGTCATCCCACCACGTTTCCGTGATAGCGACTACATCATATCTTTCCTGCTGCACGGTGGCTTCCAGCTCCTCCTGTTTGTTGCCCATGCTGCGTGCATTGGTGTACATGCACTTCAGCTGGGCTGCTGGTTTGTCCCTTAACTTGCACTGTCCACCCTTGGGCTCCTTTCCGTAGAATCTTGTTTCAACCCCTTCCCCCTTCGAGCCTAGTTTAAAGCCCTCCTTATTAGACCTGCCAGCTTGTGGGCTAGAGTCCTTTTTCCCCTATTAGATAGTTGCAGTCCACCTGGTACGCTGAAATTCATCCCATAGTCAAAAAACCCAAAGTTCTTCCGGTGGCACCAATCCCTTAGCCACCTATTGATGAGGTATGTTTTCCCGCTCCTCTCCTCATTCATCTGCTCTACTGCTGGGACTGAGGCGAACACCACCTGTGCTCCTGATCCACCAACTAATCGACCCAGGGCTTTGAAGTCCTTTTTAATCGCCCTGGTACTTCTTCCATTGATGTCGTCACTGCCAGCCTGGACTACCAGCAGTGGGTAATAGTCTGAGGGTTGAATTAGTTGAGGGAGTCTCTTAGTAATATCTCTCACCCGGGCGCCAGGAAGGCAGCAGACCTCTCTGTGGGATGGGTCAGGTCGACATATAGGGCCCTCAGTTCCCCTCAGAAGGGAGTCACCAACTACGACTACCCTTCTTCTTTTCTTTGTGGGTGACGTTTTAATCTGACTGCTAGACAGGGGGCGAACGGGAGACCTTCTGGACAGGTCGTCGTCTTGTCCGTCCTCTTGTCTGTCCTCCTCTTGATTCCCTGGGTCTAGGGCCTCATATCTGTTCTCTATGGGCACCTGGGGGGATGGTGGGGGTTGGGGGAGAATTCTTTTGCCTTTCCGGTGGGGGACCTGTTTCCATTCTCCCCTATCCACCTGGTCTGCATCGGCTGCCTGACAGGAGGAGGGGCAGGGCTTCACCGTATCCTGTTGCACTTCTATTGCAGTCGAGAGGGTGCGACTCCACCAGTCAATTTCCCTTTCGCTGTCTCTAATACTTCTCAGTCTCTCCACCTCCTCCTTGAGCTCAGCCACCATGCTCAGCAAGTCATTGACCTGCTCGCATCTCAGACAGACGTTATCTTCGCTGTCCGCCGGTGCTAAGATGAGGCTTAAACACTCTGCACAGCCAGAGACTTGAACACCTACGTCCATTTTTTTGCTCCTCTTAAGGGATTCCGTCTGTATGGACATATCCTTCTTCTCGACAGCAAGAGCTTTCGCTTTTTTGGAGACCATTGTTATCTGTGCCCTCCTGCTCGCTCTGCCTGCGCGAACTGCCTCGCTAACTGCCGCTTTACTTTCCTGTTTGCCTGCTCCTGTTCGCCGCGCTCCGGGTCGCTGGCGCTCCAAGCAGGCGCTTTTAAACCTCGTGCTCCGGTGGGTGCCGCCCCCTTGCAGCTGATTGGTCTCCGTGGAAACCTCCAGCAGCAAGATTAGAACAGCACGTTGCCGGCAGCTCTTTGAAACCGCCGCTCGATTCAAACCGCCGCTCGATTCAGCCGCTTTTAAACCTCGTGCTCCGGTGGGTGCCGCCCCCTTGCAGCTGATTGGTCTCCGTGGAAACCTCCAGCAGCAAGATTAGAACAGCACGTTGCCGGCAGCTCTTTGAAACCGCCGCTCGATTCAAACCGCCGCTCGATTCAGCCGCTTTTAAACCTCGTGCTCCGGTGGGTGCCGCCCCCTTGCAGCTGATTGGTCTCCGTGGAAACCTCCAGCAGCAAGATTAGAACAGCACGTTGCCGGCAGCTCTTTGAAACCGCCGCTCGATTCAAACCGCCGCTCGATTCAGCCGCTTTTAAACCTCGTGCTCCGGTGGGTGCCGCCCCCTTGCAGCTGATTGGTCTCCGTGGAAACCTCCAGCAGCAAGATTAGAACAGCACGTTGCCGGCAGCTCTTTGAAACCGCCGCTCGATTCAAACCGCCGCTCGATTCAGCCGCTTTTAAACCTCGTGCTCCGGTGGGTGCCGCCCCCTTGCAGCTGATTGGTCTCCGTGGAAACCTCCAGCAGCAAGATTAGAACAGCACGTTGCCGGCAGCTCTTTGAAACCGCCGCTCGATTGAAACCGCCGCTCGATTCAGCCGCTTTTAAACCTCGTGCTCCGGTGGGTGCCGCCCCCTTGCAGCTGATTGGTCTCCGTGGAAACCTCCAGCAGCAAGATTAGAACAGCACGTTGCCGGCAGCTCTTTGAAACCGCCGCTCGATTCAAACCGCCGCTCGATTCAGCCGCTTTTAAACCTCGTGCTCCGGTGGGTGCCGCCCCCTTGCAGCTGATTGGTCTCCGTGGAAACCTCCAGCAGCAAGATTAGAACAGCACGTTGCCGGCAGCTCTTTGAAACCGCCGCTCGATTCAAACCGCCGCTCGATTCAGCCGCTTTTAAACCTCGTGCTCCGGTGGGTGCCGCCCCCTTGCAGCTGATTGGTCTCCGTGGAAACCTCCAGCAGCAAGATTAGAACAGCACGTTGCCGGCAGCTCTTTGAAACCGCCGCTCGATTCAAACCGCCGCTCGATTCAGCCGCTTTTAAACCTCGTGCTCCGGTGGGTGCCGCCCCCTTGCAGCTGATTGGTCTCCGTGGAAACCTCCAGCAGCAAGATTAGAACAGCACGTTGCCGGCAGCTCTTTGAAACCGCCGCTCGATTGAAACCGCCGCTCGATTCAGCCGCTTTTAAACCTCGTGCTCCGGTGGGTGCCGCCCCCTTGCAGCTGATTGGTCTCCGTGGAAACCTCCAGCAGCAAGATTAGAACAGCACGTTGCCGGCAGCTCTTTGAAACCGCCGCTCGATTCAAACCGCCGCTCGATTCAGCCGCTTTTAAACCTCGTGCTCCGGTGGGTGCCGCCCCCTTGCAGCTGATTGGTCTCCGTGGAAACCTCCAGCAGCAAGATTAGAACAGCACGTTGCCGGCAGCTCTTTGAAACCGCCGCTCGATTCAAACCGCCGCTCGATTCAGCCGCTTTTAAACCTCGTGCTCCGGTGGGTGCCGCCCCCTTGCAGCTGATTGGTCTCCGTGGAAACCTCCAGCAGCAAGATTAGAACAGCACGTTGCCGGCAGCTCTTTGAAACCGCCGCTCGATTCAAACCGCCGCTCGATTCAGCCGCTTTTAAACCTCGTGCTCCGGTGGGTGCCGCCCCCTTGCAGCTGATTGGTCTCCGTGGAAACCTCCAGCAGCAAGATTAGAACAGCACGTTGCCGGCAGCTCTTTGAAACCGCCGCTCGATTCAAACCGCCGCTCGATTCAGCCGCTTTTAAACCTCGTGCTCCGGTGGGTGCCGCCCCCTTGCAGCTGATTGGTCTCCGTGGAAACCTCCAGCAGCAAGATTAGAACAGCACGTTGCCGGCAGCTCTTTGAAACCGCCGCTCGATTCAAACCGCCGCTCGATTCAGCCGCTTTTAAACCTCGTGCTCCGGTGGGTGCCGCCCCCTTGCAGCTGATTGGTCTCCGTGGAAACCTCCAGCAGCAAGATTAGAACAGCACGTTGCCGGCAGCTCTTTGAAACCGCCGCTCGATTCAAACCGCCGCTCGATTCAGCCGCTTTTAAACCTCGTGCTCCGGTGGGTGCCGCCCCCTTGCAGCTGATTGGTCTCCGTGGAAACCTCCAGCAGCAAGATTAGAACAGCACGTTGCCGGCAGCTCTTTGAAACCGCCGCTCGATTGAAACCGCCGCTCGATTCAGCCGCTTTTAAACCTCGTGCTCCGGTGGGTGCCGCCCCCTTGCAGCTGATTGGTCTCCGTGGAAACCTCCAGCAGCAAGATTAGAACAGCACGTTGCCGGCAGCTCTTTGAAACCGCCGCTCGATTGAAACCGCCGCTCGATTCAGCCGCTTTTAAACCTCGTGCTCCGGTGGGTGCCGCCCCCTTGCAGCTGATTGGTCTCCGTGGAAACCTCCAGCAGCAAGATTAGAACAGCACGTTGCCGGCAGCTCTTTGAAACCGCCGCTCGATTCAAACCGCCGCTCGATTCAGCCGCTTTTAAACCTCGTGCTCCGGTGGGTGCCGCCCCCTTGCAGCTGATTGGTCTCCGTGGAAACCTCCAGCAGCAAGATTAGAACAGCACGTTGCCGGCAGCTCTTTGAAACCGCCGCTCGATTCAAACCGCCGCTCGATTCAGCCGCTTTTAAACCTCGTGCTCCGGTGGGTGCCGCCCCCTTGCAGCTGATTGGTCTCCGTGGAAACCTCCAGCAGCAAGATTAGAACAGCACGTTGCCGGCAGCTCTTTGAAACCGCCGCTCGATTCAAACCGCCGCTCGATTCAGCCGCTTTTAAACCTCGTGCTCCGGTGGGTGCCGCCCCCTTGCAGCTGATTGGTCTCCGTGGAAACCTCCAGCAGCAAGATTAGAACAGCACGTTGCCGGCAGCTCTTTGAAACCGCCGCTCGATTCAAACCGCCGCTCGATTCAGCCGCTTTTAAACCTCGTGCTCCGGTGGGTGCCGCCCCCTTGCAGCTGATTGGTCTCCGTGGAAACCTCCAGCAGCAAGATTAGAACAGCACGTTGCCGGCAGCTCTTTGAAACCGCCGCTCGATTGAAACCGCCGCTCGATTCAGCCGCTTTTAAACCTCGTGCTCCGGTGGGTGCCGCCCCCTTGCAGCTGATTGGTCTCCGTGGAAACCTCCAGCAGCAAGATTAGAACAGCACGTTGCCGGCAGCTCTTTGAAACCGCCGCTCGATTCAAACCGCCGCTCGATTCAGCCGCTTTTAAACCTCGTGCTCCGGTGGGTGCCGCCCCCTTGCAGCTGATTGGTCTCCGTGGAAACCTCCAGCAGCAAGATTAGAACAGCACGTTGCCGGCAGCTCTTTGAAACCGCCGCTCGATTCAAACCGCCGCTCGATTCAGCCGCTTTTAAACCTCGTGCTCCGGTGGGTGCCGCCCCCTTGCAGCTGATTGGTCTCCGTGGAAACCTCCAGCAGCAAGATTAGAACAGCACGTTGCCGGCAGCTCTTTGAAACCGCCGCTCGATTCAAACCGCCGCTCGATTCAGCCGCTTTTAAACCTCGTGCTCCGGTGGGTGCCGCCCCCTTGCAGCTGATTGGTCTCCGTGGAAACCTCCAGCAGCAAGATTAGAACAGCACGTTGCCGGCAGCTCTTTGAAACCGCCGCTCGATTGAAACCGCCGCTCGATTCAGCCGCTTTTAAACCTCGTGCTCCGGTGGGTGCCGCCCCCTTGCAGCTGATTGGTCTCCGTGGAAACCTCCAGCAGCAAGATTAGAACAGCACGTTGCCGGCAGCTCTTTGAAACCGCCGCTCGATTCAAACCGCCGCTCGATTCAGCCGCTTTTAAACCTCGTGCTCCGGTGGGTGCCGCCCCCTTGCAGCTGATTGGTCTCCGTGGAAACCTCCAGCAGCAAGATTAGAACAGCACGTTGCCGGCAGCTCTTTGAAACCGCCGCTCGATTCAAACCGCCGCTCGATTCAGCCGCTTTTAAACCTCGTGCTCCGGTGGGTGCCGCCCCCTTGCAGCTGATTGGTCTCCGTGGAAACCTCCAGCAGCAAGATTAGAACAGCACGTTGCCGGCAGCTCTTTGAAACCGCCGCTCGATTCAAACCGCCGCTCGATTCAGCCGCTTTTAAACCTCGTGCTCCGGTGGGTGCCGCCCCCTTGCAGCTGATTGGTCTCCGTGGAAACCTCCAGCAGCAAGATTAGAACAGCACGTTGCCGGCAGCTCTTTGAAACCGCCGCTCGATTCAAACCGCCGCTCGATTCAGCCGCTTTTAAACCTCGTGCTCCGGTGGGTGCCGCCCCCTTGCAGCTGATTGGTCTCCGTGGAAACCTCCAGCAGCAAGATTAGAACAGCACGTTGCCGGCAGCTCTTTGAAACCGCCGCTCGATTCAAACCGCCGCTCGATTCAGCCGCTTTTAAACCTCGTGCTCCGGTGGGTGCCGCCCCCTTGCAGCTGATTGGTCTCCGTGGAAACCTCCAGCAGCAAGATTAGAACAGCACGTTGCCGGCAGCTCTTTGAAACCGCCGCTCGATGCAACCCTGTCTACTGCTATTTTCATCTAATAGTATAACTCTAAACAATTCACAACTATTCATCTTTGTAGGTCTCGACATACCTTTTGGTTATTAGGAGAGTGAGGTTTGGTGCTCTCAGTGTCAAAAATCGACTCTCAGGAGAGCATAGAATTAATTCTGAAGCTAAGTCAATGCACTGTGCTTATGTGCATGGGTCTACCCATGGGATTTGGGATGGGAAAAACTCTCCTAGATCAGTCTGGCAGAGACCTTGACTGTACTGGCTCCTTGTTTTGATTTCAGAGAGCAGGGAATTTACTCTTCTCTGCCACTTGGGACATGCATTACACATCAAAATAATCTAGATATACCTCACTATATTTATTCACCACCATGGAGCACTTTCAGGCTGAAAAATGACAACAACCTGAACTCAAACAACATTCTTCCTGTGCTCTGTGCACTTCTGCCCTCCCTTGTGTTGGTTCCATTGCTTATCTGACCCTCCACTGAGTCGGTTTCAGTGTGCTCAGCTGGCAGAAAAGTATCCCGTAAAAAAAAAAAAAAAAAAAAAAAAAAAGCAAACAATTCCTGCTGAGTTTGCCTACGACACAGCACAGCAACAGACACATACCCATGGAAGAGAGAGGGCAGCAGGGAGGCAGGACTCGAGAAGCCCCCTGCAGTTACATTGATTCCACCTGTACAAAGTTGAAACCTCAGTTTCCCCCATTCTCAGTTTATAAAAAGTAGACTAGTGATGTGGAAACTGAAATCCTTTTGCCAAAAGGATATACAGGTGTAATAGAGTATCTGCAGCATATGCAGGTTTAGAATTCTGCAGTTAAGCAAATCAATTAATTGGACACTAAAAAGTCTTAATTGGACTTCCACTACTGAAGAACCAGGTTAAATTACACTATGAATTTTAGAGAATAAGAACACAATGGGCAGAAAAAAAATACATCTGACTAGTGACTGCCACCTAGGTTTTATTGGTTTTCTTTTTTTTTTTTTTTTTTTTTTTTTTTGTCCCTACTTTGTACTTGTTTCTCAAGACTTTCCCAAAATCTACACATTCCAGAAAAGCCCTGCAGGACCAGGTCCTAGGGGAACATGCAATACTACTCCTAAGAGATCCAGTTGCAGAAGTGTAGAGGAAGATGTGTCACTTTAATATACAACCATTAGGTATTTTCAGTTATGTTGAGAGAGAATATCTTGTAATTAATTCAGAGCTGGATAGTTATCAGCAATAATGATATCCTTGTTTGATTAATAAATCTGAACTGACTAGTGAATAATTTGCAAGTTTATCAGCCATTATTAATGAAGTTATTTATTGTAACAAATCTGAAAGGCCATACCATGTTTTTTCATCATGTCACTGTTTTTATAGGAGGATAAAAATAATTCTTAACTATAGTAAAAATAAGTTCATCAGCTTCACCATCTCAATGAAAAGTACTATTCATAGGCTATTCTGTAACGGAATATTTTAACGTATACACGTGGATTCTAATGAAATACATTTTAGAGGGAAAATGCCTCTTAATTTCTCTTCATAGTTGAATACAGATGGTGTAGTTGTCCACTGCAGGCTTGAGAAGCCTAGTTAGTTATTTAACAAAAAATGCCATTCCACCAGATTGAATCATGCTAATCTAATGTGTAATATAGGCCATCTTACTATATTATAAAAACCATTCTATCTTATTGTTTTATTTGTGTTAGTAGCTCATACAGCTGTGGAAGGACCCCCATTATGCTAAGAACTGTCCATACCTAGAGTAAAGACAATGCCTTTTTTAAAGAATTTGTAGTTTAATGCTTTTTCTTAAAATCAAAACCCTAATTTATTATCTTTTTAAATGTTGAGGGGTTTTAGATCTATTTGTCTGTCCTTAAAAGCCTGAGGCAGCTTCAAAAATTAAAAGATAATTGTTGAGAATGTGGATTTGAAGAAGCAAATAATTATTGCCCAAATGGGGGGAAATACTTCAACTCTAACTGAATATGCTAGTCTAGGACATAGGAGTTTCATTCTTTGGCTTGTGTCAGACTCCAGCAAAATGAGATTTTAAAATTTTGTTTCTTAAATTGGCAAATGATGTTAGGTGATTTCAAGTATCTTTAAAATTTTTCTTCACTTCTTTTATGAAGAGCTTTTCCATCAGTTTTGAACCCTGTGTCTCACTGATTCTTAAATTATACGCTTTTAAAAAATAAATATTATCCAATACCAATTTTAACTCTTCAGATTGATCTGTTTTTCTGGTAGTCTGGAAATCTATCATTAGAATCTATTAAACTTGGAAGCATGTAATCATCTCTAATGTATTAAGCAATATATCCATGGAATGTACTCAATGTTTTGAGCTTCTGCAAACAATTGTTTTATGACAGACAATAATAGAATTATATTGTGCAATAATATACACCATCCTTCAGTAGATTTGTGTGTCAAAAGCAACAATGCTACCAGGAAGGCAAAGTGTACATTCTGCAATATCTCAGAAAACAATCAAGAACATGAACTGTCTCGTGGAGGAAAATATTTGTTTTGGACATCAATATTCAGTCACTTTACATAGATTTTAATTCACTCTGTTTTCTTAAATTGTATTTAGAAGCAAATCTGTGTCACCTCACTTGTATGGGAGAGCACAGGTTTATCATTGTGGTGCAGTAGGATGTTGGAGCAACTGAATTCCTTTCGGGGCTGAGGTTTCACAAAGGGGATGAGCTGGGTTAACCATTTCCTGTGGCTGCTGGAAAAGGCTGTTTCCTCTTCCTTGTTTCTCTTTCCCACTATTGGCTTTGAATGGACTGCACTGCTTGTCTCAGTAAACTGATCCCAGCCCCTAAAGATGAAAAAAATACCAGTATCCAAAGAATGCTGATGAGAAGTGTGTATGTGCACATCTATATGTGAGTATGTATATCTTCTTTCCAGTCCAGTGCATTAAATCAGCTTACACTGTGGCTATTGTATTGTCTGTTGTTAGTACAGGAGGGAGCAGATCACTTGGCTGAGATTAATAAAGAAGGGAATATAGATGTGGAATCTTTCCCTTTCAGTATTTCTATTTATTCAGTCTAGTTTATTGTGGTGCTGTACCCCAGGTGACAGGTTTTGAATTTTGTTTTCTGGCTATAGAAGGTGAGTAGAAGAGTGAAATGAAATCTCTGCAGTGTAGAAACACTGTTACTTTGGAAATAAGTTATGGTTTCCCTAGTTTTCACATCTTTTTTGGTATCTTGTAAGACTGTATTTTCCCTGAAACAGGAGCAAAAAATTGTAATCATTATTGGGCTGGGTTTTTTTTTTTTTTTTGTAAAATGTGTAGATTTTGGGAAAGTCTTGAGAAACAAGTACAAAGTAGAGACAAAAAAAAAAAAAAAAAAAAAAAAAGAAAACCAATAAAACCTAGGTGGCAGTCACTAGTCAGATGTATTTTTTTTCTGCCCATTGTGTTCTTATTCTCTAAAATTCATAGTGTAATTTAACCTGGTTCTTCAGTAGTGGAAGTCCAATTAAGACTATTTAGTGTCCAATTAATTGATTTGCTTAGCTGCAGAATTCTAAACCTGCATATGCTGCAGATACTCTATTTCACCTGTATATCCTTTTGGCAAAAGGATTTCAGTTTCCACATCACTAGACTACTTTTTATAAACTGAGAATGGGGGAAACTGAGGTTTCACCTTCTACAACATAGCATTATATTAGTAGCAAACTTCCTAAAGAAAGAGAGCATACACTGACTTGAAAATATCTTTGTTTTAAATTAGGAATAAGAAATGCCTACTTTGGACTTCTTGAGAAGGGTTTGAGACTGAATACATGGCAAGTATGTACGTATTTGAAAAAAACCTACCAAAACACCACCAACAAAAGAACACCACCAAACCTTTTTCTTAACTCTTCTGGAAGACAGCTTAATTTTAATTGCAGACAGCCATCTTTAGTTTGTGTGTTATCAGTAATGTTACGTCTTCACAGGCCAGGAATGTATATTGCAATCAAGAAGGTACTGCTGAGTCTGACCTAAAATATCCATTAGTAGTAGTCCCCTTGGGAAAGAGTTGTGATGTCACAGAAAATTAACTCGATTAAAAAAAACAACAAAACAACCAACCAACCAACAAAAAGGAACCCCTCCCCCCCAAAAAAACAAAAAAAATCCCCTCCAAACAAAAAACAACCAAAAACCAAAACCCAAACAAACCCCACCACTGAACACTTTCCAAACTCTTCACCCTCACTTCTGTTAAAAACAACAAACACAACCACCCTATCCTACACATAAAAACCAGACACACCCAACACGTCTTTGACTCTGAGATTTGCACATAGCCCCACAAGGTTCTTACTAGATATGTTAAAAAATGTAAATGCTGGCTGTGGCCTTACTGATAGTAATTTCTCCTACTTAAGTCAAAGACAAAACCAGAAAAGCCCTGCAGGACCAGGTGCTAGGGGAACATGCAATACTACTCCTAAGAGATTCAGTCCATGATTTCTTACACAGCATTCCCCATCCCTTCTCCTCTCATGTTATTGATGGTGTACACACACCACACAGTTCTATATCTTTGTAATGATGTATTACCTCATGTATGCTACAGAAGAATGATACCCAAAATTTAGGTAAGAAAAAGGCAGCGTTATTTAATCAGCTGTAGCAGTTCCTTTTTCCACTGTATCTCTTCTTAAATAGGAAAACAGTGCTCCTCATATAAGCACCTTTTTCTTATCTGCACCCTAATGTGAATTTGGCTAATACTTCTCAGCAGAAGCAGCTCTGGAACTACTATCCAAGAAGAAAAAGCATTATTCGCATTCTTCGAAGAAAAATTTCCTATACTCTTCCAAAAACATAATCTAAGGTCCCATCAAAAAAACCCAAAAAGCTACTATTGCTGGAGAAGGGAGAAAAAAAAAAGAAAAAAAAAAAAAAAAAAAAAAAAAAAAAGTAATTAGGCTCCTCCAAACAAGTGGTAGAAAGATCTACAAAATATACTAACCTGCTTTTTTCTCAGTGAAAAAACATCACTATATTTTTCATTTAATGCATTAAATTCAATGCATACTTCTAGCAACTCTTTTATAAAGTTTCTAAAAGTAAAGATGGTTTTCACTGCAGCATCATTAGCTCGTCATACACACGCACTTATGTGCTGAAGGCAATGAAAGTTTTTGATGGATATTTTGTATTATATGTCAATTATTCTAGCAAATGGGTTTTTTAATCCTTGCAGTCCTGAAATAAATGAACTGGAATGACACCTGGAAGACTAAAGTTGCTGTCACAGTGTCCATTTAAATACACATAATTCCTTACTACTTTATGATAATACTGTCCATAGCTGTGTCTAAAAGCTCTTCAGAAAAGTAAAATAATTATTATTCTAGGATAGAGTCAGTAAGCTCAAATCTACAACACTACTACCACTGTAGCAAGGTAATTTGGTTTTATTAAAATTCAGCTGTCAGTATTAGGAGTGCTTTGAAGTATGTTTCAAAACCATAATATGGAATCTGAATTTCTAAAACTTTCCTTCCAATAAACACAAACAAATGCTGTGTTTAAACAGCCATGAAGGTAACACGGGACACTGGAAGAAACACTTAAATAGGTTAAAAAAAAAAGTTTTATAAAGTCAATCACTGCATTACAGATGTTATGACATTAACCTGCAACCCACACGTGGTTTAGTGATGGAAAGCAGATACAATTGTTCTAACTTAGCCTATCACTGGTATGCTAGGTTTTCAAGATGAATTTTATTAATGTAAAACACAATTCAATTTGTGACAGAAGCTGAAAAAGCTGACAGTCACCTTGTTTTTATTTTTACAAGACAATACCCATATGTTTACAGAACAAGTATGGAACTCAATGAACTTCGCTGATGATTTTTAGTGTGCCTAGTGCACTGAAATATTTATACAGTAACAACAGAGTATTTCAGTACCTCGCAGTTGGAAGTTAAACAGCACATCATGTTAAAGAGCTTGTCATAATAAGAGCTTTTAAACACTACCAATAACCTTCAGTCTCAGAAATTTTATATCTAGTTTGGGCTATTTATTTCCACCTCTCGGTCATGAAAGAAAGTTAGAGCAATGAAATTTTGTGAAAGATGTCTTTAATATCCTCACCGAAAAGCATTCTGCTGCAGTGCTTCAGTTGCAAGCACTGCAGAGGAACTGTAAATAAAAAACTCATTTCTATTCGAATTAGATAAAACAGGAGATACTGCCTTAGACGGGGGAATCTCATAAACCCACATTCGAGATCAAACAAGAGTTTGAAAGAAAACAAAGAGAATGTAATGGTTCATCACCCAGTCTCAGCAGATCCTGCCATAAAACGAAGAGTCATCAAGAGCAACTCTCCTGACCACTGCACCAGCCCACAGCCAGAGGGGGAGGGAAGGAGAGGGGAAGGAAACGGAGGGAGATTCTGTCACAGAAGACAATCAAGGTTGTTTGCGGGGAAATGAAAGCTCTTATCTTCGATAAATAGACGCCAGTTTCACAAAAGCGGTGGCAGACACCGAGGAGGGAGCTCGCCTTTCCCTCAGAGCCTGATGTGAAGCTGCCGCCTGCACTCGCCTGACAAGCGGCCGAAGGGCCCGGGCCGCCTACCCCGGGACTGGTTAACCCCTCTCCACACCCGGGAGGTGAAAAATCAATGTTTGGAAGGAAAAAAAAAAAACCAAACCAAGAAACCAAACATACCCCCACAAACACACGCACACCCACTGGCACAGAGAACCCACCCACGCCACACGCTGGGCCTCGGCGGACAGCAGCCGCTCCTCCCGCCGGCCGACAGCCCGGAGGCGAAACCTGCGCTCCTCCCGCTGCCCCCCGCCGAAACCACCGCGGGGCCAGGAGGGCGCCGGGGGGCAGGGAAGGAGCCCTGTCAGGCGGACGCGAGGGCAGAGCCCGGGGGGACGCGGCCCTGGAGCTGTCAGGGTCGGTGTAAGGCGGAGAGCTGCGCGGCCGGCGGAGGCGGGCGGCAGCCCCTCGGTGAGAGGAATAGCGGCGGCAGGTCGTGTCCCCTCCAATAAGCCAGGGACGGCGGTGACCGGCGGCCCCACCCCGGCGGGGAGCCCCACGGCATCTCGGCAGCACCATCTCCCTCTGCCCCGGCTGGCCGGGGAAGAGGCGGGAATGACGGCGGCGCCGCGCACTCCATCCGCCGCCGGCCGCTCCGCAGGAAAAGGCACGGCGACCCCCGGCCCGTCAGAGCGGCGCCAGGCCGGGAGAAGGCGACGACGTGAACTCAGCCCTTTTTCTACTCACCGGCATCATCTCCGTAGCCGTCCCCGAACCAGCCTCGCCGAAGCTGACGCCGTGCTGTGCCGGGCCTCTCCTGCCGCCGCCGCCGCCGCCGCCTCTCAGCGTGGAGGACGCCGCGCTCGCCCTGGCGGCTGTGACAGGTGCCTCCCGCGCGCCTCGCTCCCCGCAGCGGGCGGAAGGAAGAGGCGAAGGCGGCGGCAGCAGCCGGGTTCCCAACCCCCTTCCTCCTCAGCGCGGCGGCGGCGGCGGCCTCGCTGCTGCCTTCCTTCCTTCGCTGCCTGCCTACCTTCCCTCGGCGCTTCCTGCTCGGCTCCGCGCCGCCCCGCCAGGGGTTAACCGCCGCCACTGACTCATTGGCCGAGGCGGGAAGAGCCGGGGGCGGGGCGGCGGCAGGCGCGCGCACGGCCCGCGTGGGGAGGGGGCGGGGGTGGGGGTGAGGGAGCGCTCCGCGAGTGCGCACTTCGGGACCGCACGTGACCGCGGGCTCTGTGCCGGACCGGGATTGGGACCCTGACCGGGACCGGGACTCGGACCCGTGTGCTCCTCTCGCTTTCGAGTGAAGGGTGGTTTCCTTCGCAGAACCCCCGCCTCCCCTTCCCTCCTCTCTCTAAGCCCTGTCCCGGCGGTTCTTCCCGCTGCCCCGCTCCCTGCCCGGTCTCCTCTTCTTCCCCCCCGGCGCTGGACTGGACTGGACTGGACTGCCCCGCTCCGCTCCACCCCGCCCTGTCCTGTCCCCGGGCCGGGCCCCCGGCGGGCGCTGCCTCCTGTGGGCGTGCTGCCTGGGGTCGGTGGCCCGCGGCTCCCGGTAATGGAGGAAGAGGCTGAGGCCGCGGGCGTTTTCTACCCCCGGAATGTGGGGAATGCGGTGGTAGCGGGGCGGGGCTGCTGTAGCTGCTCTCTTGGGTGCGGAGGAACGCGACGCGACCCCCGGGAGTGCGGGGAGGGGGCGGGTGGGCGGTGGGATTTAGCGCCGGGGTTGCGGATCTCCTCAGCGCCAGCCCCGGCGGGAAGGCGGGGGGGGGGGGGTGTGTGCGGTGGGGGGCAGGGGCTCTTTCCAATGTTTTTTTTCGGTCTGCCGAAACACACCTTGATGCGTAGCTGTTCTGTGTAGCCAGAATAACGTCACCTTGGCGTCACCCTGGTTTTACCGTCCCTTCAGCCGTGCGTTATTTGTGAAATCTGCCTGAGGTACCGAACTCCCCGAAACAGCGGGAGTTTAAGCCCAGGACCCTCGCATCAGCCCCCCCTTTGAGATTTGTCGTTGTTTGAAAGTTTTATTTTAATCCTTTTCATGAGGTGTCTCATTCTGTAGAGCTACAACATCAAGGCGAAACTTAACAGCTTGGAAGAACTCAAAGTCAAAACATCGCCGTATGTTACCACTGCAACTCATGAAATGTAGACGAATTTAAAATTGCTGTGAGTCTCAAATCCTAATCTACAAAATACCTGGACCTACCCAACGCTTCAACTGTTTTTATAAATGGCTGGTTTCCAGGTTTTGTCACTTTATTTGTAGAACACCATGACACATATCAGCTAGGAGTGAAAAAAAAAAAATGACAACTTCTAGATTTTTGGAGAGGAGCTTAGATATTGATTATGTAAGTCTGAGTGTGTTAGTAGCAGATTCCTCTCAAATATGAGCTTGTACATTAATGTAACCTGTTGCTGAAAGATCATATACCAGATAATTGCATAAATTACCTCTAAGTAATATATGCATGCCTAAGATTTCATTGGGTATCCTTGTCAGCTTTGATAGGTGAAAGATTCTGCTTTTAATAAAAAGGTCATCCTGGAAAAAAGCTTTTAGCATCACAAGATAATGTTTTGTCAGTTTAAAATTATCTTGTACTAGTATTTGGAGTGCTTCTTGATGAACATTATTATCATGGTCAGTTTCTTGTGAACTATGAGTCTACCTTGCACACACAGCTTTGGAAATAGGTAAGACTGTGGTACCTCTGACCCAACAGAGAATTCCAAGATCTACTGCAAATAATAGGATTCACGCTGCTACTAAGCTGACCTAAAAGGAAACAGGCTGTAAAGCACTAATAGTTATGTATCTTAATTAAGAAAATAAAAATAATAAAAAAGTAGTTCATCTAATTCATACCAAACTTTAGCAAACACAAGAATACCAGGGAATGGAAATGTACTATCCTTACTATTTGTGGTGAAATTCTAGTTTTAACAAATTGGGAAATGTGTACCTTTTACCAAGCTTATCTTTAAAAATTACTGTATTTGTCATTGCCTAGGTTAATTTCTTTGCCAGCAATTCTTAAATGATGGCCTATAATTTCTTTGCAGATATAATTTATAGCTGACATTTCCCTGTTTTCAGTGATCCATACTAAAAACTAAAATACTCTTAAGTATTGCTCCAGTATGACTTTTCCTTTGCAATAGCAGTAATGCTGCCAAAAATGAAAAATGGGATAATATGGCGTAGATGCTAATGGGAAAGAAGGCACTCCTTCATGCAATACCTTTGTTGGAATAATGGCCTCTAGTATAGAAGTTTTTTGACCTTGCGTTGCTTTTGGCAGAGGCAGGCTCAGGCAGTGCAGCAACCAGACAGACTGGATACAGTGGACCAAGAGGAAATGTCTTCAAAAGGTAGAGTATGTACCTTAGATGGAAGTCTGTTCCTACAGTAAGGACAAGGAAGTCCTTATTTCTGCTTCTCTTTAAAAAAAAAAACAACAAAAAACAAAACCAAAAAACACTTGCCTCAGCCCTTCCCATCTCCATTTTCTCATAGAAATGAGGAAAGAAAGAAAAAAAACCCACAAATCTTTAAAAAGCATAGACTTAAAACTCTACCTGCAGAATGGTAGATTAATTAACATCTCTCCTTCAGAACAATCTTTTTGAGAACCACTCTTCTATCAGTCACAGGGCAGAGCAGCGATTATGAAATCTGATTTCATCTTTTAAGATCTACAGATTTTTTGTTGACTGTGAGACGGAAAATGATAAATTGTAATAATGTAGATTTTTTTTCCCCATTAATTTTCCCCATTGCCGTGCATTTCCATACCAAATAACTGGTAGGACTGGTAGAAATTATTTTACTTGGCCAGAGGGGCCAGTGATATCTAGAAGTTAGTTGCCTGTCTTGGTAAGTGAGGTTGTGTGAAAGCAGTCACAATATGCGGAATACCTAAGAAGATAAGGTTAAGAGAATTTGGTTATGGAAGCAGAGATACAGAAACCAAATTATTTGCTTCCAAATATAGTTGGCCTTTGTGAGAGGTGCTCTTAATTTTAATGGCCTTTTTCTAAAGGAAAGGGTCTGTGCTTATTTGTTGGCATAAGTATTAAAACGTTATGCAAGTAGCTTTTATGCTCTTCTTGGTTCTTTTTAAAAAAAAGAGCAATACTATGTGACTTTAAAAACCTAAGCCACTACAGTTTAACAGACATACCTTCTATTTACTGTTGTATCAGTTAGGGTATGTTTAGTTTTTGAGATTTGGGCTGAGCTTGTGTTAAGCTAGAAATTGAAATTTGATTGAAATGTATAAGCCATCATTTTAGTGTTTTGCTAAAATACTTGAAAGCTATAGAGACACATGGAAAAATCATCAGCGTTTTGTATTTAATCCACATTTACTGAAAAAAAGGAATATTAATTGCAGTTAATAAACTGTCAGGCTTCTTATTCGATCGTGCACAATGTTATTGTTGGAAAAGGGAAGATTCCCAAAGATGCACGTGGAGACTAAATGTGAATTTCAGGAGCACTCCCGATGAAGTTCCAATTCCTTCATGTTTTTTAAGTATCTTCTAGTGAGACTTTCAAATGCCATTTTTAAATTCTAAAAACTACCAAGGCTGAACCTCTTCTCTTTTTTTGTGCATAGAAAAAAGGAGGAAAATGATCTTTCCTACCTTCTCAGATTCATGTTTTCTTTCAATTTTTATTCACTTATTCAGATGCTTTTCTGCAGCATAGGAAAATGTTTACAAGTTTTGGAGGTGTTGCAGGAAAGTAAGTGTTTACTTTTAATTGATCTAACACTTTTTCTCTTCATATGGTCTTATTTTCACTAACAGACACTTGTATTTATAGCCAGAAACAGCCTCAGAGGTCAAACATTTAGGGTGGGATCCATTGTACCCAGCTTCAGTAATCTAGAAGTTAGGTGCATAGTCTTAGTCATCTAGGGTCTTTATACAGATAAATTGGATTGGGGAGGGAAGGGTCAGAGGCAGTTCTGCAGGCAATTCATTCCATGCTGAGATACTCATCCCACTATCTAAATCTCTTGGTCTTTGAAGGTGCCTATCTATTGATTAAAGGAGCCTGGATGACTAGCTCAGATTAGAGAACAAGACTTTTAGATGGCTACAGTAAGATGGATCTCCTCACAACTGGCAGAATAAAATCTCTAAAAAGTGAGAATGGTTAGGATCAGTGGGATTTTCTTTGCGCCTTACAAAAAAAAGTAATGTATCCTTTCTAAACAAATGAGCAGATTATTACAGAATACAACTTGCCTTTCAAGAATGACATTTTGGATTTGTAAGCTGTTTTTGAAGTTGAGTCACAGAAGCACTTCTGACTTGCCAGGCAGTTAATGTGCAGATGCAGCGCTATGCAACAGATGATACCAAAAAAAAAAAAAAAATCACTAAGTGTATCAAGGAGAGTTGCACAGCAGGTAGCCTAAAATCTTTAGTGAAATACTGTATGAAGTGTGTATATTTAAAGAAAATGTATTTTAATTTGGTATTGTGGCCTTAAGTAACTTCTCATTCCAGAACTAAGCTGATTTTCTAAGGCTGCAACAGTATCTCAGACTAAACAATATTCATATGCTGCCGTGTTTGAATCCATGTACAGCCTGTGCATTTTAAACCCCACCAAACCTGTTCAGAGATAAACTATAAATAATCTAAATAAAACACTTTGATGTCTGTTTTGTATACAGTATTTGAGACACGTGAACAGAAGAAAGATGTTTTTTCATCACTACCTTGTAATATTCTAAAGTAATGTATGTGGGGCTAGATGACTAATGGTCTGAAGTTTCCATAGCACAATCCACTCAGTGCAGCATTCTGAAAAGGAGTGTTATAATTAAAACAGGAGTGAAGGCATATGATCCGTATATAGCATAGCTGTGTGCATGTCGCTGGGATTTGAGTGTCTGATACATCATGTGTTTCAGCCTTGCATTTGGTGGATTAGTGCTGTAATTTCTTTAAACAATAGCAGAAATTGTGTGCTTAATCCCATACGCATAATGCGAAAGAGTGTACTTGGTGAAGTGACCTCATTGGGAATGTGTTACTACACTCCCATAACATTCTTAAGATTAATAGCTATTTTAATGTTTTTATGTTTTATCTACAGAAGATAAGAGATCACAGGCCAGTCTTTTTACAGGCAGAAAATCTTGTACTGCTCACTGGTAATTTATAATTATGAAAACATTAACTGTATTTGAAGGGGTAGAGAAATCAAAACCTTAATGTGCTGGGAGAGGTTCTCTTTGCTTGTACCTTTAGGCTTATGACCATCTGGGGTCTCAAGTTGTTTTATTACAAAAATATTTTTTCTTAAATTTTCAATATGATGATGATGAGTGGAAGTGGTGAACCTATGACAAAGTTTACTGCAATTTTTAGCTGTATAAACAGAACGATGTCAACAGTAAGGGGAAATGAATTGTAAAGGATAGTGATGGAACCCTGCTGAAAATTATTCAGTGAAAGTCCCACAAATAAGATGGTAAAAAATGTATCCCCCGTATGTGGGATCTATGTTATCTTGATTTATTAAAGAGGATACAATATGCAGCTGAACTTTCGAACATCTGGAAGGTTAAAAAGGAGTGTGTTCATCATGGAAAACACAAAAATAAACCTCCTTGCTTGGTTATTATTAGATGCTGATTTAAAGATTAGACCATTGCTTATATCTCAAATTTAAAACCAGTATTTCTATTCTATAAAATGGCAGGCTGCATAGCACAAGGAAAGTAAATTGAATCTTTTTTTTCCAGTTGCTCTGTGAAAGTTCAAGAGGTTTTTTTCTTGCCTTCTGTTTCTGTCCTTCTAGACAGACCTTAAATTAGGAGCATTCATTTAAAAAGAGGAGTGATAGTTAGCATTAATAAGAATACATTATTTGAAAGCAAAGTAAAAATACTTTTGCAAGATTCCTTTTCTAGTTGCATTACTCTGAAAGAATTAACTAAATTAAAGTATGCTGAAAAGTATTTCTCTTGGTGTTTACTGCAAGAAGTGTCAGATCCTTTGTTAAAATTGGTACGTCTCCAATTCTTTCTGAGCTTACTGAAAGAAATGCATAATTACAATTTTTGCTAATTATTTTAAAAGAGTGTTTTGAGGTCCTACTGGGACCAAAAGGATTTTCTTTTCAAATTGTATGAGATGTATGTAGAATACAAGATAAAAAGTATGAGAACTGTAATGTCAAGTATAAGAGAATTTAAACAAGGCTCTTTTTCTGATATAAGTACACAAAATTAAAAAGTAAAGCTGAAGCATCAAGAGCAAAGTCAATTATAGTCTGCAAAAATGTACAGCCTGAGACTGCTATATAAATCTTCAAGATAAACAATGGCACCATTGTTTAACCAAAAGCCCTTGGAAATGCCTTTGGTTAGACGCCCTAAATACAGGTATCCTTCCTATCTTTTTACTCTGGAATCAAATGCCTGCTCACATTCTAATCCACTTTATTAATGATTCCTCCTTTCTCCCCCCGTAATATCCTGGTTCTGTTAATTTTGTTTGTTGCCATTTTTTTTGTTTATATAGCATTCCATATGAAATACCTCACAACAGTCTCTACTTCATACCTGAAGAATTACTGCTTAATTGCAGCAATTCTTAATATTATCAAACACATGCTAAACACTACAGGTTATAACAAGAAATGAAGACTATAACTGATAGTGCAGGAAAAATCTGTGTAGGCAGTAGTCATCACAAATGGGATTCATTCAGTTTACTGCTGTTACTTGTACCACCCGCAGAACCCCTATTACCATTTCCTAGCAAACACACTTCATTAGTTTTGAACCAATCTCTGTTGTCTTTTCCAGCAGGTAGCTGAAGTTCTTGTGATGATACAGATATAAAATAGTTAAAGGTCATGTAAATTAAGAAAAGTCACTTTAGGTTTTTGAAGGTCATAACAATTAAAAATGCATTTTCATTTGGTGACAACCAATAATGTATTTTGAAGAACTACTACCAGATTTATCCTTTTTTACTAAAAGTACTTTCCCTGCAAGTATTGAGCATTTGGATATTGTGGTACAACTGTTCTCCCTGTTCCCTTCTTGTTTGTTCATTAGTCACAATTAATTAAATGATACTATGAACTTGAGAAAGCAATATGCTGTCACAGAGGAAGGAAGCAAGGTTATGCCTTTTTGCTAAAGCACAAGCTGACATTCCTGATTTGTATACAGGGTGGAGTTCTGCATTCTTTTTATTCCTGTGAGTGCTGACAGTCATGACAGTTCTTATGGGAGAGACAGTACTTTGATCATGTGCGTAGCTGGGCATGAGGAAAAAACTCACATTAAGTTATTTTAAGGGACACAGGGACTTGGGAAATCTGGGTGAGTGCATGGAAAGCTAGAAACTCTGATTCTGCTGCCCCTTTTCTGAAAAAAAAAAAAAAAAGCAAAAAGAAAGTGCTATTGTGCTGTAATGCAGTTCATAAAGCTGCTTTGCTGTGCACAGGATCAGGCGATTGATCCACATCAAAAGAGAAAAAAACATGAGTGCTTGTTTTGTTATTTCAGAGGAGAAGGGAAAACCCTAAAATGATTCACAAATAGCTGTATCAGCACAACTATGAAGAGTAAGGCACTGTGGTTTACAGGTGGAAACTCCACAAGTTGGTGTAGCTGCCGAAGTACTCTTAAACCACAACCAAAGAAATCATAGTACCCTCAGCAGAACTTAATTAAAAGTTACAAGTAATCCATTCTTGTGGTGGTCAGTTCATTTTCAGTTAGGAGAGAGTAATTGTTTCCGGTAACTGGCCTGCAGCAGTGGAGTAGACTACAGGAATTTGTTTACGAGTTCTTCAGGAATTACCAAATCAGAGTCACATGGCTTTACATTATTGAAGTAAAGAGAATATTAGATGCTAAATATTAGTTGCTAAAGGTCATGGAATTATAGTATGAAGAGCAAGTGCTATCTTGTCACTTCTTGTTCCTCCATTTACCAAATTGTTAACCAACATTTAATGCCTCAGGGAATCTCCATCTTAATATTCTTTCCTTCCTAGTAGCTTTACACATTTCCCTGAATGAAACAATAGAGATTTCACACATTGATTTCCTCAGTTAGTTTCATTCCAGCCATCTGGTAGTGATGTCACCTATAATCACCTGTGTCTAACAAGCACCTGATAGTTTTCCTTCCGGGTGGGGGAAGAGAGAGGGGGGGACGGGGGGAAGTACTGAAATTACAACGCACATACCAATACCAGCCTTATATCAGGCTGTATTTGTACTACAGACAGTGATCTGTTATCATGATTCAGATAAACAGATTAGTTCAGCTGTTTTAGTTACTTCAGATCATTTCCTGCAACTTTACTCATCCTCCCAATTAACATGAATACACACTTGGCTTTTTTTCCAAGTTAGCCATTAAAGAGGTTAAGTAGGTTGGGCCCCATGACTAATGTTTCCTTGGCTGTGTTTTGCTGTTCCTCTGGAGTATTCCACAATACTTCATTAGCATGCAGGGGATACTCTCACATTCCTAATTGTAGGACAAATCTTGAAGATGCTCTAGTAATCTCAGAGAGATTCACAATGAGAAATCCTAGCCCTAAGTTAGACCTGGTATGAAGAGGCAAGTACAGAAAAACTTGTACTGTAAAAGGACTAAGTCTTGCATTGGTGTTGTCATTATTGATAGAGATCCCTGCTTTCATGTTCTGTATTGATTTTGTAAAAAAATACCAGTGCCACAGCAAAACTTAACGAAGATAGTGCTGCAGTTATTGGATGAGGTTTTTCAACAACTATAAGAGTTTGTTGTTCCACTAACAACAGTTTGTGTCATTGCTGATGCCTTATCACAGGCAAAAAATGAAAAATGCAATTGATGAATTTATATTTTACTACACAAAGTTTAATCCTCTCATTTTAAAAAATGGCAGCAATATAAAGAGTGAGCAGCCAAATTGAAACAGCATGATCTGTTAATGAGCAGTAAGCATTTCCCTCACCAGTGTTTAATTGTGAATCATGATGAGTATTACCTCCATGGATAAAAGCCCTCATCTTAAATAGTTTATTTGCATAGACAATGTGGGGTTTTTTTCCGGAGCTGAAGCTTGTCTGTGTAGTTAAGTTAGCTTTAGAAATCACCCTGACTAAATTAGAAAAAAAGGCACATATGCTATAATCAGAGTATTCAGTTCAAGGGTACTCCTTTACAGTGTGTCTCTACCTAGGGCTACACTCCAGATGCTGGTGCTGCAAAGAAAACCAATTACTTCTTTCACACCTCACTGTACATAAGGAATGGAACTCACAATGCCTTAGCTAACTTCCCTCTATTGTCTTCCTGGTATGCTTCAGCATAAAGGAGCAGAAAGTATATAAATGGTACTACAGGTATTACACATTCTGGGTGTGTTGAATTCTGCTTTTGACTCAAGCCACTGACTAAAAGTTAATTTCCTCCTTTGAATCCTACTCATCTAAACGCAATTTAAATGTCTATTTAAACAGAAATACCAGTTTTACTTCCCTCATCTCTTGCAGAGATTTGTGCGTTAACAATCACAAACAAGAAGGAATATTCTGCAGCCTTCACAGAATGTTTTGGCAGAGATGCACTAATGGAAGAACCAGTTGCTGATAGCATTATTTCCATGGAATCTGTAGGATTCATAACCAGACATTGTTGCCTAAATGTACTTTCTTTCCCTAATAGAAAATCAAGCAAGTCAGATATAAAGAAGCCTTAAGAGTTGAGCTAGGTTACGTTTACCTGTAAGTGCAGTTAAGTGTGCTCCAAGGGCAGATTAGCAGAAGCCCCTCTTGCTTTTCAGTGACCGGCCAGGAGATCAGACAGCATACTGATGTAGCTCAGTCTCAGTGTACTAAGTTCTAGTTCAGGTGAACTAATGTTGCAGTGATTAATGTTTTTTTTTCCTAGTTCATTTTCCTCAGCTCTGTAATTGAAAATTGCTAAAGCAGGTCATTTGAAGTATGTGTAGTATCTTAGGAACTATAACATAGTGATCATAGATTTGCATTACAAATAAACATATAGCTCTTTACCTGGCATAAATTTCCAATATGAGACACTTATTAACTATACAACAACTCTGACCCACCCTGTAATCATCACTGGCCTAATATCTGTTCATTTGAAGCTCCATTTTTTTCTAGCTCTTATTCTCTGTTCCTTTCTACTAAATGCTTTTGGTTTTATGGAGAGAAAGTTATTTTTACTTCTCATTTATTCTCCTTTGGTGAGGAAACACTGAGAAACCCATACAGAAATCAGAAGTCTCAGCTAAAGGGTATCAAGGAAAGATGCAACAAGGGAAGCTGTGAAGGGCAGAAGACCCACCAAGAATGCATGAAAAAGAGATGTCACCTATTCTTTTCAAATTGAGTAAACTTTTATCTTCCTTTTTATAAAAAGCTTCCAGAGAAATATCACTGGTAATACGCTACTCATGGTAGGTACAGCTATTAAGCTTAAGCAGCTGTATAAATTTTGAGGAAATTAGGGATAACACAGTGTTTGGAACATTTACCATCAGAAGGCAAGGTTATCAAGCAATACCAAATATCAGTATACCAAGAAATATCAAATTGAATACAATGTTTTGTATTAAAATACAAGATATTTAAGTTATGGCCAGATACTGCGGACTTGAAACCAAAATTTTAATCAAGCTGAAAGACATGTTTCAGTGAAGTAATTAAAAAGAAGTACGTAAGCATTAAGTCATTAAAATTACCTAAGCCTCTTAATCTTCTCAAAAGCAGATTAGGCTAAATATAAACAAAACATCAAGCCCAATTTGGGTTTTATACACCATATATCCTTGGTACAGAACTCAGAATGTACAGTTCTGAAAACATTTTCATAAGATAGAATAGGTTCTTGAAGTCTTAAAAATAGAACACTCCTCATGGAGCTACTTTAAAAGCTGTCTGCAAAAACCACTAATGATACATCTTTGTAGTATGTATTTTCTAAACTTTCAGTAAAAAGGAAATCTCTTTGAAGTCAGTTAAGTGTTTGTTTATGCTTGTATTAACTGTTGCCAGTGTGTGATTTCCTTCTTCCCTTCAAATGCTGGTATTTTCTTAAACACAAGTGGCAGATGAGGGTCCATGTCACATGAACTTTCTCATACAACATGGACATGTTATCACCTTGCAAAATTTGTGACTAAAGGAAGAACCTTTCCAAATAATTCCTTAGCTCTACTGAATATGAAGGACAAAAAAGATACTTGCCAAGAATGCATTTTTAAAAACCTCTGTGAATGCTTTACATAGAATTTTAATAACAACAGACCTTCTGTTTTTAAACCTTGCAGAACTAAGAAGTCTCTAAAAAAATAAAAGGTAGTAAGAACTTTCTGAACCCTTAGTTATTGTGCCACAAACTGTCAAAAAGATGAGAATTAAATTCTCATACTTGGTGTACTATTAAATGGCATTTTTAAAGTATATGAAGTTTCAAAGGTTCTAGCCAAAAAAGCTATCATTAAGGGGAAGAAAAAAAAAAGAGGTTTAATGCTATTGTAAGAAATGTTGGCCAATTCTATTAAGAAGTTTAGTTACAGAAATCTGGTCTTTTTCAAAGTACTTGGAAGACCTGTAGAAAACAAAACATAGTTATTCTAGAAATTAGGTTAACATTACACTCCAGAATTCTTTGTCCAACATGTTTAATTCCTCGTTGCTCAACAGATTCTTTCTCTAATTACAGCAGATGGATCAGATAAAGTTTTAGAGTTCCCTATGGTTGTCATTTGCTTCATTTACACAGATGGCAAACCACGGAACTCATACTCCAAGAAGAGAAGATGCCTTTAATGATGGCCACCACCAGAGGACTCTGAAACAAAGACACAATTTAAACTGTTCAAACAATAGAGCTGATCAGTTCAGGCACCTAGTTCAGAACCTAGAACAGACAACTGCATCTACGTCTGAGCACAAGAGTTGTCACATTCAACGGCCCTGTCAAATACTACAAAATCCTCAAACTACATACATAAACTTGGCTGATATTAAAAATCCTCTTTCCAAAGTTTTAAAGCACTATTATTGGCAAACATGCATTCATCCTCAGTCTTTGTATGGTTCTTTCTATATTAAGGTTTGTTTATGCTATCATCCATAGGTCTATTGGGCAGTATTTTCACTAATTAAACATTTTAAAACGTAAATAATGTTTGCATATACAAATTCAAGTGGTAGTAAATGGGCTTCTAATTCTGGTACAGAAAGCTAAGAAACAGCAGCCCCTGTAAAAATAAATTCCCATATGATATCAGAAGAAACTGTCTGTAAATATCTAACCACTACTTTATAGAAGATATAAAAATACAAGTTCAAAATACTAATTTAAATTTCTTACTTGAAAGCTAAGGTAGCAGCTACTCTTGAGACTGCTGACTTTAGAAACTCAAATTTAAGACAGAGGTAGCATGTATGCAGATTCACAGACGTTTCTAGGCTATAAAACCATCAATACCACCAAAAGTATGTATTTTAAAGCAGTCTTTAAACAAACCACAAAGTTATGTAAAATATGGTGAGCTAATTTTCACTACACTCCCTTAAAAATGCAACAGGGTATTAGGTATTTTATACTTACTATTTGCCACTGCTTTTTTACCTGAAAAAAAGAAAATACAAGCTGAACAATGACAGTCAAAAAAGATACCATGTATTTTTTGCAGATAAACTTCAATTAGATTATGCTACTTATGATTTCCTAATTTAGCTTGAACAAGATTTAGAAAGTGTACAACATGTACTTTCTGTGGTACATGTCAGTAAACATTATACTGATTTTGTAAAACTTGTTTTTTTTCATTAACCAAAAGAACATGCATTTGGAAATTGCAGCTATCAAGACTCCTCCTGTACATCAAAAGAAACATATACAGAATGGTACTATTTTATATATGGTTATATATATATATAGACACACAACATATGGATGTAGACTGAAGTGATAAGAATGCAGGTTACTTTAAAATCTTCCTTTGTAAGTTAAATAACTTTATATTCCCCTTATAATTGTTGTCCTAAAATACTCATTCACAGTGATCAGACAAAAATAGATGGAAAAAATTCTTCATAAAGAAGAGAGTTGTAAGAGGTTGTGCAATCCCCACCCTTGGAAATATTAATTTGAATTATAATTATTAAGGCCAGGAGCAACCTTGATCTAACTACTTTAAGCAGTGGCTTGGACCAGGTGAGCTCATCTCTCAGCTGTATCCACAGTGAGGAATTCCTTGGTCTCTGAAGTTTGTCTGCAATTCATAACATTTTGTTGTTCATGATACGTAGTTTCCAAGTTTGACTTGGATTTTTTTTGGCACCAGCTAAATTGAAGGAGTTTTAAGACACCATTATCTGATGTACCCATGTACTTTGAGGTTCCTGCCCAAATTTATTATTTTTATATTATATGTTCTGTTTCTTCCTCCAAGGAAGCAATACAATATCCCCAAGTAATAGATGTTAATGTTCAGTGATATTCTTCACATTTTCAGATGTACCAGCCAAAAAATAAGTGCTTTAACTTTCACAAGTTCACATGGCAAAACTTTTAAAGACCATATTTTTCTTCAGATCTTAAGCAAAAAACTCCAAAACTAGGATTTTAGAAAAAAATTTTTTTTTCTAAAAAAAGTCCTAGTTAAAATAGGTTCCAGTACATTTACCTTTAGGACAGATCTACAGACAGCTCTGGCTGTAAGTTACAAGTTAGATGTGTACTTTTAAAACCAATTCTTTTATTACCTAATCTTCGTAATAGTGGCACAGCTGCACTGGTATTTGAGTATTTTTCTTAGTGTAACTTTCTACACTGAGCATGGTAATACTTCTAAATTTCCATGGCAAACAATTAGCCTTAAGTAAGAATGTTAATTTCTTATTTGTTGGATATTTTCAATGATTGATTTCTAACTGTTAAGGGTATTCTCATCTATAAAACTTATATATAAAGTAACAGCTCATTAAGACTATAATGTATAACTTACCACCATATGAAATTTTGTAATAGGCATAAGCTGTTAATGCTACACCAACCCATATTTCTTGGTACACGGTAGTGAAGTAAAACTTCATGGCTTTCAGTGACTTTGGAAGCATTGTCTGCACCATCTGTAAATTACAAAAAGTTTTTTTCCACAGTGAGTTATGCAAGGGAGGTTCCTTCCTTGCAGTACCTTGTTTCCCTCCCCATAGCTAAAATGTCTCACCCAGCGTGTTAATTTCTATTCAAAACAGCAAAATAAATGTTGCTAATCTACTGAACTCATGTCTTACTGTGAATACTTTACTTCCAAAATATGCCTCAAGAGGAAGAAGCCTATCCATGTTTATATTTTTTCCTTTCTATACAGCCTTGTTGGACAAACAGAAAACTCTTAAGATGTTTTAAAATAAAGCTTACCCTAAGTCACATTCAACATGTTAATACACATTTGCACCACACTTCACTGAAATACTGTATGTTCTATTGTCTCACATACATCACTTAACTCCAGTAAAGTCACTTATTACAACCCACTGAAGGCAGTTATACAGACATATGGACAATATGTGGTAAATCAGACACCCAGGAAAGAAAAGCAGATTTAACCTTATCTGCCATAATTAAATGTAAATCATCCCTTCTCAAGCATCTAAGAGAAAAGGCTGCACAGGTAGCCAGTGTCAAAGCAACTGGAAAAATCTAGGTGCTTCTTGAAGAATGAAAGCATCTTCATGGTAATTAATGCATAGTCAAACACTTATCTTTATTTGTTTACGGACAGACCTTTCAATCAAATTCATTATTATGGCCTGATTTCCTGAAACAGTGCTGTGCTTTCACCAATACACGAACACTGCACCTCCCCCAAAGTTTCCAGTATTTGCAGTTTCATATGAACAGCAATTCTGCTACAGCAAAATATCAAAACACACTAACACAGACACTTAACAGGGAGGAAAGAAAAGATTTTCCCACCACTATAAACCCTCGAGAATAATTTTAGGTTGGATATTAGAAAGAATTTCTTTGTGGAGAGGGTGATCAGACATTGGAATGGGCTGCCCAGGGAAGTAGTGGATTCTCCATCCCTGGAGATATTTAAAAAGAGACTGGATGTGGCACTCAGTGCCGTGGGCTGGGAACTGCAGTGGTAGTGGTTAAGGGTTGGGCCTGATGATCTCTGAGGTCCCTTCCAACCCAGCCAATTCTATGATTCTATGAGAATAAGCAATTCTATTTCCAGTTAACACACTGCTAAAACCCGGCAACGACAGATCCCCAAGGCCTCCGTAGGTGCGACGTTGTTCAGGCTTTTTTACTTTTTTTTTGTTACTTTATCCGGAACACCTCGCTGACCTCCCCGCCACGACCCCACCGCAGCCCAGCCAACCCGCCCGCCCGAGGCCTGTCCCACGCAGCTCCTTCCCCACGCAGCGGGAAGCGGTGCGTAACAGCAGAGCTCAAGCGCCGCTTTTTTTCCCAGACCGTGCCATAACCCCGGGACACCGCTGAACGCGGGCCCACAACGCACCGTGACACCGGGAGGCCGCGGACCGGCACGAAGGTCACCGAACGGGGAAGGGCTCCGCTACCGCCGCGGGGGATGCTGGGAATGGCGCAAGAACGAGCGAAGACCTCGCACCGCGAGAGGCGCCGCCGCCGCGCAGCGCCCCCTATCGCTGCGGAGGAGCTTGGACCGGCCGGCTCCCCGCCGCCCTCCGCAGTCCAGCCCCGGGGTCACGGCCCCGCGCCCCCTCTGCCGTTCCAGGGTCCTGCCCGGCCCTCACGGAGTTCCCGTTGTTGCTGAAATCGGCACCCAACCCCAGGGCCCGCCTTACCGCAGCGTCGTGCCTGAGCTGCGCCTCGCTGCTGCTTCCCGCGATGGGAAGCGTGCTGTGCACGGAACAATGCCGGGAAGGGCCTGTCGCGAGCGTGTCGCTTGGGGAACAGCGTGGGCCGGGAGGGAGGGGAGGCACCCGCTGGGTCCGCTCCGTGCGGGCTGAGGCAGCTGGCGGGGCCCTTCCACCACGGGACGAGAAGGACAAAGGGACTGGGATCCCAGAGCAGAGCTGGGGCAGCGCTCTGCGGGTGCGAGGGGGAAAACGCCTGTCCCGCGCCTCTCGGGGCTGAGAAGGCAGGGAACCGTAGGTTGGGACGAGCACATGAGGGATGGGGGATCCGGCTGCCCCACCGCACCTACCGGGAGGCCCCGCGGTAACGCCCGGGGGCGCAACGGCCGCAGCACGAGGCGACGGGCCCTTGGGTCACGTGCCAGGGGCGTGGCCGGGCCACGGGCGGGAAGAGGGGGGGGGGGGGAGCCGCGTGCCGGCAGCTGCGAGGCTTTGCGGCCGCCATTATGCTGCGTCAGCTGAGCGGGGAGCAGCTCCGGGAGTGGTTCACCATCGGCAAAGCCGTCACCGCCGTCGAGTTCTTGGGCGAGGAGGTGCAGGTCGGGCCCCTACGCTGTTCCCCTTGTCGCTCCCCGGAGTCTCCCGCCGCACCGGAACCCTTAAAGCCCGCGGGGTGAGTGCGGGGCGCTGGGCCTCGGCTGTTGGCGGCGGGGGCAGCGTCCTCAGGGCAGCGTCCTCAGGGCAGCGTCCTCAGGGCGGCGGGGCCTTCCCCTTTCCAGGTGTCTGCCCGCCGCCCCTTACCACAGAATCTGAGCTGCCCCCTGCGGTCCCTCGCTCTGCCTAGGTTGGGGTAGGGCGGTGGTTCGATTCCGGCCTGTGGATGGCTGTGTTTTTGTGGGTTTGCGGTTATTTTCCTGAAATGGTAGTTAACGCTCTTGGGTTTGTCATAACCAGACGTGCTGTTTGCTTTCTCTAAAGTCCTTCAGGACTGTTGAGCGGTTTTAACAAGTGCTGTTGAAAAACTGTGGAAAAGTTAGAGAAGAACTGTTTTGTTCAGATTTAGACGTAGCTTAGGAATTTTGGTAGTGGCAAGTGATAAACGGGATGCAGGAGTTAACTTGTTTCTTACGGAGTAATTTTCTTACAGAGTGCTCTTTTGCATTCTTTTGCATTTAGGTATTAATTCAACAAGCAGTACTGCTGATTTAAACATATCTTTCACACTTAATAGTTCCTTTTATTTGTGTGGGTTTGAGGGGCTGATCCTTGAATGATGAAGAGCTATTATACAGTATGTAAATATTTTAACTAGAAGTGCTTCAATATGTTATTTGGAACTATGTTTTGATTAGGTTAATCCTTCCTTTATATCAAAATCTGTAAGCAAATTTTCTTAATACTATGTAGATGCTACCTACCCTATAGCTTTGTTGGAAAGTTGGGTAGGCTTCAAATTTGTGAAAATTTGACTTCTTACCTGTTGTTCTTCCTCCCTCTAATGTTCCCACATCAGCCAATATGTGGTTTTTCTTGAGTACAGATGACATAGATGTTATGTGTATGTGTGTGCTGCTGCAGTGAAATGAAAAGAACCTCTATAGAAAGGTGTTCAGCTGTGTTTTGTTTCTATACGTGTTTCAGCTTCACACTTCTGGGAATATGCATACCCTTACAGCGTTTTTACAGAACTTGAAGAGCCTTGAGAAAATTAAGATTCAAGCAGGAAATGCTTTGAGTTTATTCACTGTCTTAAAGAATTTGAAGAGCAGAAAACAATTTATCTCCTTTTGTTTAGGCTGCTTGTAATATAATAGTTAATATTTCCTTTAAAACTCCTGGTACGTTCTTGGGGAAAAACAAAATCAAAATTATTTCAAATTTTTCAAATGTTTGTTTTATTTCAAGCTGGGTATACAGTTACTCATGGTGACTGCCTTCCTACCTATTTTATCTAATTTGTATGTAAGCATGTGTAGGATTAATACCAAATTTGTAACAGTAATAATGGGTGTGGTAATGCACAAAAGTGTGTGTGTAATAACTGATATTCTCCAAAAAATGTTACTGAGACTGTCTAGTGGGATCTGAAAGCCTCGTGTCTGCCTTAAAAAGTGATACAGAATATGTTCTCTGCCTTTACCAATGATGTTTCATTTTCCAAGGCTTTTAATATTGTCTTGTAGTACAACCCCTAGAACAGCAGTATAGTAATTGAGTTTGCTAAGGAAATACAGTATTTCTTAGAAATTGTGGTTGGAATTTTAACTGGCTTATTAATTAACTTTTTAATTCCTCTGATTATGTTTAGCTGAATGAAAATAAACTTAGACTCTTAAATCCATCCTTGTTATGAAAGCAATTGTGGCTCACATTAAAACATTCAGCCACCTTTTCTGGAGGCAAAACTATTCCTTCTTCCATTTCATAGCTGTAGTTTTCGCCAAGCTAGCCCCTTTTTATAGCCAGCTTATTTGCCTAAAACCACTGAGCACTGCTTGTTCTGTCTGACACCTGTGTAGGTGGGAGACATTGCTGCCTTTTGGTTACCTTTCTATCACTGGAGTGTTTAGTGTCAGCTGCCTGCCTGTGTCAGAAATACCAGCTGGGTACCAGAAGGAACAGGTTAGATTGTGATCTCATGCAAAGCAGTCTTACACATTTGAACAAATAAATAAATTCTGAAGCTGGCACTGTGGATGTTAATTCTCAATGTAATAATAATTCTGCTTATGTCTCTTGTATATCCTCAGTACCTGTTACTCTCTTTCCTATGGAAAAAAGGTATTTCAAGTTTAGCTCTTTGGGGAACTTTATCACTGAGGAAAAACCTTTTTTTTCAAACCATTCTACTCTCATGCAGGCATCCATATCTGGCTTGTTTAGAACTGCATGAAAATAAACTGATAATCTTTATTCTGCATCAGGAAGGCAGAGTGAGTCAAGATGAACTTTTTTTTATTTGTCCACACACTAAAAGCCACAGAAAAAGAGGGTGAAGAATTCAGGCCAGCTTTCAGAGCAGACATAATGAGTTTGCATGTGTGAGTGAAGTTTTGTGCATTTAGTTTGAGTGTCTGGTTCCTTTTGGTATTGAACTGCATTTTTTAATTATTCTCATTCAGTAGGAACTGAATTGCTCCAGACCTTTAGGGCTTTCTCAGCTAGGTGTCTGTGCCAGAGGTTGGATTGTTTAGCCTTCTGTGTATGTTATGTCCTAATTCTGTGCCAGAAAAGTTATCTAGATTGTGTGGTTTACAAAGTGTTTTTTTTTAATAGCATTTTTATCTTTTATGAAAATACTGTGCTATTTGTTTCATCGAATTTGTTACCTTACTAGTAAATACTTTCTTGGGTGGGGTGTACGACTGTGGAACATATTTGCCACACTGTGTTACCAACACAAGGACATCCGAGTTTCGTCTTCAGTATTTTTAAAGGCAATAGAGGATGCAGTTTTCCTCTGTCTTGGAAAAATAGTGCATTTTGTGATTTGGACTGTGTGAGTCTTCCTCATTTTTATGATGTGGCAGACAGATTAAAAGAAAATCTGGATGTGAAGAGGTTATATAAGACACTAAAAAATTTGTTAGAATACAATGATGGGGGCCCAATTGGAAATGCAGCAAACAGAGTTGTGGCGTATGTTTTCATTGATTTTCTGCTCTAATTGTCTGCGGGGTCCATAACTGTTACATATCTGATCAGTCTTGTGAAACACTATTATGAACCCACAGTGATAGGTGATGGCAACCAAAAACCATGAAATTTTGTTTTACTTATATTTAAAAAGACCACCTCTTGCTTTGGAAATGATCTGTTGACTTTCTTGCTGTTCTAGAAAAGTACTGCCTGATTTGATCCAAATGTTTGCATTCAATGCAGACTGATTTCAGGAAAATTTCTTGTAAATTAAGTCAAGAAATAATACTATTTGATATATAATACATTAACTTACAAAAGCATAGAGAGCTAGTTATTCAATGCTGTTTAAATAACCAAAGTTTTAGTTATCTATCTCAATAGTATTTCAGCATGTGCAGAGTACAGTTTGGAAAAAATACAGAAAGGTTACATGTGGTGTGTTCTAATTTCTGACATTGTTCTCATTTTAGAACTTACTCTTGAAGTAAAGAAAAAGGTTTAGCTTCAAAGAGTATTTACCAGTTTATTTGGTATAACTGATACTATAGTAAGCCATTGATTATACAGTATACAGTATAAAGTTCCTATACAGTCTAAAAGCTATGACAGCTACAGAAGTTTTTGCCCAACACTTCATATATTGATGCTGTTTCAAAATACAGAATGCAGTCATTTCTTGTTTAAATACACCCAGCTGTATATCTAGATGTGCACACATCTAGCTAAAAATGAGAATGCGTCAGGGTTTTTTGAGAAACATCTACATTTTTCATTAAAAGTTATCTTCAAACACAACATCTTTAAGGTACTGTTAAAATACGAGTTCATATTTAAAGTCTGTGTATTGCAAACTAGCTATAATCAAGCATTTTAATTTCTGAACTTGGGGAAAAGGGAGCATGTCGTGTTTCTTATTCCTGTGTTTGTGGATGGCAGTCACAAAAAAGGAATGCAGGGCGATTATATAGTATTTTTAAAATAAATATACCAATTTAACTTGATGGGTAATAATAGGGTAGATTCCAGATTCTGTGGGAAAAGGTGGGAAACATGCTTTGCGTGTTTTTGTCGACGTAACTTGAAACTGTGGGGATTTCATCTTTGTCCAGTTTGTTAGAACTGTCTCCATGCAGAGTGAAATGTTCAGAGCAATTTGTATTCCATGCATCTACCAGTTGGTCTTGGTGGTTTTCTCTCTCAAGAGTGGTAAGAAAATCTTTTAAAACTTGTTTGAATATATAGACTATTTCCCATGGTAATACATCGTTTTCTGCCAAAACTTCACGAAATCTAGAAACAAACAAAAATTGAAATCTAATCATCAGCATTGAAAACAGTTTCCTCTCTGGTCTTTCGAGGGGAGGGGAAGGAGGAGGAAATGACTGTATTTATTCTTTGCTGCCACATTTCCCCACACACCTCCCCCAAAAGATTATAAGAGGAAAAGAGCTTGAACAATGCTGGATGTGGGCCAACTATTATGAGGATTTTTTTTTTTTTTTTGGCCCTTGATTTAAACTGACTTTACTTGTAGGTATATTCTGGGCTTTAAAAGGCACATGGGTTTGTTATGTCCTTTCTACATGTCCATATAAAATGAATTTAAATACAGCCATAGGAGATTGTACTCTTTGTAAAATGTGGGATTTTGTTTGTTTTTAAGGAAAGGGATTCCCCCCCCCACTGATTCTAGTTTTATAAGGTTTAGTTGTTTGGGACAGTGAGGCTGTGTTTGTGAGTAACGGGGCATTGCGTTAGTGCGATTGTTTGAGTTGTTGGTCCGTGGGTTACTATTTAATACTACTGGGCATAAGTGACAAGAGAAAAGCTCAGAGTAATGAGAGGTCACATGTTGAACCATGTGAGATTTCCTTTGTTTTGAATTAGGTCAGGAAAATCCTGGTTTAAAACTTCCTTCAGGTACAACATACTAAAGATGTAATTGCTGAAACACCTGTGTAAATGTGTTCCAGATGCTTGTCTTTGTTACTTTAGAAGAAAGATCAGAGATTAGGTAGAAGAAACCTCTTAATTATCATGCAGTACTCAGAGAAACATGAAGGGGTTACCTGCTGAGAACAGTTCCTGTTTGGCAAGGCTGGATTTGTGAACACAGAACTTCAAGCTGCCTTTGCTCAGTAGCTGGAATCGTTGCTTGAGGATTTTGGTAGTTCTTCAACCAGTTGTAATCCATGCCAATCTTCTGGACTTTTTGTTCATTTTCAATCTCCTGCACTAATCTTTCACGCTCTTTCAGGTGCCATTTCAATTCCCTCAGTAGGGTTTTTGTAACTACGTCTGATCCAGGATGTCTTGAGGGTTTGTAGGAATCATTTTTTGACCATTTCATCCAACCAAAGAGTGGCATTTTTAAGCTGTGAAGGAAGAGGGGAAAAAATAACTTTATTTATGTCTGGCCAATAGTATTTATCCTTTTAGGCTTCTTTTTTAGCAGATTAATATTTAAAGGAAACTTGATGAATGATCTAAAATATTTTGCAGTACAATGTAAGTAGTGATAACAATGATTTCTAAGCCACAATTAAATCTGAAAAGCCTTGCATGTTGTAATATTTTCTGGGTTCACATAACTGTGAAGTTTACAGGATTTAAAAGTGCATGTCTGTCACTCTGGAAATATTTAATTTTTCATTCTCATAGAATATGTAGTTTAAAAAACAAAGCAGAACCACCCAAAGCCAACCAGACAAGAACCCTTCCCCAAAACAACAGAAAAAATCAGAACAACAAACCCCCAAAATTGGAAGTAACCCGTTCACATTTAAAAGTGATTAAACAAAGTTAAGTGTTAGAACTCGAGTTTTTAGAACTTCTGCATAAATTTTTGTTTTAAATATATGCCATTTTACATAACCTGGAAACAGTAACCTGGTAGAATAGGCTTTTATATTGCAGTTCATTACAAATCATGCAGATACAAGCATGCTAGTAGGAATAAAATAACCTAAATTACCTTTGCAGTTGTTTCTGAACAGTGTTGTTTCAGGTGGGTTTGCTTGAAGGTCTTTTATTCTAGCATATCCTGTTTTCAGGCTGGTATTGCTGCTGGAAAAAAAAAAGGTGGTTTTTTTTGTTTTTTTCATACTTGTAGTTTTTCTTGTTTTTTTCATTTACTCCAACAATGCTTAGAAAAAATGGTTTTCTGTACTGCATATGACATCTTAAGCTTTTCTGCTTTTAAGGTTCTTTTTCATCCTCTGTGCCAGAGAGATGTAGTAATCCATTTAGCCTAACATGGTCTTTCAAATACTCACTACAAAGTCCATTAGATCTCCTACCTTTGAATTGAGTTCTGCCGATGGGAGCAGTTTAAAAAAGATGGTAACAATTTAAAATTCTTGTTGCTAAATCCATCCAATGGTATTGTTGGCTGTGAGATGAATAATGATAGTCTGAAGCAACTACAGATGTGCTTCTAGCTAAAGTTAAGGTTGTCGTATGATGTGATGCTTGGCTGTGCATAGCTGTAGGTCACGGTTTAGAGCTGTATTTTTTTGCCTGTAGAGTGCTAAAAATAACTACATTGCTTTTATCCTCAAACTAAACTTGCAGGCCACTGAGATGCTGGAAGACTTCTATCCCATTAGAGGGGGATCAGGCTGTTCTTCTGTCATTTTTAAACAGCTGAGAAGAGTCTTTCTCTAGTGAAGATTCTAAAGCTTTTGTTAAGTGAATGTTGACAGAAGAGAGCTTTTTTCAGTTGCTTGGGATTTTGTTGGTATATTAAATACTTGTTTCAGATCAATTTCATCAGTCTCATGGTGCTACATTTTTTCATTACTGTGCATAGCTGTTGGCATTTTTAATTAACATTTCAACTGTGTCTAAAGAAGCCAGTCTGTAACACCTATGGTGTGCCTTAAAAGACACATTAATCTAATTAAAGGAATAGAATGATAAAGAGATGCAAATTAAGGCAAAATTGTTGTATAATGTCCAAAAATTGTAATTCTTACCATAGACTCTGCTTCTTTCTCAATTGGCTGTCAGTTGCCCGCTCCCTCTTTCCTTGACGAGCATATCCATTTTTAAGATTAATTTTCAGAGATGGCAATGTGCACACTAAAGGTCGCTGAAGCAGCCATTTTCCGTTCCAGTTATCGAGTCTCTTCCTATTAATCTAAACAGTAGGCATGATACACAAAATGCCTTCTCTTCTGCTCTTTCGCGTTCTAACGACTGTCTTTAGTCCTGTAAGGATTTTTCATTTCTGCTTTTTTGCCTCCACTGGTGTGTTGGAACTGTTGGGAGACCAGGAGTTCTGTGAATGTGTTCTAGATGTCATATAACATAAAGGGTGACGTGTATGGCTGTTATTAAAGCTGATACTACTTATACATTGGAAAAATTCAATTGTCAGTATTAATTCTCTTCAACTGGAAGGTTTTCACATTGCATTGTATATGGTACTGTGGAAAAGGAAGGGAGCTAGGTTTATGATGACAGATCTGTCCTGGCAGATTTTCTGATGAAATTAAAATGTTCCTTGCCACCTCCTGTACAGTAGAGTTAATGTGTCACCACTTTTTCCCCCAGTATATCAAATCAGAAAGTAAACTGCTGTACAGTATGAAACTATTGTAATGTCTTTGCAAATTAAGGAGGTGCATACTGGAAGGTTTGCAAATTAATTAAATGAGAAACCTAGAAATATTTTTGTTTGTTTTTAACCACATCTGTAGTTGCGTTGTGTGGCAGGATATTGAGAATTCTGTCTATTAGTAGAAGAACATTGAAACTGAAAATTTGTCGTTTCTGCTTTTTTATGCATTTTGGACCTGTATTCAGAAATAGACAATCGTTCCTTTGAGGCTGGCATTGGGAACAGCTCTTCAGAGTAGAGCTGTATTTTATGTATTTGCTATCCAGAGGCTAATCCTGGAAGCTTTGTGGAGAGTTAAAATTCTATCCAACTGTCCCTACGTGTACTCATGGTTTTGCAGTGCTCTGTTAGGATGGAAGTTTTGGTATGATTTTGGCTGATGGTGGGCCTGTTGCCTGAAGGCATTTCTGAGTTTGTCCTAGTAGTAACTACAGCTGCTGTTGTATCTTAATCTAGGTGGGAAGAAACACTTACTATCTTTATCTCTCTCATGATTGTGGAAAAATGTTTTGGTCTCCTTAACATTTGACTGGGAATCTTGCAGTTTCCTTAAGTCTGTAAATTTAGAGAACTCTGAGATGCTGTATTTTTAAAAGTACCTTATTGTTTTAAGCTTCTGAATCTCTCTTTTCTTTGGGACTTAGTCTCATTACTCACCTTGGTAAACTTTCTAGAAGTTTCAGTCCTAGCAGTTTTGCTTTTCTACTGTGGCATGCCAAGGAAAGGTTTTTTACAGTTTTTATTTCCATTTTCTGAATTTTTGTTTGCTGGTGTTAGTAATTAAAACACATTACTACTCAAGTGAGACTAACATTAGTTATATGATGATGAGTAATTATTGTCTTAAGAAGCCTTATTTTACCTTGCCACTTCAGCAGAGCAGTTGTTTGCTAATCGATTTTGTCCTGTAACTAAGCCTTAATTTTCTCTGAATATAATATAAAATGTAAATTCAAGATTCTTTATTTTTTTAATACTTAAGCCTTACTTTATTTTCCAAATTCTTGAGTCAAGAAATGTAACGAATTTTTGAAACATATATGTTGTTTCAGATATAATTTTCTTTGAACAGTAAGTGATATCTCCTCTTACGTAGGTAAATCAGGGTATCTTTTCATATAACCATTTCTTATGCTTTCTCTTAATCTAACTTCTTTTTCTGTAGAGTGTGTTAGGCTTGTGTTCTGTTGCTATTCTCAGATTGAGCTGAGGGAGCAGCAAGAGTTGATAGCCTAAGTGCAGACTTCCTTTCATGAATCAAGTAAGACATTTTTAGTGGTCTTTCTCTTCTTGGTATGGCAAGTCCAGGTTCATCATCAAAGAGCTTCATTCTGAAACAACAGCCTTTCAAGAGTCCGTGCTCATTGAAAACTGATTGAGTAAAAAAGTAAACCAGGGTAGCAGCCAGAGAATAGAACAGGATTTCTTTTCTTGCATCCTTATGAAAGACACACAGGTTATTAAATTACTATGTATAGAACAAACTTGAAAACCTTGGAGATAGCTAATATTCATCCTGTGGACTTCTTGGTAATAGAAATTGTATTCCAAAGTGTTGATGTCTTCCTCTCTCTCCCTTCCATCCAACTCCAAGTAAATGGGAGGATCATATCCATCAGTTCTTTCTTACTGTCAGTTCCTACTGATTGTCAGTTTTGGTTACAGAGATGTTTCTCACTTCGGCATTAAGCTAGGGAGGGACTTCTTATAAGGCTACATAGTGATAGGGCAAATGGTAGAGGCTTTAAAGTGGAAGAGCATAGATTTAGGCTAGACATTAGGAAGAAATTCTTCACTATGAGGGTGCTGAGGTGTTGAGTAGTCTCCTTTACACAGGGAACTTACTGTCATGGCAAATGCTCAGCTATGTAAGGTATCACATTATTTTAGTTTCAGAAAAGAGTCTTTGAAACAGTCTACTGTATATATTGTACTAAAATTGTACAGCAAAATATTGCTGTAAAGATAAGTGTGTTTTTTCCAGTGATTCCTCCCCCGCTCCCTGAGCTCTCAAGTAGGTGAACAGCTTGTCTGTGTGATAGAAGCAATGACTTAGGGCAGCCCTGCTCTGTGAAGTTAGTGACTTCAGCTTCCTTGGAAACAGATTTTTTTGGTGTCAAAATAACCACAAGTAAGCACGAAGTACATGGGGGTTTCATTGTATACCTGAATATTTTCTGTATACAGTCAGGTTTGCTGCACAAGAGTGTGTTACTTTTTTCAGGGAGTAAGATGGTATGTATCTATTTATTGAATAAGCCTTTCTTTAACCATTGCTTCTAGAGACGTTAGCTCTGTTCAGTGTAAGCACTGGCATTGTAATAGACAGCACTGAAAAGAGGCAAATAAATTACCCCCCAGTTTGGTTGGGGTTGTGCAATTGATTCTGTTCTTCAGTTCTGTGTGTAGAAATGGTTTGCTTAATATTTCAAATGCTCAAATACACGAGTTTGCTGTGTGTACTCTGTTATGGTGGCCTTGGTAACCTATTAGAGGTCACTGTATAGCTTGAAGAAAAGGAAAACCTTTCTCTATCTGATTTTATTTAAAGAAAGGCACCCTTCAGTGTATTTGAGAGCATTTACAGTTGGATGTGTTGACAATTTCTGGTGTTAAATTGTTTTTTCCCTTCTAGTAATTCCCCTGAAGTTATAGCTGTATTTAATTTTGTTTATAACACTGAATTATCCTTTAAGCTCAAGTGAGAAATACTTAGAATTATTTCTATCCTAATTATTTTTATCTCAAATGCCCCGAATTAGTTTAACTAGTCAATTCTGCAAAGATCAGTCACAGCTCAGAAAAATGCTATGGTAGTTAGAACACATGCTAAGAAATAAGGAAAGTATCCCATTATGTTTTAAGAAGCTGTTAATTCTTTCCAAGAAGAAGTATGTACCTTTTTGCCTGGATAGAAAGCCTCTGTGGCTGGAACAGATTTGAATTTTCTGAATCTTGTCATTCCTCTGCTATCACCAAATGTTTGAAACTAATTAGAAAAATGTTCCATCCCTTTCTGTTTGTCCAGGAATATATAAGTTGATGTCTCCTAATGATGGCTTGTTAATAATTTCTTGAAAGGATTGTATTGTTCTGATGATTTAGGAGAAATCCATTTATTTAGGAAATCCATTGATTTAGGAGAATTTTCCATTTTGCTTTAAAAAAACACATTATTCTGCAAATTTCTAAATTTATTAAATCTCCAAAGTTCAGCATTAAATCATTGAGAAACAGTGTAATGGAGGTTGTTTGTTCATTTCATATGCACATATGCAATTTTTCACTGGCATATGATTTTCCCAAGACTGGAGTCTGATTCAGTGCATCGAATGAGCAATGTTCATCCTTAATGACTGGCTATTAAATAGTTTCTTTATTCATTGTTTAGCCTGGGGTATATTTACTTCATGCAGTTTTTTGAAGGCAGAGAACCTATTTTCTGAAAGCAAATAGCCAGATATCCAAACAGAAAAAAAACTGATGTAATCTCACAAATAACTGAGGTCATAATGTCTTCATTTTCCTGAAGTTTGACAGGCAAAGATCAAACGTGCTTACATCCTTCAGTGAGCCCATGTTGAAATGCTTAATACTCCATCTCCAGGAGTCTCTTGTTGAAAATATCTTGTATTATTTAAAACTTCTTTTTAGCTGTCTTCAGCTACTGCTTCAATACTGATGCTTCTGCAAGGTCTTTACAACAAATGAGGAACACAGTCCTGCTTTTCTCACCCTCAGCCCTCAGTGGAACATTTTTGTTTGAAGATGGTTTGCTTGCTGTTGCTCAGGGCTCTGTCACTTGAGTAAGACAGTAAATGATGTCATGGAGGAAAAGGTAATAATCAGCTTTTTTTCTTGCAGAGGACTGAAGAACAAGTTATATTTATTATACAGTCTGGTTTTGTTGTAAGATAATGGGTTTCCAGTGCACTTGGTGAGGCTGTAGTCTAATGGAAATGAAAAACAATTGGTTGTACCACTGAAATATGTGTAACAGGTGGATATAATACTGCCAAATTGAGATTGTGTGGCCAAGTTTAGTTAGTTTGAACCACTACATGCTTGATTTTGACAGCTTCACTTTATTTTTAGGTTTTACTTGTGTTTAAAACATATGCCTGGAAAAACTTATTTAACAAATGGTCTGAAGTATATGTGAACTCTACAGAATTGTACCTTGGATTCAGGCATGTTGAGGAGTGCTCCCTGTTTCAAAAGAGTGATAAAGGTGTTGTTGCACTCTGCTTGCATAAAGTAGGCAGCTGATATCTGCAGTGATTGTGCAGATGTGTGGAATCCTGTTGAATCTGCATCAAAAGATACTTGATGCAGGGAGAAATTGCCTTAACTGTTTCTGAAATACTGCTAAAATAGGGTAAGAAGACATTTCTTGGTTGGTTGACAGCAGCAGCAGCAAACTGCTTGGTGTTTGCTTTAAGAGGAATTAATGCCTGTTTGAATTCAAAGCTCAGCTGGCAGAGATTTTGCCATGTCAGAAGGTGGGTGCTCTGTGGCAGCAAGATGTTGTGAATTACTCTACAACAGAGCTATGTGACACAGTTCCATGTTAAAAGTCTGTGGTTGATTTCAGCTTAATTGTTTTTGGAGTCAGTGTTGCTTACTATTTGGGTCACGAAATTGACACTTCTCCCTCAGTATCTTACTTGATAAAATGTCTCAATATATACCTACACTGAAACAGATCTGTGTATTAACAAATTATTAAATACCAAAAACTTGGATTAGGCCTAGAATTTAAATTAAAGTACAAAAGCGTAGATCTCACGTCTAGTTTGTATTTTGTTTTAAAAAAGAAGAGATATATGCTGCTTTATTCTCTATTGAAATTGATACGGTTTTCTTCACACGGTTATGTAGAATAGAATTTTTTAAATCCCATTTTATTCTCCTTATGTCATGGATAGACTTTTGTGTAATAAATTTTCACAATATTAATTGATTGGGTGTTTGTGTTTTTTTTCATACCCACTGTCATCTCTTGCCTCAAAAGACAAAAGTTCTTTCCTTAAAGTAGTGTGGTCTCTAGGTTATCATGCAAGAATTACATATACTTTCTTAATTGTGTTGTGTCAAGAATTGGTAAAACAGAGCTATACCATCTTTGTTCAGAAAAAAAAATCATAGATATTAGGAATGAAATTCATAGGTATTAAAAACTTGGAGTTGTTCATTAAAGTAGTTCCTGCATGCCATAAAGACTCTGAATTTACTGTATAATGTTTTTATTCCCAGTGATACCTGTGACTGTTATATTAGGAAAAAATTATTGCTTTGTCATTTGTTTCCTCTTCAGCCTGCCTATCACAGGGAGTGTTGAAACTGAATATGCTGAAGAATGCAGACGAGCAGATGGACAAGAATTAGGTGTAGCTGAAAATGATCAACTTGTTTGTAAACCAGGTAAAATATACATTTGCTTCCTTTTATAAACTCAGATATACCTGTCCTTTTGCTTCTGTTGTACTTCCTCACTTCTCCTGCCCAAAAAAGAGCTGTGAAACCTAACTGTGTATTCCTTGCTTGTTTAATGCTGTATGTGCTTCTGGAAACCACAGAGCATAATGCTGCATAGATCATGTGCATACATTTGGTTTAATGTATTGATAAAAATGTAGGCATATGATTGAAATATGCCACATTTTCCAGTTTCTATCTGTGTTCTTTCTGTGTGTACTTGGTTGTTGCTTTGAACTGCCTTTAGAGGAAAATTTCATTGCGCTTCTTTCTCAGGAGCTCTGGTAAAAGCAGTACTGGACTGATTAACTTGTCAGGACAACTCAACTTCAGACTCCTACTTTGCCTCTTAATTTCCAAATTTGTAACTGTAGCTGATTTCCTTAAAAAAAGGACTTTCATGTGGTATTCTCTGTAATATTTATTGTATTCTTTTGCTGATATACCAAAAAGTGACAAATTGAGAATTTTTCTAGAAATGACTGTCCTTCAATATTTCTGCTAATTATACAACCTCTATAGCTCAGGTAGGTGATGAAACCATTTGTTTGTTCTGTTGTCAGCTGAGAGGCAGCAGGTGCAGCTGGCCTGTCCAGCACATGCCATGCATCTGACCATCTGTCCTAACTATAAAACAGTCTCCTGTTCTCTTGACAGCTGTTAGCAACACAGTGGGGGACACTCAGCAGACTGGGTAGTGATGGCACTGGAAGATTCTTAGGGCATTCTGAGGCAGAGCTGCCAAATCCCACCTAGATATAGAATAACACAGAAATTTCTGAAAATCCTGCTTGTTGGTGTTAGCAACTTTGACTTAGTCAGATTTATGAGTACCAGGTTAGGGTAGTATAAATAAAGAAGCTCCGTGAGTGAGCCTGAGATTTGTAATGTAAATTTTATGGATTATAAATGTGTACAATAATGAGACTGCTATTTCAAATGGTACTATGTTCATGACAATTTCAAGAGCTTCAAGACCCAGTTGTAACTATCAGCTACATCAATCTGGAAGTGCATGTTCTATTTAAGAATCTGAAAATTGTCATAAATAATCAAGGATTTAATCTATACCACACCCTACCACTCCAGCTGTGTAGAACACAAATGTAGTCAAGGAATAAGCTTCACAAAAGAGGAAACGAGGCTTATTTTGCCAAGAGGCTTCAGAATCAGTCCCTTTCTGTTGCTTCTTTTCTTCTGAATTGCTCTTCTACTTGTAGATTGTTTTCTGTGTAAATTGACAGCCTATTTTAAAGCTTTTAGAGTTACTGAAACTGTTGTGGTATTTGCTAGTGCCTTGGTGCTTTATGGAGTTCTTTAGAGTTTAAATTTTGTGCTTTCCAATTTCTTTCAAAGAGACTGTGCTTTTATACTGTGAGGGCAAATAGAAATGCCTCATCTGCTTCTCTATCAGAGAAAATGGATTGTCAGGGAACTGCATTTAGAGTTCTGGCTTGTATAGAGCGTGGTAGAAATGATGGTGTGGAAAGGAAATCAAAGTGATTAAATAAAAGAAGAAAATTCTTTGTCACAAGTATTAGTCATCAAGCTCTACAGGGCTCAGTCAGCAGCAACTTCATGTACTTTGTTGTGACTCAAGTAGCATGACTTACTGTGAAGTGCTTGTGCTTTGTGGCTCAGTTTAGGAGCCTTGTTGCTTCCTTTGGTTTACGTTTTGAATGAGCTTACTTGCAAGCAGTAATTACATGATGTTTGTATCTCAGTAGAAGCATGGTCAGTGATACAGCAAGCATTTCATTTGTCTCACTTAACCTGTACTTCCAAGTATAAATTTTTATGTATTTCACTTTCATCTGATTAGTGGCAGCTACAAAGATTCAGCTTTGCAATCTTTTCTTCCTAGAACTGGTGAATACAAATTTCTAATCTTCTGTTAAAGGATATCTTCAAATTCAGTTCAGGAAACGTGTACAAGAAGGAATATATCTGCCATATGGGCTACAGTAGCTGAGATATTACAGAATTAATCTTTGTATGGGCAATAGACTGTTCTAGTCATGGCATTCAATATATCTTTATAGAATTTCAATAATAATTGTGAAGGAAGTGAGCAGGCAAATTCATCTTGCCCATAACTGAGTTTTCAGTTTCTTTTTGCATCAACTTTTGAGTAGAGATAGTAATATCATTAGTTATTCAGGACTGACATTCATGCTGCTTATACACAAGTATTTTCCTTGTTGTAGAAGAGCATGTTGGGGAGTTGAAAGCTTCCTCAGTTTACTATTTTGAGGTTGGAAGTGTCCTGCATTCTTTGTGTCAGAATACAAGATGCATATTTGAGCATGGTATCTTACAAAGGTTGAGTTTGGTTGTCCCAGTTTTAATAGTGGTTTCTGGAAAGTATAAGAAATTTAAAAAGTGAATCTGTGCTTTTCTTGCTGGTAAGTCTGTAGTCCTATAACACTTTGAATCTAGATGCCTCTGTATTTGCAGAAGCTATGTTTTTCTAAAGACTTGTTCTCATTTTGGGATGTTACAGACATGGATGTAAAAAGAACCACCCCAAAACCAAACAATAGTTGAAGGTAATTACACCATAACAGAGTCCACAGTTGAAGGGCTGTTTAAGTTAGTAGGCTCACTTTGGAAATCTTATGGGGGTGTGTATTGCAGTATTTCTGTTCTGCAGCAAGTCTTCATTGCTTGAAATACAACCTTCCATTTAAAAAAAAAGAAAAAAAAGGGGGGGGGGGGAGGAACACAACAGAAGTTTGTCTTCTGAGATGGTTAACCCAAGTTCCTGACACCAGTTTCGTTTTCTCATTAATGATAATACTGGATATCAGTTTGTTAGAGTGGACTTGTTCATGGCTTTTTCATGGCTGCTTGGGTGGCACCAATGTTCATTTGAGGTTTATGGTTGACCTTGAGGCCCAAGACTTGCACTGTCTACTCCAGACAAATTTCACAGTTGTCATAGTAGTAGTTTCCCAGTCAAACTCAGTTTCAGTTTAAGCACAGAGTACATGTCTAGGAGAGAAAATACCAAACCAAACAGCTTTTAGTACTTGGAGCATCCACCTAATGGTTATATGGCTGCCAGTTCTCAAACTCTTCATTTTGATGATGGTTGCTGACTTTGGATGGTCTCTCACTTCTGGCATGATTTTTTTTCCAAACTTTTGTTCTTAGAAGAGGATGATAGTCCTGTCATAGAACAACGATATAAAAAGCCATATTAAAAAAGCAAAAAAGGTTTCTTCAATGATTCCTTTGAATTCCTTTGAATTTGAGGTAAATGATTTCCTTGGTTTATACTGAGTTAGAGATGTTTATAATGTAAATCCAACTATTTAATTCTTTTGTCCCTGCCTTTTTTGTAATCACCATTATAGAGTTGCTTCTGTCTTGTACTGTATACTTTTAATGTATTTTCTGGAATTGCTGTTACTACATGGAAAATCTGATTGTGGAAAGGCTATGTGGCTTTAGCAGGAATATGCTGACATTGGGATCTTTTCCCTAGCAGCTTGAGATTTCCTCCAGCATTGGTCAAATCATATGGAGTTACTGATGTCTCAGTAGTGACATGTTTGTGCCAGAGGGAAGGCAGTCAGCCTTCACAGTGTTGCTGTGATAGAACAATATATACAAATTTTCCTGGGGAATATATTCAGAAAGTTGACCAAAATTTTAAAGTGGACAGTTAATATTTTTGAGGTGAAAAATATATGTAAAATATAGGTAAAGAACCTTTTTTGTTGGAGACTGTGGCTTCAGAACAACTCTGGTTTTTAGTGCTTTATGAAACTGTCTTAAACTCCCAAAGCTGGATAGTTCATTGTTTTAGTGTGAGGATAACTAATTTTGTATTCCTTGACACCTGAAGACAGTTTTGGGGAGTTGGAGCACATCTTCCTGTTTCTGCTTCATTGCTATGTGAGGTTGTTTGGAAAGGCTCCTAAGAAAGGAAGCTGCAACTGCAGTCAGGTATTTAGACTATAGCCTGTGCAGTACAGTAAAACCTGCCTTTGTAAAAAGAATGCCATATTATTTTTCCCATTACTGTATGTATTTCTTAGAGAAATACCATGACATTTAAAAAGTGAAGTACTAAGTTTTTACTACCTGTATGCAAATAAGTAAATTTCACCATAGTACCTGAAGAAACCCATTTGAAATAGAAAGCATTTCTATTTTTTATTTCTGTGTAGTGGGAGGTTTAGCCAAATTGTTTAATTTTAACTAGAAAAATTGTTGTTTATCAAAGTCTTATCTTGGTTTTTCCCTTCTGCACCTGTCTCCACACCTGTTCAATCACTTTTTTTCATGGTCCACCTGACATCAGGCTGGTGAGCAGAAATTCATGGTAGCAGTGTAAGACTTTTGTCCTTATTACACAGTGATAACAGTGATCAACTCCTGCCTGTTGAAATAACTTACTCTTGGTTATTTTTATGCCCAGATACTTCATTGTCTCCATGTGAATCAAGTGACTCGAGTTCTACACCAGTAGCTAACCAGAAATGTGTGGAGATGCCAGTAGCAAAGCACAGGGAAGAGGTAATTTTGTTGTACTCCCCCTAATTAAGGAATAAAGCTGAGAATCATGGTTTGTTTTACTTTGGTTTTATTTTTCAGAAGGAAATACCTGCTCCAGTTCTAAGCATTGTACAAAACCTTTGTCATTGTATAGGTATACATATACATGTATACAAAATCATTGTATAATATTCCTCAAGAGGAAGGGAGATTGCTGTTTCACTTTCTGTTTATAGGTATTTCAGTAAAATATACAAATAAAAATTAAAAATATTTTAAAAATAAGAAATGCAAGTAAGCAAATGCCTGCTCATATTCTTTTCTGTGATGCTCTAATGTGTTTTAGGAGCACATTTATCTATGGATGCTGTACAGTATTTTTGATATGTGACCTGGAAAGTATTGATATTTGGGCTAGCCTGAAAACTGCTTTGATTTCTTTGTAGACTTAAGAGTTTTCTTGAAAATTGTTTCAGATAGTGTCCCTGATAGAAAGCAATTCAGTTGTAATTGTACAAGGAGCAACTGGCAGTGGCAAGAGCACACAGATTCCACAGTATATTTTGGACTATTGCATCCAGCAGTCTGTCTACTGCAACATTGCTGTTACCCAGCCTCGGAAGATTGGTGCCAGCAGCATTGCCAAGTGGATTAGCAAGGAACGATCATGGACATTAGGTGGATTTGTGGGATACCAGGTATAAGAAAATTGCAAATTGTGTTTGTATCCTATTTCTTGCTTAAAAAAAAACCACCAAACAACTTAAACATTTAATTAGGAATATTTAAAGCTGAACAGCTCTAAATGCTAATGCGACTTCAATAGAAATATTCAATGGTCTGCATTCTGGTAATTGGACATGTCTACATTATTCATCACTTAAATTGATGCAGAAGTATATTCTCTCATTTATTTCCTAATTACCATACTTATTTTGTTTGATTTTAGTACATTTACATGACAGCTATGTCAAAACTTTCATGCATTTATTGCCAGATTTTCTGAGTATCCTATCATTTCTTAAGATGTCAAGAACTTAAACTAGTATTTCCTCTTAAATCTACCTCCCTCCTTTCATTTTGCCCATGTGGGCTTCATAGTTCATTCTTATACCTCTGTTCATAAACTTTGTGCTACTTTGATCTTTTGACACACATACTGGTGCTTTAATCAGCTCTTTTTCAGTAACTACAATTGCTGTGGTTGTTGTTTCACTGGAATAGTTTCTCTGCAGCCTAAGGGTTCAATACAGGTGTTGGCATTGGGAGGATGCTCCTGGAGAGTTGTCAGCTTCTGGAGTTCTCTGCTGTGAGGAACAGATGTTGGTTTCTTCTTCCTTGCCATTTTTTTCTTACTTTTCTCCACTCAGGGTCATTCATGTATTTGCTAATAGTCTAGACTTCTTTCCTTTAGCCAGTCACAATCCACCTCACTACCCAACCATCCAGACCACATTTCCTGAGTTTAGCTGGGTGGATGGTGTGGGAGACAGTGTCATGTGCCTTAAATATACCTTAAGTATATACATACAGTGTACATAGAGGTGCTTTGCTTGTTTAAAAGCACTTGTGTGAGCTGAACAGAAATGGAAGCAGAACAGTTGAGCATGGAGTCATGTACTCAAGGCTGTTGTAAAAGCTGAAAGTGAAAAGACAGTTACAGTCGTTCCTGCCCTGGGCAGGTAGTGCCTGGGACAGCTAACAGACAGAAATAAAAAATCCACTATTTAACACAACAGTAGAAATAAAAAATCCACTATTTAACACAACAGTAGAATTTTCCTTCTAGGAATAAGTTGCCTGGTCTCTGTGGTATCTTACACTTCTTCCCTTTTCTCCTGTCCAGTAAGCAAACTTTATTTTGGCAAAACCTTTTTCTTGCTCTGTATATTATGGAAAGATCCACGTATGCACCTTAAGAAGCCTTTGAAGTATTCTTTACTTTTATCCTTTATCTTTTAGAGCTCCTAGCAAGGAATTTTGATCCTTTATAATTTTTAGGGTGTAAATTTTTTTCATTCATTTCTCTCAAAGAAAACGTTTGTGGTTGGGCTCCAAGAACACATCTGTACAGAGACTTTTACAAGTTTGATTGAATAATTATATAAATTTATCCTATTTAATTTTTTAAGTCTTTCAGATACATGTTCCTGTAAATACGTTAAATACCTGTTCCCGAATGTATTGTTTTTCTCACTCTGTTAGGTAAGTTTAGAGAACGTTTCCACAAAGGAGACAAGGTTGCTGTACATGACAACTGGAATTCTTCTTCAGAAAGTAGTTTGTGCCAAGAGCCTAGCTGAATTCACACACATTTTCATTGATGAAGTAAGTTGGTGGAAATAATTTTTAAGTTTATATTAAAACCTCTTTTGTCTCTTTTCTTTGAACGAAAAATGCAAACTTACTTGTAAATAGGCTTTAAGTTCTCTAAGCTAATGCTTCCTGAAATAGGCATCTCCAGGCAGTCCTTTGAGCAACAATGTTTAGAACAGAGGGTGCGGGGAAGGATATCCGGAAGTGCTTAGCTTTTGATATGAATATTTTGAAATGTTTTCTGAAATCCACCATGCAGATTCAACAGTGTTTCCTACTGGGCCTATTAGGAAGAGGCAGATAGCTTTTACTCACTTGGTTAATGCTGCCCTTAGAGTCTGCTCTCTAGGGATGCCCTGAAAAATAAAATAACCCTCGGAAAGTTCTCTGTCTCCAACTGGATTTACAGTCCACTCATGGATTCGTTATTATTGCTGTCACTTCACTAAAAAGCTAAAGAAAATGTACTTGTGTTTTTTATGTACTTTGTGGTTTTACATGGTTTTAAGCTTAATTTCTGTGGTAAGCAGTATTTGACAGTTAAATGTAGTCACATATGAAAGCGCTTTTACAAATTTTGAATGTAAATCACAAGTAAGATTTAAGATAAATCTTGGCTTGTAGCAACACAGGACACGTGGGGATTTTAAATTTCTTGTTTTAATTTTTTTTTATACTGTTTTTTGGGTTTATTCTGTTACGGTATTGTAGCTGAGAGCAATTGATTCTTCAGTATTGGAGCAGAGAGATTGTACTTGGTGTACCACTAGACTGTCGCAGTAATAATGAAGGCTGCCATCACTGCAGTTGAAATGCACTTGAAAACCTGAAAAAACTGAGCAAAAAGTTGAAATTTTGTATGAGGAAACTCTAAAATTAATTTGAAAAAAACCCAAGTCCAGAGGATTTGTACCAGTTGCCCTCATGGGAAAGGTTTGAGACAACTCTAAAATATTAGCAAACCTTAACATTTTTTAGCCAAATATAAAGAAATACAGATAACATGTGAGATACAGAAGTCTAAAAATAGAAGATGCATACACAAAGAAGTGTTAGTTTGTTCTGTTAGTTTAAAAAAATTATTAGATATAAAAATTAATGAGTGAAGTTTCTTGGCCTCTTGTGTAGAACAGGTTTATGCAGTGATTTTTCCCACCTTTTTTTGCTCTAGTGGTGTCATTTGAAGTGATGGTATCAGCTTGTACCACTTTTTGTAGCAACTCCTAGGTTTCAAGATTGTGTTTTCTGTTTTTTGTTCCTCGTAAAATTCTAGTCCCTTATGTTCCCAATATGCTGTTTTTTTCCCTACACCTACCTCACAGATTGTGAGCTTGACCTAATAGTTACCACTTGAATAAGCACATGTTCTCCACTGCATTCTAATTGTAGGTCTCAGACCTTTAGGGTACTACAGGCATTTAGGAACACACTTAAGCAAACCTATGTCTGGAAATCATCACTTCTCACAGCAAGACTGCTGTCAGCTTGAAAACAGCCTTAGTTAAATGATTTTTGTAATGATGCAGTACTCAATATAAACATATCTTCATATTATGTAAGAAAATGCTAATTACCTTGTAGAGAATGTATTTTGAATTTTGACCTTTGAAGTTTTAGCTATGTAAAAAGATGCTGCACATAATATATTTAAACTGTAATTCAAGAAAGGGATACAATCATCACTCATAATGTTGAGAAGTACTGATTGAACTGCAAGGAGCAGTCAGAAGAGTCAGGTGCTAGGAAGAACGAGGTGGAAAATAATGTTTAAGATGGACGTTTTGTATTTTGATAATAGCTAGAGGCCATTGGCAACAAATGTCTATTCAATTTGTTTAGCTTTTCAACAAGCCAACATAGGCCATGCCTGGATCATTTGTGATTTTACCAGTACAATTGACTTACTCCAGTATCACTTCAGTTATTATTGTCAGTTTTAGTAGAACTAATGGCTACAGCTCACAATTGGTTTTGTAGTCATTATTATGCAGTTTCTATGACTTAAGAGTGACACAGGATTTTAACATAGGGTGTTGTGTTGGAATTTTAAAATGTCATTATCAAGCATAGTCTTAAGTGTATTGTTCCAAGTTAGAAAAAAAAACATGAGATAAAGTAGCAAAGGAAGACACTGTCAAAAAGAGCATGAAAATTCAATAGTGGATTATATCTTCCAGGTGCATGAACGTACAGAAGAAATGGATTTCTTGCTATTGGTCATCCGTAAACTTTTGCATACAAATTCACAGTCTGCAAAGGTAGGCTCAGAGTATATTCTGCTACATTTTCTTGCAAGAATCTGTTTTAACGTGTTTTGATCTATCAAGGGCATGTTTTAAAAAACTTGCCATAAACGTGTCATTATTTTAAAATAAAATATTTTTGTTTTATTTAGTTCATTTCATAAGCAAGAAAGCTAAAGGGCATTCTTTTTCTGGCTGCTATAATGTGTTCTGAGAGACTTTTTTTTTTCCTCATGTTAAAATGCATTAGTTTCTAAAGTCTGCTTAAGGCAAAAAAATGCAAGATGGGTATTTGACTAGAATTATGTATTGAGTATAGAGGGCAGTGCTTATCCTTGGTTAAAAATGGTAGCATTAACTCTTGGAAGTCCTGACATTTTTTTAAATGAAACAACATGTTTGTAAAAATGATAAAAAGCAGAAATACTGCATTGTAACTTCTAAGCAGAACTAGTAGTAAAACATGGTTGAGATTTTTCCTGCATTTTAGGAAATTGTGCTTTGTACTAAAGCAGATTTTGAGGAGTTGTAGCTTGACATAGTTAAGCTTTGTGGTCTCAGAGTACTGAACTCTTGAATAGATAGAAATAAAGTACAAGTGGTAGAGTTGGGCTAACTTGGTGTGCCTCAGTGCAGCTGTTCATGACAGCAGAAATTTTGCGAGACTGTAAGTGTCCTTTAAGTGCTTCACTTAACTGTTCAGGTAATGTGAACTGTTCTGTTCAGTGAGTCTACCTTGGCTGGTTTTGTTGCTATTAGAAGAGGATCTGTGTTCTTTACCTTCTACCACATTGATTCAAAGTCAGGTAAATTGAATTTACAAGCAAGCTGGAGTAGGGCTTTTTACATGGGTGTATGATGAGAGGAGAAGGGGAAATGGTTTCAAACTTGAAGAGGGGAGATTTAGGCTGAACAGGAAAACATTCTTTCCTGTGAGAGTGGTGAGACATGGGAGCAGGTTGCCCAAGGAAGTGTTCAAGTCCAGGTTGGATAGGGCCTTGAGCAACCTGATGTAGAGGAAGGTTTCCCTGGCCATGTAGAGAGGGTGGAACTAGATGATCTTTAAGGTGCTTCCCAACCTAAACCATTCTGTGATTTTGTGATGTTGATCTCTGGTTTTTCCAAGTGTGCTCTCACTGAAGTTCCCTTCCATGTTGGCATAGAGCATGTTCGTGCACTTCACTTGCTGATATTAAAAGGTCGCCTGTCTTCCAATTCAGTGACAGTAGTGTCAGTTTGTTCTGTCTATCTTAGCACTTGGCTCTGCCTGCCAAGAATACTCAGTTTGTGAAACATTTGCCCTTGATGCTGGCTGTGCAGAGCAGTGGGAGCACATGCCAAATAGAGAATGAGAGAATAAACAGACAGCCACAAAATTCCCTTCCCCTGTTATGCACATTACATGGTGTCTAACTAGGGAGAAAACAACCAAGCTGTAAATTCTGAACTTTATATTATTTGAAAGAAAAGGTGTCACCAGGTATCAAATGTGATTTCTGTTCTGTTCAGGTGACTATGGGTTAAGTGTCTTGCTGGAGTCAGCAAATAGAGCACGGAGTTTAGTGTGCTCCATGAGTTACATAAATTTACTGAAATGGAGAAAAGACTTATTTGACATATCTCAAAATCATTATAGTAACCATTTTAAGGCTGGGCTGTAATTGTTTACTGCTCTTGCAGGAGTAAGCCTATTTTGATGGAGTTAAAGGTATTGATATATAATCTAACTGTTTAGTAAAGCAGCAGTTGGAAATACTTAGGGTACACTTTTTTCTTTCAACAGTCATTGAGAGATCATAAGCTGGTGATTACAGCATTCATGTTTTATGTTTTCTGTGCAATTTTTCAACAGGTAATATTGATGTCTGCTTCCATCAACTGTGAAGAATTTGCTCATTACTTTGCTCTCCCAGTTCATAATGGTCTGAATCCAGCCTGTGTATTTAAGTTGGAAGGCAGACCTTATGCAATTGAAGAATATTATCTTGATGATTTGAAGCACATTCTTAATTTCAAGGTATTGTATCTATAACTTTATTTATTTGGACACAGTAAGAAAGTAATTGGAATGGTCTTTTGAAAGCTGCATAATAAAATAACAAATAACCAACTTTACTGTTACAGATAAAAGAATGTGTGGTGATAAAATAGTAGTCTCCTTACCAACAGCCTAGTTTTTCTTTCATATAACAAATGGATTTTAAAGGGCTGGAAATTTTTAGTATGTGGTATTTTGTTTGGTAGTTTGCATCCAAGATGAACAGTGTAAAAGTCTGTGCCAAAAGTAACCTAGGAGGATTTGTAGATTTCTTTGAATAGAGATGGCAGTGTCAGGGAACATTGCCTGGGTTGGTTCATGTTGTTTTTATGTATTAAGTGTAGAGAGAGGAAATTAGGAATGAGTAATCATTAAAAAAGCATTTAAGATTAGAAATTTGATGTTATAAAGTTTTCTTCTCCATCAGCTGAGGCTCAGGTGCTTCCTGGGTTTTTTTCCTTTTTTTTTTTTTTTTCCTTAAATTTTTCTAACAGTCTGAGAGCTGTTCTACAGTATTTTTGACATTATATCTGTTGTGGCCACGAAGGCCACCACCACAGCAACTAAGTAGTTTTGGGTGATGAAAATATGTTAGAATAATAGATATTCACCAGATCCCTGGCGGCCGCTTAACAGCCTGCTTGGCTGCACTTGAGAATTGTTGCTCTGATTCCTCAGCAGAGTAGTAATGGCTGAAGATTCATTTGCTATGTCATTCTTTAGCTTATAAGCTGAACAGCGCGTTTGCAGAGCTCCTGACATGCTGTTGTAGTGCATGTATCTTCATAGACAACAGATAATGGAGGAATAAATGGAAGTTTGAATTAATCTGGTTTCTGTGTTTTTATAATTGGATTTTATTTTACAGTTGAAAAACAGCTGTGGAGGAGTTTTCCTGAGTGTCTAAGTTCTTTCAGTATTATAGTCCAAGGCAAAATAAACATGTTAAAGTGGAGAAGAAGAAGTGGTGTCAGGCTTTAATACTGACAACAGCTCTACAAATGACTGGGGTATAGGAGTAGCTATTGGTCAATTTTGATAATTCAGAACACTTAAAATGTTAATACAAGTGCAGCATGTGAAAATAGTTATTATTTAGCCTTTGTCCCTCAGTTCTGCAGAAACTAAATTAAGACTAATGATACATGCAGCTAATTTACAGGAAACCCAGAAGAAAATAATTGCTTATGGTGTAAAATGTACAGGCACTGGTTATGTCTTAATATAGGCATTGAAAATTAAAGGCTGTCAAATGTTGGAGTTTTAATGGAACCAACTACATGTAGCAGTTGACTTGTCAGTTTTTATACATTAGTGTGCCATCTCAGGCAGATAGTATGAAGGAGATTATGTAGTTTGTGAATATTGTAAAACACTTTTGATAATGATAATAGAAATTTAATAAGAGGTTAATTTACATTAGTCATAGCTACATGTTGAGCTCAATATCAGTTGCCATAACTTTCACCTCAGAAATCACTAACAAAAAGAACTGTTTTCTGTGCTTATGTCTTTATATTTTCTCTGCGTATGAGTTTTTCGCTTTACTTTGGGCATTTTTGTTTGTTTAAATAGTTTCCATCTTTTCATGTTGTATCCTAGCTATAGCCATTATCATAGAATCATAGAATTGGCTGGGTTGGAAGGGACCTCAGAGATCATCGAGTCCAACCCTTGATCCACTACCGCTGTGGTTCCCAGCCCATGGCACTGAGTGCCACATCCAGGCTCTTTTTAAATATCTCCAGGGACAGAGAATCCACTACTTCCCTGGGCAGCCCATTCCAATGTCTGATCACCCTCTTCATGAAGAAATTCTTCCTAACCTAACCTAAACCTCCCCTGACACAACTTGAGACCATGCCCTCTTGTCTTGCTGATAGTTGCCTGGGAAAAAAGACCAATGAAAACAAGAAAAATTGAATTAGAAATCACTGGTTTGGTCTTGCATCCTGTTTATTATGGTAATGTCTGTACAATTTTTCTGAATAGTAGTTCCATGTTTTTAAGTATTTTTAAAATAGAAGGTCTAGGAAGATTTATGTAACATCCTAATAAAAAAGAAAACACAACTGGAGCATTTAAGGCAGTAAATGAGTTAATGCTGCCATATGGAAGCAAGAACTCATCTTTTCCATGCTAAAATCAAAATCAGTTGAATAACTGCCTGAGGAAGATGCTGTGGGGTGTAGTACTAAATATTTTAATTTTGCCTATAGGAGCCTGTAAAATTCACATGGAAAAATACAGAAGTTAAAAGTATCTGCTTTTTACATAAGCTAATTTTTTTTACAAATATTCTTTCAATTTTAAAATTAATAACTACAAAATCAGGTTACAGAAACTATAACATTCTTGAAAGCACCTTGATTGAAATCAACTTAGTCCTTTGTAAGGACTGTCTCTCTTAACTGCAAAGCATGAATATTTCTCCCTTCTCAAAAAATCTTGAAATATTTTAGTGTTATATATAGAAGTAGAATTCTTTTGTGAATCCTGCATAACTCTTGGCTTTAGTATCACTCATTTCTGTAGATGATAATGTTTTAAAATTATGCTTGAAAATAAGAAAATTCTTGGAGTAGACCAGACTCAGATAATTTTAGAATTCCCTGATAGCAGTTATGTTTTGGAACGTAAATAACATGCCAGTCATTATTTGTTCCTCTCTGTGCCTTTGCTATGGCTAGATAAACACCTAGCTGAATCAAAGATTCAGTGTTCCACTTGAGCTGATTCATTTGTAGGAAAGAATAAAAATAAGGGGGAAGGAAAGGAGGGAAGAAAGGAAGGCAGGTTCTTCAGTGTAGCACTGGCTTATGCTTGCCTCCATATTGGGTGGTGTATGGGTGATACTATTTCTTTTTGAATTGACTTTATAAAATGTAGCTTCTCCTTCTTTTGGCATGATGATCTTTAAGGTTGCTCTTGATATGTAATTGCATCTTCATTTTGTCATAGCAGCACTCTCTAAGCCACAAGAAGTCGATGAAACACAGGTTTTGATGAAAATTGCATGCAGACTGAATCTACAGGAAAATTTCAAGCTAATTGTGTAAATGTTTTCCTATCGGTGTGATATAGTGCTAGAGATAACAAATGCAAATTAACTGTGTAACAAATTAATTTGGTGAACAGATTAAAAAAATGTAAACAGCTAGGGGATCTAGACATCAGTCTTTGCAGTAAATCTGTGAAATCCCATGTCTCTACTTAACTAAGGCAAAAGAGAGTCCCATTTTTGGCTTGCAAATGTAAAAACTCCTTTATATCCCTGGAGCTAAAGTCAGAGTACAGATGAAAGGTAGTGAACTGCTGTCAAAAGCTGTTCCAATTATGTTGTGTTATTTCAGTCAGCTCTGACTGGGCTTTTGGATTTGCTGTTTGTCACATCATTACCTTTTATTAGGAGTGATGTGACAGCCTTGTCATATCAAAAAAAAAAAGGTACAACCAGGACAAAATTGAAAAGACAAATTTGGTGGTTATTTAGGCAGGGATAATAATAACTAAAAAAAAATGTTAATTTCAAGCAGCCCAGAAAATATAATTTTCTTAAATTATCACATATTAAGGGAAAAGTACTGTTCCGCAAAATTAGTAGAATGTTAAGTGTGGTTTCTCATGGTCTAATGAAGCTTCGTCAGAAAAGCTTGGCTATAGTGGGTGTAGAATGTGGTTTTACTGCAGAGATGCTCTGAGACTGACAGTGTTGTACACCTGAAAAGTCTGTCTGGATAGTTGATTCAAGGGCTTCAGAGAAGTGGGAAGAATACTTGCATGTTCTTACAGATAACTTTTTTTTGTTCACTAATTCATGCTCTGCAAGAAGAAAGTAGGATAATTTTCTGAGGATTTTCAGAAAGGAGTCTTTCTCCAGACACCAAGGTAGCCTAAAGATGATATGATGTAGCATTATGGTCTGGCCCTTCTGTTAAGGGATGGAATGCTGATGACTGAGGCTGCAGTAGTAAAACCTGATATAAATCAAGTTGCTAAAATGGTGCTAGCAGCAGTCCTTTTGTGATGTGAGCCTTTTCAGAAAGGGAGACTGGTAGAAAAAAAACTAACAATTTTAATAGTTCAGGTAGTTCAGTTTTCTGCAATTTTAGCTCTCTAAGGTAAGATACAGCTCTCTACTAGGTCAAATATGTACAGTTGCAGGCAAGATTTTGGATGAAGTTAAAGCTGTCTTGGTGTTGAATCTTGGACTTGGACATGCAGCCCCATTGCTGGATCTAGGAAAGAAGCGACTGAAAGGACACTTGTGCTTCCTCTGCCTTTTCTCCCAAGAAACACTTAAGAGACTGCCAGATAGAGCCAAAACTGTTGGATGGTTTTCTTTTGTTTGTTTGGTTGGGCTTTTTATTTATATGAAAATAACTCTTCTCCTTCCCACCTGATGTGTGTGCTCTTGGATAGGTTTATAGGTAGTAATACCTGTTTCTGGCTTTCATTTTGCTTTGTTAGATAAGGTATGTCTTTGCTATTTTCCTTACAAAAGAGAGGTCTCTTCACTTATCACTGAAGTAATAAAATTTCAGCTGATCCCCTTAAAAATTGTCAGTCACCACCAGTTTCCCCAGCATTGCAAACTGAGGATCTGTTGGCTTCAAGAGTTCTGCTAGCTGAAAGAGTGACTCAAGTCTTGTCAGAAGTGAGGGGCAGTTCTGTACAGTGTCACTGACACATCACACTCTTAGAATGGCCTTCCCTTATTCATCCAAGGTCATGTTTGCCTTTCATCAGTATTACACTGGAAGGTAGTTGGTTGTTTCTTTTTTTCTTATAAAGTAGCTGGTCCAGGTGGTTCTTTATTTTCAACCAATAGACCCTCTGCTTGTCTCTGAAATTCATACTCCTCAGATACACAGGTTTACGTTGTCTGGATTTCCTTTTGCTCCAGGCTGTTGAAAGGCACATTAAATAAATGATACTCTGAAGATGTATATATAATGCATTGCAGTTCTATAAAGGTATCTTTTTAAGTTGCTTTTTTACTTGTGAAAATTTGTGCAGAATTGTTTTTGCTTACATGATAACTGAATTGGAGTAAGAGTATAATCCTAATTTTGTGGCTGCTTAAAACAACAGAACTCTGAAATGTGGGCAATTGGTAAATGCCTTCTTTTATAATGAAACCTGGAATATCCTAAGTTTAGTGTGTAGAAACCTCTAGTATTAATCTTGGCTATTTAACTTGCATTTTGAATTGCTTTCCAGGTGTGTCTTTTCCTCTCCACTTCATATCCTTCTTAAAAGTCCTTGCCTACAACTGTACCCTACCTTATTTTGGTATTTACTCGCAAATATTTAGCAAGTACTACTGCATTTTTATTGTTAACACAAAAATAATTTCAATTCTTACAGTGTTATGCTCAGTTTTCACTACTTCTTCAATTACATTACCACTCCTTAAAATTAAAAATAAGAAGTCCAAGCCTAGGTAAAGCTGTATCTGATTAGTAAAATACTATTTTAGTGTGTCAAGGTGAAGGTGACTGATAGGCTTAGAAGTACTTGGCATAAATGTAAAAACAGACATTTTTTAGAATCATAGAATGGTTTGGGTTGAAAGGGACCTTAAAGATCATCTAGTTCCAACCCCCCTGCATGGACAGGGACACCTCCCATTAGACCAGGTTTCTCAAGGCCCCATCCAACCTGGTTTTGAACACTTCCATGGAGGGGTCAGCCACAGCTTCACTGGGTAACCTGTTCCAGTGTCTCACCACCCTCAAGGGAAGGTTTCTTCCTGATGTCTAAGCTAAATCACCCCTCTTCAAGTTTTAAAATATTCCCCCTTGTTCTCTCACTACACACCTGTGTAAAAAGCTGTGTAAACTCACCTGTGCTAGCTAGTGAGAAAATACGAGTTCTATAAGTGTACTCTGCACATGATCACTTGAACCTGTTGGTTTTCTTGGGAAAATCTCCCGAGAGTGGAGGGAGAGAAGAACTTCAAAAACACAATGGGAAAGAGAGAAGTGCAGTTTGACCCAGGGATTTCTAATAATGTAAAGTATGTGGAGGACAGATGACACTGACATGTAAGTCTTAGGAAAGTTAGAGATAACAGTCCAGTAAAGAATTTCTGCTAGAATGAGGAGAAACTCTGAGGTGCAATTAAATGTGGAGACAGTTCAAGTGAGAAAGAGTTACATGATTTATTTGGCAGTCAAGTAGCAACCTGCGTTATAGCATCTGTGAGAAGGATTTTGCCTTACACAAATTCCTCTCCTCTTGTTATCCTGCTTCTATGAGTTGTGATTAGTCTCATGTGCTTAACATTACTGAACAAGGAGTATGTCCTGCAAGCGTTAAGAAATGAAGTGTGAGCTAGAGCTTATCTCAAGTACATAAATCTCAGAAGTATTTCTTTAGCACAATTACTGCTCCAGATTAAATTGCTTCTTTGTACAGCTTCTGCACTGGATCAATTTTAATTTAAAAAGCACTTGACAAAATGGCATAAGTGATCTCCAGCCTTTTAGCCTGTTACTTTGTGTTAACCTCAATGCTTTTTTCTCTACACAGCTTCCTTCTCAAAGGACTGAGGAACCAGTGATAGTAAGGGAGATGTATGAAGTAGCAGTGTCTTTGATTCAGTCATTTGATGAGATGGAGATGAAGAGCAATAGGTAAGATGCAGTTCAAGATCTGGATTCTGTGTTTCTTTGGAGAAATTAGACACTAAGGAACAGCAGCAGCCTCTGTGTTGTAGTTATTCACGATAAATTAATTTTCTGTGCTTCTCAGCTTCTATATGGCATATATGTGTGATTTCTACTTGGTGTAGTCACACTAAGACTGCTTGTAGGTCTTTCTGAGTGCCCTGTGTATTTAAACTATACTTCATGCTCTGGAGTGTAAGTGACCATTCAGTCTAGCCATGTGATTTACTTCAGACCGGAGGTAAATAGTATTTAAATGAAGAAAAAAAACCAGCATGGTTGTTTTGAACTTTAATAAATCCATTAATCCATGAAAAAGTAATACAAACTAGACATTAATTTTCCTTGGCTGTTTAGCTAATACCCCACTGATTTTGAAATAAGTTAACATTCATTTGTGTTACTGTCTATGTTTTGTAAATTGATAATCACTATCAGAAAAGGTATTACAGTTGCTTCTGTGACTTTGGTCTTTGCACATTTATTTGAGGAAGGGTTTTTTGCTTTATATTCTCATAATTTATAAATTTATGCTGAAGAAATAACTTTGTTTTGTAAGCTTAATTTTTTCTGAACTTGTTATAATGTAAACTTTAAAGTTTTAAAGCACAGCTTAACCTCTCCTGAGCATTTACCAAGTAAGCAACTGAAGTGAAAGTGCTGGTGGAGGTAAATAAATACAAAAAATTTGGTAGTAACATTTTTACAAAATATAGTGACTTCTGATACTTTTTATATTACTTATGATCATTTCAAGCTCTCTTATTGTAGTTGAGAATAGCCAAATTAAACTACCTTTAACTAACAAGCTACCTTTTTTATGCAACATGAAGGCATTAGCATTTCATCTTTCAGGTACCAGAGGGGCTATTACACTCATCCATGGTTTTGTACCTTCCATTGTACCTTCATCATATAGTTTATAGTTTTATAGAGACTTTCAACATACCATCAAGAATAATGATAAACAAAAAATTGAGTTCTGTATTATGTTGATTTTAGCTTCTTGATTCGTTACAGATTAATTGAAGATGTTTCCCTGTCTCCCTCTAAGTTTGTGATAACCTGGATTTCTTGATATTGTTATTTTTTATGTGCTAGGCTTCTATTTTAGATCACAAATACTACTACATAGACCTGAAAAAGTACTGAACAAGTTTGCATAGAATTCTGCAGTAGTATAATGTGTTTTCATTTTAAGAAACCTGATTTTGATTACTTTGATTGTTAAGCAAGAATGTGTCTGTTTTGACATAGTTTTAGGCAGAACTAAACCTATTGATCTAGTTCAAATGTTTATAAACTTTAGTTCTTCAGATAGCATACTTGTGAATATTATTTTGCATTCAGTTTCTTCACAAAGATTAAATTATACATGTTACGAAAAGTGCATGGTTCTGCTTGTTCTTTCATAATAAAATAACTTGGGGTAATAAAGTAGACTAAGGTAGTAAAGTAATGAAAAATGGTTCTTTTTAGAGAGGAAGAAAACTGCAGTGTTACATCAAGACGTGGAAGTGTGCTAGTATTTTTACCAGGTGAGTAGACATCTTAAAAACTGTATTATGCCCTGTCATGTAGTGAGATTTCTTCTGGCACATGTTCCAGGAATTTATTACGTATTTAACTGGCTTTGATTGGTCTGTTTGGGTATTCTTGCACAGTTGTTTAAAAATTACAATAATGGAAAGAGCTGCAAGTTAAAAATTAAGACTTCCATGCTTTTAAAATGAGGTTCCAGTAATTAATTTTACAATTAAACCATGGAAATTCAGTTACTCGTTTTTTTAACTTCATTACTAACCATTGTATGAAGTTTCTAGGTTTCTTTTAGAGGTGTTCTATTATCCTCATATGGTATTGTCTGATTTAGATTAGTGTAGATGTTAAGGTTCAGGTTTTTTCTTTCCCTGTATATTGACAGGTATAGTAGCAATGCTCAGAAGCACACACGATTACATAGCAATTAATAATCAGAAAACTAGTTATGTATAGTAATAAACCTAAGTTATCTTATACTGCCTTTAAAATCTAGCTGAGAGGTAAGTAAGAATTGATAGTTGGAGCAATAGCATACAATAATTTTTTTTCTAACTAGGCTGCAGACTGGGTTTCCTGCACATTACAAACCTGTTACCTAGCAGTTTCAAGTATTTGTTTGCTTCATGAACATGTAAGCTTTTACTAGTTGAAAATTTTGAAAAGGCCAGATTCCATTCTACCAGACAGTCACCTTACAGTCAGGAACAGCTGTTTTCCTTGGACACAGTGAGCTCTGTCCTTATCAGGACTTTTCTAACTCTCTGTAAAGTCTTTATGAATGTCCTAAGACCTCAGTGTTGAGCTTAGCAGTAGCTGTGCTAACAGTAGGGCTGGAAACATGAGACACCAGCACAGAAATAAGACTGCACTTTCACAGTAGCTTTCAGTGGAGGGTGCTCCCCACCAGCTAGAAGGCATAAGAGCTGCCATTCTTAGAGTTGCTGTCTCTGTAAAATCAGTGGGTGGAAGGAATTTACTTCATTGCATCAATATAGGACCAATTCCAGTTCTTCATTAATGAATTAAGGAGACCATCTCTGCTGCCTCTGGCCTCTGATACTGATGTTTGTCTAATGTGTTTTGAGACTCTCACAGCCTTCCAAGACTTTATTTCAGTCTGGAATTACTCATTAGCACTTGGAATTCACAAATATGTTTAACTGTGCTGTTATCTCCTATGGCTTATAACTGCCTTATCGCTTATAAGTTTAAACATCACTTTAAATGAAACTTTTCATTTAAATACATTTGTTAAATTCATGGAAAACTGTAGATTGTGCTTTCTGAATCGATGCTCAGGTCTGATTTTATTGATGTTGTTCAGTGTTTGACCTTGGCCTGTTTTGTAACTGGATAACTCAAAACTGATCTTTTATGCAAGATTAATAAATACTTCTTGAAATTTTCTTCATAAAAAGTCTTTACACAGAACTGGAGAAAAAGGGAGGAGAACCCTCGTAAGAGGGCAGCTGGTATGGGCAAAAATAACCTCCATTATTTAGGACTCTGATTTGAGATGCCTGGATTTTTTGAGTACTTAAAATTACCATTTTGTACATTCAGAATAACACTCCCATTGACATTTCAAGCTGAGGAGACATCAGCAGGCAGAAAGCATAGTGTGGTGCTTAGTACTGTAAAGTGATTTTTGCCAACTGTCTTCATGGAACTCGGTGATGGGACAGAATCCACTTCCACAGAGAAGCTGTAGCTGCCTCCATAAAATGCTGTTTTCCCCTCCTGTTGTAATTGCCTGTCTTCTTCAGCGGGTGGGGTTTTTTTAGTGTTACTGAGTCTGTTTCCACATACATAAATATCCTTTGGTACTCAATTCCTTTGATTCTAGAGATGGTCTGTCCCTACCTAACGTGGAATGTTAAATTGTGCAGTGAATTTTTAACATATCTTGTAAATATGTTCCTAATGGGCTATATTGTTTGCAAAACCAATTTTAATAATTCCTTAGAATCTTAAACAACAAATTAGAAAAAGAAGTTGTGTTGGGCTGTGTTGACCTAATCATTACTGAGCTATGCTTTCAAGTATATAACATGCTTCTGCCAGACTGGCTGACAGGCTAAATGAAAGCAACATTAGGCTATCATCCTCTTGCGTTCTCTTCCATCCAAGAAGCTTGCAGAAGGTGGGGGTAGCTTGGTCCCTGTGCTTCCCCTGCCCTTGCTGGCAGCAGGAATTGCATAGCTTAGTGCCTTAGGGTTTTCTTTCACAGTTACTCTGCTGTAACAGTCCTAAGCTTTTCTGTCGTCTTCTGTCAGTCTCCTGTCTGTTTTGTATTTCCTTATGCATTTACCAGGGCCCTGCTCTCCTCATTATCCTAATATGTTTGGCGAATAGATTTTGTTGCTAGTTACTGTTTCATTCCAAGGTCTTGTCTCTCCTGGTGTCAGCTTTGTGTTCTGTAGGCATCATGATCAATACTTGTCACTTCCAGAAGTGGGCTGCAGATATTGCATGTTGTGTCTAGTCAGTCATTACTGGGCTGATTAATTGTCTTTTAATAAGATGATTATCAGATTCTTTTATTTTTTTAACATAAATTGGATTACTCAGATACGTATCCAGGCAGTATGGCAAATAGGAAGCATTAGGCAGCAAGAAAGCTGAACAGTACCTAGTGGGATTGAGTAGGTTGGGCAGGTTGTGAGTTCTTGTGTTTTCTGTTTTGGGGTTTGTTTTTTTTTTTAATTACGTGCTCTAATTCATGAACAGACATGCCTGTTTATACATTAGAATAATCTTTAAAAGAGATACTGTTTCTATATTTCCCAGTCTGCATGTTTTTTCTCTACTGTCCTGTAGGTGTTTTGCTTAGAGCTTTGTTAATTGCTTCATTACTGCATTAGTCATTAGCTTATTTGGCCAGTTATTTGCATTTCAAGTATTCTGACTTCATTTGAGCAGGTGGTGATGATTCTATCTGTCTTTTTAATGTCTGAATTACATTGCTTTCTTCTGTTGTAGCCTCATACAAAAGACATGTCTGAAACTTTCAATTTCCTCTGATTGTCCTCTGACCCAATTTCTTTTCTTCCTCCAACTGACCTGTTCTTCCCCCAACCCTTACCTCTTATCTCCCTTTTATTATTTTTAGTCACTTCCCCCATGTCTCTGACTCCAGCAGTTGATTAATCTTCATGATCTCTTGCAGTTTCTTTTTCCAGCCAGCCTTGCATTGTCACCATGTTGGTTTCTTGTTGAATCTGTTTCTGCTTTTCTTTCCCTGGTTTTTTACTTTCTAGACTTTTTCCTTGCTTACCTCAGATTTCCAGCCCATCACCATAGCCTACTTCTCTCTAAGTTATTTTTCTCTCCTGTTTTCCCTGAAATTCTCTCCATTTGGATTTGCCTTAGTTCTTTCTTTCTTCTGAAGTCATAATGCGAGTCATCTAAAGGCTGCAAGAACTTTCACCCAGGTGCTCAGGCTGCATTTAGCCTCACTGAAAATTGGACCAGTCCTGTACTGCAGTTAAAGATTAATTTAATTTTTAATATCATACTGGGAAAACCATTTTTAAAAATGGGGCTTTTGGAATTGGAGTTTCAGTAAGAAGTAAACTAGGCTTCTGAGAACAGGTTTATGACTCTGGAGGCACTCAGGAAGGCAGCAAAAACCCCTGTAATTGTCAGATTTCCCCTGACAGACATGAAATCCATATCCCAGAGTAGGGGCACTGGAACTGCCAAAGGTAACATGGTTAAGGCAGAAATAGGCAATTAAATTTTTTTTTCCTTTGGCTCTGTTCTTGGAAACAGCTTATTTTGGCTGTAATATCCATGTTCCATGAAATACCTGAACTTATCCTAACCCAGACATGTGGTGAGCTTTACTGTTCGTAAGGAACTGAAACAAGGGCTAATAATAGGGCACCTTTATATATGATATTGTCATTTTACTCTACTAAATGTAAAATTATGCAAAATAACTCTTGAAAAATTAATGACTCGGTGTTTCAGTTAGTCATGACTATATTTACTGTTTAACTTGTTTTATTATATGGTGAAAAGAACATAATAATGAAAGTCAGTTAAGAATTTTAAGTAAATACACGAATTGGTTGTCAGTGATTAATAAAAAGAAAACAAATTATTGATTAATTTTCCCCTAGGTTTGAGTGAAATAAGATACATGCACTCATGTCTCTCAGATATGCCTAATAAAAGGTAAGTTAGATGACATATATTCATTTAAAGTTTAACATGAATCCTTCAGCTGTATGAGTTCTAAATACATAATATGATTTAGCACAGAAGTGTAATTAATTTTTATATTCTTGCATCAGTAACTGTTCCCATAACTAATTTGTTTTTCTTCAGGTGGCAACTGTATCCACTTCACTCACGTGTCACATTAGAGGAACAAAGTAGTGTATTTTTGACTACAGTTCCTGGCTACAGAAAAGTAAATATTGTTGAATCATTAATCATCTTTATTGAGTGTGTGCTAGAGCAATAAGAGTAAATAAAAATGTATATAAATTAATACTAGGTGTGCAACAGGGCAAAGCAATTTTGTTTTTACAAGGTGTAAACAGATTGCCTTTCATATCAAGCTGTTGCTTTAAGTGGTGTTTAGCTGTCAAGGGGAGTGAAATAGCAGGAAGTTATCTTTAAATTACTGTGTAACACTGTTTTTATCCCTCAGAATAGTTTGTGCATGTCAATTCTTTCACCTGCACAGCAGCATTATACTGCTGGTGGCACTGCATAGCAGAGTGGTCACTCAGTACGTGGGAAACTCGCCTGCATTTTGGCTGGGGTCTAGATTTTTTTTATTGCTGCTAATAGTGCAATGTTTTTTATGACACAGGCATAAGAAAATATTTCATTCTTCCTCTGGACTGTCATGTACAGTACAACTTTATTATGCTTGTCTGATCTTAGGACAAGAAGATACAAGTTTGCTAGTGTGGTATTGCTCTTTTTGGGTCTGTCTTATTACTAGGTTGCCATTGTGTTTATATTTCTTCATAGCAAGTAGGATTTTTCATGTAGAAACATAAACGTGAGTATTTTGTTCTCTGTGTACTCATTGCTCCTTTTTTTCCTTCAAAACTCAGATTATTCTCTCTACAAACATAGCTGAAAGCTCTGTAACAGTTCCTGATGTTAAGTATGGTAAGTCATCTGCTTCCTGTGTATGCACTGTGTGAGTAACATTCTCCTTTCTTGTAGCATAATCTCTAACACCACTGTTCCCCAAAGCATGAATTCCTTCTTTCACAACAGAGAACTTTAAAATCTGAATATAACAACAAATAGTTGAGCCTTCTGAGTAGGTGACCGATTCTAATCTTTACTGGCAGGGGAAGAAAAATAATTTTAAATGTAGTAACAAGCAGAATCAGACTCCATGTCACAGGTACCTTAAGCTTTTTATCCGTATTCTGACTGTATTTTGAAATTACATCAGACTAAGCTAATTCTGATATACAGTCTCTAAATTCAGGAATTACTTTTAATACTTTTCCAACTGCACTATTTATTGTATTTATGTTAAAATCTAATTTCAGTTCTGTTAGTATTCAGAGTATTCTGGATCCGTTTGCTTGTAAATCTGGTGTTCAAATAATGGAAACTTTCCTTTTGTAATACAGAATGAACCAGTATTTTTTTCCACTGCCGTGAGGATAAGTTGCAACATAATACTAGAATTTTTTTCTTAATTGCAGTGATCGATTTCTGCTTAACTAGAACTGTGATTTGTGATGAGGAAACTAATTACCAAAGTTTGCGACTTTGCTGGGCATCTAAAACAAACTGTAATCAAAGGAAAGGTAAGATCACAATAAGTAAGTGAAAGGCATTTTAGAAGCTGACCATGAAGAATTCTGTTGCTTTTGACTTTTTTGAACAGTAAAGAACAGGAATTATTTTTGCCATTATTAGTTGATACAAAACCAGAATTCCTTACCATGTCAGGATACTGAAGTGTGGTTAAATGACTGTGCTTGAATGTTTTATTTTGCCCAAGTATTTTTCCATTTTCCTTTGTGTTCTGTTGAAAAATACTAACAGTCAAGTGACATAGAACTTAAGAGGATTTATTGGGTTCTAGTAGTAAAGTTTTGTAATAGTCCATTTTTAAAGGGTGGTTGTAAATATTTCTAGGTATTTATTACCTTCTTGTGAGTTTCAGCAAATCTTTGTGTATTTGTCACTCTTAAATTAGTTGAAAACTCCATACCAATGTCTCTGGTATAGACCAGTGTTTGGCGCACAAGGTTAAAAAAGATTACAAGTTTAAAAAAAGATTAAAGTCATCTCTTCTAGGAATATGGTAAGCTTGTATATCAAGGTCTTTTAGTTGCAGTTAAAAAGAGTACTGCATGGATTAATAACAGTGACATCTTTAAAAATGAAGGTATTTTAATATCTAAATATCTAAATATTGTGAGGACTTCACAATTGCAGCTTTATTTCCATTTGGTTGTGGGTCTGTGTGGGTTATGACAATCAGCAATATACAGCCAGTATTTTGTATACTATAGGCACATAGACTCTTCTGTTAGTTACTGCTGCTATGAAACCAAAATTATTTCATCAGACTTTATGTAGGAAAGGATAGAGAGAATGTCTCCCCTGGGCCTGTATGCTAAAAGAAAGCAAAATACTGTTCAGCCTACAGCATCAGCTGTTGCATGCTGCTCAGCTGCTCAAGAATGCTTGTAGATGGATGGGCTTGAACAGCCTGAAACTTGGGCAACTTAAAGATTGCTGATGTGTTCTTTTTTGTAAAGGTCGTGCTGGACGTGTTTCCAAAGGGTATTGCTACAGGCTTGTACACAAGGACTTCTGGATAAACTGTATTCCAGAGAAATTGGTACCTGAGATACTGGTAAGACATTTGGGAAACACTAAGAAATTTTAAAATTTTGTAGCAGAGAAAACAAAATTAATTTTTTCTTTGCTGTTCCTGGAGACAGTGCATGATTTGAGTAGTTACAAATAACTGTATGGAAACTGGATAGAAATCAGGTTGATAAATAACTGGTGAAGACCATTCCAGGTAGTTTTATTCAAAGCAGGAAATACATTATAGCAATAAAATTAATGTGGATTAGAAATAAATTATCTGTTCAAAAGAAAAATAAGTTGCACAGGATCAATTTCAGGGTTTAGTAAACTGTTAACTTTTTTTTTTTCATATAAAAATACTTTTTTCATGCTTTCAATGAGGGGGAAATAACAATAACAATGTTTTCTATTCAGCGTTGTCCATTGGGAAGTACAGTCTTAAAAATAAAATTGCTTGATATGGGGGGACCAAAAGCCTTGCTGGCAACAGCTCTTTCTCCACCCAGTATAGGTGACATTGAACGTACTATACTTCAGTTGAAAGAGGTAGGCATTCTTTTAATATTGCTAAAATCAAGGTGATAAAAATGTAATACACAATATTTGTTTTGGTATTTAAGGTAGTATGAGTCCTAACAGGAACCTGAAATGGGAACTTTGTTTAGAGAATCTTTTGTCACATTTGATTGTTGTTTGCTTACCATTTTCTTCAGTGTAATTTCTGCAGTTCATTAAAACAGAACTGTAATTTCATCAGGGAGTAATAATACTGCTTGAACTAGCATCTATGGTAGGAAGGAATAGGGGAGGGGAAAATGAACAACTGGAACTCTAAATTGTTTATCAATAAGGAGCAAAATCATTCTTACACCCTTCAGTGTGTAGGGGTCAGCCTAAAGATCCCCTTCTGACATCTATAAGGAAGTTCTGATATTGATTTTCAGTTATGAAGTTGATGTAAGATAGAACATTCATTGCATTAAACTTTTTCAGAGTGCATAAGAAATTATACTTGTATACAGTATATGTAATAGAAGTTCTGTTTTCAAAATACTATTTTTCTTAAACTGATTTGAGAACTTCACCTTAATTACAGTTTTCATACTAAATTGATATTGCTCTGAGATAACTGCTTGCCTCTTGCCTTGTTTTCTTACCAACTGATCTTATATTTATTTCATCAATTTTTACAAGTGAATAAATTTTCATTTCTCTAGCTGGGAGCACTGACAAATTGTGTGCAAAAAGATGATCCACATGATGGTGAGCTGACTTTCTTAGGAAGGGTATTGACACATTTGCCGGTGGATCTGCATCTTGGAAAATTGATAGTCCTTGGGCATGTCTTCGGGTGCTTAGAAGAATGCCTTATTATAGGTAACTGAAAAAAAAAAAAAATGAGAACGTTTCTCTAAAAGGAAGCGGTTTACAGATTTTTACATTTTTTTTTTCCTCTTGTAGCTGCAGCACTCTCTTTGCAGAGTTTTTTCGTAGTACCTTTCAAGCAGCATGTTGATGGATACAGGTATAACCCTAGATATTTTACAATTTCCTGACTACATTTGGGTGCAGAGGACTAAGTTTACCATAAAATATATATTCTCATGTCATGAGTCTGAATTTCAGTCTAAGTGCCAAGAAATGCAAAAAGAAGTTTTCCAGGGCAGATGAGATACTGAAATCTGTTTCTGTGTGAACTAAGTAGTATCCCAGAGCTAACTTACCTTTTCTGAGTGCAAGACCTGATACTTCAGCTTTGTCATTCTCATGTGAACATGTGGCAGTGTATTAAAATGCTTTGTTGTTGTTTTTTAAATAATTGAAAAAAATCCTTGCTATCCTGCTCACACGGTTTAGTTTCAGTCAGGAGATGTGAATAAGAATAAATAATTACAATAAATATATTGACCTTGTATATTTAAGTCCTGGGAGATGTGTAGCATTTTGAACTGTTTAACAGACTTGATATTTTTAAAAAGTAAATTGTTGGTAATTGTTTTTCTTTGTATATTCAGGAACAAACTGTTCTTTGCTGGGAATACTAAGAGTGACTGTATTGCAATTGTGAATGCCTTTAAGGTAAGTAATTTTTCCTGGCTTCCAGTGAAATCTGATAGATCTGGGACAGATCTTCTCACCTTTGTATTTTGAATTTACTGAAAGTTGGTAAGACCTTCACATTAGTCCTAGATACTTCATGTTACTTTTTGAAGCCTATGTCCCACTGAGTAATGCCATTAATACTGATGGGTTAATTTTTGCCACAGTGAACGAGCCTCACAAATCCACACCAAAATAAGGTGTCAAGAAATGGATAAAAAAATGGGTTGCAAGGCTCTGTTTCTGACTATATATCCTACTTTTCAGTCTCCAGTGGTTTTTGAGATACTTGTTCCACTAAGCAGATGGAAAAGAGTATGAAAAGTGGAGAAAGATCGAACACTTTTATTGACAAGTGCTTATCTCAGCCTTGTGCTTGCTCAAAGTAGGAGCACATTTTGAACTTGATGAGAACTGGAGGCTCAGGTTCTCTTGACTCTGTGATCCCTTCAATAAAGGACCTGTTTCACATGGGGTGGCAGATGTTTTCCATCTCAGGAAGGTTTACCTGTGTCTAGCTATTACGTAAGTGATGTCTCATGCCTTCAACAGGAAAAGTGGTGGCTAACCAGTAAGCAGAGTCAAGTTTCTGGGCTTATTAACTTGAAGTGTTGATAAAGTTTCTCATGTAGAATATCTGCTTTCTCTGCCCCACTGAGGATCTTGCAGCTGTTATAGGTCTTACAAGACTAAAGTTTTCGGAACCATAATACTTATTGATATTGTGCCCCCTCATGCTTCACTTGAATGTCTGATTGGTCTATTTTCCTCTGTCTTAATACACTGTCTGCATCTGTGCTGTTTGAGAATTTCTTTTCAAGTTGTTTTTGAGCCTTTTTAGGAGAGAATGTTAAAACTCTTGTCATGGACAGCAAGAAATTTGTATTTGCAACAGATCTGTATCTTACAAGTTACATATACCCAGAACATACAGTGTTCAGTGCTTCAGGAGAGGCTTTTATCATACTAAGTTATGCTTAATAAACTGAATTTTAAGGGGTGGGGGGAAAAAAGGTTTTATGAGGCAAAATGGTTTTCATCAGCCTCGTCTGTTTAAATGTTATGCAGTTAAAATACATATTTAAAGAAAAATACTATAAAGCATTTATTAATTTATCTAGGCTGGTAAGCTTGTCTCTTGTGATTTGCTCAATTAGCAGTAGTCAGGATAAAATTCCAATAGGAAAGAGTCTGTTCTGCAAAAAAGTCTGTTCTGCAAAAAAAAGTCTTGTTTTTCATCTACTAATAGATGTCTGGATGGTGTTCCATCTCAGCTCGGATTTACCCGGGAACAGGTTGTTGTTGAAAGTAGTACTGACTAATACAAAAGGACTGAGCTGCTGTGGTGTGAACTTCCTTCTGTCTGATAGCTTAGAACTTGCTCTACAGATGTTAGCAGGTTGCCTCTTTTATCTTTTCTGTTTCACTTCAGATCAGCTTATCTAGGTAGCCTTGCAGTGTTTAAATGAAAATTAGTATCAGATTAAAGCAGGACTGTCTTGGGTTTTGTCTCTGGCTGTGAATGTTAATAGCCTGATGACTCACCATCTTTTCCAAAATTACTGTTGTGTTGTGCTTTTGTGTAGACAATCCACTGATGATCAGAGAAAATTCTAGCTTTTCATAAATTCACTTTAGCCAGCACTGAAAAATGCACAGCTTTTATGTGGCATTTCTCTCTCCATTTTACTAACCAAAAATAAAATGTCAGAGATGCAGTGATGTTGGTAGCTCCCTTTTAGCTCAGGGCAGTTTGGGCTGGTTAATTCTCACGCAGAATGAGTATGGTGCCTTTCCTTCACACTTGCTGGCTCTGGCTTGGCAGGATTTGTTCTCTCCCCATGGGCTGTGTGTAGGCGCTGCTGGGCAGCTCAGCACCATGGACAGCGGGCGGTCCCTGTCCTCAGCAGAGCTGCTGCTGCGTAGGAAAAGCTTCTGCTGGAGGAACTTTCCCTTCAAAACACAGAGTTTCCCATTATGGATTACCTGACACGTTCTGTCTTCTTCTGAACACTCCAAAATCTTCAGCTGCAGATTTAATTCCTTCTGGTTTTGTGTATGTTGGCTTTTTCTACTTCAGTGAAAGCTGCCTTGTTTTCTACTATTCAGGTATCAGAATTGTATGAAGCACTACATATACCCACTGGTTCTGGGCCTCAAGCACAATATTTTCTGAATTCCTTTTATCCCGCTCGGTTTCACTTGTGGTCTGTTAATCTGAAGGTGATATTTCTGTAATCCAGTATGCTGTCCAGGGGAACAAACCCCAGACACTCAACCAGAACTTCTTGTGCAGTATTTCTTTGTGTGAGTGGTGTGGTGTCTTTGTGTTTTGAATGGCTGAATATTAGAAGAAAATTTATCTGAAGAATTCACTATGAGGTGACTTGCTGTCAAACTGGAAGAATGGATTCCACAGGCATCTGTCATAGATTTGCTGCCACTATTGATATTATTGTCACTAATATTGTGAGTGTTAATTTCTCTTCTATTCCTGTTTTCTGGCCTCATTTGTATCAGAATTGTATCTGAATCAGATTATTTACTTTTGTCTCAAGGCAAGCCTGCTTTATTACAGTATCAAATCAAAGCATTCACATTCTTCTATTTATTGATGAATGTTTACGTGTGCTTTACTACTCTGTCCATATCCTCTCAGAAAACTAGGTGGATAGCTTATTGTATGTTGCTGTGCTGTCAGTTATCAGCTGGCTGCTGTACCTGTCCCAACACAAATCAGGACTTACTCCTTTAAATTCTTGGCCCTTAACATTCTTGATGTGCTTTTGGAATGTGCCACAATTGAGACTCTCTAAGCTATGTCCAGAAATTCAGGGACTGAAATGCTATGTTTCCAATTCAGTTACTGGAGCTGATGGCAAGTCAGAGACAGTGTATGTAGTTGCAGTTCATTCAGTAGTGTTTAAACTCTTTTTCAGTGTGTAGATGTGGAATTGTATGCCATAAGCTATAAGCTAACTCGAAGGCTGGATAGTTGTCTTCTTCCAGCAATTAACTCTTTAGCATGTTGTGGTAAAACATTTGTAACCCTGATACACTTTGAGCCCTGCAATAGTACATTCTCAGAGTGACAATTTCCAGCACACCACTTTGTGTGCTCTTATATGAGCAAACAAAGACCCAGAGTTTTGCTCACCCTCAACTACAGAGAGTAAGACTATTCATAAGAGTCAGAAATATTTTTATCTGCTTAGGAAACAACCAGGCAAGCATCATATTAGACTAGAATCATTAAATAATTAGGCTGGAAAGAATCTGACGAGGTCAGTAGTCAGGTCTCCTGCTTAGAGCAGGTTCAGCCATGAGGTCAGGCAAGCTTAGGGTTTTACAGACCTGATCTATGTTAGCCCTGCTCTGTGGGATGTTGGAAGAGTTCATCTGAAGAAGTGTTCTCCAAACTAAATTAGTGTGATTCAGATTTCCTTATACTCTTTCATACTTAAATAGTTGTATCCTGTGTTAGCCCAAGGACATTTCTGTTTTCTTAAATTGGTATTAAAAGAATATCTTCAGTGTAGGTATGTGAAAACCTTCATCATTTTAAATCTTGCATTAATATTTGTAAGAAATATTACTGGAGCAATAGTTTGTCCCAGAATACTGTACCACTTCTTTCTTAGGCATGGCAGGCCTGCAAAGAAAAAGGGAAGCTGAGACATCCAAAGGTTAGTTAAACTTCTTTCTTCTTTTCTATTCAAGATTAGTGACTTCAGTGCTGGTGTATTTTATGTTCTCAGGAATTTTTGCTAGCAATCCTTATTCATATTATTTGGGGTTTTTTAATAAGTAAACGGAAGTGCAGGCACTGACAGAACACGAGCTCTGAATCCAGTGCTGAGTATTTCAAGGCAATCCCTAATGTAGTTCCTTTCACAGATAAATGAACAGTGGCCAAAGGGTTTGAAATCCAAGCTGCAAAGGCAAAATGAGCTGTAGTTGAAAGCAATGTTTTTAATATGCATGTATCTAATTTTTTTATTTTTTATTTTTTTTAAGAGAAACACTCAAATCTTCCTCTTCCAGGTAAATCTGAAAGATGGATGATCCTTATGTGCATCAGTCATAAAAACCACTAGTATGCACACAGTAACTGCCTTCAGTCTGTTTTGTGTGTATAAGATAACAGTTTTTTCCTTTACTTCTTTCAGAGGACTGGAATAAGCTTCATGAACACCAACATGTAACAGATGCTGAGTTATAATGAGAAGCCAAGATAGCCAGAATCTGCCTGATAATATTTATGTATCCAGATAAAGATATTTTTTTAAAATTTAATTTTTTTAAGTGCCTTTCTTAAAGAAGATTCTGTAGTAGCAGCAGCACCAAATGAGACTTGTGGATTTAAATGAAAAATTTAGATGACTCACAAGTGCATTGGTGGTAATCAAAGTATAGTTGATTAGTCAAATATTTAACTGTCTTGTTTTCATACATATACCACTCATTTGATAGTGGGTACAATGATAGCTGTGAAATGAGACAAAAATCTTCCATTGCTTTGTATAACTTATTTTTGTCTACACAGAAGAATGAGAACCACCTTGCTAGCAGGAGAAAAAAATGTTTCTAGTAATTTTTGCATTTAGATTTTTTTGCTTTCTTTTCCAGGAAGAGCTTGAGTGGGGTCAATCAAATTGTATTCATATTAAGAAGGTCAGAGAGGTAAGGCAAATTTTTAGATGCAGAAGGACTGTAACTTCCTTTATATTCTACAGATGTTAAGCCTACTTTGTTACATATCTATCAATATACAAATTTCATTTAAATAAGTTCTGAATTTTTAGGCATTGTTTCTTTGGAAGAGAGATGGTGCTACTTCAAGTTGTTGGAGAATATTAGGACTTAAAGTACAATATCAGACAGAACAAACAAGCTTTATTAACTGGGATCATAGAGAGCAAATATGCTCTTTTTTTTCCTCTGCTCTTTTTTTTTCTCAAGTGGTTGTAGACATCCCCTTGATATACAGTATAAAAGAAAGGTGAGGAAAATCACTGTAATGTTAACAAAGCCACTTAGGCATTCTTGTGGAGAGTGGCCTTTGGATTGTGGTTTTGTTATCATGGCCACGTGGGAGGGGAGGATTCTTAAGTAGTTTGACTGCCACAGTTGATGCTGTTGGGAGATGGCTCTTGCTGGATGCTGTAGGAGTAGCATATCCAGTAGGATCTTAGCTCAGAGATGGGGATTTGAAACAGGCTGTAGCTTTTAGAGGAAAGGAATTTTTCTTTTGTTGGGATAAACAAAGGAGAGTTAAATTATTAACTGTTTAACATATTTTGAACATTTTTTTAAGGGACCTTCAATGTTATTTACTAATTTTATAGGTCCCTCACATACACTGGTTGTGGTGAGACTGATGGTGTTACATAGCTTCTGTCCTGCAGCTAGGATAATTTTAAGGAAATACAGTTATGTAATGGTGACTGGACTTAAAACATTTGAGTCTGTTGCTAATATTACTGCAACAATTATGAAAGTTCTGTATCACAAAGGGCTTGAAGTGCTTAACATGCTATGGTGAGAGGGGAGGTAAGTAAAACTCCTGAGTATCTGATTAGCAGAGCATGGCATTACCTATTCTTCCAGGGGGTCATACCTTTTCATGAGCATTGGATGACCTGTGTTCAAAAGGGACAAGAAAAAAGAAACAAAAAACTTTGCATAGTTAAGCAACCACCTGGATAAGAAATGTCAATAGTATTTTAGCTTGTATCAAGGCAAAAAGATAAGAAGAAAAGCTAATTGTAAAACTGGAGACCTGAAGGGTAGTCTTATATGGTAGCCTTCTGGGTAGTTGGTGTTATCTTGGCCCAATTTCAGATAATTCAAGAAGTTGTGCATGACATAATAGTTCGGGGGTTTAAAATGGACACCTACACTAACACTTACCACGAAGACTCAGGCAAGGATTTTGTTTACCACACTTTCAGATACTAATTATGTAATTCTTCACATGGAAGTGAATCTGCAGAACTGGGGCAGTCATACAGACTGGTTTCTGACTGTAGTAGTTACCCTCTAGGGAAAGTAACAGGATCTTAACAATCCTAAAATTGATGGCAGGGAAATACAGATACTGAGTAGTTTAGCGGACTGTACTTTTCTGCATCTTTTCTGAAATTGGTTGTGACAATGAAAACATTAATTGTGTGTTTGGGGGACTGGTGGCTGCTTATGGAAGCCTCTTAGAAATGCCTAGGACTAAAAGCTTAACAGAGCATGTTCTGCTGTAGGGCATAAGTTTGATCTCACTTAAAGTCATCATGGTTGTCTGCTGAATTGAGGCTGCAGTACATGTCACTGCTGCAGTTAGGTGTAGAAGTCCACGTTGGCATTAGCATGTTTTTTCCCTTCTAAGATAAAATCCCAAAGTTATTTAAATAGACAATCAGTACATAATCTTATTAAAGGTTATTTCAGTTATTTTCCTAACTTTTTCTTTATCATATATGCATAATATGCTTTGAGACTACAAAATTATAGAGATCAGGAAAACTGCTGGAGTCACAGTGCTGAAATTATTTTCCTAAGTACAGATACTTAGCGGTATATTAAGTGAGATGCATGCATCTGGAATGGAGTTTGTCCACTTATTTAGACTTACACTAACAGGTTTTATTTTAATTTGTGGGTGGTTTGGATGTGTTTAATGTGTAACTTAGAGTTCAAATTTCAGGTGTCACAGTTATTTCACAACTTGAAAATGCGAGTGAAAGCATTTAACATGTGTGTTAATGCTCTGCCATCTGCTCGAGATCAGGAATATGTATACAAACAGCGCTTCATTCTGCAGGTAATGCTTTATTGACTCTTCATGGGAGAACCATTAATTTACAAAATTTATATACAAAATTTATATGGATTTTTAGTATACTGGAACTTGCAGTTCATGCTTGCAGATGAAAAATAGAATTGTTTATTACTTTGAAGGACAACTGATGTTACTTTCAATGGTTCAACATTCACACTAAGTTGATCGTCTGACTCTTCACTTCTGATAGTTCATCAAAATCAACCAAGTCATACTGAGATCAGTTAAACTGTATATTTAAACCAATCTTTGTTGAAGTTAGAAAAATCTAAAAAGGGTGGTTTGTGTTAGAAGACCAAGAAATAACAATTTTGAAACTTTTTGGTTTTGCTGATGTTGAGTGCTCTTTGGACCACCACTAGCTTGGCTAATGGTTGGAGGAGAGAAAATTTGATGCCTTTCAACTACTGCAACTTTGTAAAATTTTCAGTTAATTTTTTTGTTTTATTTGGATTGATTAGTAGTGTTGGGTTTTTTTTTTTCACAGACCTACTTATTATTTCATTGGCAAATGGTTTGTATGTGTAAGAAGTGAACTTTTCAGAGCTAAGTTCCTAGATACTTTAAGAAGCAACATGAAAACTGAAAAAGTTTTATGTAGTTACTATCTTAATTTTTTTTAAATTGAAGCTGCTCTTGATATCAGAGCCAACAATTACACTTTTCATAGAGCAAGTCTGTCCAAAAATATTAAAATGTTGCAAAACTATTCTAGAAGTTGAACTCTTATCATGAAAGTACATTTTTATGGATTTGCATGAGTTAATGTTTAGTCCAAAATTAGTAATTCCTGGAAAGATACAGGGAAAAAAACTTCATAGGGAAATCTGTCACTGTCTCTGTGTTGCTAGTGTATCTCTTCTCAAGAAATTTAATTTAATCTGCTGTGTTTTACAAAATATTCTCTTGATTTCAGGTCGTAATAGCTGGTGCTTTCTATCCAAACTACTTTACTTTCGGAAAACGCGATGAAGAATCTGTTGTGAAAAACCTTGCTGGCAAAGATCCCCAAACCACTGTAATGGTATGTTTAGAAGGTGAACCATTTAATAAAGAATCAAGTAATGAAAATGTGTGGTGTTTGGGCAGCATATTAATTTCTGTCTTGGGCAAGGACAGAATTAATTATCTACTGTGATTCTCCCTTGGTCCATTGTCTTCTCTCCCATCTCCCTTTCTTTCCATGCAAAAAGCATTGCACGAGTGGGCAATTTTAGAAGAATTCCTACTGAGAACTTCCTCTATGCATTTAATTGCTTATTTTGCACAGGCAAACAGCTTTCATAAAACTAATAAAAATTTGAAAAATAGAACAGGAATATAAAGGGTATGTTTTGGTAAGCATGAAATCCATTTTGTATAAATGAAGTATATATATGTGTGAAATCTATGTATATGGATAAAGTTGCATGAAAGCAATTTCAGTGTTGCTTTTTTGTTATCTCCTAGTTGATACTGCATGGCGTATTTGCTTATTGCTTTAAGGTTATTCAGGTACTGCAGTCTGCTTTCTTTTAGACATTTTTTATCTGATTAAGTGCAAGTTTGAAATGGCTCTATTGATGTTGCAAAATTGTACATGGTGTCTCAACTAGGGAAATAGTTGCTGTATCTGAACTAGATAGAACATTGTAAAATAATAATGATCTACACTTAAAGAAATCAAACTAATTAAGAAGTGAGCCTCAAAGAATAGACTTGTATTGACACAGGAGAAAAAAAGGTAGGAGAGAAATTCTTAAAAGCTTATTGACAAGGATTTTTTTCATTCTTTATTGCTTACCCAAGAAGAGAGGCTAGTTTTATAGTGAAGGAGATACTGGCCTGGTAGTATGTGTGCACAAATACATTTATGTGTGTTGTTGAAGTTTTAACCTATTGTTTCAGGTTGTTGAAAAAAAAAAAAAAAAAGAAAAATCTGTGTAACAGACTAGACTCGGTCTGGCAGAATAAAAATATAAAAGATGAAAATACCAATCTCTTGAAGGGTGGGTGTCAAGAAGAAGCCAGTCTCTTTTCAGTGGTCAAGGGGCAACAGACATAAACTGGAGCACAGGAAGCTCACCTCAATATGAGGGAAAAGCTTTTTACTGTAAAGGTGATGGATCACTGGAACAGGGTTCCCAGAGAGGTTGTGGAGTCCTCTAGATTTCAAGACTTGTCTGGAACTGTTTCTCTGTGACCTGCCCTACATAATCCTGCTTCAGGTTAGAGGTCCCTTCCAACCCCTATTGTTCTATGATTGCAAGATTCTGTGGTTTTCTTACACTGGATCTTGTCTGCCTCCTGAATGACCCAAGTGTTAAAGTAAAAGAAAGCTATTCTGCTGCTTTTTGGAGTTAGTTTTTCAGCTAGTTTAGCTGAAAGTTGGTGAAATGCGTGACTCTTTTGCCTGTTGCCTTGGTCATCCATGGTAAAGTTATAATGCAGCTATGTATGATCTGTAGAATCCAATATACTTAACATTATGCGTTCCAGTATACTTAACTAGAATGTTAGTCTTAAGAAAATGCCTTTGAAAACATGTTTCAGCTCCCTTAAGTTCAGAAATTGGTAGTGGTTTCAGAATTCAAACCCAGGAAGAGTAGCAATTGTTAAATAACTCAATTTGGGAAAATCTCAACAAGTTACCTAGTCTGGTAATAAGGTCAAAGCAGGAAAAACAGTGAATTTAGGCTATGTTGCCTATGTCTTCATCTACTTGAGTTTGGAAAGATCTCAGGATGGAAATTCTGCAGCTTCCCATGGGATCCCACCTACCAGTTCCTTGAATAACCCAAACTGTGCTGTCCTAACAGGATGTGTATTTTGCTACTTGACTGCCTCATTCTCCTCAGAATCTGCAGTTCTCCTGTTTCCTGATTGCTGTGCCCCAGACTGCTGTTAATTATCACTTCCATAACAAGTTCAATAATGTTTGCTGATAGCAGATCCAGAACCCTGTTTCACTCATGACCCGTGTTAAGAAGTTACCTTTAGGAGCCTTCAGAAATCTAGGAGCTTGTGTTGTTTCCCCGTAAAATGCAAAGCCTGTGATCTAGAGACCATAGCAATCTGTTGTTTCTCTTGTGTAAGCAAAAAGCAGGATACTAAACAACTTCTAGGAAAAATGTTAAAGAAATATGTATTACTGCAAATGAAGCTCCTTCATTTCTATTTAGAGAAAGAAAACATAGATCTTCTGGTTTGAGGCAGTAGGACAGCAAGACTGATTTTAATATCTTTAGAGATTTTTTAATTTAGTATACAGTATTTTTAGAACTTGTTGGGGTTTAGATTGTATGTCACTATTGCAGCTTAAGTGAAGAGGAAAGTAAACAATTTCAGGGAACTTGACATTGCATCAAATAATCAAAAGTATCCAAATTTATCTTTTTTTTCTTAACAGCTTAGGAACATTCCTCCCTTTGGATATCTATACCATAAACAGTTGCAGTCATTGTTTAGACAGTGTGGGCAGGTAAAATCTATTGCTTATGATGGAAAAAAGTAAGTATGAAATACTCAAAGTATTTATAAATTTGCCTTGTCTCATCTTCTCAGTTACCTAGTTATACAGTAATCAATTTCTGTCTTTGTCAGTGATACAATGACAAAATGTGTTTCTTTTTTATCTCTCTGGAATCAGTAGTTTCTTTTTAATGTATTGGCAAGAGTAAGAAAGGTGGTATGTTCCTTATGGAGACTCCCTATTTACAAGGAGTCCCATGGACAAGGAGCAATGGGCATAAATTGCTCCTGGTGAGACTCTGAACACAAGAGGAAAATTTTTTACTGTGAGGACAGTCAGACATTGTAATGGTCTCCCAGAGGAAGTGGTGGATTTGCCCACCCTGGAAAGTTTTAAGTCTCATCTTGACAGAGTGCTGAGACTTATATAAGCAATAGTATTAGAAGGGTTGGACCAGATGGTCCTAGAGGTCCCTTCCAGCCTGACATGCTATGACATTCTATGATATAGGATGGTTGAAATAACATCAGATAAACTAGCAGAGTGAAAGACCACCTGTTCTCTTCTGTTGTCTGACATTGGATCTTAACTGCAGCTAATCTGTCTGTATATATTTCTAACTTGTATACTGAATTAGCTCATTTCTACAGTCAGATGGCTTTGCACAAAATTAAAGCAACTGGCTATTTTTAGCTAGTCTTCTAGCTAACTTTTTACTGCAGCTGCCTGAAGTTGTGTTCATTTTCCCCTTAATCTTTTCCAGTCTTTAATTATTCCCTTATTCACATACTATTTTCTCATCTATTTGTGTTAAATATGCTCAGTGAACTTGGTATATGCTTATGAGTATGTTATGAAGTTTTCTTATAATCATCATGGTAATTAAAGTTTTAAGGTGTGTAAGAGCAGTAGGCAAAGCCTGTGAGGAATGTATGTTTTACTGTTTGCTGAGAAATAGACAGGGAGAAGAAATGATGGCTTTTGTTTGTGTTTTGTCGGGTTCTGTTTCCTCAGTATTTATTGCAATTTTATTTGGTGGGGTTTTTTTGTGCAGGGCTTTTGTGGAGTTCTCCCGCAACCCAATGGAGGCCTCTAAAGTTCTTCCTGCAGTGTATTTGTCAGTGAAGATGTCACAGCTGAGAATTCCTCTGGAGCTGAATGTTCATTATCCAGATGATATAAAAAAAAAATTGCTAGGTGTGAGAGCTGCAAATGTGGAATCTCTAAGGTAATAGTGTTGCATGGAAAACATGCTTCTTTGCAGTGGAATGAGGTTTGATGGGTTCTGTGGAAATTTCCTTGGAAGTCTCACCAAGGAAGACATGTTAAGTTCAAGAGCAAATGTGTAAATTGTTTTTAAGCAGAATGTTTTTGCGTGAGTAGAAATCAAATGATTCTCCTACATAATTCATTATAAAGGTGTTTTACTATTTAAGGGAACTCTTAGGTATACACTATCTTTTTAAGGTTCTAGTCCATTTGCCTCTGGCATATTGAAATACAGATGTACACAGCAATACCTGTTCATGCTAGACATAATTTATACCAATGTAAGGAGTGGCATATGGAGAGAGAAAACAAGGGGAAGGAGGAAGAGCGTAACAACAGAAACAGAGTGGAAATAACACTGAAGCGTGGGGAATTGTAATAGAAAATAATGCTGAGGAATGCAATGTAGTGAGTATCTCTGGTCCACACCTCCTGGTGCTAGAAACATCTGGCACGTGGCTTTTACTGTTACAACATGCTGTCTGTGATACTCAGCTTCAGGTGATGCAAGGAAATGGCTAATGTGGTTATCTGCCTAGCTTCTGGTGCATCTGGCAGCTGTTTCAGTATTTTAAAATAATTCTAAAATACAAAGGCAGGAATGAACTGGAAAGATTAAAATGCAGGTGAATACTCTGCTTCCAGTTGATTTTACTTAAGAAAACTTTTAGCAGTTTCACTGTGCTTAAAGTCATAGAATTGGCTGGGTTGGAAGGGACCTCTGAGATCAAGTCCAACCCTTGATCGACTACTGCTGTCTTTGTGAAATTAATTGAGACACTCAAGACAAACATCTCCTAGCTTGAAAGACTAATTTTAGAAGTCTTCTGTCAAATAAAATTAATATATATAAAAAGGCTGAATTTATGTTAATGCTTTAGGGTTGTTTTTTTTTAAAAAACATACTCTTAGAAGGCATGCCATAGCAAAAGGCTTGACCAACGCAAATTCTCCAAATTTCCAATAAATTGATGGTAGGGTTGTTTCTTGCTATCTGTCTTCCTGTGTTTGGTCACAATTGAATGCAGAAGGTCTCTCTGTAGTATTATGGTACTGTGAGGTCATTTTACATTCTAATTAAGTTAATTTCTAAATATAAGTCATTAAGTATATAAGCGCACACTATGGACACCTTGGGAAGCAAATTAAAGGAAAAACATGGAACTCCTGTGATTAAAGTCTTTAGCACTGTTATTCCATAGTTCTTTTAGAGTAAATGTGGACTGTCAGCAGCAGACAGTGGAGCCTATGGAAATCTCATTTGGTGCCTTTGAAGAGTCAAAGATGATCCCAAATAGTCTTCTGTCCATCAAAATAACAGAGGTAAGAATGTTCTCCATCTGAAGTAGGTCATATCGAATAATCAGAACATAGACATTTGTACAGAGGTGAAATCTGATAAACTTAAATAAAAAGAATGGGTACTAATGAAGGTTTTAGCCCAGAGGTGTATCCATAAGAGGTATGAAGAATATTCTTAGTCAAAGTTTTAGTAGTTCTTTATTAAACAATAACTTGTGTCTCAGATTTCAAACTAAGAAATTTATTTACACTTGACAAAACTTGGGGGATTAGCTAGCAGTAAATGTTAGGTAGAAATAGGCATAAATGTAAAGAGGATTATGGGGAGAAGGAAATGTACTTGTGTGCACCAGAGAAATGAGAATCTGTAGGCATTTGCACAGTTTTCAGAAAATGCAGGTGAGAGAAATTACATGAGTTAATTATACTTCATTCAGAAAAACACTGCATGCATAAAAGTGTGCTAGGGGAAAATTATTTATATAAAACATTTCTAATATCTGAAGCTGATTAGTTCTTGAATCTTGTGTAACTGTGATCTTCTCAACCAACTGAGTAATAGCAAGCAATATATATTCTGCTGAAATAGAATAATTTTTTTAAAAGCCCCAACCGTAGGCCTATATATCAGCCTATAGAAATTATAGGCTGATACTTCTTGATAGCTGTGACATGTTTTGCAAGCATAGAAAATACTTTCTTCATTTTATTCAGCTGAGTCTCAGATGAAAATGTTATAGGGATTTGATCAGACACATTCCAATCACGTATCTATGCTTTTTCTGTTTAAAACATCAGCTTTTATGATCCTATGTATTGTAAGTAAGTGTTCTTTTTTTATCACAAGCATTCAGTATAAAATCAGAAATGGTATAGGAGTTCAGTAAGCCATTTGAAAAGATGACATATTATTCAGTTTTGTGTAAGTAGTGGAATGTGCTTTTCAGTTTCTTGAAGGAGGGGTAATCATAAGTAAAATGATGACTTGTAGCTAACTTGTATTACTTTACTAATAAGAAAAGTGTACCAGAAATGTCAATCTGTTGATCTGTCAATCAGCTGTAATTTTTTTTTTTTCTGTATTTTAGTAGTGCCTGCATCAGGGTCTGTTTATATGAAAAGTGTATTGCAGATGCACATCAAAGCAGCATATTAAAATAACTTCTTACAGAGAAATTCTTCACTGTATTATTGCAGTATGTAAACATTTCTGTTTGTGTCGGGAATAGGAGTGCTTTTCTGTGTTTTGCTACTGTGTTTTGTATATGGTGCAGAAAAGTAAAATAGTATGAAAGCTGATATTGTCTAATTTTTATACTTTCAGATAGTAGAAGTTGGACACTTTTGGGGTTACAGAATAGATGAAAAAAATAGGACTACACTTCAGGCTTTAACTGCTGAAATTAACTACCAGAACCTGATGGATTTGTCAGTGTTTCCATATCCAGAGTTGGTTTGTCTGGCACCATTCACTGATCTGGAAAACAGGGAATACTTCAGAGCTCGTATTCTCTATGTTTGTGGGGATTTTGCAGAGGTACAGTAATATGTTATGGCATGTTGAATTGGTAGGATGTAATTGGGTTAACAATCTTGAAGCTATGCTTTATATATATATATATATATAGTGTGTATATATATATATCTCGCCACGTTCTTGATGATTGTTCCAGAAAGAAATCTGTAGAACTATGAATAAAATGTAATAGAATGTGACCAGAATAGATGAATTAGGGGTTTTTTCCAGGACACAGGAATATTTTAGTACTGAATTGAGAAGCTGCTGTTGATGCAATAAAGTATCTTGTGTGTAGTAGCAGAGCAAAGCAAAATAAAAATTTAAACCTCCAGAAGCTGTGAAAGCACGGAAAGAAATTCCTAGTACAGAACATTGTTATTTGTAGTGAATACCAACATTAACTGCATCACTTTCTCTTTTGCATTTATAAACAGTCACCTGATCCATGTTACCATCTGATTATCTAAAAGCAGTTATTAGTTACTATAACGCTGTTAAGAGAGAAGGTTAATACAGATTTAATTGTGGGGAGAGAATCAGAGCCTTTCAGAGAAATTTACCTTTTCTAGATGTAGCAGATTTGCATTACTAGTTTAAACCAAGGGTCAAATACTAGACAGAATAGAAATCTGACTTCTTTTTTTATTACTTCAATGACATGTTTTCTAGACTGAATTTGTTCCCTTTTCACTGTAAGATTGTGGTGTGCTGCAATTACTAAACATGGGTTGCCCCTTTCTTTGCCACTCAAAGAAGCACTTGCACATGCCTTTGGTTCTTTTTCCAGGTTTTCTTTGTGGATTATGGCAATAGATCAAAAGTGCCTTTAAATAAATTAAAGGAGATTCCAAGCTGTCTTCGAGAGCTTCCTTTTCAGGTAGGCATGATTCTGTTTGCTGATGCTTAATACATACCTTCATGTCTGGTCTGGGAGACAGAAGTGTACTTCAAATCATAAAGCTTTTCATAATAAGAATGAAGTAACATGTATTTTTTTAATGGGAGTGCCTATAGATCACTAATAGGTGGATAAACACTTTCCACATTTATGTATATGCACAGAGCAGTAATTCCTGCGTGTGAATTAATTGCATTGTATTTAATTGTGGAAGTTGAAGAATTGTAGAAGAATGTTTCCTGGGACAGTTGCTAGATGAAAAAGTTGCTGGTTTCTGGGTGATTTGTTTGTTTTTGTAACTGAGTGAACTAGTCCTGTGTCTGTTCTTTGCTGTCCACCAGTTAGTTTTATGTAGAATTTAATTCTAGAAGGAGCATGTTGCTGTGCTTCCTCTGTTGCCTTCTTATATGCAAAGCTCAGGAGTAACAGTCTGAGCAGGAGATCAGCCTTGCTTTAGACTAAAGCACCTCTGAGCAAATAGCAAAGGTTTACACAGCCTAGAAAACAGCCCAGAGGGGAGAAATGATCCAATGCCATGTTTAATTTATTGTTCTCTGCTTAAACCTGGCTGGTACCACTATAGCTTAGTATCTCTTGGATGTATGGCATAAGCCTGGAGTGCCAAGTATCTTGATTACAGTTAGTGTGCAGAGTATTTTTGTTCCATCAAAGCTCCTGTTTGTTAAGCTTTTAGTTACAGGACAAATAAATAGGAAATACCTAATTTAAATTTTTCAGAGCTAGAAGTCTGTTTTGCCTCTTTTGCTTCTTTGCTGTTTGTTGAAGTGTTAGTTGAACTGTTATTTGGGTCTCTTCAGCCAGAACACTCTTGATAATTAAATAGTGCTTTGTAAAACGTATCTGAGGGACTTTGTAGATAGTTTTCCAATAATCATCTTGAGCTATATTTACAAATGAAATAGTTCGAGACTTCAAGTGAGATTTAGCTTTTCAGTCCTTGTTCATGTATTTTTAAACTAATTGAAGCAGGTGTACTGCATTGACTTTATTCTCTGAAGTGTTTCATGGTGGAAATGAGAAATGAACCATCAGAAGTATGGTTTTATTTTGTTTTTCTCTTCTTAGTGTTAGATCTTGACAGTGTTAATTTTGTTAGGTTTTCTTTTATAACTGATTTAAAATTATAAGTAGAGTTGATTTTGGCAAGAAGCATCCTTTTTTGTGTGTTCTTCACATATATTAAAGGGAGAAATTTGTTCATGCTTCAGGCCTAATCTTCTAATGACCAGATAGAATAAAAAAAAAAGTGTTTCTGCTCTAAATGCATTCAAAAACATAATTACAGGTAGCTATTTTGGAAAAGATTTAAATGAGGACTGAATTACTCTTGCCTTCTGGGGACAAAATAGCTGCAGTGGTCTTGACAGGTTTTCTTTTACAATATTAAGATATGAATGTCAGTGGTGACCTAATACCAAGTTATCTTTTATTTTTGCTATGTTTGCTGTGATTGATTAGCAGCTATGCACTGTATTGAAATGATATGAAGTGTAATGTGTATCTGTGTTGGCAATGACAGAATAGGAATTATCCCAGTAGCTTTATAGCAGTCCTAGGAATTAACATTAACCACTGCAGTAATGATGAAGTAATTTCATAGTTAAAATTCACTTTTTTTTATGAAATCAGTGATTTTCATGCTGATTCTCTTCACGTTGCTTTCAATGTTTTTTCTCCAGGCTTTAGAATTCAAGATGTGCAAGATGCGTCCATCTGCAAAATCTCTTGTATGTGGGGAAGGGTGGAGTTACAGTGCTACTCAGAGGTTTGCCTCCCTAGTAAATGGCTACACACTTCTAGCAGAGGTGTATTCAGTTGTGCGAAATGTTCTGCACGTGGATGTTTTCCATTACTCGAGGTGCAAATATCTTGTGAATATTCGAGATGTGCTTATTGAAGAAGGTTATGCTGAACTAGCAGAGGAATCATACGAATCACAAGTATGTATCAAACAAACTACTTCTGCTTTTCTTACACTAACTTATTTCAGGCTCCCTGAAGTCCTGTGAAGGGCAGATGAAGTTTTGACTTTTATATTCCATGGGATTATAAAATATTAATACTTGAATGGGACCAATATCTTTTCAGGTGTGTGTGTGTAATTCATATTGAGCAGTTGGGCAAAAGCATTCCTGCTTTGAGGAACCCTTTGAAGAGATGTTTCCTAGGAGATAGTGGCATCATTTGAACTGCTCCACTGGTTCTTGAAGCTCTGAAAAAATGTAACTGCTTCATAGTCTTAAGTGTAATTTTTATTCCTCTGAACGGAGAGGAATATTGGGAGTTTTATATTTATATGCAAGTAGGCATGTTCTTTGTGTGGGAATTTTTTTGGTAAAATTTTTAAAAGCATGGTTAGTTCATGGTTTTAACACCTTCCCATTATTCTGTAGCAAAGCCATGATTTGATTAAGGGATTCTTTATGAGCCAAGTAAAGGAAGGAGAGAAAATGCCTGCATCTTCAAGAGAGGAAGAAAAGCATCTTATTGCAAGATTGGTGAACTTGTTTTCTGACAAAAAATTTGATGCTCCAACACACAAGGTAACTTGGTTTTGCTGTTATTACATGACCTGGCTTCTCACATTGTTAGAATAGAAATGAAGATTGAAAGTACCTTTAATAACCAAACCATACGTGATGTCTCTTAAAGTACATTCTGCCTTCAGCTGGTAGAAACTGTCAAGGGACCACCTTTGCAGACTAGTCTGCAGCTTTTAACAAAGTTCTGAAGTATGGCATAAGAGTTCAGTGAATGCATTTTTCTAACACATTCTAAGGCAGCAGTTTGAATGACTGCAGAATGAAGTTCTTCAGAAAACTTAAAATACATGTTTTGTTCTTCCTTAGCTAGTAAGCAACCAGGTGCTGCAAAGACTCTTAACTGATGATAATGAAACAGTTTGCTAATTCCAGACTCAGTTTATTCTTTCTTGCATATTTTGACTTCTCTTACTTTTCGGATGGAACATAAATAAGAAAACGTGTGCCCTGTTCTTCATTCTTACTACAAGTTAAACCTCATCTACATTATAATTCTTTTTCCATTTCAAACCTGACAAAATTTCAGTCTTTCAATCACCTAAACCCACAGGTTTAATCCTGCTTAACTACTCACTTCTATAAAAGTTAGATATTTTCAAGATTAATATACATGCTTATGTAAACAAAATTACCTGATTTTGCTAGGTTCTCTATGAAGTCTGAATTTGTGTTTTAAGTCAGAGGAAAGTTACGCATCCCCAGCACTTGTGAAATGAGTTCTTTTGTTTAGGTGCCTCACAAGTAAAGTTTGCTTTAGGTGGGTGAAATGAAAACGGTGTTTACCAATTTATCAGTCAGTGTTGCTTGATAAATGCTAAAATGTGTTTTGGTTTAAATTTATATAGTATTTTGATTTGGAGAGGTCCAGATGCTGGCTAATTAAAATATAATTGCTCTTTCTGAAGGTATCGATTTCTGGCCCATTCAGTCCTTATGAGGTGAAGTTCTACAGCATGACCAGAGTGTCCCAGTTCAGGTATGAGAAGACTTGAACTGTGAAGTATATAGGTACACTCTCAGCTGCTATTTCCTATAAATAGGCAAAAAACATTCTAGTTTCTCTTACAGATTTTTACAGAATTTTTATTCATTTAAAAGACAGAAGTAGTCAAGCCTGAATTGCATTCATGTGCACACTATTGCTATGTAAAATATTAAAAATAGGTTTATGAAACTAGGTGCTCTAGAGTGTGTCATGGAGAGATTTGTAACCATCATATACATCTGCTAAATGGTATTCAGGTAATATTCAGACAGTGACTGCTATCCTTTGAGGTTGCATAGTGAATTTTAAAAAAAGAATTTTTTTTACATGTTTCTATGGTTTTTTGGTTTTTTTATGTGAAAAAATTATTCTTTCCTCCATAGAAATGCTGTCATACTAAAGGAAAGCATAAACTCTGTTGTCATACATGACTCCCCAGAAGATCCTTTTCAGCAGTTCTTGGTTGCTGCTTCTTTATCAGTAAATGCAACTGGTAATGCTTAATAAAAGTATTTGGATGGTTTCTCACTGTAGTTCTAAATTACATTTTTTGAGGTTTCTTTCTTTTTTTGTTGGTGACAGGATCAACTCTATTTTTAGATGAAACATCTTTGATGCCTCCTATTCCTGGCCTGCTTGCACTCCTCAGCATGGTGTTTGCTCCTGCTGTAGAACTCAGGTATTTGTACACATTCAAAAGTAGTGGTTGTTTGTTTCTTTTTTTAAGTACCCTCACAAAAACAGTGATTTGTTTTCTTGTTAATTTTTTGCTCCCCCTCTACTTTCAGCACTCAGTATATCCTCTTTCTGTTCATGTAATTCTTGTATCTTGTCAGTTTTAGTACAGATTGTAGCTAAGATAGGTAGTTTCTTGGACTTCAGAATTGGTGCTGCAGGCTCTATCCTCACAATAAGGCAATGCACTATTTCCCAGTTGTGTTGGAAGCCTATGAATATGAGCTGTAGAACTGGGCAAGTTTTAAATCTATGTGAGGAGAGGAACGTGTGTTTTTTGTAAAAGCTGAGTTCTGGCATTTATATTGCTGTTTTGTTTTTTTTAAATTCTTGCACTGTAGACTCATTTCAACAAAGTGAAACTGGCTTTCTTAATTAAAGTTTCATTTTGCAGATGTATGATTCTCTTAGGTTTTATGAATACATGTTTTCATAATCAAAACTTAAGGTTTGCTTTGTTGGTGTATTTAAAAAGAAAAACAGTATGACTGGGTGTGAATGCTTTTTGATCAGTGTAGCTTCCTAGAATGCCACCTGCATCTTGCTTGGTATGGCTTAGAGAACTGTTTTGAGTAGTCTTCATATGAGTTTAGTTTCTTCGTTTCTAGGCAAGACTGTTTTCTTTGGTTTTTTTATAGGGTTGATAAAAGTGGAAAGTATTTTACTGGTGTTCTGTGTGGTTTGGGTTGGAGTCAGACCTGTGGGGCTCCACTGTTTCCAGAAAATGACATGGAGGTGACATTTGATGTGCATTTTGGAGCGGAAGACATATCAGAGGTAAAATAATGCATAAGAATTTTTCTGTAGTCAGAATTAAGTAGAATTCATTTCATTAGAGTTAACTCAGAGTTGACTAGATGACTTCTTTTAAGCCATGGTTTTGGGGTTTTTTTCTAGTGTACTTACCCATTTAAGATCTTGTATACTTACTAGAGAAAAGTTACCTCCTCCATGCACATTGAAGAAAACAAAATATAGAACAATACAGTTTATACTTTTCAAAACAAAAGCATCATTTTTGCGGTAATCAGGTGCCAACACTTGTTAGTTATGTTCTTAAGATTGTGGTTTTTCATCAGCTTAGCATAGCTGCTTTGGAGTGTTCAGTTTAATTTTACACCTCTGTCAAGCTATTTCTCCCACAGTTAGATGAACCAACCAAACAATAAAGCTCCCTGAATTCTTCATTACAGCCTTTTTTGCAACTTGCAGACAGAGATTTGTCAGAGGGAAGTAGGTACATGTACTCTGTTATGCAGGACTATAAAACCTGTATTTGACGTCTGCTTCAGGGTTGAATAGTGCTTTAGACAGTGGAGGACCTCACATGCTCTGAGTTCTGTGTTCAGAGCAGGTGCCCTGGGTGATGACCAGTGGTTTCTAGAGGCTTTTTAAGGGCACAGTGGGCATACTGGTTTACATATCTGTGGGCTACTGTTTTCTGAAAGCACTGTCTTGATGTGTGTGATGTCTATATTCATGACACCTTAGCTAGAATGGTAATGCCAAATTGTACTTTAAACTTTTACAGAAGGAATTCTTTGTTAGAAAAGAATCCAGGGTAGTGGTAGCCTCTGTTTTATAATGGTATGGAAGACTGTGACATCAGGTGGCTGAATATTAACATCTTTGACCAGCAGAGATGCATCTGGAGGAAGAAGTGCTTCTCAAGCTTCAGATGTTTTTGTTAATAATATTCCAGTTGAAGTGCGTAATATAGATGCCATGACCACCATCATGTCAATGCAATATATAGAACTATTGTTGATTTAGAGTATTTTATATTCTGTCACTGTTATTTTTTCAGATAAACATCCTAAGAACAGCCATTAATAAGCTACTCAGTGAATGTGCAGTGTGCTCTGGACAAGAGATAATGACACAGCTGCAGGAAGATATTCGTCAGAAACTTCTATGGTAATAATTTTGTAGAAATAATACTGTCTGTTTCACAGTGTCAGCAAAAACAGAATATATAATTGCTTGAAGCATAATGTAGATAAGGCTTTGGGGAAATAATATATGGTCTTACTTGAATGGTGCATTTAATTTACTTTATTTATAAATCAGTACACTCAGTAACTTCAGACTTGAGAGCACTGGTTTTTCAGGGAAGCCTGATCACTTCAGTCATAAAACCTAGACTGCTAAGCCTGTTCTACAGGATATTAGCTGTGAGGTGTCTGTTTTGTGCACCCAGGACAAAGTTAATGAAGTCCTATGTCATAGGAGTGCAGAAGGATCTAGAGTACATTAAGTTTAAATTGTGTACTCCTTTTTCTCCCTTAACAGACCTGTGTAGGACAGACATTGGCCACGGTAATTGCTGGAAGTCCCAGGTTAATTTATGAACTGAAGTAAGACCATCTGCCTTTTCCAGCAGGTGTTCTGCTTCTTATAACTGAAGCAGTGGTTCTGAAAAGACTACCGGGTGTCATTGTGTCCAGTCTTGTGAATTTTTGTCAGCTTGTGCTGTGTGTGACATGTTTGGTAGAGACAGTTCCAAGATATATCCCTGTAACCCACTCCTTCTAAGGTCTGCCACTGATGAACAAGTGTGAAAAATCTTCCCCTGTTTGTAAATGTGGTGTGTATTTTAGTGCCCTCTGTATCATGTGTAGACTTTTCTCATCATTCCTTGGCTCTGTGCTGAACAGATTTCAAAAGGAGCTCTGGTTCAGTCACGAATTAACAGTTATGTTATGATCTCTAGCATCAGCTTCATCTCTAGGAAATGTGACCTTTTTTTGTAAATAGAGCTATTCTAAAGGAACTGTACACTGAGGCAGTTTTTCATGCTGATAAAGGTCAGAAGCTTTTAAGCTTAACTGCCCTTATCCTACTTTATCAAAGTTATTATCAGAGCAGCTTTTATGCTGAGTTTTCAAGTGTTTCTTGGGTTTGAATGTAGCCGCTCAATTGATTTTCTCCTTTCCCATCTGTAAAAAAAATCATAAATTGCTTTTAGTTGAAAGCAAGAGCCTTACTTCTTATGTCCAAAAATTGATGGAAAATTCAGTGTCATGCATTTTATAATAAATGAAGTGCAAGGGCAGTCAGCCTTACCTTTTGAGGCACTGGAAATGAAATTAAAGAATATAAGCAACTGCCAAATGTGGAGGTACCTGTTAGGTGTTAGCTGACCTGCAGACATGTTGGTTATGACAAGGGAGAAGGGTGATTGTTTTTGTTTTTTGCACTGTGCCTGCTGCCAGCAGGGTCTCTCTCAGCTGCTCTTCTCTCCAAGGTGTGGCAGCTCCCAGCCAGCTGTTGCAGTGGGCTGTGTCTCCAGAAACAGTGGTACAGCTCCACACAGGCTGTGCCTTCAAGGTGCTTGAACACTGCTGGAAAGAGGAGCAGTGCAGGCTGACAGCAAGCTGTTTGCATTTCACAGCTGCAGAGCTCTTGGTAAAATACCAGCTGCTCACTGTACTGCTAATGCAATCCTGAATTTCCTGTTGGTGTCCACATACACCTCAGGCCAGCTGGTGTCTGCACTGCCTTTAGAGCCTGCCCTGTGGTTCCATGCTTAGATTAAAAGCTGAATGAAGGTGGGTTGCATGATTCATGTGGTAATAATTGTGGGGAGAAGTCAAGGAAGTGGATAGGTAAAAAGAAATAAAAATACAAACCTCTCTGAAGGTGACTGACAATAACAGGAGCTCACAGTTGGAAATCAACAGTTACATGATAAATTCAAGGCACAAAAATATCACAGCTCTTTCTGTAGACATGAATACTCACTACTGTTCCAGCACCATTCTTGGGCTGGTTGTTCAGTGTTGCCATCCTCCCCAGCTCAGGCAGTGCTGACTTGGTCATTCTCACCAGTCTCTTCTGGGCTGCTCTTCCTTCAGGCTTTTACACCTTTCTAGGGTAGTGCTTTCTCTCATGGAATCTCTATGCTTCTCCTGATTCTGTTCCAGCAATCCTACAACTAATTTTTCTGCGTTTTTTGCCTTTGAGCAATCCGACAGCTCAATCTTGGCATTCTGAGCCAAGGGTGCCCATCCATTCTGTGTCAGAGCTGGGCCTTGGGGCATAGGCAGCTCAGCTGGGGGTGGGCAGCTTTCAGCAAGTGTTGAAGAGAGAAAGGGTTACACTATGAAGAAACCACATTCAGTAATTACTCCTTTTTTTTTAATTCTGGATTCTTATTATGAAGTCCCTAAGCTGTTGTTTGGGGTTTTTTAACCTTTTTGAAGGAAGAGACAGTTTGTTTATTATCAGTTGTTTCTTGCCATGATACAGTCTTTTTGTGGGGAAAAACCCCTGACGTTTTATTATTTAGTAAATGTGCAGAAATACAGCTTTGAACAGTCCTTTTTCACATTTTTCAAAAGCTAATTGTTTTTACAACATGTCACCACTACTTAAGACTAAAATGAGTATTTGAAAAACACATCTAGACAGAATTAATTAAAGTCAGCTACTGTTGTGGTTTGCACAGCTTGAGGGAATAACTGTAGCAGACAGACTATCTATAGTAATTGAGTTGTCATGCAAAGCAAAATACCTAAAAATAGCTGTATTCTATTGAATAACATGCATTATGGAGTAAATGGACATTTACTTATGGAGTAAGTTACAGTTGCAAATTCTAGTACTCTGTAAACAAAATTTTTTTAAAAAATACATTTACTTTAAAAGCAAATACTTTCTGATACACTTTGTATGTCCCTTTGAAAGACTGTATTACAACTTAATAAGGAACGTTTAAGACTCAGCAGAAACACCTCATAAATGCCTAGTTGTATCTAACATTAAAATTTTTTTGTATTAATATAATTACAATTAATAATTTTATTTACAGTTAGTTTTATTAAGGCAGTTTTTATGTAATTTCAGCTTAATCTGCAAATCAAAACCTCGAAATACAATTGTTCCTACTTGGTATGAGAAGCCGTATGAATGGAATCAGGTAAGGGTATAAATTTTTTATGTTCTCTTAAAAAGAGAAGATAAACTACTCCAGAACTTAGTTAAGAGTGGTCAAAGGGAGAATTTCCTTTGGAAGGATGTCTTTTTTAAGACTTGGGAGGGGGGAGAAAAAAGTATTGAATTTAAAGATACTGAAAGCATTGTATAATCAAGATTAAGGCATAAGAATTTGTGTGTATACATAAGTCTTTGAAATTCTGCTTTTTGTAGAGTGTTTAGTTTGGGTGTCTTGGTTTTTAATTTTGTGTATGTAAATATTTAGTCTTTTCAAACAGAACACCTCATGATTTCTGAGAGAACCTGTAAAGGCAATTTTACATATGTTGGAAGTTACAATTTTGTGTTCTTCTTTCTATTAAGCAGCCACAGCCTAAAAGAAAAAGAATGTTATTTTGGTTGTTTAGGATTGATCCAGTGCATTTTAATTTCATTTTGGGTTGCTGTGCTTTCAGGAGGCTTTTCTCTCTTAAGCAGACAGAAATATGAGTTACTTTAGAATGAATCTGTTGGGATCAGACAGAGGGCAGGTTTTCTTGGAAGTCCTAGAGCTGAAGTCCATAAAGCTGAAAATTCCAGCTTCCTACTCTGTTACTGTAAGGACCTCTACAGGCATCTAGATTTCCTGGTGAACAAGTACATTTCTTAGTTAAAAAGTGATCGAGGGATTACCGTGTGCAGGAGCAGATTTTCTACACAGACCCTCTCTGTGCCTCTCCCACCCTGAGGTGCAATTTTGAAAAGATTGACAGCAGTGAATGAGTGAAAGGGCACGTATTTCTAGTAGGTATTCACTGAGGTGTTAAGAGTGTGTTGTGATGCCTTAAGATGCCTTAAGCTAAACTGTTTCTGTTCCTACATTTCAAATTCAGCTAATCTTGTTATTATGAAGATAATCTCCTATTTAGTTAATACAGGTGTTTAGCTTTTTATGACAATATATAGGCCTTCAATTAGGGTTTTGCTCACATTGTCTGAAGTTCCTCTTGCTTCCATCACATAAAATACTACCTTGTAATGCTTTGGAACTGATTGTGGAAAATCTGACTCGGGCAAACTGTGAGATACAGCATTTTATAGTACTGGCTCTTATGTTGAAGTGGGTGGCATGGAACTGAAATGCCTGTATAATTTGAGACTGTCAGAACTCTTCTTTGACAGGAAAACAGTATTAAGAATGCATTCTGACATTCCTCTTGCTTCTTTTGGTTAGGTGGATCCTCAGCGCATCATTGATCAGTCAGAGGAGCAACACGAGAGACCAGGAAATAGTATTTATCAGCTACATAAGCTGGTTGTATTGAATGTTTAGCATTTCTAGAAGCTTTTTAGAGGAAGAGGCGTTTCAAAGAGTCTAAAAGTTATGTTTGTCTTCTGTATAGCTCTTGGATGTCTGTCTTGGAAGACTGTTGCATAAAGTTAGTCTATACTAAAATATACTTTTGAATACATTGTGTTTTTTTCAAAAAGCTAAGGTTTACTTTAGAGCAGAAGAGTTCATTCATGAAACAAACTGACAACACAGGATCTAATTTTCATTTTAATAATATTTCTGAGCAGATTATTGGAAGGTACATGAAAGATAAAGTGCCTCTAGGTTTGGTTACTTTTTTGTCCTAAAGCTCGTAAGTCATGGGGCATGATTTTTTTGTTTTTAACTGCAAGTTGCATTTGCCTGTTTTCTTCGTCATTGGTTTTTCAACAAGCCATACTGCAAAGGTGGTTGGGTATTATTTCAACCAAAGACTTAGAGATCAAAGCAAACTGATCTAGATTATGTTCTGATCCAAAGTATAGCCTATGCAGGATACATTTCTTTCATAAAACATTTAATTTTCAATTTTTCACAGCAAATGATAATACATTATTTGTTTTCCTGCATGGCAGAAGAATGTTTTTGAATTACTGATTTATGGCACCTTTGTTGATTCATCCTTTCCTGTTATTCTTACCCAGGAGATCCTGAGTTCTAAAAATGAGGTCAGTGGTTTCAGAATGAAATGCATAAGGGAAATAAAATGTATTTGTTTTTTCTGTTGTGCATCCATGCTTAATAAAAGCTAAATTTAGTTATTAATGGTATGTGATTGCATTCATTAAATACATTAATACAAAAAAAATGTAGAAACGTATTAATCTTTTCACTATTTACTTACTGATTTTAAGATCTTGTACTATCTAGTCATCATCTGAGGAACAGGCAGAATTAATTGTCACCATAAAGTGGAAGATTTGGAGAAATAAAGGGATGCTTAAAATAGGAAATTATTTAAGCTGTACTTATTAAGCAGAGAGGCAACTGTAAGCAATTTCAGTGGCTAATTATAAGCATTACTTCCCTAGGCCTATTTTACTAATCCTTGTGAATTATAAAATAGCATACTTTATATAATAGGTCTCATAGAAAAATTAAATCTCAAGTGGTTAGACAAAATTTCTCATATGAGTGTTGTAACAAATAAGGTGTTGCAGTTAAACACCTCTGGGGACAAATGAAATAGAGCATCATATCTTTGCTTTAACATTAAATGGTGGGAATTTCTGTAGGAAAAGGTAACATAGTAGTACCAAAAGACATGAAATAAATAATGTTAACTACCTGTGATTCCTCACAAGCAACACTGGGATACTGAATATTGAGAGGAATGGAGTATGTTTTCTATAATTTTTTTTGTGTGCTTTTTTTTGTTTGTTTTTTTCTTTTTTGGGTTTTGTGGTGGTTTTGGTGGTTGGTTTTTTTTTGTGTGTGTGTATGTGGGTTTTTTGTTTGTTAGTTTTATTTTGGTTTGGGGGGGTTTTTTTGGTCTTTTTTGTCTCCTCCTCCCCCTCCTAATTCTGTGGCTAAGGTATCCTGGTCTGTACGTGTACCCGTGCTGCCATCTGGTGAGGGGTTATGGATATGCAAGTGGAAAATGAAAATGTGGTACTAATACTCAAAAAGCAGCAATTGTATTTTATTATTTTATTTACATTTCAAAAGCTTTGCAGAATCGCTTAAACAAGTTTAAGGCAGCTGCAGGATTGATTTATCCCTTCAAGGTTATGTAGCACTTGAGAAAGAAGTATTGAAAAATAGTTGTCTCTTGGTATGGCTACAGACCTGTTACCAAGGCACTCAGCCTCGTGCCTTTCAGTGGCTACTTCCATTAAGAAAAGGCCATGCCTGCAGATGATATAAAATCATCTTATATTAACTATGGCATCTGTTACTCCCCATATACAGAGACTGACAAAACATTAGGGAAATGTTGTCTCAGGTGCCTAACTTAATTCTTTATCATGCTCAGGAACACTTCATCAGCAGTAATTTCAGCAGAATCTTATTGATACCATGAACACTTTTACACAGTGAAGGAGAAAATAATACAATTTGTGAAAAGTCATAATAAACCTGGACATTTTAGTCACTCAGGCTTGCCACAGGCGATCAAGAACAGCAGTTCCACTTGCCTTTAATATGCCTCTAGTTGTAACATTGTGCAGTTTCAAATGACTTTGGCCTTCCTGGTGGAAATTCAGCACCCATCACAAACCAAGGTTAGGAGTTCCATGTTTTCTTCCCTATAAAGTGTGTTGTTAGGGATGTGGGTGGATTGAATGGACCCTGCAGATCTCCTGCTGAGGCTGTGGACACTTGCAGAATGGCAAGTGGGGGGGTGTAGAAAGGAAGGTGAGTATGGATGTGAGTTTAAAGTGAATTATTTCCAAGGGGAACAGGACTGTCATTTTTCAGCTCTGTGTCTTTTTTTTTAAGAGGTACAGGTGAGTGCATATAATTAGTTTAGAAATGTTGATCTTTTCTTGAGCAGTTGTGCTGCTGTGGGCACCTGAGCTACCTATTTCTAAAGCCTGCTCATGGCTTTGACGTGAGCTTTTCTTTCAGTGCACACACAGAGTTCATGGTTAACAGGAAAAGAAAGGCGGGAGATGGAATGAGAATAATGAGAGGATGGATACTTTATCCTAGGGTGACTTCATCGAGCACAATGAGTGCAGTCAGAACAGGCTCTGCCTTGCTTAACCCGTGGTCAGATGTCTCAGGTTTATTTACACTCACCACCTCACTTGGGCAGAACTCTGATGTACCCAGGGTGAGAAGGTAGTGAGACAAAGGCCTCTTCAGACAGGCACAGACAGGATGGTCCCAGTGAAAAGAATTGCCTTGGAGAAGCTACAGAAATGCTGCAGCTTGCTAACTGAAGGTGAGACTTTTCTCTAAAACTGAGATTTGTGGAAAATTTGTATAATCTTGGGAAAGAAAAACACTCTCATGTCCAGTCAGTAGTGAGATGCAAGTACCTGACAGCTGGGAACTGTCATGAAACCAGTCCAGCAGATAACCTTCCTGCAGTCAGTGTGAACTCTAGTGAGCATCTCTTGTTGGTTCACAGTAGTCAAGGTGATTGTCTAGCTACATCACCCATCAGATATAATGAAGCTCCATGTGTTTTTGGATCCATTTTCAAGCATCATCTCCTACAGGAAATTCAAGTGGCAAAAGGATGATGGAAAAATATGGGCCCACTGCTGGAGTGCAGGGCACCTGGTGACAGAGGGAATGGAAAGATGTGACTATGTCACCTTTCCCTGGATTTTCACTGGTAATTGCCTGCAGGAATCCTAGGCACTTGAGATTTATGGGAAGGTGTGGGCCAAAGATTTACTGTCACTGGAGAAGAATCAGGTTAGGGAACATTTAAATAAACCAGGCACTGACAAGTTCCTTAGACCTGATCAGTTGTATCCACAAGTGCTGAGGGAGCTGGCTGATGCCATTTGAGGGCACTCAAACTCTGAAAGGTCCTGCCAATCAAGGGAAGATTCCTGAGGAATGGAAGAAAGTAAATGTTCCTTCAACAAATCTGGAAGGCATGTCCAGAGATAACATCAAAAATACAGTTAGGAGCAGTTGCTGCCAAAGGTTTATTGTGCTTGATGAACCTGACAGCCTGCTATGACTGGATGACTGGCTCAGAGGTGAGGGTGGAGCAAATGTTGCTGGTCTTGACTTTACTCTGGCTTCTGATGCTGACACCTCTAACATCCTCAGCCCAACTGATAATGGGCTTCCATAGGCCAGTGAGGTGGGCTGAAAACTGGCTGAACTGCCAAGGTCAAAGGGTTGTAATCAGTAGTATGATCATGAGCTGGAACCTAAGCAGCAGTTTTGCATCCCTGGGGTTGATAACAGCACCAATCTCTTAATTAATGAGTGGGTGAGGGACAGAGTGCACCCTTGGCAGACTGGCAGACAGCACAAAACTGGGAGGAGTGGTCAGGACATCAAGTGGTTGTGCCACCCTTCAGAGGGGTCTGGACAGGCTGAACAACCTAATCAACAAAAATCTTTTGGAATTCAAAACAGGGAATTGAATTCAAAACAAAAGTAGTAGCTCCTTGAAGAAACTGTAATTGGTGAGAATGTATTAAATTATAAACACAGGAGCTAATCTCATGTAATGTATAATGTCATGTGTAGCACTGACCCACTTCAGCACTTTCAGCTCTCAGTCCTTACTGGAGCTTCAGTCAGGTAAATTAAGTCCCTAATTAGTGCTGTATGAATCCCGTTTCTTATTATTGCTCTTAACACACTTAATAGTCTGAACAAAATCCCGAGGACATGTCTTATCAAAATTCTCTAATCAAGACATATCTTGGACCAGAAAAAAAACACAAACATTCTACTCAAAATACTCAACTATTACTAGTGCACAGAATCACAGGATTGTCATGGTTGAAAAAGACCTCTAAAATCACCACATCCAACCTTCAACATCCACCCCATATAAAATCTAAAAAATTACAGATCACCATGCCCCCTAGGAAATGCAGTGAAGTGCCTCATCTACATGGCTTAAATATCTTCAGGGATGGTGCCCCCAGCACCTCCTTGGCCAGCCCATTCCAGTGCTTGACTATTCTCTTGGTAAAGAAATTCTTCCTAATACCTCATCTAAACCTATCCTGGTGCAACTTCACACCATTTCCTCTGGTCCTGCCATTATTTACTTGAGAGAAGAGGCCAGCACCCACCTCCCTACAACCTCATATCAGCTGTAGAGAGCAATAAGGTCTCCTCTTCTGCAAACTCAACAATCCCAATTACCTCAGCCTCTTCTCATAGGACATGTTCTCCAGACTCCCATCAGCTTGGCTGACGATCTCTGGACTCACTCCAGCATCTCAGTGTCTGTCTTGTAGTGAGGGGCCCAGAACTGAACGCAGTCTTTGAGGTGCAGCCTCACCAGAGCCGAGTACAGGAACATTTTTTTTCCCCATTGACAGTCATGGCTTTGACCAAGCCAAATAATATGCTTCAGAAGTAGGATTTATCAGCTTAGTGATTTCAGTTCTCTAGAAGACAGGCATGTAGTCTCAACTAATTAGTTTAATAATTAGTAATTAGTAAGTTAATAATTTAATAGTAACTAGAATTTCCTTGGAGGCATAGTATATGTCTAGCATCCACAATGGCTGACCATGAGTTACAAAAATATTTTTTGTGTGTGTGGTTTTGGGTTTTTTGCTGGGTTTTTTTTTTTGGGGGGGGGGTGTTGTTTGTGGGTTTTTGTTTGTTTATTTGTTTGTTATGTTAAAGTTCCACTGTGTTTGATCTGCTGACAGGTAATAACCAGGTCAGGATACCTGCTGTGCCATGAATTTCTAATTAATGAAAATCAGGCCCATGAGTCACTGATTACAGTGACAAGGAACAGAAGGATGGAAGCAGATGCTGTTAGTTGAATGCAAATGCTTCAGTGGTTACCAGACTGCAGAAACTTTTGACACTGGGCTGCACAAGTTTAATTCCCCTTTCTGGGACCAAAACTTGCCTGTCAAAATAGAGAGCCCACTGAGCTGTTAATGGCACTGAGGTATTTCCAGGATAAAAGATGGCAGTATACAGGAATCAGGCATATGTCAGAGGTGTTAACTCTCAGAGAGAGTCAGTAATGGTAAAAACACAAATGCAAATGCCAAGAAAAATCCTGGTATGACATGAAATACTAGCAGAACTAGTAGGTAGACTATGCTACAGGAGGGGCTGTTCACCTCTGGGCTTTGTCAGACTTCAGGTTGTTAATCCTTGCCTGTTTTAAAAAGTTCTGCCAGAAAGGTGTAAGATCAGTCCCTGTGCATTGGGGGTTCACCACTTTGGGAACAGGGCAATCACATCTCAGCAGCTGTGGGTAGGTCTGTGGGCCCTTGGCCAAGAAACTATCCTGCCTCACCTTTGGAAGTGCAGCTCTAGGAAATGTGCTGATCCAGACATGGCAAGTCTAGAGCAGCCCTCAAATGACTCAGGGAGGAGAAGTTTCTGCAGTTACCTCTCCTTCACCTGTGAGGTGTGATTTGGCAACAGATCCTGTGCTGGGTTCTCAAGAGTACAGTCTGGCACTGGCAAGGGTGCAGGCTCAGTATGGCTTTAGGCAAAGTAAGATAAGTGATTTGGCATCAAGAGCTAAAATCCAATTGGAAGAAGGCAGACAGGGTGCATGAGCACCAAAGTGCAAACAAATCCCAGGCCTCACAGAGACTGCAGGCAAGATAAACTACTGAGATTTTTTTAAGTGGTTTAAAAAAATAAACAAAATTAATAATGAAAGCTGTGCCAACATTCAAGTAGGAAGGGAACATATGCCAGGACATGTGAGTAAAGTTTGTGCAGGTGATCAACCCCACTGAGGACACAGAGTATGTGCAGTAACCAATGCACCAGTGTGTTGGCAGGAGGTGAGGGATAGGAACAGAGAATAAGAGGACGTGTCCAGTATCTCTGGACATCTTACCAGTACCTCTCTGTCATGTTACATGAATCAAGAAGTGGTGCATATTCCAGGACTGCATAGATAATCTTTTTTTGTATTCAGAGAGGCTGTAAGGAGCAAGATTATATCTTATAAACATGTCCTATTGTTAACTATCGCTATTCTATTGCTACTACTTTTTCCAACAGGCCATACGACCCTAAGTCATAATCTCCTTGTGTTTCAGAACAGTGTGCAGTAGTTTTTCATTTACCACAGACAAAACCTACTTCAGCTTATATTAAAATTAGGTATTGAAATTATGCTGAACTAGGAAAACTTTTTGATAAAAGTTGGTAGCTGAACTTGACTATACATCAAGCATGTACAAGAGTGATGTAATAGCATGCTAGAAGATCTAAATTAAACATAGCTGGATTTATAGTTGTCAAGCAATTACATGAAACTATGTAGTTTTGGCAGAAAAATGGAGAGGCAAAGAAATTACAGACTGTCTCAGTTCAAATAAATTGAAAAACAATAAATTTATAGATAACAGCAATAAAATTAAGACCAAAACTTACATTTTATTATGAAAATAATAACCATAGCATCACAAAGTTTTGAGTGGAACTAGCTGCAGTGTGTGACACATAGAGGAAGTATGCACTCAGTGCTTTCCATTCTGATTCTAGTCTGCAATATGAAAGCTTACAACACAATATTACAAAGCATCCATCCCTAGAAGCATTTTGCTATCAGTCATATACTTCAGCTGGAAGCATCTATTTAGTAAGAGTGGAAATTTTGCTTCCAGAAGCACTCCTGTATTCTCTGGAAGTTCACAAGTATCATAGAGTGTGCTTCCCTGTGTATATTCCTCATCCTGTAGCACTGGCATCCTTTGGGGGGGTCTCTACTAAATGTGTTACCTTCAGTAACTATTCTAATTTCAGAACTTGCTACCAGCAGCAATCACTTTGGGGTTTTTTCCACTTATTTTCTGCCTCATTTTCATACATGAAATCCAAGAAATTCCTATTCCTCAAAGAACATGTAAAATAGATTTAAAGTGTGCCTCTTCAATTCCCAATTTAAGCATTGACTGCGCAGGAATAATCTGTTTGCATATGATCATTATCCAGATCAAGTAAAACTAGTCCAAGAGAAAGCTAACAGTTTGAACCCAAAAGCAGAGGAACTCCCTACAGCTGTTACCTCTGGAAATACGGGCAGTGGCAGATGCTGTCCATATCAAGAATTCTAATCAAATGTTAACTACTTTCCTGGTTTTTAAATGTGACCTTCCTGTCATTATTAAAAAGACCAAAAAAGCCGAAGAGAGAGATATATATTTATCCTCTGTACTGTTTGTTTACTGTTTATGCAATTTAGATTTTCACTACTAATAGACCAAAAGAGCTTTGTAAATGTTGAAGTTCTGTTCCTTTTTTAAACCCAGGTATCCAGGGAGAATGCTACCCCTGTGTTTTATTCTCTGTTTAAGAAGAAAATAGAATAAGAGAAGTGAAAGATTAAAGAGTCCTTTGTGGAGTGCATGAAGAACAAAATACAGGAAGGAAAAAGAAAACCATCATGGTGGTGTGTTTGTAGAACACCTGGGGCTCATTGCTCTGACAAGCAAGGAGAGAGGAGATAAGTGTTGCATAAAAAGGACACGAGATCATCCAACTGTGAGAAAAGAGGTTTTGATTGCAGTTTTTGGAGGAGAAAGCAGACTGTGCACTTTCTGAAGGGTAAAAAGAAATGGATACCTGCGTTTGGAGCAAACTGTTTACCTTCCTCCTTCCCCTGTCCCCACTGCTCTCCATCTCCTGGGAACTCACTGGGAGGGAGGGGTTTGTCTGGGAAGGAGTGAAGGCCATAACCCTGCAGGCAGGCATGTGGTGCATGCAGCTCAACCTGCCTGCCAAGGGAGAGACCCACAATGAGCACCAGCACCCAAGCTCTGCTCTCTGCCCTTTTGGAAAACGTTCCAGGGAGCCCCAGTGGCTCAAGACAAAGCAAAGAACTCATCCCCCTGCCAAAAAACAGCTGCCAGGACCTCCCCATCATGGAGATGTGAAGTCATCAAGTGGGTGACTCCCCTCCCTTGAAGAGGGAACCTCTGAGAGAGTTGTGTCCCTGTCCCACAGGATGGAAGAGTTCCCTCATCAGAGGGACCTACCATCACACCCTCTGCCTCCCAAGGGATTTCAGCCAAATCATCTCCCAGACCAGACATTTCTGGAGCTTGAGGAGCATCAGAGGTGAGAGAAACACCTATATGTATGGATGCACTTAGTGCCTAAGAAAACAGTAATGTTATCTTTCTACAGAATCACTGGATAAACTCAGAGGTTGTCTCTTCCCTCAACATTCTTCTGGAGTTTTCATCTTTTGGAAGATACATATATACCTTTATTCTCCTTCAGATACATCCTCCTGGCCTCAAGTTTTTTTCCTTTAGTAACCTCTTGGGAATTTCATCTGCTCTTCTTCAGGTTATTTTACAGAAAGGAAACTCCAAATCAAACTCTATATTGATGGTGGGGGTTTTTCTTTCCTTTTCTGTTCTCTTTCTACAGGCTAAGGTAGATAAAAAAGCAGCATGCTAATATTGTCCTTAAAAGTGTGAGAATTACTTTCCAAACTCAGTATAACTCCTGTCACAGTCTATGCCAACACTTGCATCCTGATTTAAACAGTGATTCTATCCTTTATCCTAATTCACATGGCCTTTTCCTGATATTTGTATGCAGACTGGCATCTCAGCCTAATCTGCTTTAAGAAGTGCAGCAGGTGTAGGCAGTCCTCAGCTTTGCATCATGATCCTGCTTGAAAGATGGACAGGGAAATAGAGCCCTAAGAATAGACTGTATCATTTAAAACTTACATAGTTCAGCAGTTTGAAGGACAAACCCAGGGATCTACAGAGCTCTAAATTTATTCGTAGAGGCTCTCCTCTCCCCATTTGTATTTAAGTGAAAGGTAGCTACTTATTCAATAAAATTAGGGGAAATAAACAAACACAAAAAAAAAAAAAAAAAGTGAAAATCTCTCTAATGACTGGACATGAGAGTGTTTTTCTTTCCCAAGATTATACAAATTCTCCGCAAATCTCAGTTTTAGAGAAAAGTCTCACCTTCAGTTAGCAAGCTGCAGCATTTCTGTAGCTTCTCCAAGGCAATTCTTTTCACTGGGACCATCCTGTCTGTGCCTGTCTGAAGAGGCCTTTGTCTCACTACCTTCTCACCCTGGGTACATCAGAGTTCTGCCCAAGTGAGGTGGTGAGTGTAAATAAACCTGAGACATCTGACCACGGGTTAAGCAAGGCAGAGCCTGTTCTGACTGCACTCATTGTGCTCGATGAAGTCACCCTAGGATAAAGTATCCATCCTCTCATTATTCTCATTCCATCTCCCGCCTTTCTTTTCCTGTTAACCATGAACTCTGTGTGTGCACTGCAAAGAAAAGCTCACGTCAAAGCCATGAGCAGGCTTTAGAAATAGGTAGCTCAGGTGCCCACAGCAGCACAACTGCTCTAGAAAAGATCAACATTTCTAAACTAATTATATGCACTCATCTGTACCTCTTAAAAAAAAGACACGGAGCTGAAAAATGACAGTCCTGTTCCCCTTGGAAATAATTCACTTTAAACTCACATCCATACTCACCTTCCTTAGGGAAGAAAACATGGAACTCCTAACCTTGGTTTGTGATGGGTGCTGCATTTCTACCAGGAAGGCCAAAGTCATTTGAAACACAGCAATTACTTCTTAATCTATCCATCAATACCTAAAAATCATACTTTTAAGTGGTGTGAAGAGTAACCCTGTCTCTTTGACTATGCTTGACTGACAGAACCAATTTACTTTATATAGCTCCATGAGCAGCTATGAGATATTACTGACATTTAGTTACTTACCATTTTGAAGCAGACAAACTAGAAATATCTGTCCTTGTATTACTATTCTGACTCCTGAGGTACTGCTGCTACATTTTTTGTCACTGATAGAGTGCCCTTCTGTTACAGGGTAGCAAGGTCAGTTGTCCAGACTAGGATGATAGAACCCATATTCATGTTGCATTTTGTAAGGAACATTTAAATCTCGCCAAGTGTGGAGCAGTGGTTGATGCCAAAGACTGATGTGGTGCTACCCCCCTAAGGAATGCAGTCTAGCTCACTTCTAAAATAAATAAATTGAGAGATGGTTTGTCTGTTTTTTCCATCACAAGACTGCAGAAGAAAGAATAAATTGACAAGATGTAGTTTCAGCTTGTCACATGTCACTCCAGTTTGTAAAAAACAAAGTAGGTGGATCAGTGGTACTACCAGCTTCAGGTACATTAATTTCATATATGGTGTATATGTTCTTCAGCCAATTTGAAAGGTTGCCTTTAAAGAAAAAAGCCTTTTTGACTCTGAGTCAAATAACACAGACTATTAAAGCTCTTAATAATCATATAACTCCAAGAATATAACTACTATCTCTGATGCTATTCCCTTGTGAAGGTGTCTGTCATTGCCAAGGTGACTTGGCTCTTAGTTTTGCCTTTGCAGAAAGGAAACCCCAGACGAAGGGATTCTCTTCCTGTTTTCTCTTTTTCATTACAAAAGGAGGCTAGGCTTACAAACTCATTATCTACCTTTTTAAAAATTACTGTTGTCCCTTGCTGGCACATTTCATCCTTTTGAACTATACACTGCTACTAAATGAGAATGGTAATTTTATGCTAGATTCTACTTGAAACATATGCTGAAGAACTCGCACTGCTGCCTTTACTGTAAGATATATAGTGTAATCTGGCAGCTAGTGGATATAAAATTATTTTGTTCAATGATTTTAATGATAAACTTGCTCTTATAACTGCTTTACTAAAGTCTGGACTGTTCGTGTGATGTGCTATTAAAACATTAACTAATAAAATACCTTCTTCTGTTTGTTTGGTCTATGGACCACTTGTCTCTGTATATCATGGCACTCCAACACCAAACCACTGCAGAAAACCTTTACTTTTTTTTAATTTCTTTTTTTGCCAGAAACATGTCTAATTATTCTGTATTTGATTATTCTATAAATGATTCTGATTGTTCTATAAAACAAACTTTTCAAATCCTGTCTAACTAATAATCCTATTCAAATGAAACTTCAGTTTTGTTAAAATTAAGATATGTTGCCTTCTTCCATTCCAACTCAGAGCTTTAAATTTTTTTAATTGTGTCCCTTTGATCAGCGATGTAAAACAAAGTATTACATGACATATACAAATTACTGTTGATAGTCTTAGGGTTCCTTTTGGTTTTGATCTGATTGTCTAGTGGACAGGCAAAAACATATTTACTAGAAAGTCATTAAGTCCTTTCTGGAAAGAGTCCAGCAGAACCTAAACCAATCTTTCTGTAGAGTTTATTCATGATTCAACATGATTTTCATGTTGGTTTTTTCACTCTGAGCAGCACTACAAAGGGAAAACTACAATATAAAATGCTTTGATATCTATGTTAGAAATAAATAAATGAAATGGAATGTGTTTCTTTGTGACTATGATACATAGTAAGAAATCACTGCACATTTTTATTCTTTAAAAAAAATTTCCTACAGCAGAAACTAAATGTTTTTTTTATTATTTAGAACATTTTGCAACATCTACAAAGTAATCCACCTGTTACTAACTCAAAATTAAGCATTAATCAAATGGTAGTCGAGCCTTATTACGTGTATGATACCATGAGTCTGATGCTGAATTGTTGGCTACAGTCATGGTGTCTTTAGTTCTTGGTCTTCTTGCAATTAAGGAAAGCAAACTGCTATTATAAAATATTTCTAACTTTCAGTCAAGCTGTGCTGTATCTGGGCACAAGGCAAACTGGATGTGTTTCACAAACAGGCCTTCATGCTACAGATGTGAGGAAGAGACTGAGTTCTGACTTCGGGGGAGCAGGCTTTGGCTTCTTCAGCAATATAGTAGGTATTACATAGTCTGGAATTCTGTGCCAAATTTTGGGCCACCCACTGTAAGACAGATTGACAAGTTGTAGGGAGTGCATACAATTTCTATTAAAAGAGTATGTCACAGGAACTGGAAGCAGAAGAAACTGCTTGGACCATGACGTAATATATATTTTGACCTTGCAAACTGAGTTAAATTTTATTTAAAAGTTGCAGCACAAGAGACAAATTAAGCACTATGACCTGGAGCCAAAAATCCCTGACACTTTCACACAGGAAACATGTTCTTCCTTTGGCTTACTGAGTAACTGAGGCACCTAAGCTACGTGTTTTGCTTCAAGGTACTTGCATGGCAGCTCATTAGACTCTGCTTCTCAGCAGTTACCTTTCTCAGTAACTGGCTCATTTTTTAGCCAGTTATTCTGCTAATTTTGCTGTGTAGCTGGGCAATAATAATAAATGTCGTAACAACAGACACCAAGACTTACCAGATTTCCTTAAAACCAACTTCTTATATTTGATCTCTCACCTGATCCTCAAAAGAAACCATACACCTTCTAAACATGATTCCTCGAAGTAAAACCAGTCAGTATCTGAGCTAGACACCAACAGACTTAATACAGATAATTTTATGACATAATTTAATCTGCCCCCATTCCCACAATCAACTTTGAGTTCCAGAGTCTATAAAGCACATGTATAACTTTTTCTGTAAGATACCTGTATCATTACCTTTTCCATCACACCTCTCCACTTCCTTTAACTGTAACATTGCCCTCTAATCCAGATGTATCGACTAGTTTTACCTAGACACCAAACCCTACATTTATATTTAGTTTTGGAGGTTAAAGCTTCTGTTATGAAGCATTTGACTTCAAGAATAAAAACTTAGGAAGACTGTTACAGGAAGGCAGGGGAAAATTTGAAAAATGCTTAGCACGTTGTTGGTAACATACAGGTAAAATGTGAATTGGAGCTCAGTTAAGCTTACAGTCTGGAATAGGCTGGAAATGAGTCTTTCCTAAACCAGTAATTCACCACTCTTTCTGTCACAATACTACAAATACCAGCTCTTTTCTCACCAGTTCAGCTTTGTAGGTACTAAGGATTTTGTGAACCAGTCTGGATAGGTTGTGGTTTTGCAGGCTGCTGACTTACTTAAATGTTTGACCACCTTCATCTTTACCCAAGGAGAGCTTTCCAGCACAGCCCTTATGTTCTGTGTTACAGCTGGGAGCACTTTTGTCCCACACTGTCCCCATTTGGCCCAGAGGTCCATGCACAGCCTGAAGGTGGAAGGTCTTCTCCCTCTCACAAGGATGAAAACCCAGGGTCTCGATTAGGTAGCTGCAGTTGTAGGAACACGTTACCTCAGAGCCCCTCCAGAGCAGACGAAGTTCCCACGTTCGTCCTCAAGAACTCTCCAGAGGAGTCACCGCAGCTCCCCTGGCTGGTAGCCCCGAGCCCCTGCTCTTCGCTTCTCCTCCAGGCATTGAGGACCCCAGCGCTTCCCCCGGGCCCTGGCGCAGGGGCACAAAGCACAAGGAGTGTTGCCGCACACTGGCCCGGCCCCCCTCTCCCTCACCTGCCCCCGGGGAGAGGGGCTACACCGCCCCCCGGCCCGGGCCTCACGGCCGCCCGCAACCCTCGAGCTCCGGCCTCCGCCTCCTCACAGCCCGCTCGGCAGGGCGGGCATGGCGGCTGTCCCCGCCTCTGGGACTGGCAGCTCCGCAGCCCGGGCAGGCTCCACCCCGCTGCTTGCCGGGCCAGCGAGGCGGGAAGGGGCGGCCCCGCTGCCGCCCTATAAGTCCCGTTTCGCCGTGCGGGGGGGGGGAAGGTAGCGGTTCCTGAGGGGCGGGATGGCGGCGGGGCAGCACCGCACAGGGTCGCGTTCTCTGGGCAGGGTCCTGTCCGGCACCCGCATCCATGAGCTCCCTAGCTGCCCCTCGTCCTCCTCCGCCGACAGCTCGAAGGCCGAGGCGGGGGTACTGGTGATCAACACGGGCGGTACTATCGGCATGGTGCAGGACGCCAATGGTGAGTGGGCCGCGGGTTGAGCGGGCGGCGGGACCCCGAGGCGGGCTGGCGTGGGGTGCGGGCAGGGCGCGGGGCCGGGGGATGCCCCTCTGGGCTGCCGGTCCCTTCGCTGGCAGCTTCGCTTTGCAACTGCTCTCTCCCTGGCGCGGTTCACGGTTCAGCATCCCCGGGTTTCGGGTAACTGGTATGAGCCACGCCAGAGGGGTGTGTGCCTTCCTCTCAGCTTCTACTTCGACCAGCTGGTTATTTGGGTAGCTTAGGGGATTGGCATCTTTCTGACAAGTGGGCCTCGCAGCTCGTTAGAGCGGGTTTTGGCAGGGACACCGGGTTTCATGACGCACGAGTCCCTTCTCCCCTGCGGCGCGCACTGAAAATGAAACCAGCTCAATCGCACCAGTCCCCCAGTCTGGTGGTTTTGTTTTTTTTTTAGCCTCCAAAGAGCCACTGCTCGGGATACCTGGATATCATGTGCCTGGATAGCATTCCCACTGGGAAGAGCTTGGGCTGCTGGGGCTGGTGGCCACGTCAAGGATTTTCAAGTGGTGACCTGACAGGCACAGCTGCTGCAAGTGTGGCAGGGCACCTACATCCTGCCAGGTGCCATAGCCAGAGAGATCAGATGCAGCATCTGTGCTCCCCTGCCTCTGGGCAGCCTGCTGCTGCTTCTGCGTGCCCATCAGCTCTTGACTTCACTCATCAGAGGGTGAGACTTGTGTTAATGAAAACGCTAGATGTGCCAAACCCCCTCCCACCAGATGATGAATGTTTAAATCCCAAATTGAGCTCTGAGACATCTCCGTATGCTGCCTTCATTTTACCTGAAAGCTTCATGGATACTTACAGATACATGCTGTGTTTTTTTAGGTGCCCCTAAATGTCAACAAGTAGGTGCCCAAACTCACACACACATCCCAAGCCCCCACTCTAGATTGGAATGGCACCTAAGCACCACTAGACCCTCTCTCCATAGGCACAGATCCCAAGGAATTCCAGAGGCATCAGCCAAACAACAGTGCCTAGGGTTTAGATTTGAGCCACATCTGACTTGCTGCAGGGCTGTGTATTTTCCAGGAAAGAAAAGAGGGTGATGTATGAGAAGGGGGGAGAGGAAAGCAGTACAGTTTTGAAGAACATCTATTCAGTTTCCTTACTTCTTCACTGGGAGGCAATGAAACATCCCAGAGCTTCAAGAGGCTGTGTTTGACAAGGTTCAGAACTGTGGGTGCTTGTGTTTCCTATTACAGAATTTAAAGTCCCTTCCTGAGATGCCATGTCAGCCACAAGTTAGTAGGATTAAAACACTGGAGGCTTCACCTCAGTTTCCTAGACTAGATTTTTTTCTAATGCATATCTATCCTCCTCAGAAGACACTGGCTGTCTGAGCCTTATTATTGTAGGAAAGATGCTTTAAAGGGGTGTTTGGCTATGTTTTCTTATAGCTTTCATCTTCTTTCCATTGGAAGATGAATGAAAAAAAAAAAAAAAAAAAGAAAACAAACTATCTCAAATGGCATGTGGTGACTCCCTGTTTGCTTTGCTCATACTAGAATTTCCTACTTCTGTTGTCACAGCCTTGTAAACTTTTTTTTTACCAAATAAATTTAATTCATGTCTCTTTCTGTTATAAATGAACTCTATAACTTCATCTCATATTGCATGCTTTTTTTTTCCTTCTGCTAAACAAGTGTCAATCACTAAAGCACATGCAAAGAATCTAACAGTTATGTTCCAATGATGCTGACTGGCTACGTCCTGGTGAGAGTTTCAACCTGCTTTTCATACAGAGATCTAGTAGCAGAGCAGCCAGAGTACCTCTTTCAGAATATTTGGCAGTCTTTAGTGTTCAGACTGAAGCCGGTTAAAGGGCATGGGAAAGGCAGTGTGCTTCAAATGAAAAAACAATAGATGCTCGTTTCTTTTATTAATCAATGGATAGAAACTGCCTGTTTACGACCGTATTTAGAACTAGAAGTTTCTTATTTCAAGCAAAATGAACAGAAGTAACTTCCTTGAACTGTGCAAAAGCTTTCATAGCAGCAACTGCTCAAATGAAGGGATTAGGATGGGTTTCTTCCTCACTAATTTCTAGCTAGGCTTACAAGCTTTTCTACAGCCTTTCCTGTTACTGGGAGAACATAGTTTAGTTTTACGAAGCAGACAGTTTTTATAGGCCATGTGTGTTCTGCAAGGAGTATGTTCCTGTGCAGGACTGCCCTCATGTACAGGACTGATATCACATTCCTTGGGCTCATTGTGCATGTATGGAGTGGTTATTTATCACAAGATCTGTTTGTAAATCTTCTGCAGAGGTTCTGCAGTTGACTTGTGCATGTGTGGCAACCCAAGCATGTCTTTGGGGTGTCGGCCTTTTTGCACACTTACAGGTTCCCTGTGCAGGGGTGATTTTCAAAGGATGCATAGTTTGTGTCTATTTGAGCTGTTTGACAACTAGATTCAGCTGCAGACTATCAATATTCATAGTTTTGACTATCAAGCCATTTCAGTGCATTTTTATAATTTCTTCCTTCAACTTCCTCCTACTTATGTCCTCCTACAACAGCCTCTTTTGGCTTATCAGTAGCTTATTTCATAAAGAGTACCTTACTATGCTCCTTAGTGAGGTTACTGTGATAGTAATCTGTTTGTCCTCATATTCCTTCTGGGTGGTGCCTTCAGGAAGATCTTTTCCTTGGGCTCGTGGGCTGAATCTCCTTCCTAGATTTCACCTGATATATTAAGAAAAAAACCCACCCAACAAATACCGGTAGAACTAAACTAAACCCCTTGGAAATACTAAGTCTTGGAATTGAGTCTGGGTAATTTAGTTAGTTATCTGTCTTTTCTGCATGCACTAGACTTTCAAAGGACTGGCTCCTGTAGTCTAAACCTACTTAGGTTTTAAACCTACACACCTCACTGCCAAAGGCTCTGAATACTGCGTGAATACTTTGAAGAACACTTTCTGCTTCTCTGCCTTTGCAAAATGTAGCAATTATATTTAGGATCTGGTTCTATAGATATATGTGCCATTTGTACTGTTGGCACACGGATGGGTAACAAGTGGTTTAGCGAAGTCCTTTGTATTCCTCAGCATGAGGAGTTTGTCAGGATTGGGGCTGGTGACTCCAGTATTCTCTGTACACTGTGCTCCATCTCCCCAGTGCCTGTGGTTTCTTGGGTGCAGAGCCCCATTAACACAGCTGCATCAGACTCCTGCAGCTCCCTGTTCTCTGCTGCAGCACAGGTTACAGGATACCTTGATTTTTTTAAAGTAGCTATAAGTGTGTTATCTATAGCACCAGAGTAAAAAGCAGAAGCCTTGACTGTAGATGAGACAGTAAGTCAGCTAAAGAGGGAAAGGACAGAAGTTGATGAGAGCTATTTGAACCCAGTTGCACAGCCTACTTCTGCTCTGCAGGGGTGAAGTTGCTTCAAATACTTGGTTAACAAGCTTGGCTCAAAGATGTTTTTCATGCATAATAAAGAAGCATTCTTAAAAGGGTTGCACTAGAGTTCCTCAGTGTTTGCTTCTTGAAGCTGTAAAGCAGAAAACACTGCTAAACTTGGGCATGTTTAGGGGACTGCATAGGTTGTAATTGGGTCATCGTGATACATCTGCAGAATGTCTTAGAAAGAAAAAAAAAAAAAAGGTTTAAATTCAGAATTCAGTGCAAGCAATTACAGAAAAGTCCTGATAGATTTGTGATTAAGAGAAGATGTGAAAAACTGCCATTCATGAAGGGATTGTAGGCTATTGGGACACGCATCAGCTCTCCAGTTCTTGGGGCAAAAACAAAAAATTAACAGTCTAATCCATTCTCTATATTCAGAGTTAAAGAAGCATTGGACAAATAGCTGAATAATCAGAGAACACCCAGCATACACTTGAAACTGAGCTGCATTTGCGAGCCAAAATGATTATGCCCAAGCACAGCAGAAGTGGCCATTTGTGACTAAGCTCAGAACATCCTTAACAGGAAAAGTAGGGATTATAGCTGAATGAAGGGAACATCCAAAGCTTGAAAGCCTGTTAAGTATATTTTGTAAAACAAAGTATTCTGGCATGAATCCAAACAAAGCCACTCAAATGCTGGTGCTGTACTGAGACAGTTGGCTACAGAGAAGCCTGCTACTTCATTTAAGGCTAGCCAGGATGGAGATCAGGGAGTTATTAAGGAATTTTCCATAAGTTTGGAAAGTAAATAGAAATGCTATTGAAAATACACTGCATGCTTAGAAGTATTTAAAATAAACTTTGCTGTTTGAAGGTGAAACAAAGCAAAACAAACCCAGATGCTAACTTGGGTGATAATTGTGTTTAAGCAAACAGGAGAAATAGAAAGTAGGAGACAATTACCTGTCTTCAAATTGGGACTAACTACCAGAAGTAATAAATTTGAGAGTTTGTTCATAATCTGAACAGGTGGTATAAAACACATGCACATAGATTGAACTGAACTGGACAGTAACACCAGTAGAATCTTGAGAAGGAAGTACCTCTGATGGAAGTTCATTGAATGAGAAATATCTCAGAGAGTCAGACATAAGAAAAACAGGGTTTATTCTGACTCTGGAAACCAGGATTGTTGCTGTCCTTCCTGAAAGAGAGTATTTGGAGGTGCAAGTTGCAAGTTATATGTACGAATTAATGCAGCTGATGCTGAGGATTGTCACATGAAAAATTTAGGTGCTTTTCTGGCTAACATAGAATAGCATGTGGGTTTCCTTTGAAATACCTGCATGCAACCAGGACACCTGAAGATCCAGCACATACTCAATTATGTGCTTAGGGTAGTTTAAGTCCCATCTGGTTTAGGGCCCCTGCTAGAGAGAGAAAATGAGACAGCATTGTGGGCAGGGAGGGTGAACATGCTTGAGGTGCATCCATGCTTTTGACTTTTTCTAGTGAGTAGCTGACACTCCTCGGTCTCTTGTTAATCATAGAATGGTTTGGGTTGGAAGGAACCCTAAAGCTCATCCAGTTCCAACCCCCCTGCATGGGCAGGGACACCTCCCACCAGACCAGGTTGCTCAGCACCCCATCCAACCTGGCCTTGAACACTTCTGGGGAGAGGGCAGCCACAGCCTCCCTGGACAACCCCATCCAGCATCTCACTACTCTCACAGGAAAGAATTTCTTCCTAATGTTTAACCGAAATCTCCCCTCTTCTAGTTTTAAGACATTCCCCCTTGTCCTCTCACTGCACACCTATGTAAAAAGCCCTACCCCAGCTTTTTTGTAGGCAAACAATGGAGATGTTCAGGTCTAAACCTGCTGGTGGAAAGTACCTGTTCAAGAGGGAGTGATTAGAGCACTTTATATTTAATACTATTTTTGGAAGCTGAGGTTTCTCTGTATATCTAGAGACTTTTTCTGTATCTGTCAGTGCTCAATATGTACTGTGGGGTTTGTTTTAGCTTTCTCTTTTGTTCATTTATTTTCTCTGGAAGTGCTATTGCTGTTGGCAGTGGAATATAACAAGCAGCTTTCCAGTATAGTCATACCAGTACATTGCTGTTTGTGCCAATAGTGCTGCAGGTTGAGAAACTTGAGAAAAAATATGTCAATTTTACAGTACAAAATAATGCTCAGTGTTTTATAAGTGTGCCACTTGGTAGAGAATGTGGAAAATGTAAACGAGAATGGTAGCTTTCTTACAGTTGTAGAAATTGGCTTCTTGCCTCTTCCACTGGTTATTGTATACAATCAAGAATTTAAAATAGGTAAAACATAAGAGATCTGTAACGTTGTTTCTCTTAAATAAAGGATTTATTTATTTCAAGTCAAGAAAATATTAACTGCACAGATTTATTGGATATGTTCTGGTTTCATGTTCTTAAACTGGGAAGAGACTGTTTAAATTAAAATTCTGAGGAAGGGCAAACAGCTGTGTAACTTGACTTGTTCCCTCCTTACTGTGCCACTCGTTTACTTCCGTCCCTGTTCCTTTATTTACTTCCTTTATTGTTTATTTTTAAGGACTTGCTCCTGAGGCCAATAAATTAGTAAACAGCTTGAAAGTGATGCCAATGCTGCATGATGAGTCTTATGTCCAGGAAACAAAACTAAACAACTTCCATGAATTACCAGATAACACACTGGTGCTCCCGTAAGTACATTTTCCTTTGGGAGAGGGAGGGCTAGGAAGTACCTTGTTAATGTTCAGGTATTTCCATCTCCAAACATTTAGTGTGAAGAATCCATTATGAGATTAGAAAAAATGCTTATGTTAAAAGGAAAATTCTTACCATGTCTGTCACAGTAGAAAATGTCTGGCTTGATACTTACAATGAAGTATCTTACAGCTGCTTGAAAAGTAACTTTTAAATTAGACAACAAGTAGACATTCTGGGTGGTTTAGTCCTGCATTTTTTTTCTTGTGTTGGATATTTGCTGCTGTGCAAACATACAAATATCCTATAGAAACTAAGCAAACTGTATATACAACTGAGTGGATTGTCTTCAGCATATGCCTGAAAAAGTAGCATCTAATTAATGTATCTGTGAACAGTCCTTGTGCTTTAACTCTTCAGGCTGCCTTTTTTTAAAAAACCCTAAAAGATGGTTGTTTTTCCCAAATTTATGCAAACAGTATGATAATAAGTGATGGTCTTATAATTAGTCTGCATTGATTTTTAACTGCTAAGCAATGGTTAATAAGCTTACAAGATTTATTTAGAAGGAATTATGCTAATATGAGGTATTCCCCAGATGTGATGGATGAATGTATTACTTTAAACATCTTTGCACAAAGGACAATTTTGCAGTAATTTGAAAATAAATTGAACTATAGATGTTTTGCTATAAGAGTAAAAATTGATATTCTTTAATCTTAAGGCGAAAATCAGGAAAAGGGGTAAAGGGAAAACAAATGGATTCCCAGTGGAATAGCATTGGTGTGAACATACAGTTTCTGTTAAATGTGATGGTTATACTAAGAAAAATGGCGCTCTGTTATGATACTGTGCTTGTAACTGACTTTTAAATACTTTAAAGGGTTTGAAACACAAGAAAACTATGCCAATATACCCATTTGTGTCCTAAATATACTTGTCCTGGCAAGTCTTTTCCATGAAGAACAGAAAAGCATAATACAATCATTCACATCAAAAATTGAGGTTTAAAAACCAATCGTGTCCTGTTTTTCTGAGTCTGCTGACTGCTGTTTCTGGGGGTTAGTCATGGCAATTTGCCATTTTTCTCTTTTGTGCTAGCCAAGTGATATTTTAACTGGGCAGTTGGGAAATATTGTGAGTTTCTGAGGGGAGAAAATTAGTATTTTGTGAACTTTATATATATCTGTGTGATAACCTTGATATAAGAGGAACAACGTCTCTTTTTAAAGAGGCATTAAAAGATGTAGACTAGGCTGGTCTCTGGTGTTGGTATGTGGTATTTTATTTAAACAGCACATCCTCAGGGGAGCTTTTCACTGTCTTTTATCTGAGATCCAGAGTTACTCTTAGTAAGTGTAAATGTGATATCCAACAAGGCAATTTTTATACAAAGTCTAACTTCTTAGGTACAGTATGTTAGTTATAAATAAAAACTGGACATTACTAGACATTGTTTAAATGCTCTCTTTGCTCCATGCAACTGTCTTACAGGCCTCAAAAGGGAAGTGGGTCTGAAGACTTTATTAGCTGATTAATTGATAAATGACTCTTGTTTTTTCATATTTTATATTGCTATAAATATGTACAAGAATAACAAGTGGCAACAAAACACTCCAGTGAATGCCTTGGGAAGCTAATCAAATTTTCTGTGATCTAAGCACCTTATTTCAGGAATGTTTCTGAATCCATGCAGTATCCTGGTCTTCTCTATAGCCTTTGACTGTCTTTCCAGTGTACATGTTGAGGTACCTATCACAGTTATGGCTGACAAGGAACTTTTCGTTATCCCTAGGCAGTGAAAGAGCATTGGGAATGCTCTGAAGATGATGCTGTTAAACATGCTCCAGATGGCTCTGCCTGCAAGAGCAAATAGGAAGGGCAGAACTGGCTCACCAGCAGTTCTTTGTTAGCTGCTTGTTGACCACTGCATTGCTAAATAGGAACAAACTCCCAACTAATGTAAGGGTGGGTGAAAACTGGATATTTGATTCTCTTCCAGTCTTCAGGAAGGAAGCAGAAAATATTAGTAGCAGGGTTCTTTTAATACCTTTAATCTTAACTGCTGGGATAAATTTATATGTAGTTGACTTTATTCTGAGAGGTTAGAAAGTTAATGAGGCAAAATGAGCATGTTTTGTGGGGTAAAACATATATTCAGTGTGAAGTCCATTTGGCTGGCAAATCAAAGGTCTTTGAAGAGGCAGATTTCTTGAAATAGGCAGCTGGAGGAAAGGAACTCTTTGGTCCTTGGAGGCAGAAAGACCAGGCAGTATGCTCAGAGCTAGGGCAATCCCACTGTGACTCCATAGCAATCATTGCCTTTGGTAAGTCCTCTCCAGTTTTGGGAAGGTGTACTTTTGTAAGACATGTGAATGTATAGATACTTCTTAGTCTTTGGTCTCCATCTGCTGGACTACACACTTCATGATGTTTGAAAATGTTACATACCTCATCCCCACAGGTACTTTATCCTATTGCTTGGCTGTTCAGGTTTGGTCTGGTTTGTGTCTTTTTCCCTTGCATAGTTGCTTTATCTTGTTTTTATTGTCGTTAGAGAAGTCTTTTCTTTTCTCAGCTGTCAAGGTAGCACTTGTTTAGTGGCCAGCAATTGATCACCTGTGAGTTGTTTATAGTCCTGGGGCTGCTGCTTTTCAACCTGTGTCAGTATTTTAAGATCTTTGCTATTACCACATGATTGAATTCCATAACATAAGAAGAAACAGCTGGTACCATATAGGAAACTTTCATAATAAGGTGACAACAGGACTAATAGGCTGAGACTGGGGTTTTACAAAGTTAGCCTGTTTCTACCAAAGACAACTGTTCACTTGAAGATCTTAACTAACCAAGAGAATTAATTCTGAAATGTGAGGTCAATGAAACTGAGAAGGTTTCTTCTTCTAAAGGTCACAGAAATGCATCCCAGTCATAAGACTCTTAATAAAAGATACCCTTTTTGTCAGGAAAGAGTATTTATTTATAGAGTATCTATTTATATTAATCAAAGGATCAAACAGTTGTTGCAACTCTACTGTTGACCCTCTGTAAACCTTGGGAGCTTTAGAGATTCCGCTTAAAAGCTTGTGAAGCATTTTTAAAGGAGAAGGAATTGTATCAACCTCTGTTAGAACTTAGCTCTAACCTTAAACAAAACAAGTCTGGGTTCTTCTTTTCTGTCTTTAGTTTTGCCAGCTCCTCTCCGCCTCCCAAGTTATATTTATTATTAATTAAATTTAGGGGTTTGTGCTTTAAACCACACTTTAAACTTGGAATTTAGTGTTCCAAATTACAGAATTTTTTTTTTTTTTTTTTTTTTTGCCATAGACTTGGGGGATGGGGAGGAAAAGGGTAAAAACTGTTGGTTTAGAGAAAAAAAACAGAAATGATGAGATGATATTAGCTCTAAGAATTTTTTTTTATTATTCTCTTTCTTTATAGTCTCTCTAAGCAAAACAAAAGAATTTTTTATACAATATTGGAGCTCTCACCGCTGCTTGATTCTTCCAACATGACAACAGAGGACTGGGCCAAAATTGCAAAGAAACTTGAGGTACTATGGTGTGGGATAAAAATTCATTTGTTGCTTAAACAAAACCAGCAGAATATCTAGTATACTTAGCAAGATAAAACAATTCATTAGTGCTTCTTTAAATATTAGTGCTTCTTTAAAATGTAAATGTTACGTTCCTCACTTAGTAACTTGCAAAGTTACAAGTACTGTGCTTGCAAGGTTTCCTGATTTCTTTTTTTCCTTTTGAAAATGTTGCAAACTGATTAAAATTATATATTCTTTTCAATTATAAGCCATGTAATAATTCTGTACAAGAAAATAAATAGAAAAATTGCGGCTATGATTGAATGAAGTTTATAATATGTAGGTTGGTATGTTCTAAAATACTGACTTAGTTTCACTGTCCAAAAAAATCCTTAGGTGTAGGTCACTTAACTGAAGGTTGCTTAGTTACACACCATTTGAGTGTTCAAATAGCTGAACAGTTGGCTAGTGACATAGAAATTAATTTCGTCTCTTAATGCCTGTCTTACTCTGTACATAGAGGGAGTTGACTAACTTTGGCTTTTCAGCCAGTATGAAAAATGCTATCATAGTTAGGTTTACCACACTAGGAAATTTTTTAAAGCCCTAGATATTTCTGAATATATATATATAGGTGCATTCATTACATTCTTCTCTAGATTAAAGAATTTTAAGGAAGTTGAAATGCAAAATATTTGGAATGCTTCATGCCAGGAGTTCATACCTAACTATTAGGAATAAATCATTGTGGTCTTAGTAAGATCTTGGTCTTCCACCCATCCTTGCTCTGTGACAGTGGGCTTTTGTGGTGCACATTTCTTTCTTTGACCAAGCTGTGGAAATGTTTGTGAACAGCGTAATACAAATGATAATGAAGATTCAGGTATCAGTATTTTACCTTTAGGTCCTCTAATCCTGACACACCACACATGGGGCAATGCTTCTCCTATCAAATGCATCCCACCAGTGCAGAGAAGAGACTGGGCTGGTGTATAGGTAGGTCTGCAGCTGGGAGAAGTCCAAGGCCAATATTAGAAGCAATCCCTCCCACCTTGAAAAGGAGAGAGTTTGCCTTTTTTCCTTTGCTTGCTTATTAGTTTTATTTAAAAAAAATGAAAAAACAACAACAACAAAAACCAAACAAACCCAAAGCAACCATGTTTATCTTGTACACAAAATGCAGTTTCTTTCTAAATACAAATAGCCAGTTAATGTAATCCAGTCAAAAAGGGAAACAAAAACCTTCAGCTCTCTGGCTCCTGATTTTACTGACTCAGTTAGAGGTCAAGTGATTTTTTCTCTGATCTTAGCCATCTTGAAGCTTAGTTACCTTATTACTGCATTGGTGAATAGCTGTAGAATGCTTTTTGCATCACACTATAATTTGGCCTGCAGAAAGACCTTGCAACACTGGTTGTTGTTTTTCTGGCTAACTTGTTAGAGATAAGGAGAAATCTCCTGCAACTTCCAGTGGGTAGCAACAGGTAGGCACAGGTATCAGCGAAGAAATAGCAAAAAGACAAGTAGGAGTCTGCAGGTGAGTAGGAAGATGATCTTATTAACAGGAGATGCCAAGAATGTGTGCCTACTTTTGCATCAGAACTGTAATGAAATCTAATTTTAATTAAACTTAATTAAATTGTTTAATTCTATGGCTAAGTCCTATTTTATTCGCCCCACACTGACACTCCATGTGTCTGTTCAGATTTCTATGTAATTTTACCCATGTCAGCACATTACATCAGAGACACTGATAAACTGATAAACTATGCAATTCATGGCTTTGCATTAGAAAAAAAACAAACCAAAAATAACCCTGTGTGGAATTATATGGAAATTACAGCTATTGTAAAATTTCTTTTTGCATCTGTGTCTGGTAGTCTAAGGGACTTCTCAAAAACCAGCAAGTGGACGTACATTAACTAAAAAGAAGCCTCTTCAACTCTTCCTGCTGCTGAAGTCACATGCTGTGCTACAGGAAGAGTATTTTTCAACAGAAGAGGGCACTCATACACTGGCAATTTGCCTGTCTACCATCCGGATTAAATGGACTGGTTTTTTGATGTTATGATAGCCTTGGTTTGCCTAATCTGGTCCTGTAAATGGTGTAATCCCTGAAGTAAAAGCAGCAACAAGAAATCAGCCTAATCTGCATATGTTAACATTCCTGTTTAAAGCCATTGCTAAGCTTTTCTTAATTAGCAGTCTTGTGGTTTAAAAATGCTGCATTAATATGTATACATAGAAGAATCTTTTTTGCTGTTGCATAATTAGAATTACTGGCTATCGTGCTTAGTGTCCTATTAACCCTTAATTGTATTTAAACTGAATACAAGGTAAATTTTGGAGAAATTATGCATGTAGTATCCTTTAAAGTATTAGTCTGTTGCTTGCATCAGTGAAAGTAATGCAATAGGTGCCTCACCTACTGATGCAGGTTCATTGCTTTAATAATGTGAAAATTGTCTCTCCATCTCCAGGAGCACTATGAAAAGTATGATGGTTTTGTGATCCTTCATGGCACTGATACCATGGCCTATACAGCTTCAGCCTTATCCTTCATGTGTGAGAACCTGGGCAAAACTGTTGTTCTGACAGGATCTCAGGTAATGGACATAATCTGAAGTTAAAGTCAGAAAACTCAGAAGACTCATTTTTTGCCTTTGTATGCAAAGCTAGGTAGTGTCAGTGATTATCACTGTATAGATTAGTAGTGCAGGACAGGAATGGTCACAATGATGATAGAAATCAGTGAAAATTAGTGAGCTCACCATCTGAGGATCTGCCCCATAACTTTATCATTGATGACTTCACAACTGTACCAGATCATACCAGTAGTTCATTATGGCTGGGGCCAGGTGCTTCAGAGAAAGATGTAAGAGCCTGTCATTGGCCATTGTGTAGTAATCATTTCATATGAGAACCATCTTTCCAGCCTCAGGTGGCTCTTGGTTGTTAGCTGTTTTTTTTTTTCTTTCAAAGCCCTGTAGTTTATTACTTATTACTTTATCGGTTGTTATCCTGTCTTATGTTTTGTTATTACATTCTTTTAAATTTTTTAAAATAATCTCTAAGCATTAGATACATTTTTTATCAGTTCTGTTCCTCAAAGCATCTAACATGGTCTGTTTCCTTTTCTCTAAAGACGACATCTATTAATTTTTGTTCTCGTAGCTGGAGATCAGCTCTTTGCATATTGTCTGAGGGGGAGGGGTTGTATTACTAGAATAGCTTGCTTGAGCATAGAATACAGCTCCAATCACAAAAGAGAGATGAAACATCACACTGTAAAACTCCCCTCCTCCATCTCATAACTTTCTTTTCACATGTGGTCTATTTGAAGTCAAAATACAAAAGTCTAGCAAGGAACAGGCTTCCACTTACTGTCTTGACGTGGAGCAGTTTAGTCGTGGTACGTCACACTCAAGGTTTTACTTTCTTTTTAGCTTTATTGCTTGGAGATCTGTCTGACATATGATTAGGATTGGAGCATGGGATTTTATTTTTGTTGCTAAAGGGAGCTCTGACTCTCTTAATAAAGAGGCAATCTGAAAAGGCATGGAAGTCATCATTCAGCAGACCAGATTTCTGGTTTTAATCTTGTTCTTTTCTGTCTGGCTTGTTTTTTCTGTACTGAGAGGAAAGATGGTGCAAGAGAGCTGTTGCGAAGTCCACAGTGACAGCTTACATGTGATCTGGAGCTTTTGCTTTTTCTCTCCACGATCACGTCTCCCATGCTCAGCCACTTGAACTATGCCTGCTTTCTATTTTTCACATATTTCCTGAATCACTTTTAATCTGCTTTATCACACTAGAATTATCTCTAGGCTAGTTTTTAAGCACTTAAATTATAGAAGTCTGTTAAGCACAGAGGGAAACGTTGCCATGTGCTGCAGTCTAAAACAGTTTGGATGAAAAAAAATTTCATTATAAATCATTGTTACATAAATTGTCCATATGTTTGTATCACATAAATGGACTCCTTATTTTCTGCTGTGTAGGCTTTATATAAGGGACAAGGTCTAATTTCAGTCTCTGATTTTCAGGTGCCTATATATGAGTTGCAGAATGATGGCCGAGACAACCTTCTGGGGGCACTGCTGATTGCTGGGCAGTTTGTGATTCCTGAGGTTTGTTTGCTTGTGAAGATGATCTCAGAAGCTGCTTTTCTGTCTCTACTCAGGACACTTAAAATATCCTGTAGGCAGTAAGGAATTGCACTTAATCAGGAAGAGAAAATAGATTCCACTGAGGTAACAGGCACTTGCATGAGAAGGCATGGGCTGTTTTCTCAGGATCCATTTCCCATTTTGCCTATACAAAATCTATAAAGGCTAAGTCTGAAATGTAGCTTGCACCAGACTTGAAATGAGAGGTTCCCTTTCAAAGATGTGGGGTATGAAACACACCTAAGCCAATTTCTTAACTTTGAAGTTCTGAAGTTGCATTAGAACTTGTAGGAGTGTCTTCTAGCCCTAGTTCCTGAAGCCGGAAATGATATGATATTCTAAATACCTAACAACATGGAAGTACCTCCATGGTGTCAGCACCCTGCCTTTAAAGATGTTGGTGCTGTGCAGCCCAAAAATCAGAGAGAAAACTGGTCGGGTTACATCTCATTTCACTTCTGCCATGCTTACAAAGCCAGTTCTTGTAAGACAACAGTGACAGCTTCCTGGCCAAGCTCTTCCCAACTAATAACAGCTTTTCTTTCAGATTCCAACTGACAACTTTAACTGTGACCAAGAATGTGATTATGTGTGGTGACTTTTTTTGAAAGTTTTTCTCATTTTCACTAGGCCTTTTGTTAAAGTTTTGGACTCTGAATTTTGATATAACTGATGAAATTATTAATAAGTCCTCACTGTTTCTTTCCTCTATCTCTGAAGTGCTGTCAGGCAGTTTTGCTGTCTCCTAGACTATGCTTCATGAGAGGATTACAAAACTAGTTGGTTCTTAACTTGTTTTGTTCTTAAATTCTTAAACCAGTGTGTGACAGATGTGCCAGCCCTTTTGAAAGGGTAAGAGTTGTAAACATCTACTAGCCTCTTAGTTGCTTTAAAGACTTAGAAAACACTTTATAAAGGACAGACTACAGTATTTATCTACTGAATCTTTTAATTACTGGCTTATTCATAGACCTGTTTCTTTACTTGTCTTGCAGGTGTGCCTGTATTTTTATAATAAACTGTACAGGGGAAATAGGGTGACTAAGGTGGATGCTGGGAGTTTCAATGCCTTTTCCTCACCTAACCTGCCTCCACTTGCAAATGCTGAGGTTGATATTACAAGTAAGCAACATCATCTCTTAAGCCATGTAATTTATGCCACATGCAATAGAACTCTAGCTGTAAAGAAACTATGCCAAAGTAGTTGAAATTCTGACTTTATACTGAACTATCTTTGAAAGCCCTGTAGGTTGACTCTACTTTATCTGCTCTGAAACTGCTTAAATACTAGTAAGGCTGAGAATCTGTTTCTCAGCTGCATTTATCTATTGAATGTAGAAGTGAGTTAGACTGACTGACTAAAGATGGAGCATAACCAGAGGGAATGTTGCCCCTGTGTCATGAAAATGCTTGCTCTGAAGATAAAAATGAAGGAGTGAGGACTGAAAGAACAAAGAGTTTCAACTTGTTAATGATCATGTCAGACTCCAAAAGAGTCATTGCAAGAGTACTTGCAACTTCAACAGATGATCTTTTTGATGCATGTCATTGTCTAAGATGTTTTACTAGATATTTAGGACCTGACTAAACTGTAAATGCACTGAAAACAGCAGACCTATAATATACACTGCCTGAAACTTACTCAGGCTCCCTATAATTTCTCTGGGTCTGTTTTTTAAGAAGGGGAAAAACGACATGAAGATTTCAGTAGCTGTTTGCAAAGCCATTAGCACCTTGATGTCTCTTACTGGATAAATGGCACCCTTTCTTTGTCGAGGGGAGAAGAGAGACACATTTGGAATCTAGCCAAGTGAGAAGTTGCCAAAAACATACTAAAAGACAGTTTCAAAAAGTATAACATGTTTTGTGAGCTGTTTTTAGATTGGCTAGGAATATTAAAAAGGAGTAGGACTTGGTGACAAACTCCATGATTACAAAAATATAAGAACAGGGAGGGTGTTACCAAATTGTTTTGCTGCCATTAGTAGGACATTAGTGCTGTGCCCTGCAGTATTCCATTCTGAATGTTTTCTACTACTAGAGAAAGACATTCTGCAATTTGGTAAAAGAAACCTATCCCTTCCACCTAATGAGTGAGAGTTAATTAACGAAGTTCTGTGTTTGTAGCAGTCACATACAGACTGAGGAAGCCCGTGAAGTACTGTAGTGGTTCATAAGACATCTCTCAGGTAGAGAGCCTGCCACTATTGTGTTACTGTGCTGTGTCAAATACTGTGTGTCTGAGATCAACAGAAATGCTGCCAGTTGGTTGTTGCAGTAAACTGGGGAAAATCTTCTTTCTTGGGTTTTTATGAACTGCATCAAATAAATTCCATTTACTGACTGATCAATAATGAAATCAAGCTGCAAATTGCATGTTATTTCTCTTTTGGATCTGAATGAAGTGTTTTGTGATTCTTTCTCTACAGCAGAAAAATGAGGAAGTTATTAGGTACTTCCCTTGCCCATATTGGGTCCCATTATCTTTTCAGTAGAATGCCCCTCTGAGATCAGTGGGAATTTCTGACTTAAAAACTGATGGTGTGATAAGCTCTGTTTTTATTTGTTGCAGTTGATTACCTAGTTAGTGTAGCATCATTTGTCCAAGATGACAGTGTCAGTATTGAAGGATTGTTTTGATTTTTAAAAAACATGGTTTATAGTATGTGCAATCTAGTGCTGCTTCATTTTGTCCAAAGTAATTGTTTGAAACATCCCTTTGTCCCTTGAGTGTACTTGTACAATCCTTGTATGAAGCTTTCATGAAGACAAGGAACCACCTGGGCTTCTAAAAACAAAACTAATGTCTTTTAACTGTTTTCCTTTTTTTTTTTCAAAAGATTTTGTATAATATGTCTTAATCCTCCTGTAGACCAGGCTGACTCGTGCTGCTTCAGCATAATGGAGAGCAGCCTGAGGATACCAGGAGGAGGAGACCATGTGCAGAAACTCTTCCTCAGGCTTCTTAGTTCTACCATAAATGGGAATGAAAACTCCAGAGAAGCAGCAGGGGACAGGTGACAGGATGGAGGGAGTGGGAACCACAGTGGGATCATGGGCTGGTAACACAGGGATGAGGAGAGGACATGCTTTTTGAGGCTACGTCTATAAAAGCTACAGAGCCAGAGAGGAGAAGCTTAGTCATCTTCCCTAACCTAGCTGCAGCTCTCTCCTTCATTTCTTATACCCATTTTCCCCCTTCTCTCTCTTCAGATGAGGTTCCAAGGGGATTTCTGATCCCATCAGCTGGCTGCACTCTTGGCCAGATTCTTAACTAAGGATGAGAGTCTTGTTATCCAGTTTCAAATGAGCAAGTGTGTCAGCTTCCTTAAGGCTTTCAATTTAGCACAAGAAACTAATGTAAGAAGTAAAAAATTCTAGCCCACCCCTGAGATGAGGAATAATTCCAGTGCCCATGGGAAGCACTTCAGGAGAATGAGAAATTTCTGTATGAAATTAACACTACAGAAATAACAAAAAACGTTTCTAAAATCTTGAAGCATATCAAATAAAAGACCTTGTCTTATTTCTCCCGTATTTTGGAGGACTATTTCACTTCAAATATGCAAAAAGTATCAGTATATTTCATTGCTGATTACTCTTCTCCATTCTCAGTTGTCCTAAAGAAGCAAATACGAAACTTGCTTTGTTACCACGGGTGAACTTTCTTCACCACACATGCATGTAACTTCTGGGACTGGCACATGTACAGCACCATGTGATAAGAAACGTGTAGGGGATGAACAGAGTCTGTGTGACTGTGCATGCAGATGTGGTACAGCAGCAGGAGAAGGTTAGAAGGCCCTTTTGGGCTTGCTTACCCACCAGTCTCATTAGAGAGAATCTATTCATGACTGGCCAACTCTGTCTTGGTTGGCAGTTCTGTTTATTCATTGTAAAAAAGCCCAAGTTGTTTATGTATTAAGGTAAATGCCAGCTTTCTTCACCGAAGTGCCTTTGGTCCCCACCTCCCTTGTATGTCAGCATGTTGATTCTTGAAACGACACCATTCAATTTAAATATTCATTTCAAAAGGTGTGTGTCAGTTCTTTTATAACAAACTGCTGAGGCTGGGGGTCTGTCTTTGTTTGCACCCAATAGGTTGATCTCTGCTCCCCACCCCTTGGCTGCTGCTGTGAATGATAATGAAGGCTGGGGAACCTTATATATAATGGCAGGGCTTGCCTGTAGCCCTGCAGAGAAGGATGAGAGGAGAGTGTTGCTGTTTGTCTGGAGCACTGCAATCAAGAAAAGCTGTATTTCTTGTTTGATTTCATAACTGGGAGTTCAATCACCACTCCTAAGGGAGGTGTCGCTCTTAGTTGCTGCTCTCCCATTATACGTTGAAACCTGCATTGTGGCATAGGAACTGTTTAAAAAAAAAAAAAAGTTGGAGTTTTTTTCAGCCTTCTAGACTATGTAGACTTTTTTTTCAGCTTTCTGGACTTTTTTTTTTTTTTTTTTCTTTAAGTCAGGTTGATGTTTTTTCAGCACTAACCTGATCACCATAGAGGGATGTCTGTGTGTGAATAAAGCTGAATAAGAGAAAGATGTATTTTTTTATCTGTAATTTTAAAGGCTGTAGTTTTTGATAGGGAGGGGGAGATCTGACGTAGCAGGTATTGTTTATGTGATAGTTTTGTTTGGAAGAATAAACAAAAGGCCTTAGGATCTTGACTGCTGTCTTCTTGAATAAGGCAGTCTTGTCTATCCCAAGTTATTTTGGATACATTATATAAATAGCCATTACTTTATTTTATGTATGGTGCTTTAAAAACTGTCTGCTGTGCAAGAAAGCCAGCTTACATTTGTTCCTCAGCTTTGTATCCATATTTACATAATGCAGTAATCAGTTCACCTCTTCACAAGCACAGGCCATCCAAGTTAGAACAGGTTACTGTTTTCTCATGTTGTGACAAAATGGAATATCCCTAATTAGTCCCTCTTCTCCATAAGATAAAAACTGTTATGATCATTGATACGTCCATACAGATTTTTGTACTTCACCTGCTTGTGTACGAGTTTCTCACTTAAGAACTGTTAGTGATTCCTAATACTATTTCTTGATGTATTTTTTCTTAATTGGATAGAAAGAAGATTGCAGTGTGGTATGACTAAGGCTACAAGACAGATGGTTTATTCAGTGCAATGAAGATGCTTGAGTTTAGTTATGCCACGTAAATATTCTTCCATTTTTGTGGGTGCAGTCTTTGAGAGGGAAGATGCAAAAGTGTTCTAAACTCTTTTTCCCCTGCATGGTGCTCTGTCTCACAGTAGTTCTGAATAAATCTGAGATGAAGTCAGGCTTTTGTGTACATTTGTTTGTCTTTGGCTCTTGCATCACACTTGCCTTTTGTTCTGCCTTTTAGACTTGTTTGTCTAATGGAAAACTGATATCTGTGGAGTCTGTCAGAGCACATTATGCAGTCTGATGAGGTTCATGACCAAGAGAATGTTAACTCGGGGCAGTCTTTAGTTCTTTTTTTTTAATATAGCTTGAAATCACATCACTGTACTATGTCTGCATACATTACATTTATCTTGAAGGTGATACGCTCTTTGGCAGAGTGTACTCCAAGAGTACAGGTACAGGCCTGGTATAGGTCTGACTTCTGGAACCTACCCTCTGATCTCTCTCCTTGGTCTTCTACTTTCAGTAATATCCGAGTGATCTGTGCCAGGGCAGGTTTCCTCAGTTCATTCTTCAACTTCATTGCAGGCATTAGGGATGCTAATAGTTGCCAAACTTAGCAGGGTGTATTTCTGAAGTTTTGGCAGGGAATCCTAGTTTACGGAGAATAAAAGAAAGAAACCTCTGATGCAGTTTTATTGCCATCCCTTTTTACAGAGGAGGCTGCTTTTAAAGAATTAACTTGTGGGTTAGAAGGTTGAAAGGACTGGACATATTGCTAAACACTGCTGATTCTTAAAGTGCAGTGCTCAGTAGTACACGTGGTTAGCCAGACCTGTGAAACTCAAGCAAAACAAATGCACAGCTTTCTGCACTCACCCATTTATCTCCTGCAGGTCTCTCACTCACTCTGGAAGGCTCATGGAGGCCTTTGAGACCTATTTGGCTAACTAATAAATCCAGACAGGTGGTTTCAGAGCCATGCTGGCCCATTCAGCACAAAGAAACTGAGAAGACAGTCTGTATTTCTATTCTGTTTCCAGAGCAGTAGGAATCCATGTGCTGAGGTGCAGCTGGTTGGACAAGGATGATGCCAAGCCAATGACTTGTGACCTTCTAAACATCTTACAGTATTATTTTAGAAAGAATATGCAAAAGGCTTTAGCTGTTGACAGAGCAGCACAACAGGTAGGGAACAGTCATAAAGCCTTCTAGATGGCTGCTGTTTTCTGTCCCACCTTAATGGATTTTGTAGTTTTTAGTATCTCTGGTGGTGGGGCATTAGAGCAGGCTTCAGTGGAGGCTTCTAAATGTACTCTGAATTTTCTTGCAAATGGCTGTCTGATGATTGCAAGAGATTGCAACAGTAATTGGTGTGAGTAACTCGCCACATGTCTGAAAGCAAGTTAGTATTATGCATGCAGATGTTTTATCTGTCATGCTGTTGAGGAGTTTCTCCAAAATGTAAAAAGCTTAAATCACAATGGGGCAACAGGTGACTTTACAGCATGGTCTGCTCTGATTGAAGCATGACACTTTGAGCTGTAAGCTGTTGCTTGTTAAACCTCTTCCACTGCCTTGTAGGAGCTTTCAGCACTACCAGTGCTGTGCTCATACACTGAAGTAGTAAAATTTTGAAATCAATAATGCATGACTTGGCTTCTAATAATGCAACACAAACAAACTGTTAGTTAAACAGCTGGCTTCTGGCTCTAAATGTATAATCAGAGTTAATTGAATCCTTGCTATTTTATTTAATCGTTAGTAACTACTTAATAAACTCTGGAGGTGATTAGCAGCAACAGTAACTGCATTTGTCATCTATGTCTGGGAAGATGAAGGTCTGGCTGAGGCTTTCTGAGTACTCTGAACTAGGAGAGTTGGCACTAAGAGAGCATGTTCAGCACTGTGAACCCATAAGCTCTAGAACTCAGATGTTTTCACAGCTATCAAACTTGTCTTTGGAAGAGTCTGTAGTAAAGGAATACAGATCTGTGTTTGAGAGATCATCCTGCTCACTGATGAGCACTGAACTAACTAATAAATAAGGTGTGTTAGATCAGCTTCTATAGCTGCTGTCTTAAATGGGCCTTTATTTCTTCTTTTAAAAAATAAATGGTCTTTCATGAATTCCCTACACAAGAAGCAGTTTTAAAGACAATCTTGGAAGTGCTACAGCTGTACTTAATGCTATGACTTAATACTAAATTGAACGAGACATTTTTCTTTAACAGTAAACTGGGAAACAGTATGGAGAGCCAATACCAAAAAGAAATTTCGAGTTCACACCAATATGAACAGGAACGTTGGGCTTCTGCGGATCTTCCCTGGAATCACTGCTGCTGCTGTAAGCATCAACTCCTCATTTGGGAAGTGGGGGGAGTGGTGCTCAAATACTTTTAAAGTTAGCTGAAGTAAGGAAGCTTCATTGTTGCAGCAGTGGTTGGGGTTTTGGGGGGAACAGAAAGGATCTGACTTACTGTTTTTTGGACTATCAGAACATTCAAAATCATGTTTTCATTTGTCATAAACTGCTGATAAATGTTTTTCAGTTATGAAGACAGGCTGAGAGAGGGGGGGTTATTCAGCCTGGAGAAGAGAAGGCTTCAGGAGACCTTACAGTGGCCTTCCAGTACCTGAAGGGGTCCTACAGGAAAGCTGGGGAGGGACTTGTTACAAGGAAATATAATGACAGGACAAGGGGTAATGGCTTAAACTGGAAGAGGGTAGTTTTAGTTTAGACGTTAGGAAGAAAGTCTTTACTGTGAGAATGGCGAAACACTGGGACAGGTTGCCCAGAGAAGTTGTGGCTGTGAACACTTGGAAGTGTTCAAGGCCAGGTTGGATGGGGCTTTGAACAACCTGGTCTAGTGGGAGATGTCCCTGCCCATGCAGGGGGGTTGGAACTAGGTGATCTTTAAGGTCTCTTCCAGCCCAAACCATTCTGTTATTCTTACAATTCTGTGATGTCTTTTGTCTAAACAACCTGGCTCTGAAACTTAAATAGGTCAAGTGTACTTTTTTAGACAAGTGGAGGCTATAGTGACCATGTCAATGCTCTCTAGCTGCATAATGAGGCATTGTGATGGATATCTTCTTAGAGAATACACAATATGGTGAGTGGAGGGGAGTGTGGGTATTTCTACAACTCATGCTTATTTTAAAGTTAGTTTTCTCTTGCATTTATGATTAGCATGACCCTTTGCACTCATACAGAGCTGAAAATTAGAAGTGGGATTTTGTTGCTGAAAATGAGAAATGGTGGGTTTTTTGTCTTTAGATTTTTTTTTTTTTTTTTTTTTTTAGAACTGAAGTTTTAGGTAGATTTGTCTTCTAATTTTTGTCCAATACTAGTTCCATTAAATTGACAGGTCTTTTGTGGCCGTTGCCATCTCAAATTGAATCCAGTAGTTAATGCAGCACTCCTCAATTACATTACCATTCTTTCTAGGTGAATATGAACAGATGGAAAGGCAGAGGGGTGGTATATTTGCAATAAAACTCCAGCTGCATAGTTAGCCTCATGGGGGCTTACAAAGTATTGCATTTTGCACATGTGATGAGCAAGGAACCCTCTGGGTTGTTTAAAAGGCATCTTTCTAGGAAGAGGACTTTTCTAGGCATCCTTTGCTAGGCCATGGTAGCTACCTCAGTAACATGGAGCCCAGAATGAACTAGAGCCTCCTTTTTGTTTTTTTCTGCCTTGAGTTAAATAAACTTCAGGCTTCATTAGAATGGTCTTTTCTGAAATGTGAGACTCCCTCTCTCTGAGTTAGGCAGACATTAGTTAACAAAACTCTTTGCTACAATAACAAATCTGGGCAGGGATGGGGATTTAAAACTCAATTTTGCATTTATTTCACAGGTGTAAATCTACCATTTTATTCTGCTGTGGTGCAACAGTATAGGCTGTTAATGGCACTTGAACAATAGCATCCTTTGTCACACTGAGGTCACTACTGTAGAAAATACTTAATTTAAATATATGTTTCTAGGAATTTTAAAGGAAGCTAAAGAGTGAAATTCTAATTTTTAAAAAAGCTTATTCTACAGTCCCAGTTATTGAAAATGGGGAGCACAGAGGGACATGAGAAGACTGTGAGGCATGAGAGCTTGTAGGACCATAACAGAAGCAAACCATCTTTAAAAACTTTGTGCCATACATGAAAATCTTGATGTGACTTTAAAACATCTTCGGCGTTTCCCTGTCTTGTTTTGAAACAGGTGAAAGCGTTTCTTCAGCCTCCAATTGAGGGCATTGTCCTTGAAACTTATGGAAGTGGCAATGCCCCAAACAACAGAGAAGACTTGCTGAAAGAACTGAAGAAAGCAACTGAACGAAAAGTAGTGATTCTCAACTGTACCCAGTGCTTACGAGGCTCTGTTAAAACAGTCTATGCAACAGGGCAGGTAAGGGTTGTGCAATGATTTCAGACTACTCCTGTGGAAAAAAAAATTCTACTGCTACAACTGGGTTGTATTCTATAAAACCAGATTTACTAAACTCTAAATATCTTGCTTATAAAATAACTATCTGAAAAATCTTAAACTGGAAGCATTTAAGAGCTGCAAACAAAATCTGTTACTTCTAGTCTGGAGGAGTAACTGAACTAAACCAGCCAGGAACAGTCAGTTCAGATGCCAGATTAGTGATTGCTTGTTCTTGTCATGTGTAGCACTCCAGCATACCTTGCATTATGTTGGTAGTATCTTTCCCAACAGGATTCCACTGTACTAGGAGCTACCTTAGGGGTCAGATGATGAAATAAACCAGTATATGATAGGCCAGCAGTTACTTAGCTACGATGTAAGAACCAAGAACCTCAAGAAAGCCAGCAAATCCAAGCAATATTCCAAATCCCTGTTTTTCAGATGATGGGGAGTACAACTGAATTCAGAAAGAAATTGGAGAACAGAATGTAAAGAAATGTCAGTCTTGCAGAATGGAAACCCACAAAGGCCAGCTTAAAGCTGACTTAGTGGAGATACTGTTAATATTCAGGGCACTCTATAGTGAGTTTCTTAATCATGTATTAAGACATGACATGAGTGGACTAATAAGAGCTCAAAGCCATAGAAGAGTATTTGTTGCACATGGTACTGTGAAGGAAGCTGGTTTAACTGGACTTTATAAAATGTGAGCCATTAAATAGCCACCAAACACTGACACAAGGTGACTCATCCCCCTGTTTTAAACACCTGGTTTTGTTGGGAGCAACCACCCATCTGGCAGTGCCAGCCTCTTGAGTGACTGTAGGACAAGCCTAGATAATGTAGTCTGGTGCTGAAACCTGCCTCCTGTAACATTGTTTTAGACACAGCTTTAGATTATATTTGCTTCAGGAACACAGGTTTTGAGGCAAAAGAAATGATTGTAAGAGATTCTTTCTACCTCTTCAGTGTTCAAACTCAGTATTTTCTGAAAAGGGCTGTTATTTGGGTAAAAAAAAATTGCATAAATTAATGGAGATATTTTGAAAAGCATTAACTTTTGTGAAGATCCCATACTCTGTAGCAAATGTGATAAGAATATGTGGATTAGGTAAAGCAATTCACATGGAAGGAAGAAAGCATTTAAGTCAATAAAAGACACCAAACATATTAGAAAAACAACATGAAAATGAAGCTTAGGTTTTATGTGATCTTCAGCTTGAGGTGAACTCTTAAGATGTATGGAAGGAAGAAAAACCCTATTCTTATGCTCTGACTAAAAGATTTACAAGTAGACACCTCTAAAATGGCCTTTTGCAGTCTGCTGATCCAGACTGCTGATCTGCTGAATTGAAAGATTCTGCTCAGGTCTTACTGAACCACGGTAAGGCTGGCTTCCCCTTTTTATGTTGAGCATATATTATATTCTTTCAGTATCCAGTGGTGGAAGCTGTCATGTTCTCTTGGCATCTTTTGGGGAGAACACTGACAGAATTATATCCTACAAAGTTACTTCGTGCTTGTTCTTCTGTTGCCTTTTCCTTTTCATAAAGAGCTCCTTGATGGAAGAAGTATTATGGATGAATGCTGGAAAGTTAACTTCACTTTGATTTTTCTTTAAATAAAAGCTTTCACAGCTTTTTCACAGGTCTTTGCATATGGCCAGGACATTTTTTACTCAAGCTAGCCAGGTAGGTCAGTTGAGTCCCTGGTTTCTCTTGAAGTGTTTGTTTTAATTAATTGAATGTCTCGCCTCTGATCCGTCTGCACAGGAGAAACTTGTAATTGAGAGTACTTAAGGTGTAGGAAGGAAGCTGGGAAATCCCTTCCTCTCCTTTTTCTCAAAACTGATGAAAAAACCATAACTGTTACTTGGCTAGCTCTGCAGTACAGAAGGTATTTCTCACCTCTGTGTATATTTTCCCACGGGGCTTTTAAAAATGTTAGTCTTGGGCTTCTGGAAGTGGTGAATGAGCTGATTAAGGCTCTGTATCTTGCTAAAAATACTAGTTAAGGCACAAATTTCAAAGCCAAAGTTTATATACAAGATACTTAAAAATAAAGTAAAGTGAAGTGAAGTTCAGAGAACCTATGGAAAGATGCTTTACTGTGAGCCATCACAGTGTGGCAGAGATGATGATCTGAGCTTTAGAGAAGCCTGAGTACAATCTAGAGACAAGGGATCTGAAGTCTCTTGTCTTTGCTCTCTTGCTCACTGTACAGGTTGCTGAGAGTAGCAAAGATCTTTCTGCTTTTATTCTTTGATCCAGGTAGTTTTTGGTTTGTTTTATTTTAACTACCATAAAGAAGTTTAGAAGTTCATTTTTTTTAGTTTTTCATGCCAGAACTGTGTAAATTACACAGTTTAGTTGTATGTTCTAAATTATACACTGCTAGTGCAGTCTGAAAGGCTCTGAAAACACTCCTACTGTGAGCACATTGTACTGCTGGAATTCATCCAAAGCTATGCCCCATAAAAGAATGGTAAATATGTCTGTATGAGAACAGCCTACTTGGCAATGTTCAAAATGCCACTGGGTTAAAACAGAGTAACTGCAGGTTTTCAATAAAGGGAATCTGACAACTCTGCAGATAGCTGATACAGACCTGTAACCTTTCCCTTTTAGCAAAGTAAGTGACCGTGGCAATCATTTGGGTGAATTCTTCAATGTTATTGCATGAAAAGGAATTTAAAGTAAAGCTCATCTTTATTCAGCTGGCTCTAGTATTTGCTTGGTATTTGATAACTGAAAGGACAAAAATTACAGTGGCAGTAGGAGAAGCAGGGGAGTGGAGGCACAGTGCATACAGTATTCTGTGTAGCTGCTCATCATTCATGTTCATTTTCTGTTCACATACGTATGTCTGAATGCTATGCTAATTGGATTTTTTTTTTTTTTATTCAGACTCTTGCTGATGTTGGTGTAATTCCTGGAGGTGATATGACACCAGAGGCAGCCCTAGCTAAACTGTCATATGCACTCAGCAAGAGTGAGCTTACCTGGGAGGAGAAAAGGCAGGTAAATACTTCAGTGTGACCTTAAAAGGCTTTAACTTTCTCATCTACTGTGCACATTTCTGTTTAGCTGAATTCCTAGAGCTTCTCTCTTGCACTTTAAAGGAACTGATTCCAGAACCATAAAGTGAACATCACATGTTTTCTTCCTTAAGGAAAATACTGCTAGGCAGGTGGAATTATGTAGACTGGGAAAGGAAAGAATTCTCTGCATAAGTCAAGTGAAGACCGTGAATGGCCCATAAAAATCCCATCTTTAAATGGTAGTAGTCTGCCTTGGACATTTCTGTAGTGAAAACCCATATGTGGAAATTTATATGGGAGACAAAATCCTAACCCTATTGAAATCAGGAAAGATCTTGTTATTGATCTTAGTGTGGTAAGGATTTAATTCATACAAATTATTTCTTTGCCTACAGCCTCTTACTTTACAGCATTACTCATGAGAGTGTTAGATTTTGTTTCTGTTAGAGGAGGTACACTATAAATGTACAAAAAATAGAGGATTATTCTAAGAACCAACTGCAACTGATTTTAAAATCATAAGCCCTTTAACAACATTCTTAGTGTTCATTTGTGCTTAATCAGGGCTTTTTAAAACTCAGTTTATGTAGCTATACATCGTGTTCCTTTATACAAGGAACATACAGCTCTGAATTAGATAGGGGAGCAGCAGTCTGCCAGAATGCATGTGCTTCTGTGCTTCTGTGCAGTGAAATCATCACCATGACACTTTGGAAGATGACATCATGATGAGGCACTCTCTAGACGTAAGCACTACATGCACATGTATCTTATGATGCAGGGTTTTTTTTTTAACTAAAATTGAAACAAATTTTATGGTTATTTCATGCTCAGTATATTCCAAGGGGTAGCAGCTGTTGAGGCAGATTTGTATACCTGTGATCATAAATGGGATGGCTGGAAGTACCACTTACCATGCTCAGCACCAGTTTCAGACTCTGGGCTTTCAGTTGTTTGTTAAATCTTGGCTCTGAAGAATTAGAGGAGAAGCCATTTGTTTTTTCAGTGAGGATGGAAAGAACATACTCTGTGCAAGAACATGCCAGACAGGCAACAGAATTCTGTGTGAAGAATAGTGGCACTGCATGTTTGAGCACTTCAGAAACCCAGGCTCTTCCCTGATGCCCCTTTGGCACACTCACTGACCCTGGAACATACATGGACTAGTCTGTTGTTTTAACAAAGACTTTAAAGCTTCTTGCACAGAGGATTATTTGACCTGGGACAGGAGAAACTCTCCCAGCTGGCTTCTTGCCTAAGTATGCGAGTTAAAACTTAATTTGAGATCCAATTTGCTGAGGTAAGATAGCTGACTTACTCAGGTGAGGACCCGGTTGTAGGACATTTTAGGTACTCAAGGCTCGAGGTACTCCTGCATATTCATATGCTGTCCTTTGGAATGTGCTGCACAGTTTTTGTGTGGTGCTCCTGGGACATCAGATATATGGTCTGAAAAACAAAACAATTTTTGCAATTTCTTTGAGTTAAGCAGGATTGGTTTCCCCATTTGACTCTTGGTACAGACCCACAAACAGTTGCATTGGCACAGCTTAGGGAGCAGCGTGCTGCACTGCCTGGGCAGGAATGAGTGGTAGAGACCAGGAGGAGAAGAAAGGCTGGAAATATGTGTGGCAATATCTCCAGCTAAACATATCACCAAACAATAGTCTCCCAAGAGACGGAAGCTCTCCTGAAGCTGGCGTGGTTATTTTAGGATTCTCTTTCAACACGAAGAAGCAAGGAATGTGCCCCCAGACACATGGAAATGGCTGCAGAGCTGGTAGGGCTGAGCAAGGCACGCAGGGCTTTGCACTGGGTGCGTTCAGCACAGGTGCCTATTGCTAAGGTTACCAGTGCAAAGCAATGATCTCAACCTGTCAAACTCTAAAAGTGTGCCAAAGCATTTGGTATCCTCTGAGTTATACGGATATGGGACTCTTCCAGCAGACAGCTACAGTGCTGTCAGCGCTTGGAGTTTTTTTTTTTTAATAAAGGGCATGCCTAGACATAAGTAAACCTGGGGCATTCATCTTTCCAACATCACATCTGTTTCTTGCAAACTTTCACAATCCTGCTTTTTAAAATTCTAATTGAAATAACTATGTGCTTTATAGCTGCATCAGCAACCTCTCGTGAAAGAATGCCACTATGTAAAATTGTCAGAATTGAGAAAACCAGTTTTTTTTTATAATGACTGGCTTCTCTCACCATGCTGCAGATTTCCTAGAATCTGCATTTTGGAGTATATTCTTTATTGCCATATTTAACCACGTTCTACACATGAATTGGCTGATTGCTTTTTTCCCTGGTTATATTGGGTTGACCCATTCTGCAAACTGTTACATGCCTGCTTTAATATCGAATGACTTATACTACTGTAGACCCTCTTCATCCAAAGCTATCTCTATGACCAAATTTTAACAAAATCTGGCCTGATGGAGCTATCTGAAAATCCATTGAAATACATGACCATCCGCAGGCAGCACTGGGCTACATACACAGGGTGTGTAGGAGTATTGAGGTTTGGGAATGATTGTGAAAAGCAACATTTTAGAATATTCTGGTCTTCAGCCTCACCATGCTCATTACTTATTATCTGTATTCTTAAGTAGGCTGCAGCTTACCCCACTAGGGAGCTTTTGTCTGCATACTCTAAAAACTGAGATGTTTTGTTATGTGCTTATTCTGGTTTCTTTGCTTTGGAAGAAAGTTTTATTTGGCTGTCCCTTTTTTTCCCCCTCTTTGTCTTTTTAAACTTGCAATCTTCATGGGACAGTAAGTATTTCTTTAATCTTTTGTCTGCATTCAGTTAGTTTCCATAATTCCTCCAAACAATTTTTTAACTTGATCCTAAGGTTTTTTATTAGGCTACTGCCATATTTTTCCTTTGCTAACAAAGGATTTGATTGCTTGCTTTTCAGATGCTGAGCGAGAATCTAAGAGGAGAAATGACTGTTGTACCCACAGGAGCCAAGATTTCTCTGAGAGATAGCAAGTTTATTCAAGTGATTGCCAAATCTCTAAGTATCAGCAGCAAAGAGGTATATACTTCAACGTTTAAAAGCAAACTCATGTAAAGCTGTAAACTTGTCAACTCAGTTAAATGAACCTAGCTTAGAGGTGAACAGAGATGCTAAAAAAAATGGAATGCTGGAGCTTTTTTTTGTGTTTGTTTTTTGTTTTTTTAATGTTTTTTAGTACTGAGTGTTCCAGCTAACCAGTTTGGTTAGGGAGAAAGGACACAATGACAAGCATAACATTAAAATGTTTTTAATTAAAAACATATTAACATTTTTTTTTCCTCTTTGTAGCTCCATCTTGAGTTTATTTACTTGGCTGGCTGGTTGCAGTAACAAACCTCAGACGGTTGCTGTAATTCAGGGTATCAATGATATGAAAAAAGTGCTTCGTATTTTTGTGGTCGAATGTATTGACAGTTTAGAGCAATCTAAATAATAATGGGTAAAGCAGCTTAATTGTACATGCAGTCAGAGAAGGCTGATACTAGAGGAAGCATTACATGAGTGCAATTTGTGGTGTTTGATTGTAGTTCCTCCAAACTGGAAAACCGGAACATACAGTATTGGTTGTAAGAGAGGTTGTAAGATTTTGCTTTTCTCTTGGCTTTGTTTCAGGGAAGATGGGATTTTTACTAGCTAATGAATACTGAATGTATGGTTCTTCTTTAGGAAGCATGAGAAATATGAGAATATTTAGAGGGCCCGGGGGCTCTACTTGTCAGTGGAGCTTTGGAAGTACAGGTTACACAAATATCTGAGGAATCACATGAGTAAAGAGTCTGTCTTCAGGAGACTGGACTGTATGGTATTTTCCAATTCCTACCAGTGCTGTTCCACTTATTATACTGATGTGTAACTGCAGCTGTACAGGGATGGTAATTAGTGCATGTACCTTAAATGGTATATATAGATATCACGTAATTGTAGTCTTGCCAGGAAGGAATACAAATCTTCATGGATGTGAGGCAGACAAAATGTAAAATAAACATGAGACTGCTTTCCTTCCAAGAACTAAATTTTTAAATAGTCAAATAACTAATTTAGAAACTACATGAAAGAAAGAAAGCAGGGGCAGTATTTTAATGAGTTGGACATCAGTCTTACTAGAAACAAAACTGATATTAAATGCTTAATTTTATTTGTTTCTCAGGAACTAGAAGCCGTAAGAGATGCATTAATTCCACCTTTGGCTTGTGCTGCAGCTAAACTGGGTGACATTGACGCGCTAAGAGCCATAGCAGAAATGGTAATGTAAAATTAACAGTTTGTACAAACCCCAAATTTTTAAACAGAGCTATAAGTGATAGGAGGAAGGTATGCTCACAGGCAAGCAACTACCTCAGTGTTAGAATCAAAGTGATTTCACAAATGCGTTTGTTTTCTAGGCTCCTCAGTCTTTACCTTTCAAAACTGGTGTGTTCTTTCCCCTGTTTCTCAGCTGTTTACATTTTCTTTTGAACTGTGAAAATACAGGTAGATTAAAATGCAAGTTCTTATCTCCTAACTTGGAACATTTTAAAATGGTTTGTGTTGCTTTCTTTCACTTAACTTTCTTTATGCATATTCATAAGTATCCAGCTTTTGGATTTAAATCCATCATGATTTAAAATAAAAAAAGAACCTGAAAATCATACTTAAGCAAAACACACTGCAGTGCTAATTCAGGATTCTTGGCTCTTCCCATAGCTCTAGGTTGGGTTATAGCTGGAAAAAGAAAAAGGCATTTTGTTGTATCACCTCTTTTTTTTGTTTGTTTTTGGTTTTGTTTTTCTTTTTCTTTGCCTTGGTTTACCCTACTCTTGAGACTTTGGTGTCAAAGAGGGACCTAATGGGCTTCCAGAAAAGAAAAATATATCCTGAAAGTAACAATTAATTTATGAAGAAAAATAAATTAGCAGAATATAGGCACAAAGCTGCTGTATAGTGTACTGCAGTTAACAGCATATCTGAAGGGGCCATAATGAGTATACAGGTGAAAGGGGGAACGTGCAGAAGGTGGAAGAAATATCTTTACTGGTGCAAAAACAATGCTGCAAGATAGATGTGAGGTAAGTTTGACATTGACAGCTTAACACTTGGATGGCTGAATTAATATATTGTGTATGCATCTACTGTTGTATCAACAACTTAAATGTGTAGCCATTATATTTTTTAGCATATGAAGGATCTGTCCTTTTGTAGGGTGGAAACTTGAGCTGTGGAGACTATGATGGCCGAACTCCACTTCATATTGCAGCCTCTGAAGGGCATTTACCATTAGTTGAGTATTTGTTGACATCTGGTGCAACTATTTATGCTCGAGACAGATATGGATCTACTCCACTGATGAATGCGATCAAGTTCAGGTAACAAAAAAATTTGTACAGCACTCTCCGTAAAGTTTATGAAACTTCTATCATTTTGGATTTAAAGTCAATCCCTGTATTTCAGTCTCACTTTGTCTCAGCAATCATGTGTAAATGATAGCAATTAAAATAACACCAACCAGTTTCATCTCAATGGATGGGACTAGACTAAATTAAAAGATTTTTTTTTTTCGTATGAAATGAAAGCAAAGAACTTGGTATGCATGCAAAATTTTAGCATAAGGTAACTTTTTGCTGCCTTCCCGCCAAGACTTTGTCCATAATTTCAGGATTCCACTCTTTGTTATGAGGCTTCCTTATAAAACAGCCAAACCGATCACTCCCTTTGACTGTCAGAAGTGAGAGTGCAGGACCGAGGGCAGTCTGTTTTCTTTCTGCCCTCCCCTTTCTCATCAAGACCAGACTGTTTCAATTGGCACAAAATATACCGGTAGGTTGGCATGTTTTAATCTTTCCCTTCCACTAGTGCTTTCCTGAGTCTCTTGCTGGGTGACTGGTTTTTTGATTTTTCCCTTCCACCCACTCGTATGGTATGGCTGCGTGGCTCTGCCTGCTTTGTGGATTTCCTCTTCCTGTTGTTCTGAATGTCAGCAGTTCTTGAATGGTAGTCATGGGCATGCAGTTTATTGGTCTTTTCCATCCTAAGGAATGGCCATAGCACAGAACAAAGGTTATCTGATATAAACATTTAATTTTAAAACAGTTTATATAGCCTGGGGATTCACAGAGCCATTGGTCTTCTAACGTGTTAGAAGCTGCATGCCCTAATCTTGTTTCCTTTGATCCACTTTCAGCTTTTTATCTTGCATTCAGTCTGTATGATGGCAGGAGAGAAGCATTTACCTGTAAAGGAGCTTAGGTTGATAGAATTTTCATGATCTTCATGGATGTCTCTCCCCAAATATTCTTATGGCTTTTTTTTTATGTTGATGAGTTCACCTGGTCTGTGAGGCTGGAGTTAATCCCTGGGATGTGTGACAATCCTGGTTTTGCATTCGCGGTAGGAATAACTTGGAGGGTTGTTTTTTTTGTCTCAAAGGCCAGATGTAGAGAACTCAACAGGGTTTGGTAAGTTCAGACTCAGAGTCCTCTGTGGCCACTGTGCTATTGCCATACCTACTGCATGGTCCCCTATGGCTCTGTAGTTACTCCTTTATCTCATGAATATATAAGCCCTTCAGTGGCAAACCCTTCAAGTCTTAAAGCAAAAACAAGCCCAACAGCAAATCAAACAAATAACCTTGTAGTTGAATAGAGGTGGCTCTGGTCCAATGTGAGAAAATGGTAAAGCATTAGATACCATTAGATGTTCCTGCAAATCAGGCACCTACTTTTTTGTACCGCACCCATCTACCGCCTGAGGAATTTCACATGAGCTTGTTGTTTGGATTCCTTAGCATTGCCACTCCTATATTAGACTCCTACTATGACTCTTAAGCTCTTTAAAACTGCACGCCCATTTTGATACAGGGAATTGTAAAAGGGAACTGCACCATAACCATTTTCAGTTTCTCTTTTTGTTTCTGCTGTTGGAATGAGAGGAAGAGTAGACTTACAACCATTCTCATAAACGTGTTTTTATGATCTGCTGCCTACTCACACTGCATTTCACATGGATAAGCATAGAAAGGAGAATGGTAAAGATCAGACAGCTGTATTTGGGCATAATTAGATACTCACCAAAAAGATTTCTGCTACAGAAATTCTATTTATAAAACAGTTGCATGCTGAAAGTGAAGGGATTATCCCGGTGCATTGTATAAAGTGGCAGAGAGGAGAGGGGGAAATTGTTTTTAATGAGCAGTCAATGCTTTAAATTGTTTAGTATTGTCACTTTCTCAATTTCACTGAATATTGCATCAGCTTAATCCCATTTTCTGAAAATTAATATTTGTTTAATATGTATTTAACTGCAGTACAGTACCTACTTATCTTAAAAATAGCTTTCTTCCAGTTGTTTATGTCACATTTCTCAGTGGCTTGCCCTTAATCTAGCATGCAAGCCTATATAATGATGAATGATTTCTCTTTTCCATTTAATAATTTGTAAAGACAGTTGGGAGTTATGCTCCTTCTTAAAAGCTTCTTAACATAGAGCTGTTAGTTGGTAGAGCAGCAACTTGATCTATATCAATAACAGTCAATTTTTTTTTTTTACTTTAAGTGACTCTTTCATTGTTTCTTTAGATGGTAAAATCTGGAGTCCCCTTCTAGATATGAAATAAACTACTGCATTTCTTCTTTTTAATTTGTAACTCTGCAAGTTGCATGTAGTCTCATTCACTTTATGCACGTACCTAAACAGACCGCTGTTAATTTAGGCCAGTTGCTTGACATATCAAAATTAGTAGCATCCCTTTAATTTCATAGACTACCCTCAAGGGATAATTCATTTTCAAAACAATAGAATAATATTTTTTTAATAACAGAAATTCTCTAAGCAGGAAAATGTCTTGAATAAAAGTTGTGTATATTTTATATAGTAAAAGCACTTCCATTTACTTGTTGAGCAGTAGTAAAAGGTTGAAAATGGGGAGTTGTTCATACAGTGCTGTGAGAACATCAGATTAGAGGCAGTAAAATTACCTCCCACGTAAACATGAATTTAAATACTTGCTATTTTGCAAGGTTACATTTACATTACTTCAGGAAATCTAAGGCAGAGTGAAAATCTAACCACGACTGACTCCAGAAGTGCTCTGAAGCCTGTCCTTGTATTTGAGCATAAAATTCCCACTGATCCCATACAGAAAACCAAACAAGTGAAACTAAGATGATCCTGCCGTAACCATTCCAGTTGCTAGGGTAGCAAGCATTAAAAAGAATGAAGCCAGTCCAGTTTGGATATACATGACACCTGCATTTCTTTAAAGAGAGTTGGTAGAAGGTGTGCACCCTAAGGCCCCAATCCTGCAAACTCTTACATGTGTGTTAATTTCACATGTGTGATTCATCTCTTTTGAAGTTGATTCACTTTTAATAAATGTCTGCCAAGTCATGGCCTAAGATGATCCGTACTGTACAGCACCTTAATTTCTGTGAATCCCAAGCCCTCACAAACTGGTCAACATTCACATGTCTTTATCTTCACACACATGTCAAACTTCACTCAATGTGAATATTAGGGATCACACCAAATAATTTGTTTTGCTGCTGATCCATTAAAATATTAGTATACATTGGGGCTTTTATCTTCAGTGTTATTGATAATGGGATCTAGCAGTGGGGAGGGGGAATACTAGAAGCACTTTGTGTTTCTTTGTTTTTTTCCATCAGAAAGACAATGAATGAAAGAAGCACCATCAAAAGGCTAAATTGAGTAATATAGGAGAAATAGCATTGTTTCCATTGGCTGTGTGTGATCAAGAGCCACAGTTTGGTAACAGAGCTCACTTACAAAAGGGAGAGTCAGGAACAGTTCACAGGTGACAGTATGGTTTTGTTCCTCATGGTTTTGCTTATCAGATGGGGGCAGACTGGGTAAGCAGCTGTGCACCTCAGGCTAACGTAGTGATGTTGGCCTTCCCTCTATGCCTTGAACTCCTGCTGGCCAGCAGTTGATGTGATTTTGGTTTTGTTCTGTTACCTTAGAACAGGAATCACATTTGAACCATTCCCAAGAAGTTCATGGCTCATGACATCAGCTGCACCTCAGGTCAGCTAAACTGTGAATCTTGTGAGGCTTTTGTAAAGCCACAAGTGAGCAGCTCTTAAAGAAACCTAAAGAAAAAAATATCTCTCATGTTCCTAAGACATTACAGTATCAGAAAATTCACAGTCAGGCTCTTGAAATATGAGTAACACTCTTATGGTAGGTACAGGACAACAGAAGTGGTACTCTGGGTAGGCTTGAGTTTCTGCAGAACGTAGATACCATGTGGGTGCGAGTAGGAACAAGCTGTAGTGCAGCTTACCTCCCACATAGTTTTCATGTTGAGTGATGGGAATGTAAGAAGTGGTCCGTTTGCTTTCTTGGTTGGATGTTCTCTTCACAGTTGCAATACTGTTTGAATTCTAAGTTGCCCATTACTATTTGTCCCTGTTCTTCCTCTCCCTTGCCCTCCTCTGTTAACAGGCAGTGGTGTAAAACGTGTCCTTCTTGTCCCGCCATACCAAGAAACATGATTTTGAACTATTCCCAGTCATTGGAACATTGTGCTTCTATTTAGAAATGTTTTGGTGTAAGCACTTATTGCAAATATTGTTAGTTTCAATGCTTAAATATTTCTATTTATTTATTTCAAACCTTTTTTTTCCTCATTTAAATTTGTTATATTAAACACATGGGGTAAATGTCCCCAAATCTTTCTGTATCAAAGACTTACAGAGTCACATGCAGTGTAGTAATGTCTGTGTGGTGTAGGTGGGACATGAAGTGCATTCTGGAGGGTATCTAGTCACTAGTGAGGAGTAAAAAATTACAATAGGAGGAAGAAAGTCTTGGCTCTTCTCTGGAATCCAGGGGTACAGACTTCATGTGCTTCATACGGGAGCACACTGAGGGAAGATATTACACAACTTTACAAGTTTTGCCATGTTTTATTTTTTAGTGCAGCCCCATTGCATAGCTTTTATTTTAAAAATCTCTGTTTTCATGCTGTGATTTCAAGTGTAAGGTGAGAAATGAGGAATACTCCAGGGCGGTCGCTGGAGAGTATGCAGACACTCCTCATGTTCAGTTCTCTACCTTGAACTTGAGTGAACAGACGTGTTCTGCTTTAATCTTCAGATTTCTTTTCAGGTAATTACTCTTCTGCTTAAGACTAAAATTTCATACATGTAGAATTCATTCTTCTACACAGACTGAAAAACAAGAAGCTGTCCCATTACTTACTGACTCAAGGAGATGTTTGTGGATGTCTAGCCATGTTGTGAGGGACTCTCCTGAGGAAATAGCTTAGATAACTGAACAAATCTGAGCATGTGCTGTTCCAGCAATGCTTTGCCATGAAACAAAGAAGTATTTTAATTTTTTATTGACTGTCAAATAAAACAAAGTACAATTTTTTAAAAGTCTCTCTGATAGGTTAAATAACCTGTGTTCAGAAAAGCATAATGATTCCTAGAGCATCTGTACAGTCCTTTAATTAATACATTAAGATCTGGTATGAAACATATAAGCTTACATAGGCTTAATATGGATAACTGTAAAGTAAAGTCTCATCCAAGATTGAATTTACTGAAAAAAAGCAGGGATTAGATAAACAGTTTAGTGCGGCTCCGAAATAGAAAGGCCCATGGCTTCCTCCAAGAATATGCAGAGGATTAAGCACAATGTGTATGTGAGCTTACTTTCTATTTGTAGTTAGTACAGGTGAGTTTTCCAGTAATGGGTTGGGCAAGCCCATATATTTCCTATTACAAAGATATGCTTAACTATTTTGAAGTGTTACGGTATAGCAACTTAAAAGAGAACTTCAAAATTATTCCTGATGTACTGGTGTCGTTATGCTCTTTCTGGAGATAAAAACCTGTGCTTGGATTTGTGAATGAGATCATTTGTTTAGCAGAGGATCATGCTGCCACCTCCTTTTAGAACCTAGTTCACAAATTCTCACTAGGTTACTTGTGAAAAAAGTATTTTGCACATTTTTCAATCTTTTCCATAAGTTTTCTGAAGTGCCTGATTAAGGTAGTGGCTGGTAGTGCTTAGATACTTATTTGCCCCCTTATCTCAAAGGAAGGGACAAAGAAGGTGTCCTAAAGACTCCAGGTGGAAATAAATACTAAAGGTATTGGGAATAGGGTGTTAGGAAAAGGTGTGATTTTGCTTGAGGTTTGTAAGAATATTTGCCACAATTTTAAACCCCTGAAAACCTGATTAGCTTCTATATTAACCTAAAGATTCATTGCTTATCTACAAGATATATTTAAGACTGAAATATATAACCATTGTATTCTAGAAAATACAGGAATTATGCTTTATAATAAATATCCTCACTGTTTGCATGCATGACTTTTTGATAGGCAGGGCAGATCTTTTTACTATATCTGTCACCTTGGAGAAGATTCATTGTTTCTGTGATGGTGGTGAATATCATATAAAATTTTTCAGACTATTTGTGCATATGAGTAATACTGGATTCAGGAGAAAAAACCTACCAGTCCAGACATTTTCTCTTTCTTCTTTTCCTTTCATAAAGGCACATAGAAGTGATTAATTTGTTACGAGAAACGGGAGCGCATCTTTCAAGTCACGACTTGGAGAACATTGGAACAATACTCTGCAGGTAAATGTGATATAAGGTGAGATGGCCCTAAAATTGGCATGGAAGGGAATGGTTTTTCAGAAGACACTCGGGATGGAGAACAGTCTGTAGGCAACATCCAAGAAACAGTTGGGTGCCTGAAACATGATGTGTTTTTTTCTGTGCAAGACTAATAATGAGGAAACAAGTCAAGTGAGGAAATTAAGAATCAGCCTTTTCAGAGCATCATTAATTCAACAGAGCTCCAAAGTAGAAACTATTGTGGGGATAAGTGAACTGGCAGGAAATAGGCCCCATTTTTTTCATCTTGGACTGAGGAAGGGTGAGGAGGAAGCTGCGCAAGGTGTGATTGAACAGCATTTCTGTTTGAGAATAATACTGTAGTGCATAATTTTTATTTTCTTAAATCTGCTTTACACTTACATTGGAATGGCTTCTACGCTAACAAGCATATAAAATTATTCTTAAAAACTAAATCAAGTAGACAAATAGGTTAGACCCCAGAACTTTTGAACAGCTACTCACTGTCTCTATATTTAACCTTTAGAGGACATAAACCTCTGTTTAAGCTGGTTTTCTCTACAGTTGCTTTTAATATATATGGTGGTTTAATGATACCGATATATATTATGAAAAGAAATAGATGCTTGATTTTATTTTTTCCAGTACTGGTCCTGAATTACAAATTACTCTGAAAATTGTAAAGTTTTTGTGCATTTCCTAAGCTTCCTTTCTTCTTCTCTTCTCATTAAAAAAAAAACAAAATCTCTGAGAACTGGCCTTTATATCAAGACCTAGGAGGAAACCATGAGACTTAACAGGAACCAGCTGGTTCTGCATATTGTCTACAAAACTACAGGGTCAAGGTAAAGCTTATGTGTGGTTGGTATAGAGATTGGACTCTGTCTTTTGAGCAATTCTGTGACCACAAAATGCTAGCTGAATATTTCCATGGTCCTAGCATGATCAGAAGAGACTTTCATATAAAAAGACTTTTACCAGGAAGTTAAAATGCACTTCCCAGGGCATTGCAAGTGATAAGATAGAGGAAAGCTTTGGTCTGCAGAATTTCCATCTGCCAAGAAGGCAAGAGGAGGAGGAGTGGCTCAGGGAATGGTGTTCCTCTGTAAATAATTGGCCCCTTGCTTAGCCCTGGTGCCATATGCAGAACCAGTTTGGCTTCCTGACCTGGGAGTAGCATGTCAAAAAGAAAACAAAGCAAAACAAGAGAGCAAGGGTCCTTTAAACAAACAAACAAAAAAAGAGTGGTTCTGATGCAGTTTGTTGCAGCATTTTAAGGAGGATTGTACACCCTGCCATCTGCATTGCCCAATCTCCTGATGTTCAAAGCTGGTATTTTGATAATAAACTTTTAAAGATATTTTGGAACTTGCAGGGGTGGTAGGAAGTTTAGTATAAAAACAATGTGTATCTTCCAGATTGAGGATGGGAGAGGATGTGTGTGCAGAGGCTGAGTGAGGACTCGTGTGGAGTGGTGTGCCTGGGGTGAGAGGAGCAGAGGCTGTTCCCACCTCCATGTGGATCAGGAGCCAGAACCTTGGTGCTCTCCCAGATGGCAGCTTGGAGTAGCAGCCATGGCTACTGCCCACTGATGGACATCATGGCACGTACCAGGAGCACAGCCAGCCTAGGGCAGGGCTCAGGCTTTGAGACAGTGCTGTTTGTGAATGGTGTCTCTTCAATAGAATGTCATAGCATGTCAGGTTGGAAGGGACCTCAAGGATCATCTGGTCCAACCTTTGTAATGTTATTACATAGTTCCTACAGAGCTGAAGGACTTTCTCCCCTCTTGCTGTTTTAGAGGGCCTGGTATACTCTTTTCCACCATGCCTAAACCTTGTTAAATCTGAGGTGCTGGTTGGTTGTCCTCCTGTCAAAACGTCTCTGGTACCTCTTCTGGAGTGTCCTCAGGTGACCTGACCAATACACTCATTTTTCCAGCATACTTGGGCTCACATCTCTGCCTGCCTCTTACCTCCTCCCTTTAAGTTTTCTCTTTGCAGACACTGACACCTTCATCTTCATGGTCAAGCTGCTTATAGAACAAGATATTTATAATTTCTTAATTATACTTTGAACTCTTTTCCTACATCTCTTCTATCCTTTAATGTGCCTTCAGCTGCAGTTTTTACCAGTTTGAAGTTCTCATCAAGGCAATACATCAACTTGGGGTTTAGAAGGACAAAGCTGCTTGCTTTCTGATAAACTCTAGTTATGTTTCCCCCTTACTTACCCATCCTCAAACAAATTTGCTTCCATAAAAAACGATGAATAGTGATTTCTCTGTTCTAATAGCGTCTCCTCGGCTTCCTTCTGCTTAGACTTAGGATTTTAGATTATAATAGAGTAGTTCAGTTGGAAGATTCTGGAGATAAAATAAAAATGAATGTGTTTCTTTGGCATTGCTGATGTTTGAGTGGGAAAGGAGTCCCAGCCAGAACTGACAGCTGGATAGAACTGACAACTGGACAATATCATTAGGAAATCTTGTGTAGGCAGTAGAGATGCACATAGGTGCAGCCAAGATGATCTAGTGATTAAACCTTCCATCGTTTCATTTGCTGGTTTCTTTTATTTCAGTGAGAGATGCTAGTCTTATTTTTAGAGTCACTTTGTTGATGCTTGGTGTCTGCCTTTGTCTTGAACTGAGAAAGAGATCTCAGTAATCTGTTAAAAATATCAGAATCTCTTCTCATGTTGCAGTAATATTGTTTTGGAGTTGGTAAACTGTTGTGCTGCTTTTTTTTTTTTTTTTTTTTTTTCCTGGGGAAAAAGGCCTGCATACAATTGAGATACTCTGACCAAATCTGTACTTCATGAAATTAAGTAGAGGCAAGGATGTAGCCTTTCAAAATCAGCAGCTTTCAGAATAAGATGCCTCTTCAATTTAACATAAACTTGGGACATTACGCTGGGGAAGGAAGGATAAATATGCCTCTGCAGGAATTAGGACTAAGCATCTAATGCTTGCTATCTTTCAAAGAAGTCTGTCTCAGCTAAAAGAGACACGGAGATACTAGCTAAGAGCAGTACTCCCAAATATATGAAGGATAGAATAAACCATGCATTGTGCTGGACTTTTAACTTGCTTTTTGAGGATTTTCATTTAAAAAAAAAAAAAAAAGTGGGGGAGAAGAAAAGCTATTTTTTCTTCTATCAAGGTGATGATTAAAAAAAAAAAAAAAAAGTCTTTCCTGATTGCTTTAAAAGGGAGAATCGCTGAAAAAGCAGAGCTTTGTGTCCCTGGGAAAGACGAAATCCTAGTACCTGAGAAGGCAGGACAGAACCCCAGAGTGTCACTTCACTGTACTTATTACTCCCCAGATCTAGAACTGCATTGGCTCTTTTCCTTCTAAACCCTCTGAGATCCAAGCAGCTGCACTCCTGGTATGTTGACAGAACACCCCTTGAACAGCAGCTCCTGGTACTGAGTTTGCTTGATGCCAGCCTGACAGGAGGCACAAAATCATAGTGTATAATTGCATTATCACTGTTCATGGAATCTTAGCTCTGCCATGATAATAGCTACATTAGTTATGCTGAGACTGTGAAATGGGTACATAATATTTTTTTCTAACTGCAAGAGTGTTGATAGGCAGCATACCTGGGCTTATCTGCTGTGAATAGTATTAGTCCGAGTTTAGTACAATCCCATTAGGTAGTTCTTTGTCAACAAAGCAGATTTTAAATACTTTGATAAGTTTACATTGAAGTTATTTTTATTCCATTTCATGATATAAAAATGAACTTGCTGCTCAGAGGGTGCATTTGTAGCTGGTATTACTGTCATAAATATCTCTGAGAAAAATGCAGAGCAAAGATTCCCTTATAGTGCTTGTTGAGAAGTCCGTTGTATAAATTTCACTATATGAAGTACACTTATAGTGTGTAAAGGGAAATACAGATGTGTTTGGCTTGACTACAGAGATCTGGAATAGGGAAAAATGTTTTGTGGTGGTGTTGATTATAATTAAGTGAGTGAGTAGTAGGTTTCTTCTGTTTAAAGTGCTATCTTACAAGCTATGTCACTTTTTATTCTCTGGGTTACAGTCCCCCCAGAATACATTTCTCACTTGATCAGTAAATGGCTGCTGCAAAATTGAAAATACTTCTGTGCTCTGAGGTCAAAGAAGGAGATCACTTCACAGTGTTGACCTCTGGCAATGTGGGCTAAATTGCTCTTTCTGAACAGGTGCTATTAGGCAGTTAATTTTCAAGTAAGGGCAGCAGTCCTTGTTCCTTGCTTAAAGTGTTACCAGCTGAATTGTCCTGGGTGTGTTGGTAATATTTCTAAATGTACTGGTCTTTGCCCAAAGTGGTTCTGGCTTTTCACATGGCTGAAAGATGTGATTCTGTTCAGCAAGTGGAGTGCTTTCCAGTCCACTGTTGGAGGTGCTTGTGACTTTCTAGGATAGGTAGGCTGTTTGTTTGTTCCTTAATTTTGGGATCTTCAGGTGTCAGTGGCACGAGGCTTCTCTTTGTAAATTAAGGTAGTTCTTGTGTTCCAGAAGTGGCTGATAAACAATTTCTTTTGTTTTACTGAAGCTTACACATTTTCTTTATTGCTTCTTTTTCTTGCAGTTTCCTTAACTGAGAAGCTTCCCACCGAGCTTCCTGTTAGGCCTCCTTTGCCATCCTGTGTTTCCTTATTGCTTCTGAGGGGCCTTTTTTATGATGGTAGTTTCATTCATGATTTATTGATCCTTTACTTCATGCTATCAGATTGAAGCACAGTTAAACATCATAGCAACCCACTCCTACTTCCCTGTGCCCCAAAGGCCCCAGCTGCAGCTCTTCTGCCTTGCCTCAGGGCTAGTAGGCTTGCATGTAGGAATACACACAAAGACCATTTGCTTTCCCTTTTCCTTTCTGACCTCTGGGGCTGCTGCAAGCAAAATCTTCTTTCTGACTCTTTCCTCAGACCGCAGAAATTAGAAGCTTCCACTCCTCTGAAAACATTTTTTCAGGTACTTCAAGAGGTTTAATCAACAACAGAAGTTATTTCAGCCTAGCAGAGAGCTATATGTTGCAGCCTTGTGTTCAGGGTTTCTTCCATGAGCTTACCTGTCTGTCTGCCCCTTGCATCTTCCAGCCTTCTCTGCTCCACCAAGTCTGCCTGGCTTGGTTGTCATACCCAGGAGCCCATCACAATCCTCCATCCCTGCAGCCAGCAGCGTGCTGTTCACCCACACCAAGCACTGTTTAAGGCAGCAAACTCTGAACTTAATAAGTTTGAGGAGGGTTCCCCCTCCCTTAATGAGATTCAGCCTCACTTGATGATTATCAATGTGGTTCTGCTGAAACAATCTGCAAGCACACAGCAAGCTCAGGTCTGAAGCCTTGACAGATGCTGATACCTTGAGAAAACCAAAGGTAGTCCTTTCAGCCTTGCTGTCAGTTCAGCCCATCTACAGGCTTGGTACAGAAGGTCACACTGTTGCATGTGTACAGCCTGCTAGCCCCCCTTTTACCAAAACAGAAGTTAAAAATGAACCTTAAGTAATGCAGATGAGACTACCAGCAGATGTGTGAAGAAACAGTCTGGTATACATTCCTCTCAAAACTTTAACTCACCTACTTGTATATGATTAATTTTGATCCTTTCAGTTTCTTCTTATACCTGGCAGATAGAGGTCATCTTTTAAAAGATTTTCTTTTTTTTTTTTTCTTTTTTTTTCTTTTTTTTTTTTTTTCCTTGCTACCCATTTTAAGTTATCTTGTAACTCAAAAAATATAGCTGTCTTAGTGTCTAAATGATATTGTATAAATATGCTGTCATAAATTCTGCTAGCAAACACAGTTATGCAAACTTGTGAAGGGGGTTTCTTAGTGGTGTTAAATAAGGCATGCCAATTGCTAGCACACCTGCTTGTGCTCTTTCTTACTGAGCTGCATCTTGATTTAGCCATTGCCCTCCCCCCAATTCATTTCATGAGATAAATATTGTGTTGTGAAATATGAAACTGCATGACTTTTTTTTCCCCTTTGGTCATAGTCACACCCACTATGTGAAACTAGCCTGTTGTAAGTACTTATGGCACTGCCCTATTAATTGAAGGAACTGATTCATCAAGCTGTGTTGCTTGCTCAGCTATTCAAAGCTGTTGTAATAGTGCTCCTTCACTTACCTCTCTACCCAGGCAGCCATGTTGAGCCTGTTCTGGTGGAATGCTGGCACACTGAGCTAATTGACAGGACCCAGGAGCACACTGAAATGGACTGAAACCAATATTAATTATTCTTTTTCCAGCCTTACAGCTAAAGGTGATGTGGATGGGCTGTATGCCTGGTACCTAGCTGGTGCAGACCTGGAGCAAACTGGTTATGATGGCAGGAATCCCATACAAGTAGTAAGTGTGCATATGGCTGTACTCCATGTGGTGTGCTAGCTGTGTGAGCAATAACACACACTGTCACACAAGATTAGTTTGGAAAACATAAATGCTACTTTGGGGACTGTAAACCATATTAGAGTTTGTTGCAAACTCAAGGCTGGGGCTGTTCCGAAGTAATAAATTGTTGGAGCCAGAATTTTCTCATCTCTGTCAGAGGAATTAAAATTTAAATTGGATTTTAATTAGTTTGTGGTAACATACTCTTACTTCCCACAAGTAAGTATTTGCACATCCTGGTGCACAGGATGGCAGGATTTATTCATGTTTCTACTTACAGGCAGAGGCTACGGGGCATAAAGAGGTTCTTGAATTCTTTAGGCAAAAGCAGTAAAAAAGGTAAGATCTCATTTTCAAGTGCTAGGTTTCTGAAATGTGCACATCAGCATACACATGTATGAAGGGAGGATTTTGTATTTAAGGCCTAGTTCACTCTAGGGTATCTGGGTTCAGCTGCTGCCCCTGCCTTAGTTTCTGACACAACTCAGTACAGTACTTCAGTAATTCTTTGTAGAGTGGGGATTCTGTTCATTCCTCTCTGTGCCTGAGCCTGGAAGTGCCTTTGTATGGACCATCCCACAGTGTGGTTCTGAACTTGGCTGGGAATCTAAACGCTACAGAAACAAAACCACTGAGGGCAGTAATGTCATGTTCTGTTGGCCCCTTGTGATAAATTGCTCCTCTGTCGTGCCTGCTTTAGAGAGGAAAAGACTCTTATCAGGCATTTTTCCAGGCCTGGTGTTCAGGGAGATGTCCTGCAGCCCAGGAGCACAGGAGCCTCCTGCTCCAGCAGAGCTGCAGTCGAGGTCAGATCCTGCTCAGAAGGTGCTACTGTGGCACCTCCTGCCCTTCCACCTCTGCTCTCCCTCTGCCTTTTAATGGAGCACCTTACACCAGCCCATCTTTTCGTGTAACATCCTCAACCACCACAGTAAACAGGAGACAGTCTCCTACTAGACAGGAGTGCACAGAGGATGCAGAAGAGCAGAGAGCACTGCTGAGGGTTTGCTGCCCCTCCAGGTATGGGACAGGACAATGCCATGGCCCCTCTCTCACTCAGACTTTCAATGTAGCTGCCTGGTGGTCCCTGACATGGACTCCCAGCCTGGATCTCTTCTGTGCTGCTAAGGTGCAAGGGGTGTTTCCCTGGTGGCGTGGTGAGTGTGAGCCTCGTGTTCAAAGCAGCAGATCTGACACATCTTTCCATAGGAAACTTGTCTGGACTCGGACGCTATAGGACACTTCTCTTGTGCTGTGCTAACTGGAAACATTTTAGACACATTCATTTCTCAGATGAGAAATTAATTTCTTCCTTTCTGATGCAATATGTTGATTTAGATATCTCTTCTCCAATGTATTGGCAAGTCTAATAGCAATACTAAATATTGGGAGGAGACAGATCTCCTTTATTTAATAAAATTGACACAATATTTAGTTAAAGGTTTTGCTGCATCCATGGCTGCCTTGCCACTTGTGTGTCCCATTTGGCCACTGTGAGTAAATTATGTGTATGTAGGTGGGGAACTGCAACTGGAACAAACAGCATTTTTTATCACTATGTATTTGTCTAGATGAACATAACACAGAATGAGGGGTGTTTTTGCTTTCCTTTTTTAGGGGGTTTTCTTTGTTTTCACCTGATCTAGAATGGTTGGGTATAATTACAGTGTTGAGCATCTAAATGGAGGTTTTCCAGTGTCCAGGATGAAAATGCTAAAAATACCTTCTGGTTATGGTTTATGCTGTAAAGGGCTTTCCATTTTCAGTGAAGTATGTCTCCAAAACTAACTTCTCCTTTGTAAGTGGGGAGATAATGCATTAAATCCTCAACTCCTACATGGATCATTTCTTAATTCCTTTGGACTGAGCCACCAGTAGTGTAGGCAGACTTAAGGAAGTTTTCAGTACCACATGAGAACTTGCTTGGCAGGCTACAAGGTATTCTCTTCTCAGGAAGGTTTCAGATTCTGACAAGATCTAAACATCCATATTCTCTTTCTTCAGAGGCTGTAGAAGATGGTCACTCCTCTTCAGAAATACCAGCTTTGAACAGTAATGGTGTGAAGCAGCTATGGGAGGAAAAAAGGAACAGAACAATTGTAGCTGCTCTTGGAGCATACAGAAAAGCTTGAGTTTAGACATGTTCTTCACTTGGGATCACGTTAAGTTCTTAATGATTTTCTAAAAATTATTTGCTGCTTTATCTTCTAATCACTTTTTTGGAAAGGAATGTTTTATGAACAAATGAGGCTGCAGTGAATGTATTGCCTTTACTGTACAAGTTCTGTTTTTAAAGAGGTCATTTCAATCTTCTTACATTAAATTAATGAGGACAGTATTGTAGGCATAGCAAACGGAAATGCTGTGGTGAATTCATACCAAGAAGAAACAGTGGACTGTGCATTTCTGGGTTTCAGCTAATAAAATCTCTGAGGAACAATGTTGGTTTCACTTTGTTTTTTGCAATGGCTTGTATCACTTCGGTTGCAATTACAGCAATTGTGAGTGTCAGTGCAAACAATTGAATCAGTCATGGGCATCTGCCTGCAGTTGTGTACTAATCTTCACCAATGTGTCACTATAAAACCTCACTTAAAATGAGTAGGAGGCAGATGCCAGAAAGCATGTTTGTGGCACTGTCTAAGTGAATTGATTGTTTTGTTTCTAATAGCATCTTTCCCACATCCTGACCGGAATATAATCAAGATTGCTACATGCTGGACACATAATTCTCTGGACTGTAATGTGATCTCAGTACTAACAGACACCAAGTTTAAAGTCCCAACACTTTCAGACTGAAGAAAAGCAATATATATCTTCACAGCTGCTTTGGAATATGTAAACATAGAGAATACTTCAGGCAAATGCATATATTGAGATGGCAACTTTTCATTTCACCTACAGCTTCTGCGATAATCTATGTGGATTTTCTATCTGCTTCATCTGAAAGGAATCTTTGAAGTGCAGATAGTTTTTTCTTTTTCCTCTTTATACTCTTCAACCTTCCCACAGATACTGTTACCATGAAGAAAAGCTGCATGGACTATTTGCTGAGCCTGCCTTTATCCAGAGATTCCTAAAGTATGTTGTATATCAAATCCCTCTAAAATAAGGGGACATGTAGTTTGAGGAGATGCTGTATGAGCTCCAGTTAAAAACAAAGCAAAAAAGTTAAGATGCCTGAAATTTTAATGTGAAGAGTAGTGCGCCTCTTCATTATGCTCATAAAAATTGCAACAATTTAAATTATTAGATAATTTGTAATTAAAAGCATGCTTATATTTAATAAAATTAATACAAAATTAAGTAAATGAGATATAACAAAAAAAAAAAAGGCATCAAATTAATCACCTTTTGGGTGTCCTATCTGTAATTACACTAAGGAGATGTATGTAACAAAGTAATGTTTGTGAAAATTTTTACGATCTGGAGAAAACCCATGCACAGACTCTGCTTCCTATGGTATTTGGATCTGTTGTCTTAATTCTTGCCCAGTCAATAATCTAAAAGTAGATGGCACTGAACTAGGAAATCCTTTTTTCTTTTTCCTAATGATTCTCAGATGCAATAACTTGTCCATAGCAGCATCCATTCTTTATTGCTGTACAAGGACTACAACATACACAGGAGCATCAGTATTCTCCTCACACTTTTCAAAAAGGGCTCATCAGATCTACAGAAAATTTTCTAAACAGCTATGCCCTTATATTTCTAAAATACTACATCCATCTAAAGCACAAAGCATACTTCTTTTCTTTAGAACAAACAATGATATTCTGGTGTGAATTACTGGAATAACAGGTCTCAACAGTAAAATTGAAGGAGAGGGAAGAAAACAAGACAATCATTTTCTTCCTGCATATGAGACAGGTAAAGACACAAAGGAAATGTGATCCAGGAAGGTTTTTAGTTAGAAGCTCATAAAGCTACAATGAAATTATCTGGGTCATGTTTACAGTGAGAATAAAGCAGTACTAGCTTCTTTCTGACAAACCTTTACAGAAATATACCCTATTAATATGTTATCTTGCATAAGACAGTGTTCCTGCAACTTTCTAGAAAATCTGCAATTTACCTTATAAATACACCAATATCTAAAAAATCTTTCCGTGATTTCATGTGCAAAGACATGAATGCAAATTTAACATTTGTCTAAGAAAGAAGAGGATCTCTTTAAATGTCTCAAAATTTCATTCAAAATTTAAATTACAAATTTAGTTTACACGCATTAGGAGAAATTTTGTGTAGGGTGCTGCTGATTTAAAAAGAGGTAAGAATCACTCAGTCAAGGCCAGAAACTTCAGCTCCTGATTTAATGTCAAGGATCAACTTCAACGCTGCTTTTGAGAGCCTATGTTTATCTTGTTTGTCTATTACACCCTTTGCTCTGAGCAGTGGGTTTAATAATTATAATTATACTCTCTGTGATAACTCAGTCTCATGATGAATCTATTTGTGTGTAGTAACCCTTAAGCTTGACATTGTTACTGGTCAAAAGCAAAATCTTGTTATTAGTAAGGAATGAAAACTACTTATTTGTTTCAACCTATTTGTTTTAGTTACTGTAAGCAGCTGAGTGGCTTTCATTAGTGCATGCTAGGCATTCCAGGGGCAGCTTAAAATTTTTAAACATCCTAATTTTTCTACTCCAGATCATCCCTGTAAAGATCAAATATACTTTTCATCCAGCCATCTTCTGCTTGGTAAAGGTTTGCAGATTAAACAGCTGTACAGGGCCATTACTGATGCAAACACCCTCATTCTATTGCTGGGGCTTGCTGCGGGTCCATTTCATAACTTCTGTACCAGGTTTAATGCCAGACACCCCTGATATCCATGTACCCTTTCCTATCTCCATCTGTCCAATTGCAGTTTTTTAGCTCTAGCACATACTCTGAAGATCATCTGCAGATCTGTGCTTGATATTTGATAGCCAACAGACATTGGAATAGCATGGTAGAAGCTGGATAAAGTTAGTTTTGCATTTTTGGGGTGCAGTAAAGCTTGTGGTATTATTATCAGGTTTTAATGCTCTTTGGACTCTAAGATGACATTTCAGTTTCTGTTAGAAAATGGCAGTGACTCCCATTCTCTCCCAAGCTCAGTCCAGAAAGTAAAGTGTTTGGGCTGTAGCTTCTCTTGTTCTACAAAAGCAGCAACAGCTGAAATGCCATGCTGGGAACATGGAAAAGCTCTTGAGATGTTCTACTCGTGTGAGAGTCAGGGAGGCTGCTGCTAGTTTGTGAGCATCATGCTGTACACATTTTCAGCAGGGACTATAGAACAACAGATAGGCATAACCAATACTGTGACACTTGTAGCTGGTGCAAAAATGTTGCATATATTTCCAGTGTTGGATCTTTTACATTACAGTAATGTTCTGGGAATCAATGCTGGTACTGGAACCTCTGCTGCCTCTCCAAGGAGAGGACGCTTTTACCTCCTGTAAAAGTCAAACATTGCATCAATTCTACAGCTTTCTTCACTTGAAAGACAACACCCAGCTTCTACTTTGTTTCTTTTTCCTAATGATCCAGCAAATATTGCCAAGGGATAGGGACTACTTGGCCTATGTCAGCACTTCCCTAACACTCACTGTAGAAAGAAGAGATTTGCACAACTAGGACATCCAAGTTCCTGTCGATTTGAGTTACAACTTTCATTTCCTGAATGCAACCACTTTCTTTTTACTGATGCCTGAAACTTTCTGTTTGAAGATTTTCATATAAGACTTTTGTGATGGAAGTGCATTCGTAAATATTTTAAAAATCAGCATATCCTTGCTCTCTTATTGCATGTCATCTTGGTAAACTGTTAACATCTGTCAAGGCTGGCCAACCCACTGACAGATTGACTAGCTGTGTCTGATCAGAACTTTTTGAATTAAGTCAGCTGTTCAGCAAGGCTTCAGTATTGGCTCATTCTTCTTAAATTGCTAAATAACTCCAGTTCTGCACATCTTAGCTTAGAATTGCTCTACTGCAGCAAGTCTCAGTTTCTTATACAAGGATTTTGGTGTCAAGCAATGACTGACAGTAAAATCTCTTATCTGGAATTAAACTGCTTTTAAAACTCCATTAAACTTTGTTAATAAGAGCTGCTTTATTTATGGTCTTCTGAATGCTGTGACCTGCTGAGGTTCCTACCTACCTGGAAGATTCCTCCATTTTTAAGGCAGGTTCAAGTGGTGAAATGACCAAGGAAGGAAATATATCCCTTATACATAGAAGACAAAGTGTTCCTGGTCCCACTTACACATAAAATGTTAATGGACCCTTAGCACAATCAAATTCCACCATAAGTGTGTAATGTAAACCCTTTCTCTGAGTACCTATGCTGATCCCTGCATAGGACCTACCAAAGCAGCGTAAGAAATAAAATGCTTTTCGTTTGCAGCATCACAATTTGTTAGATCAGCGAGATAAACCTGAAGCAATTGTATGATGGGTGAAAACAAGAAATTACAAAGAACTGATCAAATGTGCATGGCATATGTCCTCACAAGCATTGCTGTTGTTTGTTTCTCTTCCAAGTGGACTCTATCAGTAGTATAATCATCTTCCAGACTAGTCAGACTAGTCTTTCCGTGATTCTTTAACAATATTTTATGACACTTTGGTTCTCTATTGCAGTTTCATTTTAGTGGCTCTTTTAGAAAGCTACTAACACAGAAAGCTTATAAGATGTGCATAATACTCTACTGAACCAAACGAATCTGTGAGACTCAAATGTTGCCATCTTAAGATAGTCCGTGAGTCAGAATAAAATCTTGTACTACCAGATTTATTATTTGTGCAAAGTGTCTACCTGAAAATTACTTTAGAAACTTCATTAGACATACATTTGTTTACCTGTGATCGGGTGAATGGGAAGCAGCAGAAGCCTGCATCTCAGAGGTGGAGCTGAGACAAGTCTCCTGAATGATAGCAACAAAATGAAATGTCTAGCACAAACCGCACGAAGCAGCACCACTTAATGCGACTGTTTGGAAGGTGAAGTTGATACAAATCTTACGGTCAAAGGATTAGGCCCTTGATGCCCAGAACCTATTTACTTCTGACCAGAATTGCCACTGACATGACAGGAGGATATAAGAGGTGGGGACCACGACTCCTGGCAGGCGCCGTTGGCAGGGCAGAGGCAATGCCCCTTTCCCCTCACCCAGCCCTGCCCAGGCCCTCCTGTTCAGGCACGCTCCGCTGGTGCTTATCTTGCGCGCTCCCGCTGGCGTTTTGAGCTCCACACCGGCACCTCCCTCCCACTCCAAGATCCTGCACATCAGAGGGAGATGTCAGCCAAATCCATGGGAAGGTGCCAAGCAACAACATCCTGCAGCTTTGCTCCGCAGCCTCCTCCGTGCAGAGGCGCTGCCAGGCTCCAGCAGCGTGCGACCTGATGTGTGGCACATTGTGCAACCAGACAGGAAAAGGCTGAGAGAGCGTTCCCTGTCTTGCAGCAGCAAGAAATAGCCCAACAAGAAATAGCCACTCTCACAAGCCACGGTATTCCTTCACCTCTTCTCAGCTTCATGATGGGACCAGAAGAATGATGGCCAGGGGAGATGCTATTTGGCCAGAACTGCCTGCTGTGTAGTGTCTGCAGCATTTTCAGCCCAGATGAACCCCATTAATTACATGTTTATGTCAACAATAAATGTGTTCATTCTGTAGTGCCACTGTGTGGTTCTATCAGGCTCCTGGGCTTGGTGTTTGACAGTCACAGCTCCTGGTTTTAACAGCTTACAAGCGAAATTAGATGAGAATCCATGCAGTGAAAGGTTAAAAGAAAGGGGCAAGAGAATGACACTGGTGTTTGTTTATGTCAGCTGCTTATTTCTACACCTTGATTTCCAATTACTGACCATTAAATGATTAATTATACAGAAGAGATGGAGAATGACAATCCTGGCAATTCAGTAGCAGTCATCAGCTATAGCAAAGAAAAGAATTTCAGGATAAAGAAAATGAACCTTAATGACAATCTTTTGCTGAGAGATAAGGAGTTATCGTAATTAGAACAGAGTTGTAAATGAATCCTGTCATATGCAAGAAGCTGCTGCACTGGAGAGAGTCTCTAATGGTGACACCTGTGCATGAATAATTACACCTGCATCTATCAGGGTGTGTGGTTTCCTTCCTGGGTATGTTTGCTATAAATCTTTGTGACCATACCCCAGTAAAAGTCAGATTTCAATGCATCGGATCCTTTCTGTGGCACATTTGAATTTCTGATTCCCACTAAAGGGTCAGTTTTGAGTGACATTATTCCTAGCACTCTTGAGGCAAAACATCCATCAGAGATCTCTCCTGAATCCTATAGAGCTCTAGAGCATCACAAAAAGATGACTGACAGTTACCTTTGCTGACAGACAGAGTGTGATGTGAAATAAGTCATCCTATTGGACCACTTTGACCGAGCTCTCTGCCTACAACTATGTCACCATTCACCACTGCTGTTTGGAAACTTCTACATTCAAGGACATAAAACTAGAAATGAGATACTGCTAAAAATTACCGTGCTACTTCAGTGCAAAGTCACACTCAGACTATCTTCAATGGCCCAAACCAGCAAATACTTAGGAAATCTTAGGAAATAGATGGTCAAATCATTAGTAATAACTTACTTTCTGGTGGCTTTATGGGACAGGACATGTAATTCTGCTAACCCTGAAAAGCCAGCTGGTTGGTGAATGTTAAAGTTGGTACAAGGTTTGTGATGGTTAAGCAAGGTTAAGCATTGCAATCAATTACAAAGTTAATAAAGCACACTTACTGTGCAACTGCTGATCTGAAATATGAAATTTTTTCTGCTGAAATGTTCAAAAAGTGCTAGTGATTTAAGTGTCAGCTTCCAGTGGGAGAACAAAAGGCAGCTGGTCACTTCCTCTCATAATCTGTGGAGTCAGGCACCTGGGAACTGAGGCATTCAAAATCCTATTAACTGGCTACTTAATTTGCATTTTTATTTCAAATTAAAAAGAAATCCCAAGTAATGCAACACAAAAAAAGAGGAGAAATGAGAATTGATTGTGAGGAGAGGAAAAAAAGTAACCATGAGAGCACATTTAACTGAAATTTGGTAAAAATACTACAGAGATTGTTTATCCAGAATTGATTGCAAAACAGGACTCATTGGATTCCATCTCTCATACAATGGCATTGGAATATGGTACTGCTGTGGCTCCTCAGCTTCCAGTGGAAAGTCATGGAAGAGTTTAAGAGCAACACCAGAACTGTGCACTGTGCCTCCCTCATTGTTTGCAATATGCTTAAAAAAAAAAAAAAAAAAGGGAATGGAATGAACCTTAAAGATCATCAAGATCCAACCCCCCTGCATGGGCAGGGACACCTCCCACTAAAGCAGGTTACACAAGGCCTCATCCAACCTGGCCTAAATGTTTTTCCTAATGGTTTTTAGGGCTCCTACTGCTAGGATTGAAACTACTGCTTAACATGGAGCTTTTGCTGCAGAGGCTGATGGATCTCCCAAGACACATCCCCTGTCAGATCACGCACCATCTCTGCTGTACAAGGATTGGTTTTCACCTTTTTGTTTTTGGTTTTTTTTTTCCTTTATTTGTTTTTTTGACAACTGATGATTGCACCGACCAGGTAATTGTACCCACTGATCAAGCCTGCAAGTTTGCAAAGCCCTGAAGTCTCCTTATTCTAGTCTCATTATTAAAAGAGCTGACATGTTTAATGATTCAATTGAAAATTTGAAGTAGAAAACAGAAGATTTGTACTGTTATTTACTGCTATCTATTGTGCTACTGTATACAGACAAATTGACTTGAAAAATCCTCCCCAAAAGAAGTACATTAATTTGTGTAATGTAATTTACACAGATAGCTCCTGGAACGAAGAAGTGTTAAGTCAGAACAATGAAAATGGTGAAGAGTGGTATTACACACTAAATTGGCATGCAGCCTCTGCAGTGCTCAGGGACAATGAACTGGATTTTTAGGTAGAGCTCATGAGATACAAACTCCTCTCCTGCCAGTTGATAACGTTAGATTTAAACAAAAATTTGTACATACAATTATGGCTTTTTCCAATAAAAAGTTAATTCATAGATTCACATGAAGATGCTATCCATAATTTAATTTCTTACATGTCTTTTATTAAATTAACTACTGAATGGCAAGCCCCCAATCTTTGTATAAGTTCTGGGTTGGGAAAACAACCCACTCCATCTTATTGCTGTATAAACCACTTGATGTTATTTAGGCAATAATCTCAAAAGGCTTCCTATTTATCAGGAAGCATTAGGCCATCTCTCAAGGTGTTTATTACTGCAAACCAAGCTGCTATCAAGCTATTACTATGCTCACATGTGACACATAGTGGGCTGCTAATTAGCAAATGAGCATGAACCACCTAAAGTAAACACAAAGTTGCCCCATCAGTGTTTGCTATGAACATCTGGAATGCTGGTTTCCCAGGGTGGGAGAAAATCCACTTGCACAGGGCTTTTTCTGTTTACCAGACCCAAGACTATGATGGGTACTTCACAGGACATGTTAGACTCTGTGTTTTTGCTTAAGAAACTTCCAACGTAATTTTATATAATCAATAATGAGGAAGAGTAGCAATTCAGTAGGGAAATGGTGAGGAGGGTGAAAATGGGAAGCCCAGAAATGGTAAGCTCCACACCCAGGCTTAGTTTGCATGCTGGCTTTATTTGAAGTTTAGAACTGCCAGATAAAGCATGTTATAGTACAAAGAACAGTCCTATGGGTTGTCCCATGCCTTTCCATGGTATTACCTGTGGAATAAGGTATTGGCAGGAAAGTATTGGGACGTTTGGCCTGAGGACTGTGGGGATATTGATGGATAATAATGATAGCACCTCCCACTCATTTTTCACAACATTTTTTTCAAAGGAGAACCTCCTTGAAATATATAATCTTCCTCTTGTTACCAGAGTATTCATGATCTTCCATGTTCTGCCATGCAAACAGCACACCCTTTTATGTCCTCCCTCAAGCTTACCCTTCATCTTTGCTTCCTCCTAGGCCAGCTCTTTGTCTCTTACAATCACCCCTGGCATTATGTCTCCTTTTGTGCTGTCATTTTTGTTTGACACTATCAGCTGATTAGAATTTGCTTCCTCCTTCCAAGAAAACTCCACCATGTTCCACATTTACAGTGTGCTGCTCCTCCAGTTTTCAGGAGTGTCACTGCCATCAGAGAGCTCTCAACTTCTAGTGTGGTGAGTCCACTCCTGTGGGTAGCATAGTCCTTTTCATTTGGTTTGTGTCCCTGGACTGCACATGCACAGGGGGTGTACTGATGCTTTTTAAACAAGGCCATCTATTGCACTGGGATCCCTTAAAAGCCAAGCCTAGAGCTGCTGTAGTCACTTATATGCAGCTGAAAAGGGTAGGATATAAATACCTAGTTTAACCAGCAGTAGAAATTAAGGACTAATTACCATTCCTACTAATACAACTACATTTTCCCCTCTATACTATTTCAGCACCAAGTCTATTATTTTAATGTTTCAAGCATATTTCATATCTTCACAGAGGAACAGTTAATACAAGGCTTACCCCTTGTGTAGTGCTATCTCTCTGCTTCTGCTGTGAGGCACCTCCCACAGGCTGTTCTGTGAGACTCCACCTAGCCAGCAGAGGTCACAGGATAATTTTTATAATTGAGGATATGCAGGTGAGAAACAGAATTTATTAAATAATTATATAAATAAATTAAATTTACATTTGCCCACTGCTCTATAACATATAAGTTACTAAAAAATAGAACATTTTTCATACTGGTGAGCTAAGGAAATTTATACATTGACTAGGACGATCTGTTTAAGGCAACCAAGTTCACTCTTGAACTCTCAAGCCACCTCCTACATATCCCTTATGAAGCAATAAAAGAGACCTGTATTCTCTTTTAATACATTCTTCTCTGAGAAACAAAACAAAGTACCAAACCAACCAAAAAAAACACTTCGAATCTGTAAAAGCACCAACAACTATTAAAATAATTCAAAGTTGATTATTCATCCTGCCTAAACCCCATACATGTTCATGTACCTCAGTTCCCCTTAGGTGCCCCAGGCAATTCCCCACTTCAAGCTCAGAGTCCTTCTTTAGGGTCTGTCAGATGTGTCTCTGAGCCTGGTCCAGAACAGCAATGGGATCCTGGGGGATTATATATCTCACCAGTGTAGTAGTGGGTTCTAACTGGTTGGGCTGGAGAGGCCTTCTGCACTCAGTTAGTATGGACAGTTGGGTTATTATTTAGTTGAGTAGTACTGTGGAGCCATGGGAGCTTAGGGAGCTTGCTTACAGGGAGCAAAGAGTACCCCTGCTTCCACAGATTTCCACTGATGCCAAGGACACAGGTCACCTTTGAATTTACTCACAAATAGCACACTCTCCTCTATCCAGGCAATCAGATATCCCTCTGAGAAAGGCCAGAAAACCCCTATGGATTGAGCTATTTGGAGGAAGGCACAAAATTAGTATCTGGGTCTGAGCCTGAGAAAACAGAGCAGAAAAGCAGGAGCTGGTTTTCCTGAACTGGACTGAAATGCCTCCAGCCTAGATCCAGGGAGCTTCCTCAGCCATGAGCTTTGCATAGGCTTCTAGAGCAACCTGTCTGCTCCTGCTTCTGGTGCAAGCACCATGTTCACACGAGCTGTGCTGGAAATGCTGCTGCACAGCCACGAGGGTTTATTTCTCCCTCGCTGTTCTCTGGCGCCTGTACGGGTATTTCCTCCAGGACTGGATTGAGTCTCCTGTATATTTTTAAAGGGCCAAAGATCATAAGATCTGGAGTGCCAAAATTCATAAAAAGCACCTAGATGATTCTTTAAACATTCAAAGCACTATATAAACATTAGTGAAGCCTCAAAAGATGAGGTAGGTAAGCATTATCTCTCCCTCTCAAGGTGTGGTTAAGTGACTTGGCTGAGACCATAGGCCATAGGCTGAGTCACTGGCAGAGCAGGGTTTAGCATCCATTTCTTTTTGAAATGATGTCTCCTGGGCTGGCTGGTGAAAGCAGCATGTGGTCAGGCAACACAGGCAGCCTGGCACCACCACCAACCAACATCCCTGCTGCCACCACAGGGAAGCCTCCTGTTAGGTTACCATAAACCCTGTCCTGGGCCGGCGGGGTGCAAAGGCCTTTTAGCTCACCCCAACAACATGGCTTGGAAGCCTCGGCGAATTAAGTTGCATTGCTATTCTGTTGATGAAAACAGTAAATTGGAGAAGATTTGACTGAAGCAGCCCAAACTGGAGATGGTTGCTCCTGAGTCACAGCTAAAGGCATAACACAAGTGGCCTGATTTTCAAACGTTTTGGGTGTCATCCTCATTGACTGCCCAGCACCTGTGAAAATCAGGCCCTTCTTTACAGTTCTCCTTCGTGCTTTCTTCGTCCTGCTTTTCTGAAACCAAGTAATGTGATCTTCTCAAGGTGGGGAGCATTGCACAGCAGCAAACAAGCTCTGAAAAGTCCTGGTGCTTCCTCAGATGCCTCACCTGCAGAAACAGTGGGAAGGCTGAAGAGAGGTGGGGGCTACATGGGGCAAACCCAGCCCCCTACATGCAGCAGGTGGTTGCCCCTGAGCTAAAAACCCACAACCCTCACTCAGGAGACCAAAGCCATCAGTGAACACATGCAGGCCAGGGAGGGTTACGCTGTGGTGTCCTTCTGGAGGGTAGCACATGGCAATGCCACCAGCCCAGGCAGGGATGTCCTGGGGCTTTTGCAGATTGCCTTCTGCAGGCAGTCCCCCACCTCTCCAGAGGACCCGCCGGTGGGGAAAGCGGAGAGGACCCGGCTCCAAACAGGGAGGAGGGCATGGAGGTGATGGGGTCTCTGTGCCCCAGGCCTGCCCGGGAGCAGTGTGGGCAGGAAGCGGCCTTTGTCGCCCGTCAGAACGCCCCGGCAAGCATGGAGCCTGGGCCAAGCCTGGTGTTCAACGCTGCGACGACGAAATCCCCCAGAGAACGTGAAGGGCCGGTTTGGGGCTTTTTGTTTTGTTTTGTTGCGTTTTTTTGTTTTTTGTTGTTTTTTTTTTTTTTACGGCTGGCAGCCAGGAGAGGGTAGCCGGGAGGGTGCCGAGGGCAACCGGCCCGTCAGCAGCAGCTCCTGTCAGGAGGGCGCAGGGTGGAGTCTGTTACCTCCCGGAGCCACCTCCAGCTTCGGCGAAACCTGTCGAGCAGTTTCCCCCCGGTGACAGGGCGGGAGGAAACGCGCCGCCTTGGAACAGGTTTGTCCTTTTCTACCTGCTGACGTTTGGCCGCCCCAGATGATGGCTGGAAACAAAACCGCCCCGTCAGTGCGAAGGCAGCCTGGAAAAACTGGTCGTGTCAGGGGCGAGGGCTGCATTCCTGGCTGCCGCGGCAGGGGACGGCTCATCCACCGCGAGGTACCCGCGCGGGTATAAAAGGGCCCCGCACGGCGAGCCGCGGCAGAGGGGCGGCCGCGGTGCGGAACCGACGGTGGGACGCCAGTCCCGGGCTGCCTGCGGGGTGGGTCCCCTGAGGAGAATAGCTTGCTATTATTATTTTTGTTGTTCTTCTTTTTAGACTTTTTTCTTTTTTTTTTTTTCTTCTTCTTTTTTTTTTTTCCTTACTAAAGTAAGCTTGTTGTCCTCAAGCTTTCAAAGCCCCAGCGCAAGGCCAGGGGGATGTTCGCGGGACGGTCGCCATGAGTAAGTGGCGGCGTTGAGGGAGAGCGGGCGGGGGGCGGCGGGGCCGGGCCGGGCCGGGCCGGGCGCTCTCCCCGCGGCGCTGGAGCCGCATGCCCGCCCGCCAGTCCCGTGTGTTTTGTCTCGTCCCCAGGTCCGCCGTGGCGAAAGGAAGAGCCAAGCCCGGGCTAGGAGCGAGCGGGAAGCCCGTCCCCCGCCCCGCTCCCCCCGCGGAGCGCGGCTCCTCAGCCTCCTTGGTGCAGTGGTTCTTAACAGTTCAACAGTTCTCTATCATAATTGTGAAATGTTTAGGACCACTTGACCAGCGAGGCCAGGGCATCGCGGCGGACGAGCGAGCCCTCTGGCGCCGCCGGAGATCTGCGAGCGCCGGCGGCAGAGACGGGCCCGGCCCGCGGCCTGAGCGACCCGCAGGAGCGGGGGAACCGCCGGGTCAGGGGCGGCTTTGGCAGAGGAGGAACCGCACGGCAGGCCGGCCAAAAACTGCCCGGCCCGGCCCGGTCCGGCCCCGCATCGCCGGGGGTGCCGGAGCACCTGGGTCGGGGGGCGGAGGGCCCGGTGCGGCGGGGGGAATCCCCGCGCATTTCTGTGCCGCCAGCCCCGCCGCTTGCCGGGGTTCCCGCTCGGGGGATGGCAGAGTAATGTCTGTGAGGAAAAAAAAAAAAAGTTACTGCGTGTACTGTGGGAACTGAGGAACAGGTAGGAATGAATCCTGGTGCTGCTACAGCTGCTGTCAGCTGGCTCTGGTAGGGGCAAGCTGTTGCACCTACTGTGTAACCATTTGTTGTCTTTATCGCAACCATACATACAGATGTACAGATTAAAAAAAAAAAAATCAGATCGTCTTTAGCTCTCCAGGCTACATTCTTGAGAGGCTTCCCACCTTCACACTGGTAATACATGCAACAAGTATTCAGTGATAGCATTTTGTTTTCCTTTGAGTGTCCTTTTATTTCGGCAGTGTAGCCTTTATGCTGTGCTGTTTTGTACTGCATTTTTCATGTACACACTTAATGCAGGCAGTCAAAGGTGTATCTGTACTTTCTGTCCTCACTGCATCAAAATCACTTTAGTGGGAGTCTGCTTCTAAGGCTGTTGCATTGATGGCCTGGTTTAAAGGTCCTTGGACTTAATCAGGTTGAATGGACTTTAGCTAAAACACTCAATCTTTCAAAATACAGCTGAAGAATTTTGAATTTTTAAAAAGAGGAGATAAAAAAGTCTGGAAATGTCTGCCAACGATTTATTTTTCTTGTAAAAGGGCGGCTTCATAAATGAGAAGTTGCTGTGCTCATTTTTCTCATCTTAAGTATCAAATGGAACTAGGAATGTGTTTTGTGGGTTTGTTTTTAACTTGTATCTAAAAGCAGTCAACAGACTAATTCATAAAATGTAATTTTACTGCTTTAAATATCACTAAGGAAACTTAGCCTGCCTATGTGTATGTTTTAAATGTTAAAAAAAAGCAAAGTGTATATATGTATTCTCATCACTTCTGTGGTATTGTGTTTGCTTCAAGAATACACCGTCTGGCATGAGCACAAGGTGCACGTGTGTATTTGCAGGTTATTGTAGCCTCACTGAAGTCAAGAGTTCTGATGTTGCCTGCAGTCGAGCTATGATCTTAGAAGAATAGCTTCCAGGAGAAGTTGGGAACCTGGAAATATTTGAAGAGTAGGCGAGCCTGATATGTAAAAGTGCTTCTCAGGGACAGCCTAGGAAAAGCATGATTTTTACCTACTGCTGTAACTCAGAACAAGTTAGGCAAGGTTAATTACAGCATAATGGGGTTTAATTTAGCTGGGAGTGAGGGTATGGTGGCTGCTAGCAGAGTTTCTCAAACTGCAAGTTTGGCCTTCTTAGGCAAGCTCACACAAGCCCAAAGCAAATGGAAAAACACACTTTGTCTGGGACTTGGCAAAGGTAGAACCCCCGCATCTATTAATGATGATTCCTCATTTGCTAAGGCAAAAATTGAAATGCTCTCCCAAGGAAAAGATTAATGACCTGTCTCACTTTTGGGTCTGATGATTCAATACCATTCTGTCTGGGTTCTAATACATGGCACTCATTATCACAGCCTCTGAGCACCTCCCAAATATTTAAAAGAAATAACACTAGTGTTCTGCACACACAGTTCTCATTAATTTCAGTGGGTGTTGTGAATGTTTAAACACAGCAAAGCAGAGCTCTGAAGAGTTGAAAATAGACTTGCAAAACACACTGTGGGTTGTATCCACAGCTGGCTTGAATCGCCACAACCCTATTAACTTGAATGGAGTTAGGCTGACTTATACTAGCTGGGATTTGACCAGGTTTTTCTCTCCTGCCCCTTCTCCAGCGGATAAGTCTGATCCTGTCATCTGGCTTTATCCAAGCTGTCTGCCAGCATCAATGGGAATATGAACTATACACAGAAAGATTTCCTGTTTCCAGGGAATCCTCTTACTACAGCTCAAGATGATGTGTTGAGTTGTTTTTTTTTTTCTGTGTTGGATGCAGTGTACCCTGAAAAAGTTTGACAGAAACTTGTCCGGTATGGGTAAGAAAAGAGTTTTGTGATTTTAAGGACAGTGGCAGTCATTCTGGAAGAGCAAAACTCTGGAGAAGGTTCTGCTTAAACAGAAGACCTTAATGTTCCTCTACTGCGTTGCCCATGTGAAGACAAACCACGGATTACTTAGAAACTGATGTTTTGTTATTATCTAGGACTGAAATTGGGAAGCATCGCAATGTTAGTGGAACATCTCTTTTACATGTGTTTAGTCCATCATATTTTAAAGGTATGGAGTCAGGTTGAGTTCTAACCACCGTTTTTCCTCTCTCAGACTGGATGAACTCCTGATGACAGGCTTGTAGTTTTCATAAGCTGGCCATAAGCCATGTGGATGAACAAACAAACAAACAAAAAACCCCAACAAATATGCAGTGAAAACCTCTGGGCAAACAGCCCTTCCTTGTGATATTGTCTAAGCTAAGCAAAAGCCTAAGGGTATGAAGGGAGGAGACTCTCCTGCCAAACTTAGTAAGAGCTCAAGACATGCTCTCCAACTGCGGGGCAACATTTTACTATTAACACCTCAGACAATATTCTAGTTTATCACTGGAATCTTTGCTTTTAGATAATATTTATTTTTTTTTAGCCCCTTTTAAAATGAGTAGCAAAGGTAGTATGACCAGAATGGAAGCATAAATGGATTAAACTTTCTGATTCTGGACTAACCCCCAGACTAAGGAGGCATTTCTCATTGTCTGTTCTGCCCAAGAACAGGAAGCAGGAGCACATTCCTCTCTCCCCGCCCTTTTCTGTAGGCTGCTTAATGCTTTGGCAGCATCTCATAGTTGCAGTACACGAGTACATTGGATGGGATGCTGATTGGTCAGAGTCAGGTGGCAACAGCTAGTCAAGTATGCAGTCAAATCAAATTCATGTTTGATTGGAAAGGTGTTTCAAGGTGCTCTTTGTCATCTGAATAACGCCCCTCTGCACAGGAGCAGCCTGGATGTGGTGCTTCTCTGCTGTGGAGTCGTGCTGTAAGCAGGGCATCCTGGATGTCATGCTTGGATGTCATACTTAGGTGCTTGAACAAGAGGTAGTTGCATCTCTAGAAATCCTTAATAAAAAAGCAGTAAATAGCTGTTTTAGGAAACACTAATACTGAAAACCCAGTATTTCTATACATCAGTAGTCAATAGTCACAAAGAGTTTATACTTAGCTTCTCAGATGATACTTGTACTGTTTACACACTAAGTTCCATGTTGAGAGACCACTTAGAGCATTACAAGTTCTTAGGCCTGATCTGAACAATTACTTTGTTGACCTGGGGGGGAGAAGAGGCTCACCCACTGCTAGCAGCTTCCAATCCCATAGTCATGAATTAGTGGCTGTACTTTTGGCCAACATGAACTGATGTATGGTCTTCCATTGCAGTTTAACCTATAGCAGTTTACCCAAACTCAGGTGCAGGTCTTGAAATTATTTTGCCCTGCAAGTGATTTTGTGCTCAAAACTGATAGTGTGCAATGTAGATAGCTTTTGAAAATATTATTTTCAAAATAAAAATATTATTTTCAAAATACAGTTAATTGTCCATATCAGCAGTAATGGCATCCCCATAAGATAGAAAAGTCTATGCTATAAAAGAATGAAGTGATTTTTTTCTTTGCTAGCTGATTTTTTATGATTCCCTTCATGGATAAAAATTTACCTAAGAGTGATTTTAGAATTTGCATTGCTTTAATTTTAAAGGTGTACATAGTATCCAGCAATTTGTATCGGTGGCTGATGAGTGTTGGTGATCATCTCACTAATTAGTTTTTGTTCTCTGATACAAAGACCAGCATTTTACCTTTCCCTTTAGATTACATGTCTTCCCGTCATCCTTTTGGTGTTCTCAGACAGACATAGCTTTCAGAGAATGTTTTTTACTGGTATCTGGAATACCAGTAAAGGGAATGCATTTTGAAAGCACTGATTTCTCCAAGCATGTCTGGCAAATTTGTAGTATCTACTATTTGAACTAATTTCTTTTTTGTTTGTGACAAATTTGGGTGCCAGTGGGTGAAGGTGTATCAGTATTTGAATCTGGAGTAGTGATCGTCCTTTTCACCTTTTATTGGACACTTGGATATGATTCACCTGAAAAAAAAAAAAAAAAAAAAAAAAAAGTAAGTATAATATCTAGTTGCCTGAACTAACTTTATGGTTAGTGCAGACAAATGGCCATTCTCAGATGTGATTCATCATCTTAAGATGGTTTTCTGAAGTAGGTGAAACTTACTCTACCCCAAAGGTGCATGTTTCTCTTAGTTTGGTAGAAGGTGGAGCAGCATCAGTAAATCAGCCACGAGACCATTGTGGACTATGGTGACTTGAAACCCTGTGTGAGTCTCCCTGTGGTCTTAGTCTGATACAAACCCTCTAGCTGTACATAGCTTCTCAGCTCTGTTGGTTAGATCCATGTTGTTCCTCAGCTGCAAGGTTTTTATGAATCACCTTTTTTCTTGCTTCATGGAGTGCAGCAGGAAGCAATTTTTAGAACAACAGGCACTAAAATTAGAAATGATTCAGTGACACTTTTATAGTAGCTTCATGCAGAAGTACTTGTTCTGTAGTAGTTTAACCTTCACAGTATCATAAAACAGCTGTAGAGCTGTTTTTGGTGTCAAGATGAAATAAATTTATAATAATGTTTAGTCACCACATTTCATGAGTGCTACACAGAGCTACTTTTGCTGGTAGCTTTCTGCCCAGCTCAGAGATCAGGATGGGGAGAACTGGCCCCAAACCAAAAGCCCCAACTGGTTTTTTTGGTTGTGGATTTTTGTTTGGTAATCCTTTTCTGAGGAACAGTGAGCATGGTTGATCAGGATTAATACCTAATGTTTAGTACATCGGTTCATTTTTTAATTTGAGCATTTTTTTTATCTACTATATCAAAAATCAACTTTTCTGAGTCTTGCAGCATAGCCAACCTTATGAACCTGTTCTGTATCAGTGGTTCATTAATTGCTATGGTACTTTCGTACCAAGTACCTTGTTAGCTTGTTCTGATCGATGTTTCTTGCCCCAAAGGCTCCAGTTTCAGGATTCATGTGATTTAAGGATAACTGAGAATCTTTATTTAAGACAGTTTATAGCTCTCATAGTGGCAGAAGTGTTTGAAATAGTAATCTGATGATGAAGAAATGATCAGAAACTGGTAACCAAATGGAAGCAAAGCCATTTTTACTCTTGTGATTTTTGTTATAGGGTGGGGATGAATGATTCATTATTTCCTCTTTTTTTCCCCTTTATTTTCTTAATGCTTGGAATTGGCAATACTGCATTGTAACATGCCTCTGAAGATGTTTTGTATTAATATGACATCCAAACAGAAAGCCAAATCTTTACTCTTTCACATAAGCTTAAAACCAGGAAATCCAGTTGTTTGTGTACAGTGATGGAACAGAATAAACAGAAGATACTGAAGTTGTTACAATGATCTGGGCATTTGTCATTACAGGTAAAACCAGTAATTGCCAATCCCAAATGCTCTCTGGCCCCACCTGTGTTTTGCTGATCTTATTCTCGGGTCAGAAAGCTTATGAACTCGATTGGTGCATGGAAAAATTACTTTTGGTGGGGTGCTGAGATGGGCAGATTAAATTCTGGCAGCAAGAGATCTGGAAAGAGGTTCCCCTGGTGTCTGTGGCATGGGAGACAGAATTCATAACCACCTGACTCCCTTCAAGGGAGGATCTGGAGTGTGAAGGAATGGTTCTCTGCACAGTAACCTGTATCTCTGCAGTGTCTTGAGCTTCCCCCTGATTTTTTCCTCTTGCAATAAGCAGCTTCCTGAGGAGTATGCTGCCTTTCATGGATCACATTCCTGGGCACCTTGATCTCCCCCATTGATGGATTGGGATCTAAAAAGTAATTTAGAATTAAAAGGAGAAAGTCTGACAGGATTTTGATTCCAGAATGTTCCTTCCATTCCCATTGCAGCCTGCAACATTGCTAACATTCAGGCCGTGTTCACATTCACACAGCTTGATGTGGACTTTGCAGAGCTGTGCAGGTCTCTTTGGGTACCACTGTTGGCTTCATACCTCAGAAGTGCATTGCCAAATACTAAAGTCAAAGTGGTGGCATCCCAGGATTCCTCTAACCAGATTCAGATGCAAAATTGTAAAAGGCAGTTTTGTGCTCATGTCAAATTAAAGAATAGTGTTTTATTGTTTTCATAAACTCCAAGTTTATAAGGTCAGGAGAGGATATTCACATGACACTGATTTTAGATGGCATGTGTGAGAGGCTTATCTTCCCTGACATCTCCAAAGGGAGGACAGAGGAGTGGAGTGAGGCACTTCTAGACAGAAGCCCCTTTGCTGTAGAGAAACCATAGAAGACGGGCTTAAACACATGTGAGGAGGCAGTGTGAATGTCTTCCATTGGGATAAGCTAGTTCCCTCACTTGCATAACACTTGTAATAGAATGTCCCTGGAATATTTATGGTTTGGAGTGGAACATATCTTTTACAAAGCCATGTGGTCCAATTGAAAAAAATAGGACAATTTCCCGACTCTAAAATAAACAGGAGATTCATCACATGTAATAATGTTGTTCATGTCTTGCTTCTCTATTTTTCTTTCCCTAGTAAATACAAACATATTTTTCCTGGCTCTTCTCATGCATTCCATTTTGTAATAAGGGTTTAAAGAAAAAGCAGAGTGACCACACTCCTTTGAAAACAGGCACTGGATTTTTATGTTTGTACAGGCTGTGTATTAAATATCTAATATTCCAAAAGAGGCCAGCACCTTGCAAAGCCATGTCTTCCCAGCCCCAAAGCCTAAACTTGGCTTCAAAATCCATATTTAAACTTATTTGTAAGTGGCCTAGAAAGTCAACATGTAAGATACTGCATGTTTCAGCCAGTTGGCATCCAGGAACATGGACATTGCCAGTACTGACTTACTGCCCAATACTCATCACACCTGGGCTGGTGTCAGTCAGAACCCACACAGCTGTGACTTCAGGTGCTATTTAGTGATACTGTAGGGATCAGTGAACAGTGTTTCCATCATAGAAGCTCCAGCCTGTGGATTTGGCTCCATGAAGCTGTGAGTTATGATTACTTGTTATTTATTAACCAATAAAAGCAAATGCTAATGTATTAGCATAAAACTATTTTTTTTACAGAAGGAAAGATAACTAACCTGGCTTCAAGTGGCTTCCTACTGAGAGCAAGTATGAATGGTCTTCCATGTACTATTAATTTAAGAAAGAGCATAGATTTAGATTATAGTTAGCTATTATATAGTATCTCTTGAGAAAATTTCTGACTTTAGTAGTAATAAAAATGTTGCTGCCTGTTTTTCTTTAAGAGCTGACTTTTCAGCCCAGCTAAACTTTGTACAAGAGCTAGCCTTTACTGCTGGTAGCAACTGCTCAGTCCTGGGACAGAAGATCATTCAGAGATGTAAGGAAACACCTCTGGGATCTATGTGCCTGTAATGTTTTTGCCACATTTAGCTATACCAGCATTAATATAACTGAGGCAGCTAAGTCAAAATAATACTGTGAGCTGACATAATTGTAACAGCAAACTGTCCACTCCCATGTCCCTCTGTTTCATGTGGCGGGTGTTAGTTAAAAAAAAAAAAAAAAAAAAGTATAGGATCCTTTCATTGGTGGCAGCATGTACCATGTCACCCTATGGATCCAACCTGTAGAGAGTACAGAACTGCTGAAGTCCCAGTGACTTTGGCTTTAAGCCTGGTGGCTTCACTCTTTCATTTTGGGTGTTACCAATCATGGGGTTTGGGTCACTTGGTGTTGAAAAAATGGAAGGTAAATCTTTGCAAAGATTAGTTCAAGTAGTATAGTTGAAGACTTTGGTACGGCTGTCTCCATCCCTATAGCTGTGAATTTGACTTCTGAGTGGCTGGGAATCTGGGATAAGTACTTACAACCTTGTATAAACTGAGGATATTGCTGACTGTGCAGTGGGAACAGAGCAAGTCCTATTAAGGAGCTGAAAATAACAGGGGCCAGAAGAGCTGCTGTGTTGCCAGAAGAGCTGGGAGCTCCTGCTGTTCATGCAGTGTAGAAATGGTGGAGTGGTGGTGAGTGGATGGGGCATCTGCTGCAGGATCAGCGTGGTGAGGTGCTGGCCTAGGAAAGCAGACAACCAATGTGTTCATTGCACTAGGATCATGCTTCTGGGTGGGCTAGAAAAAAAAGGTGAGTTAAAAGTAAGGCAAGAAGGTGATGAGTGCCCTGGTGGGAGAGGAAGGATTAAGATGAATGTGTTAGAAAAAGGGTAGAAAAGAGGCAGTCTTAGGTATTAATTTACTTCGAAGTGTTTTTTCTTTTTCAATGAAGTTTTGACTCTTTACCTCTGTCCCAGTTGGGCATCTGCCTCTGTGTGGGAGTGCTACTTTTTCTGGCCTTTCCTTAGCCTTCTCCTGCCCTCCCTATTTCCCTCTCTTTTCCCTCTTGCCTCTTTTCATCTTCATGCATCCTCTTCCTGACTGCATTTCCAAAATTCTCTGTGACCTCCTCTTCCATTCCCAGCTGCAAGAAGGATCTCTTAGAGGAGAAAGTAATCTTAGTAGCTCAAAGGTGTTGCTAGTTTCTCCAGGTAAATCCCTGTTAAAGTTTAGTTAGCAGAATCAGTGAACCAGGAACATTGCCTCTCCCGGTTATTGTTTTAGTCTTCTGAAGATGTTTCTGAATTCTTTCCTTCCTCACTGGAAACAAACTCTTCCTTTGTTTGAATGATCAATTTGCATCTGGTGTGTGATGGACTGTTTTGGCTTGATGTGTGTCAGCAGGGATGGCTTCTCAGCTATGCAGGCAATGCAGGCAAAATTTAATACATTGCTTTATAAACAAGGCCATGGGCCAGGTGTCTTCTGCAATTACAATGAAAAATATTGGGGGAGAGTTTCTGTCTCCGTGTCCCTACTGTTGTGGGGTAAATGTGCCTGTATGGGAGAGACAAAGAGAGTTTCTTTTTTCTCAGCAGGATCTATGGCTTCTGGCCTGGCCTTCTAGAGCTCTGGCAAAGGGAATAGAGGCATTGGTGCTCATGGTCATTTTGCCACGTCTTGTTGACTGCTGCTCTAGACAACTGCTGACTTTGCCAGTATCTGGAGCTGCTCTTTGTTTCCTCCATGGTTGTTGCCGACTGATTGAGGATGGCCCAGAGATACAAATGCAAGAACGTTGTTAAGCCCCATGTACCAGGAAAGTGCTTGTAGCTTGAAAATATCTGTGTATGAGTGGGTACAGAGGGAGTGCTTTTCCAGTTTAGCGAACCATTTGTACTTTTAAGTGTCATATTATGCAAGAACCTGTCATCACTTTTTGTGTCATAGGCTCTTCAGCAATGTTTTCCATGTGCAAGATTGATGCTCTCCCACCCCCTTTCTGCCTTGTTTCACAGAAAACTATATTCATCCTCCTTTGCCTTCTCAGGCTGTCAGTGCCCTGATACTGCTGCAGCTCTTCATCCTTTCTTAGGACAGAGAATAAACAATACACAGCCCAGCTCCAGTGCAGAAGTTGAGTAACTCGCCAAAGAGGCTTTCAGAGGAAGAGCAGTGAAGCTGTTGGCCAAGACGCGTGATTTTTAAACTTCCGTTGTAAAGCACTTTTATGCGGTTTGAGTTCAGGGAGAGGGGAAGGAGGGCGGGGAGGAGAAGAGAGGAGAAGATCAGAGAACCCCCATGGTCCCCTGATGGGGTTGTTTCTGGTGGTCTGCGTTTTACTGGGATTTTTTTCCTAATGTGCAAGAGGGCGTGGCTCAGTGCCAGCAGTTGCCACGCAGGTATCCATCCCCTGCTCCTCTCGACTTCGGGCACCCTGGGCCGCCGGGTTTCCCTCCCTGCCGGTACCAGACCTGCGGTTCAGGTGCGCACCGGGACCGGCGGGGGAAAGGGCGGGGGGAGGGGGAAGGGCGGGGCCACGGGAGCGCGAGGCCGCCGGGCCCTTCCTGTCGCAGCAGCGCCATCTGCCGGGCGGTTCCTGTCGCAGCAGCGCCATCTGCCGGGCGCGCGGGGCCGCGGGACTGCGGTGCTGGTGGTGGTACTGGTGCTGGTGGTGGTGGTACTGGTGCTGGTGGTGGTGGTGGTACTGGTGCTGGTGGTGGTGGTACTGGTGCTGGTGGTGGTGGTGGTACTGGTGGTGGTGCTGCTGCTTTTGGTGGTGGTGCTGGTGGTGGTGGTACTGGTGGTGGTGCTGGTGGTGGTGGTGGTGGTACTGGTGCTGGTGGTGGTGGTGCTGGTGGTGCTGGTGGTGGTGGTGGTGCTGGTGCTGGTGGTGGTGCTGGTGGTGCTGGTGGTGGTGCTGGTGGTTCTGGTGCTGCTCGGGGGCTGTTAAATGGTCCTTGCCTTGCATTTGGTTACCCGAGGCCTGGGGCTGGAGCTCCTCTGGTGCAGTTCTCAGGACCACAGGTATTTTTTTCTAAGCGGGAAGTCCCTGCCTGCTGCTGCAAGTGGAATCTGCTCTGCGGAGCCACGAGGCTGCTGGAAAATCACCACCTGGTCTGTTCTTGGTCTCTTACTGTTCGAGCAGCCCCATTTTAGTTGAGATGCAATTTTCTCTTTCCAATCAAATACGTTTTAAAACAAAATAATTTAGAGAATTGAGTCTTTCTGCTTGGTTGAAGGATTAGTAAGGCCCTCAGGTTTGGCTGGGGCAGTAAGAAAAATGCACTAAAGACACAATGGGGTGAAGAAAATAAAACAGCAGCTCCTCCAGTGAGACAAGACGTTGATGAGTTGAGAGCAGATACAAGAAATGGCCAAGCTGAACTCCCTAGAAGATGTTTTCAGACTTTGTTCCTCACAATATAATCTTCATTCTCCAGAGGTGGATGAGGGAGGGGAGGAGGCTGTGCTCCAGGGCTCTGATTGTGTCACCAAAGCTGTAAATGTTTCTGCTGTGTGTGGCCAGCAAAGCTGATTTTTTTTCTGCTTCAACTTCTTGGATATTTTCATGTTTGTTGTGATATTTTACCTTTGATTAAAAAATAGCTCTGTAGAACTTGGTGTTTGATTTTTGAATGAGTTGTTTGTCACAAGGCAGTGTCCCTGGGAAGGCCTCCACATGCACCTTACCGAGGAGACGGAGGAACTATTTGGTGACAACTAGGAGCCAGGGCTGGTCTGTTCCCTTTCTCTTTGCCCTCTGACACCCACAAAGTCTCCCTTAGGTCCTGTTTGCTGCCCATAGCTCTCGCAGCTCCTGGGGGAAGGAGGAAGAGGACGCTCGATTGATTCCAGGAGATGCCCCTGCAGCTGGATGAATGTTGTGCAGCAGCAGGGGGGGGGTTGCTACCTTGTTTAAGGCACAGGTCATTTTTATTTCTTCTCACGCTGTTTGTGTGGGCTCGGTGGTGGAAACCTGTCCCGGGAGAGAGCAGAACAGTCCCCAGAACTCTCCTGCGGGCTCATCCCTCACCACCCACCCCTTCGCAGCCCATGCCCGACTCAAACACACGCACACACTCCTGCGGCTGCTGCCTGGAGCATTTATTTTTTTTTTTTTTTCCCCCAATATCTTCCCCACACGTGCAGCCGCAGGGCCCTTGCACAGGAGGCGGTGGCGGCCTCGGAGCCGCGGCGGGAGCGGTGCCGCTGTCCAGGGTACTGCACCCTCCCCGCCGCTCCCGCCTCTCGCTCCCGCCGCTCCCGCCATTTCCGCCATTTCCGCCGCTCCCGCCTCTCGCTCCCTCCCCTCCCGCCTCCCTGCTCACAGGGCGGCGTCCCCGCCCCCTGACAGCACCTAAAAGGGGCCCAGGCTTCGTCCCCTTTGTCGCCCCCCATCCCGTCCACCCCCGGTACCTCAAAGGAAACGGTGATTCTAACCAGGGCTGGGAAACAGTAATCCTCACTCCCACGCCTCCCTTTAAAAACCACCAAACCAAATATTAAAAAGGAGGCAGGGCTGGGGGAATTTTTGGTTGTTGCTTTTTTGGTTGGTTGGTTGGTCGGTTTGGGTTTTTTCCCCGTTCTTCCTATAGGGTGCTGCTACTGAAATGCATATGGGCAAAAGTAACTGAAAGAGTATTAGAACCAGAGATCTGGAGGGCAAGCAGGACACTAATGCACCTGGGTAGACTGTTTCACAGAGGAGGTGGTAGATGGGTCTGGATGTAAGAAACACCTAGACAAGCAAGTGAGGGTTAAACAGGCATGATTAGGGTGACAAAAAATTAAATGGGCGACCATAGACTGCATACTGTCTATCTTTATGGCTTGCAAATTAGAATGGAAATTAAAAAGCTTGAACACAGAGATCCCCACGCCTCCCAGACACGGGCAACTGAGCAAAAGATTGTCTGCAACTGTATTCCATCAAGTGGTGTCAGGCTTTCCTTCCCCTGACCTTCACCAGTTGTTTACAGGAGAGCTTTCGATCTCCCCTTGGAGAGCAGGGCCATGAAGAGGCAAGGGATGGAGCCAGAGGAGGTGTGAAATCAGCTCTGAGCTGCCAAGCCCAGGCCCTGACCATCGAGCTGGTTTACTCAGCCCTCCCCTGCTAGGCAGGTCACGACCTGGGACTTGCTTAAGCCTCTGCTTTGCTCCAGGCTTGTGAGATCCACTCTGTGACCTGAATTGCCTCAGGTGTAGGTGGGACACAGTCTTGGAACAGCAGGGAGCCCTGTGACTGTGGTGGGAACCACAAAGGCATCCTGCAGGCTGGGCTGGATCCCCCAAGATAACAAGAGTGGCAAGGAAGCACAAGAGAAAAGAGCAGAGGGCAGAGCCCCAGTGTTGCAGGGAAGAGGCACCCAAACACAGAGCTGGAAGGGGAGGTGCCCAGAGGCAGGACAGAGTTGGCCATCCCAGCTCACCTTGGGGACAGAAGGAAATCTGCCCTGGGGGGTGAATTTGGCCACTCTTCTCCCCTGTCATTTCCATCCCTTCTGGTGCAGAGGCATCCCACCCATGGATTTACTGCAGAGCCGGTGTTTTCCTTACCACAGCCCTCAGGCTGAAGCTGGTGACTGGGAGAGGGCCGGGTGCTTCTCAGGGTGCCCCCCCTGCCCCTCCCTCGGACCCCAGAGTTGTCTCAGACACCCCCAGATCTTCAAGGTGGCCGGGTGACCGCATCCCCATCTGCGTGTGAACACGCACAGGGCAGGGGGTGGGGGTGGGGTGGGAAGGGAAGGGAAGGGAAGGAGGGGGGAAGGGGGGGCAGGGGGGCGGTGTTTGCTTTTTCAGGCCGGTTTCACCGATACGATCGTTATTTTCTCCTCAGTCTGCAAGGGCTGAAGTTTCCCTTGATGGTCTCAACCACTTGCCCCGCAAATCGATTAAACCCAGCGCCGGCAAGCGGGCCTGATCAAATTAAAGGACAGACCACACAGCCAACAAACAAACAAACAAACCAACCCCAAACAAACAGGCGCCCCCGCGGCTCCCAGGCCGCCCCCCCTTACTTTCCCCCCCCCCCCCAGCCTGAGGTGGGGAGCACCCGACAACGCCCCGAAACTTACAGCTCCCCACGGGGAGACCAGCTCCCCCCTTTACCCTGCCACGGGGAGCAAATCTGGACCCCCCCAGCTTCCCTCCACTGGTGTGCGCTATTCCGGGGGCTCCCCGGCTGGGGGAAGCCGCCTCCCCCAGGGCAATGGGAGGGAAGGGGGGGTCCTGCCAAACAGTGCCAACGGGGCTTGCCTGTCCCCCCTCCCAGGTTTGGGCTTGGGTTGCCCTCAGGGCCACCTTTGAAACGGGACATGCCCGCCTCCCTTGGATTCTCTCCCAACCCACTCCGCCATCCATCTCTTTAAAGAACCACTAATTTATCGTGTTTTCCTAATTATGTTTTATTTAGCTATTCATGAGCTATTTGGTGTTCCAGTGTCTAGGGCTATTCCTGCTCTGCTTTCCTTTCTCTCACTCCCCCTCTTCCCTCACTTTGATGTCCTTTTGCATATTATACAAACAAGATCAAAAGCTACTTTTACCACCTCCGCCCACCTCACACAATATTTGTTAGGGGAGAAAGTGTGCTTCGGGTCCAAATGCTGCCTTGTTAGAGAGAGCTACTACTTAGTTGAAACCTGGGAGGGAAGAGAGAGGAACAGGGAGGGAGCACACGACATCAAGTACATGAACTTTAAAGTGAGCCCTATTACCATGTTATTTAAAGGTCTGATTGTGTCAGGTATAATACTGAAGAAAAATGTTATGTCAGACAAAATGCTTATATTTTCCTGCGGTATTAATGAGAAGCTTGCCCTGGGCTATTTCCCCATCTCAGAGGGCAGCAGATGCAGAAAGTCCTTGGGGAGTAGATCTTTGAAATTTCATCAGCATTCATGGGTGACCTAGCCTTTTCAAACACAATGATAGACATGATAAATCATCTTTACAACGAATTCTAATTATCCTTTAGATGGCTGGGTTGCCTCTCGAAAAGCAGAAATCTAACACTTTTCCATGTTGCTTCCAGATTTTGGTGGGGGTGTCAGAAGTCCTGTGCCATCCTTCTTCCCTGCAGCGGACCACATTGCGTGACATTAGCCCTAAACCCCTGAGTGTGCAGGAGTCAAACTACTCTATTAAGTTACACGCTTGCCTGTACTGAAGTAAATTTAATTCCTTTTCCCTCTTACCCAATGAAATTATGTGGTGTGGTGTAAGATAGGATTAGAAGTATATCATTATAGCAATTAATACTATTATGGTTCCATGATTAGTGTGCTACATTGAATTTCATGGATTTTTGCTCACTGTTGCCTAGATTTCCCTTGGGTCCTCTAGCCCAAACCATTGTATTCTTAGTAAGTTAATAGTGAAATCACAGCAATATACTTAATAAATCCACTATCACCTGTATGGTGTATTAATAAAGCAGTCCAATGCAACTTGTACAGCATCACCTTGCAGCTTGGGATACACAGGCTGGGAAGGCCTTTTCCCCCAAGGAGCTAGCAGCTGCATGCTGTGTCCCTGCTTTCCTGCCCAACCTTCTCTCTACTTGCAGAGCAGACCCAGGACAGTAGGACTGTTGGAACACAGCACCACTCCCCCACGGAATAGGGCACAGGAGTGTTGGATTTAGGCTTTTGGCTTCCAGAGCCAGAGATACTTCACTCCATGGTGACTTATGGAAGAGGATGCATAGCAATGCAGTAACCCCCTATCCTGCCTGGGGACTTGGATTAAATACACCTGCCCCTTGTTGGCTCCCCCCCACCCAGGGAGGTTCAAGCCTTCCCCCACCTCCCCTCAGGGAGGGAGGGAGGGAGTCTTTAAAGAGGAGCCTGTTTGAAGTGGCCCTGATGGAAATGGGGTTATTTCAGAGGTACAGTAATGGCTGTCTGGTTATCTGCAGCTGGGGTTCTGTGGCAGGGAGATAAGATATTTATTAAGAGACCCATTTTAATGCTTGGGGATCGCTTTCAGAGGGCCCAAGAAAAATGGACTTTATCTAGTCTATTATTATGTACAGTCAACACATTGATGTTTTACTTTAGTTTAGACACCATGAATAAAAGCTAATAACTTTCCCTTCAGCTTGTTTATCGGCAAGACACCTGAGGGCAGTGGGGTGGGGAGATATTTGCTTTAATAGGGATGATCAAACAGAGACTTTCCAGGATTAGGGGTGAGGTTGGGGTTGCACAGAAACCCTCACTGCCTGACATTCAGGGTGTTTTTTAGACCCACACCTTCCTAGTGTCCTTGCTAGGAGCCTGGGGAGAGGGGAAAACTGGTGGGGAGGAGGTGTCCTGAGGAGACGGAAGACCCTTGCTCTCCTGCTCTCTAGACCAGCAGGATGTGAGTGCTTAAACTTGAGTTGGGCTGAAGGTGTGGAGGATGGGGACAGATGCTTCAGGCCATCTCCAAAGTCAGCAACAAGCCTCCCCAACCTGGCCATGTTTGTCTCTGCCCTTGGATGTTTCCAAACCTCTTTCCCCAACACATGGGAAATGGCATTTGATGCTTTGGGTTCTGGTGATGGGCACTGGTCTTCCATTTGCTGAACATCTGGGCTGAGGGCCTGTGTGGGACACTCTTTACCTGGGCATCTGTTGTCTGCATCACCACTTTGAATTGCTTTTCCCTATGTCCTCTCTTTCACCCTTCTATTCCCATTCCCTTTGTACTATGGCACCTTCCAAGCACAGGAATCTCCTCCCAGGGCAGAAGAATGTCCCACCTGTTCAGGGAAGGGTGGTGGAGCACTTCACATTAGGAGCAATACACAGGAAGGGAAGAAGAAAGGGATGGGGTTGGGGGGTGGTGGTGGTGATGATGGTGGTGTGGTTGTGAAAGGATGAGTGTGTGCAAAGTGACACAAGGGTCTGGTGGGGCCCTGCAGACTCCATTCCCAGGTGGGTGCAGGGATCAGCTGACATGTTGGCAGATCTCTAGTCTGAGATGTCTACATCAGAAAAGCAGGCAATAACAAGCCAAAAAAATCCTTGCCCCTTTGCTGTAAGCATCTCACCATTTCCTTCCTCCTCTCCTCCATCCCAGTATCCCTCCTGTGGCACCTGTATTCCCACCTGCATCATACACAGCCACCCATTAACCCACCTCCCTCATCTAACACACCTGCTCATCATTAGGTGGAACCTCAGAGTAGGATTTAGTAAATTCAGAGTAAAGAGAATGTATGGCTTTCTTTTAGTGATCTCAGAGACTTAAGACCTTTCCTCTCCTTTCCTTTCCTCTCCTTTCCTCTCCTCTCCTCTCCTCTCCTCTCCTCTCCTCTCCTCTCCTCTCCTCTCCTCTCCTCTCCTCTCCTCTCCTCTCCTCTCCTCTCCTCTCCTCTCCTCTCCTCTCCTCTCCTCTCCTCTCCCATCCTCTCCTCTCCTCTCCTCTCCTCTCCTCTCCTCTCCTCTCCTCTCCTCTCCTCTCCTCTCCTCTCCTCTCCTCTCCTCTCCTCTCCTCTCCTCTCCCATCCCTAATTTCCTCTTTCCCCCCATCCATCCGTCCCCACTCCCCCCAGCACACCTTGAAGCCTACCCCACACCCCTACTCCTGGGGGACAGAACCTCAGAGCGGCACCGCCACCCCCCTGGCACTTCCCCGGTGTCCGGCTGGCGTGGAGCCCGCGGGAGGTGCGCGCTGCCCCGCGGAGCCCGGCTGAACAGCTGACTGAACACCCTGTCCCTGCAGGCACTACGCCTGCGTGAATTATTTGTTTAGCGGGAAAAATACACGGGAAGGGATTAACGATCCGCCCTACCCCGCTCTCCCGGGGAGCCCGACCCATCCCGCCCGCCCCGACGGGAGCAACCTCGCCCCGGCAGAGTCTCCCTGTGCAAAGAGCTCTGACCTGGCCCCCAGGCAGGGACACGCGTGGGGATACGCGAAGGTGGGGGCGGCAGTGTAATGGGGAGGGGGCTGCCCTCTCTCCGGGGCAGCCATCAGGGACCTGCTTCTCGGCGGCTCACTCGGTGAGGAGGAGCTCGTTCCCTCCTACCGCCCTCACCCACTGCGAATAATATTAAGCAGAAAGAAAAATAAAGTGGGGAAAGCTTTACAGAGCAGTGAAAAGCCTGATTCCTCTCGGAAAGTGCTTCACTCCTGCTTCCTCAGGCTTTCCTTCCTTTTTTCCCCCCTCCACACTTCCTTTTTTTTTTTTTTTTTTTTTCTTCCCCTGTGTCTTCCCCCCCTTAAACTGACTTCACCGGCAGCTTTTCCCTCCTTGAGCTCACCCCGGAGGAGGAGGAGAAGAAGGAGGGAAAAAAACCCACAACTACCAACCCCACCAACCCAGCCACTAAACCCACCCAGCAGTGTATGGGGGGAGGCAGGAGGCTCGCAGTGCGGGCTCTTGGCCAGCGGGCGGTGGAAGCCCCCTCGCTCGGCGAGCTGATGGCCGGCGGCGGGGGAGCAGGGCGCTACCGGCCCCGCGCACCCAGCGCAGCCGCGGCCCCGGCCGCGGGGTCCGCGGGGCGCTGAGCGGGGCCCGCACCGCGCTCGCTTGTCAGGCAAGGTGCGCTGGAGAGGGGAGAGAGCAGGAGGGAGGGAGAGCGGCGGAGAGAGGCAGAGAGAGGCAGGGAGGATGGTGGGTCTGCTGGCTACCTCATCCCGGCAGAGCGCATCCTGACAGATGACGGAGTAACTCACCCGCATCTGGCTTTTTTCTTTTTTCCCCCCTCTTTTTTTTAAGGGGTGGGAGGTGTTTGCTATTTTTTTTTTTTCTCCCTCTGTGTGCGTGTGTGTATACAAATACATCGCCTCCGCTCAGGGAGCCGGATATTTCCAACCCCAAACTATGGCTTTTCAAAAATCGCCCGATGCCTCCAACGCCACGAGGAAAAACCCCAGCTTGCTGGAGATCGGAGCTTTATGCTTGGACTCGGAAATCATCTTCGGCTTCACCAGCCACCTCCTGCGGAGGAAAGCCAAGGTAAGGGGACCTTGCCCCGGCCCCGGGGGGCTTGGGGAGGGGGCTTGGGCGAGGAAGGAGGGCTAGGGGACAGCTGCCTGTGTTGTCCCGGGCCGGTTTAGGGGTAGGGGATGTCAAACTTAGCGGTGAGAAGTTGGCGGTGGCGGTGCCGGGCCGGGTTTCAGCACCACGAACAGTCCTGGCAGCCCCGCGGAGCTGCGCGGAGTGACCCGCTCTGCCGGGCCCGCTCCCGCGGAACGCTTCCTCCTCCCCGGGCTCCTGCTGTGTCCTTGGCTTGAAATGGGGAAGGGGAAACACCGCGTCCCGGTATTTTCAGGAGTTTTTTTTTACTTAGTAAGAAAAGGAGGTGTCTCAGCCCAGCAGCCCGGCTGGGGATCTCACCTCTTTGCCCAACCCCACCCCCTCCGCCCCGTCCAACCTGAGACTTGGAGCCAAGGGAGGGGTTTGCAGCACTTATTCGGACACGTGAAATTTCGGAGCAAGTTCCCGGGAGACTTGCAGAGCTCCGAGCAGGGCAGAGAAGGGAACCGGGACTCACCTCATGTGCCTGTGGCAGCTCCGCTTCCCCGCCCACTCCCCCGCGCCAAGGGGACGAGAGAGGCAGACAGCACCCCACGGGCAACACCCCGCTCCCCCCTCTCTCTTTTTCACCTCCCGACCCAAACTTTTCTCGGGCTCTAGGCGGATGGGGACAGCGACCTCAGCGCCCCCCGCAGAGGCTCTGCCCGTGGGGCGGGGGTGCAAGTGGCCCCAGCTGTCCCCCGGGGCATGCACCCCTTTGGGGACGGGGGGCGGGGGGCGGACACGGGGGAAGGAAGGCTTCAGACGTGTGCTCCGGAGGTACAGAAAAGTTTAGGCTGTCGGAATAGGGGCCTCCTGGGGAAGTGTTTCCCACCCACCCCCGCCCATATATTTTTTCCCCACTCTTTGTGTTCGACGCTGCTCACATCACCGCAGACCCCATCCTCCGGTTCAGTGCCACCGGCACCCATCCGCGCGGTGACGGGGAAGGAGACAAGGAACCGCGTTTGGCATCGCTAGGAGAAGCCACCGCTGCCGTTATCTCCCGGCGCGGCTCCGCCGCTCACCCCCGGCGAGGCTCGGGCTCCGTCCCGGGCGGGACCGGGGGCTCCGTTGTGCAGAGCCGCACCGGGACCGGCAGGTGGCGCTGTGGTCACAGGGACGGCGGCGGCGGCCGGGCCGAGCCAGGCGGGGTCCGGGAACGTCCTGGGTCGGCCCCTGCCCACCGCCGCCCTCCCAGCCTCCGCGGGGGCAAGAGGATGGAGGCTGTAATGACAGAGAGTGGCGCATATTCCTCTCTCTCGGGGGGTGGGAGGGGGAGAAAGAGACAAAAAAAAAAAAAAACAAAAAAACCCAAACAAAAAAAGCGCTAAATCTACGAGCTGGAGCGGCAGCCAAGTAGGCAATTAGCTGCGAACGTTAATTTCTCCATCTGTCAGGTCAATTTTCGCATGTAGGAACATCCCATTGCGCCTGCCGAGCGGCTGGGGAGCCGGCCTCCGGAGGGGTGGCTGTGCCCCGCGGCACCGCGCATCTGCCCGCTGTCCTCCCCAACCCGCGCAAGAGAGCACCAGCAGCGGGGGGGGGGGGAGGGAAGGGGCCCTTGCCAGTGCTCCGACTTCGTCTGCCAGTCCTCCAACCCCCGTTTGCCCCTGGCCCGCATCCGCAGCAGGGTCCAACGCTTGCGCGGCTTTTCTGCCCCCGCGCTCTGCAGCGGGACCGACACGCCTAGCGAGACCCTTTTTCCCCCACCCTCGAGGAACTTGGGGGTTTGGGTGTGAAGGAGGCAACAGCCGGAGTGCCCACACTTCAGTTACACCGGTTTAGGACCTATACTGTAGGGTCACTATGAAAAGGCATCTCCCTCCGCCCCCCCCAGTACCCCAAACCGAAATCTCATCCCGTTCTGGCCGAGGCTCCCCCGCCTCGATTACCCCACCCTACCCGCCCCCGCCCAGCCCCTCCTCCCCTGCCCTCCGAGCACTTTTCCAGCTTTTTTTTCCGACGTGCTCCCGTCCTCCGCGTCCTTCCCCGTGCTGCCGTGGGGAGCTCACTCCGCCTCCCTCTCCCAACCCAAACTTCACTCCCTTCTCAACATGGGAGGCAACATCACCTAGCGCGGCAGCCCGGACGGCGGGGAGTGCGGGAGATCACTGTGGGCACTCCCCGACCCCCGCCCTGCCATGGGCGCCGCGGGCCGGCCGCGCAGCCAGGCACCGCACTAGCGGTGCGGGGCGCGGGGCAAGGGCGCATTCCCCGCGGTCATGATCGCTGCCGTTGGCAGGAAGGGTCTGGGACCTGAGCCCCGGGCGCCGGGGGTAAGTTGTTACCACACTCCCTCCTCACGTTTGGACTGTTGAATGTATTTTTTAAATTTATTTATTTTTTTTTTTTTTATCCCCGCAAGGGGAGTGGGAGCCGCGCTGCCTCCGCCATCCGCGCCGCTGAGCTCTGCTTTCTTCCGCAGGTGGCGGAGGGGAGCGCGGCGCGGGAGCTGTCTCCGCGGAAAAGGCCGCCGGTCGCCGCCGAGGAGGAGCGCTGCGCCAGCCGCCCGCCGCCCGAGGGAGCGGGGGCCGCCGCGGGGGCCGAGCCGCGGCCGCTGGAACGGGCGACGGCCGGGGGCTGGTGCCGGAGCTGCCAGGCCCAGCTGGCCGAGCTGAGGAGGCAGGCGGCACGGCTGCTCGCCGGTGGCTGCCCGCCCAACACCCCGCCGGTAAGTGAGCCCCGGGTATAGCGCCCAGCACCGGCGGGAGGTGGGTGGGTATGAGGGGTGCGAAGGCCACGGGAGTCTGGCCCCCCACGCCAGGCGGGGTCAGGTGTACATCCCCACGGGTTTGGGAGGAGAGCGTGACGGGAAAGTCGGCGATTTTCCAACCCAAGAGGGTTGTTCAGAAGTTCAAGGCTTTCCCATCCCGGGCTTTATCAAGAAACGAAACTGTGCGGCTGGACGCTCACCCTCTGTTACAGTCACCGGCTGCCAGAACCAGTTAAAATAACTAATAGTGAGTAAAATAACTAATAGTGAGTTTGGCAAGAGGAGCGGGAGAGCGGAGGAGAGGCGGTACCGGTGCTGTCCGGGACGCGTACTCGGTGGAGCCTGGAGCTGCTCCGGGAGCCCCGGTCCCCATCCCGTTCTTCAGGGGCTGCTCCCGCCGACCGGTGCCTCCCGGCCCTGGTGACAGCGACTGGGGGATGCCGACTTGGCGCTGCAGGTCCTTGGAGCGCCTTCATCCTGAGTGTGAGGAGGGAGCTACCGGGAGCAGCGGTTCAGCTCCTCCTTCCGAGGAGCACATAAAATGCAGCTGGAAATCACACGCTGGGTTTGTGGCGCTGGAGGAAAGTTTGAGCAGGATAATCTGGCTGGGGTTTTGCTGTCTGCATGCTGGAGTGTACCTCCCCGGCTGATGGGCTCATTCCTGTCCTTTCTGTCACTCGGGCCAACTAGGGCTGTGATATTTTCCTCCAGTTTGTACCTCACGGTGTCCCTTCCTAGCTGGGAGTGAATGGAGGAAGTGCACAAGGCCAGCAGAAGTTTCTTTTAAGGCATCTGCAGCTTTCTGTGCATATATTTTTGTCTGTCTGCTCTACATCAGAGTCCTTGATTATTCCTGTCCCTTTTTCTTTAGACAGAGCCCGTGAAACTAGACTTTTAAAAGGGGGTACAGGTGAAAAATTTAGAGTCTTGTTATTTTTACAGCGTCTTGCTTAGACAACTGAAGAGATCCCTAGGATTAGCTGACAGGGCAAAATGCCCCAGAAGACCCTGAGATTCTGTTTCAGGGCATACAAAATGTGTGTTGGGTTTTTGATAACATTTGGAAGTAATGTATTGTTTTCCAAACAATGCTTATCGGGATGTTTGCAAGAATAGGGGGGAGGGTCCAAAGAGGAAGCCAAACCCTATTGACCTTGATTTTAATTCAAAGAGTTCCTGTACGATCTACAGAATTCCCATTGAATCTAAATATAGTTTTGTTTGGAAGTGCATTGTGGAGCAGTGTCCGAATGCACAGTGAGATTTGTGTTTTCAGGCTGGATCCAAAGCCCTTTGAAATCAACAGGAGTCTCTCTGTTGACTTGCTTGGTTTGGAAGCTGGCTCTCATTTCTATGGTGTAAAAGGTCATATATCTCATTGAATTCAGGACTGCTGGACCTTTTGTTTTCTGGATTGCTGCAAATAGTGGAAAGAAGTTTAATTTCCCCTGGTGAAGTGCATGTGATAGGCTGCTTCATCGAGGAGCACATGAACCCCTCTTCCTGTTGTAGTGGTGGGCCTCAGCTGTAAAGAATAGTGTCCTATCTGGGAGCAGATCTCTGTCATGGGAAAAACAAGCTGCCAGTGCAGGAGAGTCAGGGGGGTTTGGCCAGGTGTTCAGGTGAGGAGACCTGTGAGCAAAGGCCTGTTTGTGTGGTCTCCTTCCTGCAAGTCTCAGGGGACTTCCTTGATAAGCACTCGATGATGGGTAAATTAATCCCTTTTCTGTAGGGTTTCAAAGCATGCCTAAGAACACAATAAAATAGTAGTCATCACAATGTCAGAACCTTGACAACAGACCTGATCCAAGAGTAACAGGTACCTGCAGTTTACTTACTGAGTAGCATACAGTTGTGTTGAATGTTTTTTTTTTTTTTTTTTTAATACATTTTCTAATGCTTGTGAGAACTCTAGCTTCATGGCAAGCTCAAAGCCTTACTTCTGGTGCAGTGAGCATCTCCTCAGGAAGGAAGATGCAATAAACAGTCCTATTTACTGCCTTCTGAGTGTGAAGTAGGTTAGCAGGAGATAACAGTCAGGGGTTCAGCTACTCAGCTGCTGCGAATTGGCCTTGCAGTGGGAATCTGATGCAATATGCTGGCAGGTTGAGCACTGTGTAATGTTTGTGCCAGAAAGGCAGCTTGCTTTCCCCCCCCCCTCTCCTTCCTTTCTTGTTTAATTATATAACAAGACATCTGAAAAAGCAGCTCCTCTCCATAAGCGCTTCATGCCCGTACAATAAAAATCCAAGAGTTTCTTACAAGCTCTTCTGACGTACTGTCAAGCTAAGCAACTACTGGATGAGTAAACACCAGAAGGCTACTGCTTGGAGCATGCTGTTCTCAAAGGATTTACCTCCTTTGCCATAATAATTAAGAGATCTTTCAGCACAGATTCAGACAGATTTCCACACCTGGTTTAAAACCCTTTGGAAAGGTGGGTGGGTGCCTCAGAGATGAAAGAAGGGCCAGTTTCCTGCTGTTGATATCTTTCCTGATGAAAGAGAGGAGGTGTATTCTCATGCGTGGGGCAGCTGACAAGGGATTGAATTCACCTTGGAATAAAAAGCCAATTTACTGTTTGCAGGGATAACAAATCTAATTGCCTGAGAGGGCTATGATTCATACCGTTTATGTGTTGATGTCCTTTCAATTAAACTTATTTAAAATATATAAATAATTCAAAGTTTTGGTGCTCAGATGGTGTGCATTGATTACAGAACACTGTTGTTTGTGTCTCTTTAAAGTTCTCCGAATCAGTGTGGACAGCTGATAAAAAGATACATCTCTTTGCTTATGTTAAAACTCTTTTAACAGCAGTTCTCCCAAGTACAATATTTACTGCACCCTACACTGTCAGTTCCCTTCTGTGAACTGCTCCTGCCTTTACTGTTTGCTGCCACGGTGCGGCCTGTGTGTGAATCAAAATGTGATTTCATCAAGCAAAAATGGAAACAAGCAAAAATCAGAAATAATTCCAGATAAGCATTTTTGGTATTGTGGTCTCAGCTTCAGTTGCTGGGTCATGTACTGACCTAGTGGAGGGGGGGAAAAAAAAAAAGGTGCCTCAGTTTATCCCTAATTAAAAGTTTTGTATGTGCCTGGGAAGCTGGTAATGGACTACAGGATCTCCTACCTCCAGGATTCTGGCTGGAGTGGAGAGTAGGTTGTTGTGCCTGGAAGTTGTTGCTGTTGGCAGCTGTGGGGCAATCCAAGGGAAATGAGTTGGTGGTCTCTGTCTCCCTCCCAGTTGCCAAGTAGCTTTGTCACAAAACCACCACAACAATTACTGCTAATTGGCATCACTGTTGGCAGTTTCACAGGAGAGGCTGAGGACTGAATGGGGACACAGATTAAATTAGTAATAATAATACTTAGCACCTAAGTTCTTCAAAGTGCTTCACAAATGTTAATTAATTAATTTGCGTGATGCCTCTGTTAAGTAAACCCAGATGTGCTGTCATTTCTAAAGAGGTGTGTGTCAGAGCAGAGTGTGTGGCTCTGAAAAGAAGGGCACAGGCTGGGACTGTCCAACATGAATGATGATCTCTTGCAGAGGCATTTCTGGGACTAAACTCTGCACTATCTCCAGTGCAGGCAGTAGCCGTAAGGATATATAGGTACTGTAAAATGGTTTTAGCTAATGCCATATCAGCAGAGGAAGAAAGCTCTCTTGCTCTGAGGAACACATACACTGACACAGCTACATCCACTGAAGGGTTTTATATATGTATATAAAATATAATATTTTTATATATGTACAAATACTTTGATTATAGAAGAGTAATAATAGTACCTAGTTATACTGGAATAAAAGAATTTTTAAATCGGTGTTAAAAGGAAGCCAAGATAAGCAGAAGTTCCCTTTGGAAGTGATTAGCATTGAAGATTTGGCTTCTCCCCAGCCCAGGGTTTCAGACATCTCATTTCACTTGCCCTCATCTACCCTTACCCCAGTGCCCCAGTCTGTACCTATTGCCAGTGCAGGTGGGTGTTGGAGGGGGAGTCAGAGAGGCATGCTGCCAGCCCTGGTCTGCAGAGAGTCTAGGTGACCAGGACAGCTCATGCCTTTGGTTGCTAATGATCCATGAAGAATTTCAGGGAGCTAAGCAAGTCATAGCCCCCATGTCCTTGGCAGGGCTCTGTTACACCAGCTAGAGCTAGAGCTGCTCTGGAAAAAACAGAGTGTGGGGGTGTGGATAGCAGTGGCTTTAGATGCTGTTTACTCTGACATGTCTCAGCTGCTCAGATGCCACACAGTGCTGCTGGATTGAACTCCCACCATGCCTGCTTCTGATCAAAGTGATGCTCTCTGGGTACACATGTCTGTGCTGCTGATTGCATCACCTGAAGGGGAGATGGAGAATAAAGTTTTGGGAAAGGCATGCTCTTTCCTGTGGGTTTGTCCTGTATGCTAAATAACCCCCAGCATGTTTCTGTGAGCAGCAGAAATAAGAAGGTTCTTAGGATGGATGCTAACTAAGATGGTTTGTTAGGATGGGTGCTTTACTCACTTCCCTTGCCCTTCCCAACCCTCTACATTAATCCCAGCTGTACCCTCCTTGTCCCTGATGACTTGGTAAGAGGCAGCAACTTCTCTACATCTTTAGAGCTGCACACATACTGTTTGGTTGATAGTAAGCTAGTACTCTATGTCCATTTGGCTTCTGTCAAACAATAACAAGTGGATCCTGCCCAACTTCTCTCACTGCCAGTTTATGGAAGTTATTGTAACTTCCTCTGGGCCTTCTACTTCAGTTTCTGCTCATTTGGCAGGTTCAAGAGCTGTTTGGGAGAGCTGGTAGTGAGGAGGATGAAGAGAAGTTCTCATTGCTTTGGGAAACCAATCTAAGAGGACAGGCATGGGATTGAGGACTGTGGTTTTGATGTGTGAGGGCTGGCTACACTTTGTTGTTCCCACCTTGGTCTCTCTTAAGTGCATGGTATCAGCAGGGCTAGGGCAAGGAGAGCTTGCATGATCCTTGTCTGCTGGTACCCATCTCCTCACTGCTGGGTGCTTCAGGAGCCAGCCTGTGCTGTGCATGGAGGAGCTGGGGAGAGGGCTCCGTGTCTTTCGTGTTTGCCTGCAGGGCTGTGCTTCCCTGAAAGAGCAAGGGTTTGGGGCGTGTGGGCCTTATCTCAACATTTGAGGTGCATATAGAATAGGTCTAAGCTTTTAGAAGGAAATTCTGACCTTTTGTGGTGATTTTCTTCCTGTGCTCATTGTTTTCTGTTAGTGTGTCAGTCCTTTCTCCTTTCTCCTGAGCAGCATGATCCCCTGGAATTTGAGAGTCCTGGTGATGGTTTAGAAACCTTCTGCTGAGTCTTGTCTAATTTTGGGGACCTCTGTTACTGAGGGGCTGTTTTTTCTTTTCATTAGCGGCCTTTCTGGCACTGGGTTGACATGGATAAGGGGAACTGAGTGGGAGAACTGTTTGTTTTACAGATTTCTCTAAAGAAGAATCCAGTTTTCAGTGCTCTTTGCAAGCACTAAATACACCTTAAAATGTTCTATATTTAGCCTTTAAAAATGCTTAAGTGGAAAAGTAATGTTGTAGTTAATAAATATGAAACTACGGGGCATTTTTTGAGATTCATGTTTAATATTTAATTTTGTGAGAGAGGCTCTTGCAGAGACTTGGCCATGGAGTGCTCCAGGCTATGAGCTCAGATGTGGATTGCAGGTACATGTGCAGTCTAATAACGGGGTTAGTGACAACACCGTGTCAAATGTGTTGACATGAGCAGCTCCTTTGTTTCAGTCAGTGCAGCAGTCCCCATCCTATGTGATAGGCCAAGGATACTAATTGTAATAAGTTTGCTTTAGACATTTAGGCTTTTCAAGCATGCCCTTTCAAAGTACAGGTGAGTGGGATTATTTTGCAGTTCAGATGCTGGAGGCAAGAGATCTTCTTACTGGTGGGGGGTGTGAAGTGGGGGAGCAGGGATTGCACAATTAGCTGAAGGTGCTGTGGTCTCCTGGGTAGCTGAGGGTAATTAGTATTGCTCTGGCTCTTCTTGTAGCTAATTCCTTCAGCACCCTGCCTGATTAGGGAAAAGGGAGGAAACACATAAACCATTTCAAAATCCCAGGGGGTGGAAAAGAGCATCTGCTCCTAACATCTGAGGTTACTTTGAACCTGTTGAAATACGTAGTAGCTGCTTTATTGTTTTTGCCAAGTTTCCACCTACAGTCATCCCAACCTCTAACTTGTTCACAGTGAGGCTGTAGGAGTCAGTAGTCATCCTCCTCTTTCCCAGTCCACAGCAGCTGATCGTGGCTGCTCCTCTGGACCTGGCACTGCCAGCTGTTGGTGTGGGGATGGCTGAAACCACCAAGAGGTTTTTCAGGATCAGCCCCTCATGTGCACAGTTGCTGCCTGGGTATCTTGCTGCTCGGGTACCCTGTGGTAACTGCATTCTATAGGTTTAAATTCTTCCCACAGTGAGGATGCTGATGTAGAGAAGAGCTGGTTAGTCCCTGGCTGATAAACATGTGAAAAGTGAGCAGAGATTTTGCTTCACCTTGCCTAGAGGAGGAGAATCTAACTGGAAATGTACACGTCTTACTGAAGATTTTTTCATGATAATGCTCTTGCCTGTCTCAAAATTGGATTACCTCCAGGAACTTGATCTATTTGGATACCACACTGAGTATGGGAGGCAGCTGTCCATTTGGGAGCATTGTATCCTCATTTTTATTTCTTTACTGGTGGTCTGCAGAATTTAATTTGTCTGGACTCATCTCCCTGTCCTCTGACTTCAGACCTGCAGCACTGGAATAAATGTTTTGCATTTACATGTTCAGTATATCCCCTAATGGAAGGCATCTTCAGGAAGGCAGGAGTCTGTCACTGGTTGTACTTGTGATGAGGAACTGGCTGATTTCTTGTACAAGTGGCTACTAATTTTGTACAGTCTTTCAGATGAGTGGCTAATGAGAGGTAGTATGGGCCTTACTTTCAGGACAATCATGCATTCTGCTGCCTTTGTTAACAGGAGGAATTGTGTCCTACTGCAGAGGTGCAAGACCTGAATTTGATCCTCAGATCTGTTGCTGACTGCATTTTGGCAAGCTGCTTAATACCCATGTACTTTATTTTTCCTTTCCTCAGCAGAGAGAAAATGCTTCTGTATTTTGTCTCTTTTTTTTTTCCTTTCCTTTCCTTTCCTTTCCTTTCCTTTCCTTTCCTTTCCTTTCCTTTCCTTTCCTTTCCTTTCCTTTCCTTTCCTTTCCTTTCCTTTCCTTTCCTTTCCTTTCCTTTCCTTTCCTTTCCTTTCCTTTCCTTTCCTTTCCTTTCCTTTCCTTTCCTTTCCTTTCCTTTCCTTTCCTCTCCTCTCCTCTCCTCTCCTCTCCTCTCCTCTCCTCTCCTCTCCTCTCCTCTCCTCTCCTCTCCTCTCCTCTC